>CANTUQ010000095.1:0-1200000 GCA_947683425.1 Excoecaria cochinchinensis
AGAAAAAGACACCGAGATCGGTGTTGCGAGGAGCCGGTTGCTCGCCGTCGACCGTCGCCAGCCTCCTCACCCCTTCCGCCGTCTCTCTCTCTCCTTATCTCTCTCTTCCTCGGTCTCATTCCCGTTCTGCCTCCCTTCCGTGACTTTCCCTCTCTTTTCTTTTTCTACTTCACATAATTCCCACTAATTCACAACATTAACGACCGAATTTTAATTGTTTTAACGACCGGATTTAATCCCTTTACTATATAATAATAAAATTTAAAAACTAACGGCCGAATTAATTTCCCTTCGTTATTTGTATATTTTAACGACCGAATTTTTATTGGTTTAACGATCGGATTTAATCCCCTTGTTAGATAATAATAAAATTTAAGAACTAACAACTGGATTAATTTCCCTTTGTTATTTGTATATTTTAACGACCGAATTTTTATCCCTTCGTTGAATTTTGGTCGTTAAAAGTCAATTTTCTTGTAGTGATTCTTACCTGGAATTAGCTTCCTCAAGCACGCAAAAACCAACATAAATAATACAAAATCACTTCCTTAACAATCACCCATTCAAAACAGATATTAACTCAATCAAAACATTGAAGTATGAGAACACAAAAATATTAACACAATAAGCTCATTCCAACGTAAATCTCATTCTTAAGGTTCCAATCCTCATACATTAACCACCATCAAAACCCATTCATTCAAATCCCAATATGCAATATCAATACATCAATTCATCATTAAAGGGATCAAACAAAGCAAATACACAGAAGATAATCACACAGCAAAAACTCAAGAAATGAAATTTTCCCAAACCTGTATTCCTAGCTTCAATCACTTGGTTCCACTACTCCCTGCCTTCTCTATGCCTTTTGGGTCACGGGGAGGCTCAACTAACCAACAAACCAATAATAACACACCAAAAACCAAACCCTAGATCAAAACACCAAACCCAGAAAATGAAGAAGAAGAAGGACAAGGAAGAACAAGATGAAGAATGCAAAAAACTTACCACAAGAGATACAAGGAGATGATCAATTCCCACTAGCAGTCCTTGAATCCAAGGTAGGGTTCTTAGGAGAAGAGAAAAGGAAGAAGAACAGAGAGTGAGAAGGGAAAACAGGAATGATTTCTGCCTCTCCCCTTATTCTTTCTTCTTCTTTTTCTTTTCCTAACCCTAGACAAGTGTCACTTCCCTATTAGTGGGATTTGGTTAGTCACACCCAAAACACATGCATCACTCACACATAATAACATCCCAACTTAAACACACCCTACTATGGTATGCTCATGCACACACAAACATAACCCAACTTACTCACATCCTACTACCATACATGCACCCTCATACTAATAAAACCCATAAACATGCATTTTTACCCAAAATGCCCTTATGACATGCTAAACCCACACCGTGCATGCACACACAATTGGGCTCATACTACTAGGGGGAAAACGGGGTGTGACAGTCAGTCTGAGCAGGTCATTCAGATTTTAGAGGATATGTTGCGGGCTTGTGCTTTGGATTTTTCGAGTAGTTGGGACAGATATGTGCAGTTGATGGAGTTTGGCTACAACAATAGCTATCAGTCGAGCATCGGTATGTCACTGCATGAAGCTTTGTATGGTCGGCAGTGTAGGACTCCAGTTTATTGGACCAAGCTATCTGAGCGTTCAGTTATTGGGCAAGAGTTGGTTAGACATACTGAGGAGAAGATCATAGTTGTGCAGCGGAATTTGAAGGTGGCTAAGGATCGGTAGAAGTCTTATGCTAACCTGAAGAGAAAGGATGTTCAGTTTGAGATCAGAGACAAGGTTTTCCTTAAAGTTTCTCTTTAGAGAAAAGTGCTGATATTTGGAAAGAAGGGAAAGCTTAGTCCTCGATTTATTGGACCGTATGAAGTGTTAGCTAAGGTTGGTCTGGTAGCCTATGGGTTGGCTTTACCGATGGAGTTGGCAAAGTTGCACGATGTTTTCCATGTTTCGATGCTTCGTCGGTACAGATCAGATCCTTCACATGTTCTGTCAGTTCAAGATGTGCAAGTGCAACTAGACTTTTCTTTTGTTGAGGAACCGAAGGCTATTTTAGCTCGGGAAGTAAGAGAGTTGAGGAGTAAGCAAGTCCCTTTGGTCAAAGTGTTGTGGATTCACCACGGAGTCGAAGAAGCTACTTGGGAACCAGAGGCGACCATGAGGGCTTATATCCGCATCTATTCAGTTCAGGTGAGAATTTCGAGGACGAAATTCTTGTTAGTAGGGGAGAGTGGTCACACCCCATTTGCCCCCTAGAAGTATGAGCCATTTGTGTGTGTGTGTATTGTATGTGTTTTGGCTTGTGCTAAGGGTATTTCAGTTAAAATGCATGTTTGTGGGTTTTGCTAGTATGTGGGTGCAGGTATGATACTAGGGTGTGAATTAGTTGTGCTGTATTTGGGTGTGTTGCTCACATGATTGTGGGATGTGAGTGAGTGAGTTGTGGTTGTGTGTGGTGCTCACACCTTTGTAGGGTGTTATAAGTTGGGATTTCATTATGTGTGTGTGTGGTGTATGCTTGTTGGGCGTGAGTGATCAAGATCCACCACTAGGAAGAGGACATATGGATAGGTTATGTAAAGAAAAGAAGAAGAAGAGAGAGAATTGGGAGATCAGAATTTTTCATCTCCTTTCCTATTTTCCCCTCTTCTCCCTGTCTTTCTTTTCCTTTGCTTTCCATTTTTGTGCCCTAGCTTGGATTCAAGTCATAGTTGGTGGGAATTGATCATCTCCTAGTCTCATTTGGGTAAGTTTTTAGCATTTCCGTCATCTTCTTCATCTTGTTCTTCTTCTTCATCTAGTTCTTCTTCTTCTTCTTCTTCTTCTTCTTCTTCTTCTTCTTCTTCTTCACATTTATGGTTTGCGTTTTGATCTAGAGTTCTTGTTTGTGTGATTTGTGCGTTTGGTGGTTAGTTGAACCTCCTCGTGACCCCAAAGGGAAGGAGAAGGCGTCGGGAAGTGGCACTAAGTGATTAGAGCTAAGTAAATCCAGGTTTGGGATTTTTTGTGATTTATGCATTTTTGTGATTTTTCCTCTTTGAATGAATTTCTGGAAATTTGTGGTTTCTTGATGTTCTTTGTAGTTTAAATGTTATGGGTTTTGATTTAAATGTGTTAAGAAGGCTCGAATGTGGCTTAATAAACTCAATTGTGTTCTTGATTGAGATGAATGATGAATAGTGCTGATATTTAATTCATGTAATTGGAGTTTGTTATTGGCATGATTTAATTGGAATTCTTGGTATAAATGTTGGGTTATATGTTGTTAATGATGTGTGGGTGGCTGGAAATGAGGTAAGTTGAAGTTTGATTTGAGTGTGCGTGATTGGGTGTTGTGAAACTGAGATTATCTGCAGAATTCTCGTGTAAGGGCTGGAAATCACGACCCTGTCGTGACCACGATGTTGTCGCGACTTCACGACAGAGCTCAGTGATAGCAGCCCTCGCACGCATTTGAGCTTCCGCCGAGCAGAGCAGTAGGGCCTCTGTCGCGAGCACGATGTGTATCGCAAGCGTGATAATGCGCTCGAGTGCCGAACTGTTTTGGGCGATCCTCTGTCACAAGTGCGCTCTCAAGCGCGAGTGTGACAGATTGGGATGGCAGCTCACTGTCGCGAGCACGACGCTCATCGCGAATGGGATAATGAGTTATATTGGATCCCCCGCGAGATCGCGAAGATCGCCATGGTCGCGACCTGGGGCAAGTTCGCCTCTGTCGCGAGCGCGATAGTGACTTCTTCAGGCCCTGTTTTTTCAATTTTGTCTTCTCTTCTAAAATGAATTTCAAATGGTTTCTTCATGAACTTTTACCTCGGTATGCTTTATAATAGGCTTGTTTATATGGGCAATATTATGAATCCTTCATGATAAATGATATGTTATGATTTGGGATGTAAATTGGATTACGCATGACCTGCAAGAGTCAGTCTAGTGGATAGTTAGGCATGCCTAATAGAGTCATTTAGCTGCAGCCTTAGTTCCGTTTGGACCCCGATCAGGTCCCCGTCTGGTTCCTCGCGAACCCTTATGAATTTTGGATCTTTTTTGAGGTCCCTCTGAAAAATTGTTTTGAATGTGATAAAATAAATTGTTTTTAATTCGTACTCGTAAGGTACTATCTGTATTCGATTCGTACCCGTAAGGTACTGTCTGTATACTCATTATCCACTATTGTGAGTCAGCAGGTGTTCTGTTTGCTTGGGTTTGCCTCAATATGACTATCAAAATGTGATATCCAAATGAACATGATTATGATTTGAGAATCAGTTAATATGTATATGAATATGGATATAAGCTTCTGAATGTATGTCTTTATTATGCAAGTATGATTATATATCTGACATAATTATCCGCACATGTCATTTCGTATGTGTTATGCTTTGATGTCCGTTGTGAACGGCCGTCTACTCTTTTGTTGTATTTTTCCCCTCTAAGCGTTATCGCTTAGCACGGTGTTTTATCCGTGAAGGTGCGGAAGGTGCTGTGTTTTGGGAGAGTCGCCGCCAGTCAAGCCAACACAGAAGGGAATAGTGTTAGGGCTTATTTTTATAATTGTTATTATGATTCTTTTTGTAATAGAACTCTCATGTATTAGCTTTTGTCAGGCTTCCGCTATGAATATTTTGGATATGTAATTATTTTGTATTGGCAATTGATCAGAATATTATTGTATTGATTTTGGTTACATAAATGCATGATCAGTTGTTGTTCTAAAAAGTTTCAATTTCTGCTGTAATTCTGTATGTTTATGATGTTTGAATGTATGTGATTGTTCCATCCTGTTTGGTAACACCCCTGCTCCTACGGCTTCTCACCCCGATGCGGATGGGTTCGCCTGTGTATGGGTAGGGGGTGTTATAGGTTAGATGCCACAAAGAAGGAGTTCAGACACCGTATCAACATGTTAAATACCGACACGGCTGGGGCTATACACCATACAGGTTAGATGCCACAATGGAGGAGGTTAGACATTGCATCAACAGGTTAGATACTGACACGACTGAAAGCTATACACCGCACAAGTTAGATGCCACAACTTGTAACACCCCCAACTCCCACACATAGCATAATAAAGGAAAGAGAGCTACGGTGAGCGGAGGGTACTACCAGACAAAACACTTACTTAGCAATACAGAAAATGGAATAATAAAATTTCTAACATCTAGAACCTCAACCACCTACACATCCAAAACTTATCTCACACACACCATTATTCACACTAAAGATTATTACATCTCATTACAAATATTAATAATAAAACTTAATTACAATCCGACAATCAATAAAAACATTCTATAAACTTCTACCGACTCGTTGGCCAAAGTCACAGCGAACCGCACAAACTAAACTTCGATCTCCTAATCTGCACGGATAAACAACCGTGCTAAGCGATAACGCTTAGCGGGGATACACAAATAATAGGCAGCCACTCACAGTGGCGACCGATACAAATACATGCATAAGCAATATATACATAAGCATAAAGATATCGGCTAAAGTTAGCACAGAATTGCAATGTTAATCTCATACGAAAACTTAAGCCATTTCCCACGCATATGCATTTTATAAACCATGAACAGAAATAATTTACTACTTTTCATCACATTACAAAATACATACTTATCGTTTGCATAAAATCGCTTAATGATCTTATAAATAGTTATACCTCATGAATTCCCAAAATACGTTTTCGAAAATCAAAATATAAAGTCCAGAAATTCCCATTATTATGAATATTTCCAAAACCATGCAAATACAGTATCAATACTTAAGTCAAAACATTTCTTTTGATCAAACCATTACTTGTTTAAAACTAAACAAAACACTTCAATTCTCAAATTTGGTTCGGGCTCGAAATAATTATTCCAAGCTTCCTACGTATCCCTGTTAACCACATAGTTCTACAGAAACTTTATACCCACATGTTACCAAATTAATCCTAATTGATTTCCTAAATCCGGTTATCTATCATGCTTACTCCTTTATTTCCCTTTAACTAATATATGCATATCATTACCATGCTCATATAGAACAACAAACAATGCACATAAATTTCTTACCAATATACTTACAGTAGTTATCCAGGCTACGGTCCAGTAAGTAAATATTATAACATACCTGTATTCTCGTTTTAAACACATCAACAAATGTACATACATATATATACATAAAAATTCATTCACTAAATAGTCAACTATAGCAAATACGAACATAAAATACTTCACAAATTTTCTACGAAGACTTCATATAATCATACTCATAACTTTTAAATAGATTCATAACATGCATTTTTCACATACAAATTCTCATGCAGTCAGTATTCATTCATGCACACTTATTAGAATAACCATTATTTGTTATATCTCTTTTTATTTACGGACATTGGCTTATTATACAAAACACATTGGTACCTAAAGATACCACACATTTCCGCATAGGTGTCCATAAATGATCCCGAACAATTAAGTGCGCAAAGCACAAGCTCAATATCTTAACAAACACATTCAAAAACTTATTCGCATAACTTTTTGCACATCATCATAGAACTTATTGATTTATTCACATTCTTTTATTCTTTTAATTGCCTACTAAGTCAAAAGGGTGGATAAGCGAGTAAACAGAACACATTAGGGGTACCCGATGGTACAATCAAAAAGCAACATCTTTATTTTCTCATTAAAAAACGTTTTCACATTGGGGGATCTTAAACAAGATCCGAACATAACACATTGAGGATCGCGAGGACCCAAACGGGGACCTGATTAGAGTCCAGAACAGAACAAAGGGGCTGCAGCATCAGAACTCTATTGGCATGCCTATCTGTTCACAACTGACTACGCAGGCTCAATTACACATATGTTTCATTAAATACTTGTAACATTCCTTTTTATAATTACATAGGCACATGCATTCATATACTTGCATCTCATTAGCACAAATCACGCTTATCATAATCCAATGAATCATGTAATTCTTTCATGGGTGGAATAATTCATATGAACATATTAACTTTCTTCATGTTAATAGCTATTGGATACTCATTTATACTTAACAAATCAGTTCACATTTTCTTGCGCATATACGTTCATCAAATAATAATGGTACATAAAATACTCACATTTCAATTTTTGCCGTGCATAGAAACGTACATAGAAACATTAAAATAATTTATATTGTAAATAATCGATGTATGATACAAGTGATAAACCATGCAAAGAAGAGATATTTCAAAAACATCTTTGGGAAAAGAGGTATGTCGAGCTCGCGACGGATGCCACGCTCACGACAGACGAGGCCCAGAAAGAGATCACAAGTCGTGCTCAATGTCACGACTCGTGAAGGCAAAACGGACAGGCGTATCAGAAGAACAAAGGAAGGCGGGTGAATAAGGGAGGGATGTTACGACTCATGCTCATGTGCACGACTCGTGCTCATGTGCCCACCATTGGGAGGCGCACCTCTTGGCCTTCCGAGGGTCGCACCTCGCGTGCGGCCCTCCACCTGCGGGCACCCCTGCTCCGCGTTGTTCTGTCCCTTTCCACCTGCAAAACAGAGTTTTGGGATCGTAAAAAAATTAGTTTCTTTCACATTTTAACGTATTTTTTGGAAAAATAAAATTAGAAAAGTTAGTTTTATTTCTTTCCATTCTGGGAGATGAAGAAAATAAAAGGGAAATTGGCCTTCATTTCCCACGGGGCTGCTTCTTGAGAGGAAAAATAGAGCTTCTTGCTGAGGGAAAAAGAGAGGCTGACGAGAAAGAAAAAAAATTAATTCTTCTTCTTCCTTAAATTTTGAGATTTTTGCTAAAAGATTTTGTTCTTGGATTAACCTGAGTGAGGAACATTAATTTCTTCGACTTGGGCATTCCTTTAAAAACAATCATTTTTCCATTTTATTCTCTTGAGTCTTTTGTGCTAAAAACTTAAGTGTTCTTAAATATTTTTGGTATTTATCACCGCAAACTTGACAAGGGGACGGATTGAGACATCCTATTTCCACTCTTTAAATTCTGAGGGTAAATATCCTTGGACCCATTTTCATTTCACTCTATTTGTCATTATTATTATTTATTATTCCCATTATTATTGTTGATGTTATTTTCTCTAATGTTACTAATATTATCATCATTATCATTTTACACTATTATTATTGTTAATATTATTAGTTGCTTTTATCACTACTATTACTATTATAGTTTTATGTTAATATAATTCTATCATCGTAATTATTATTATTATTATTATTATTATTATTATTATTATTATTATTATTATTATTATTATTATTATTTGTTGCACTATATCATCACTGTTGATATGGTTATATCATGGTTGTCATTATTATTATTATTATTATTATTATTATTATTATTATTATTATTATTATTATTATTATTATTATTATTATTATTATTATCATTATTACCATTAATATTTTATTAATGTTTTATTGTTAGCATTATTATTATTATTATGGTTATTATTATTAATGTTGTTGTATTTGTATTTGCTTTTTACTGTTATTATTATGTTTTTGCCACTATTATTATTATTATTATTATTATTATTATTATTATTATTATTATTTTGTTATTGTCATTGTTATTATATGATTTTTTCATGATTAATTTTAACCCTTTTGCATGTGGGTTGTTTGTGAATTTGGGCCCACTTTGTTTTCTATATGCACTTTAAACATGTGTTATTTTCCTCTTGTTTTTATATTTACGTGGTTTATATTGGAATTGCTACTAATGTTTTTTTTTGTTATTTTTCGTGTTTGGTGTAAAATGTTATGTCGCTCGCTTAAGCATTACCGTGACCGAACGGAGGGGTCATGATGAGTAGGAAACCTTTCTTGGTTGAGACCTTTCCTATCCCCTACTTGTATGATTTTGCTTGTTTGTAAATTAAAAATAGTTTTATTTATATGCGTATCAAATAAAAAAGTCACGAAAATATCTTTATAACTAAATTGGGATTTTATTAATAAAATCAGGACCAATGTCCTTCCTTTTAGCCAAGGAATGCAAAATGTCACAACATAAAGCGAAGAGTTAAGTTTTCTAAAGATGGGATCACTCATCCCGGTTTTTCAATCCAACAATCAAAATAACTCTTCAATCCCTCTTTAAGTTAGCATGAAAGAACCAATGTTCCTAAATTGAATAAATATCCCAATTTATATATGTCATTTTCTATGTTTGACTTTGTTTTGGTTGTTTTAATTTTATGTCTATATATCTCGTGGGCTTTTGTAATTAATTATTTTTGGTGCAATTTTGCTTAAGCTTTGATTTTCATTTGGGGATTGTATTCTGTCCCAAGCTTCCATTTTGTCTAGTTTTTTCCTTTCATTTTGGGGATTGCATTTTTCCCCATTTCTTCTTTGTAAATGGCGTGCTTGCAAGTTTATTGCTTTATTTACTGCTTTATTTATCGCTTTATTACAGCTTTCATTTATCGCTTTCTTGATGTTTGTAGTGCACCTTTAATAAATTGCATTAATCCTATTAGAAGAGAGATGGAATTTTCAAATCTAAAATTCCACTTATAATTAACCAAGGCAGAAATAAGAGTGAAGTTCCGAACACCTTCTCTGGTTTAAGACCGTAGAGGTTAGATGAACTTTCCCAATTTGTTGTAAATTGGGTGGCGACTCCAAAATACCTCAAAGGTGCCTAAAGGTGTCATGAGGCTAGATGAACTCCCTAATGTTCTATTGGGTAGGGATTCCAAAATGTCTCACGATACCCAAGATCAAATGAAGCAAACCAATCCCTCGAGTCCTAAAAGTGGGACTCCGTATGAGGGCTTTACCGGTTCGGCGTGCATCACAGTACGACCGTTATGAATTTCTGGTCATGCCTTTTGGACTAACTAATGAACCTACGGCTTTCATGGACTTAATGAGTTGGATCTTCCATCCTTTCTTTGACCAGTTTTTGGTGGCTTTTATAGATGATATCCTGGTATATTCAAAGACTCTGGAGGAACACGATAGGAACTTGAGGATTGTCTTGCAGACTTTGAGAGAGAAGCAACTGTATGCTAAGTTTAATAAATGTGACTTTTGGCTGAATGAAGTATCTTTTCTAGGTTATGTAATATCAGTAGAAGGTATCAAAGTAGATCCTACAAAGATTGAAATAATTTTACATTGGAGAACGCCCAAGAATATCACAGAAGTCAGAAGTTTTCTCGACTAGGCAGGACACTATAGAAGATTTGTGAAAGGATTCTCCACTATCGTAGCACCATTAACTCGCTTGTTGTAGAAACATGTGAAGTTTGATTGGAATGATAAAAGCCAAGGAAGCTTTGAGAGACTAAAGAGTATGTTAACAGAAGCACCAGTGTTGACTCAGCCAGAGTTGGGTAAAGATTTTATGATCTACAGTGATGCCTCCAGGATAGGTTTGGTTTGTGTATTAATGCAGGAAGGCAAGGTGATTGCATATACCTCCGACAACTCAAGACTAATGAGAAGAATTATCCCACGCGTGATCTTGAGCTCGCACCCATTGTGTTTGCTTTGAAGATCTAGAGACATTACTTATATGGTCAGAGATGCTACATCTACACAGATCATAAAAGTTTGAAGTATTTACTGACTCAGAAGGTGCTCAATTTAAGACAAAGGCGCTGGTTAGAACTTATAAAGGATTATGACTGCTTCATTGACTACTACCCAAAAGGAGAATAAAGTGGCTAATACTTGAAGTAGGAAGTTTATGACAGGTAATTAAATTACCTCAATTATAAAATTTCCTTAAATGTATAAGATGTATACTAGTAACTAATGTTAGTGTGCACAACTTTGAGGGCATTGAATGTCAAATTAAGCATGGCACCTGATGGAGCAATTTTAGCTTAAATGCAAGTGAAACCTGATTTTTTTGAGCAAGTAAAAGAGGCCCAAAAACTTAATGATCGTTTATCTTCCGTGATCAATCGAATTAAAGATGGGAATAATGATGGATACTCTTTGGGTACAGATGGCAGTCTCTATTATAAGCAGAGATTGTGTGTCTCGAATCAAGCTGAATTGAATAAAGATATATTAATGGAAGTGCACCACAGTAGTCATACAATGCATCCAGGCAGTGCTAAGATTGTAACACCCCCAACTCCCACACATAGCATACAGAGAAAAACGTAGGCAGAGAGCTACGGTGAGTGGAGGGTGCTACCAAACAAACACACTTTTAGCCATGACAGAAAATAGAATAATAAAATTACTAACATTATGACCTCAATGACACACAAATCCTAAACTTGTATCACCCACAAACCATTATTCGCACTAAAGAATAAAACAACTAAATACAAATGCTAATAAATAAAACTTAATTACATTCCAAAATCAATAACACTTCCTATAAACTTCTACCGACTTGTTGGCCAAAGTAATAGCAGACCGTACGAACTAAACTTCGATCTCCTAACCTGCACGGATAAACAATCATGCTAAGCGATAATGCTTAGCAGGTATACACAAATAACAGGCAGCCACTCACAGTGGCTGTCAATACAAATACATGCATAGGCAATATATATACATAAGCATAAAGATACCGGCTCGAGTTAGCACATAATTGCAACATTAATCTCATATGAAAGCTTAAGCCATTTCACACGCATATGCATTTTATGAACCATAAATAAAAATACTTTACTACTTTTCATCATAATACAACATACATACTTATTGTTTGCATAAAATTGCTTAATGATCTTATAAATAGTTATACCTCATGAATTCCTGAAATACGTTTTTGAAAATCGAAATATAAAGTCTAGAAATTCTCATTATTATGAATATTTCCAAAACCATGCCAATTACAGTATCAAAACTTAAGTCAAAACATTTCTTTTGATCAAACCATTACTTGTTCAAGACTAAACAAAACACTACAATTCTCAGATTTTGTTCGGGCTCGAAAAAGTTATCCCTACGTATCCTTATTGTTGGGAATCAAAACCACATAGTTCTACAGAAAACCTTAATGCACACATATTCTAGAATTGATCCTAAGTCGTTCTATAATTCCAGTTATTTATATCATGTATACTACTTTGTTATTCCATACTTACCAAGCATTACTTAGTTACCGTATTAAGTAAAACCAACAAACAATGCACATAAATTTCTTACCAATATACTTACAATAGTTATCCCGGCAATGGTCTAGAAGGCAGATAACATATAATATACATGTATTCTCATTTCAAACATATAAACGAATATATTCATAGAATTCATTTACTGAATAATTGACCATAGTAATTATGCACATCAATTACTTCAATAATGCTTTATAAACAACTTAATAAAGGCAATCGTACTCCTGACTTTTAAACATATTAATGATATGCATTTATCACATATAAATTCTTATGCAGTCAATAGTCATTCACACACCTTCATTAGATTAAACATTATTTGCTATACCTCTTTTCATTTAACTGACATTAGGTTCAGATGCAACGCATTTAGGTATTCAAAGACACCACACAATTCCACATAGGTGTCCATAAAGGATCCAGAACATTTAAGTGCGTAAAGCACAAGCTCAATATATCAGTAAACACTTTCGAATACTTATTCACATAATTTTATGCACATCATCACAGAACTTGTCACTTTATTCACATTTTTTTATTCTTTTAATTGCCTGCTAAGTCAAGAGTGTGGATAAGCGAGTGAGTAGAACACATTGGGGGTACCCGAGGGTACAATCCAAAAGCAACATCTTTCATTTTCTCATTCGAAAACATTTTCACATTGGGGGATCTTAAATAAGATCCGTACACATTGAGGATTGCGAGGATCCAAACGGGGACCTGATCAGGGTCCAGAACCAAAGGGGCTGTAGTACTAAAATTCTATAGGCATGCCTATCTATCCACGACCGACTACGTAGGCTAAAACATGTGTGTTTTATTTTAATACTTAGAACATTCCTTTATAATCACATAGGCACATGCATTCATATACTTGCATATCATTTGCACTAATTACATTTATCATATTTATATGAACATATTAAACATAACCATGTCATTGGGCATCATGCACCTATTTAAACATAACAAATAAGTTTGCATTACCTTATACATATACATTCAAATAATAGTAGTGGATAAAATTCCCACATATTTCAATTATTACCACAAATAAGAACATTTGAATAATTTCTAATTAAAGTCATATTTGCATAACACAAGTGAGAAACCATGTGAATAGGAACTTAGCAAAAACATTTTTAGGCAAAAGGGTCTGTCACGCTTGCGACGGGTGTCGCGCTCGTGACAGAAGCATCCCAAGCACTATCACGAGTTATGCTCAATGTCATGATTCATGAAGGAAAAACTCATCAACATATTAAAAGAACAAAGGGCAGGTGAATGGAGGAGAGGAACTATCACGAGTCATGCTCAGTGACATGACTCGTGCTCCTTTGCAGAACTCGTGCTCCTTCCGCTACTACTCATGACAGCCAAAATCATGACTCGGATAGGTCCTCCACTAAGAGCTAAAAGCTCAGTTGCCTACGAGATGCTAGAATCACTGGCTCTGTCGCGCTCATGATAGAGTCGCATTTTTTTCCAGATCTCCAGAATTCTGCAGAAATCCTTTTCTTCCAAAATTATGCCCAAAACTCCCATTCAAAGAAAATTTCAACACAACATAAATCGTTCATTCAAAACCTCATAATTAACACAAAACCCAACTTTTATACCATTAAACATAAGTAAATCATACTATTAACATCATCAAAAATCCCCAATTAACAAACCTAGAAATTTACTGCATAAACTCATAAATTTCCCAAACCTTAATTCCTTTGCTCCTATTAGCTTCCTTGGTTGATCATTCTTGCTTCCAAACTCATCCAAGGTCTTTCTCATCCAAAAACCTCATCAATCACATAATCACATATACAAAATGTAAATCTAAGGTTTAAGCTAATCAAAGAAACGAGAGAAATCAAAACTTAAACTTACCTTTCCTTAATAAATTCTTCAATTAAATCACTTGGACTAACAAACTTCATCATCTACATCTTGGGCTTTAATCTTAGAGAGAGCAAAATGGCATTGAAACAAGAAGGAAAAGTAGAAGAAGAAGAAGAGGAAGTGGGCAAGAACGGGAGAACAAGAGAAGGGAGAGCATATTTTTCTGCCCTCTCTCTCTTCTTTTATACCTCCTCCAATCTCCTTGCCACATGTTGTCTTGCCATTTGTCCAACTTATATATTTATGTCAAATTCTCCTTTCCAATCGCTCAACTCTTATATGCTCATGCATTGACACTTATAACTTACTAATCCTTTGCATTGGCCCACTAAATTAATCTCTATTCTTTCAATCAAGTCCTGATTCCACACTTCACAATTTACTATTGGCCGCACTTGCCGAAACTTTGACATTAATTCTTTAATTATCCATTTGGCATGCCTAACACTTCAACTTGCACAAATTTGGTCACCACTTATCCTTAATGTGCACAAATCCTTCTAAGGTACTTTTCGGGTTATCACAAAGATGCATCAAGATTTAAAGGTTTCTTATTGGTGGCCTGGAATGAAATGTGATGTGTCAGAGTTCATGGGCAAGTGTTTGATCTGCTAACAGGTGAAAGCTGAGCATCAGGTTCCTTCAAGTCTACTTCAGCCTATTTCTATTCTGAAATGGAAGTGGGATAGGATGACTATGGATTTTGTGGCAAGACATCCACTTACAAGAAGGAGACATGATTATATCTGGGTAATCATTAACAAGCTTACCAAATCTGCTCATTTCTTGCCAGTTCGGATGGATTATCCGCTGAGTAGATTGGCAAAAATTTACACTGGTGAAATTGTAATACTTCATGGTGTGCCTTCTTCTATTATATTAGATAGGGAGCTAAGATTCACCTCCAAATTTGGGAAGAAATTACAAGAAGCATTGGGGACGAGACTCCATTTCAGTATAACTTTCCACCGCTAGACGGATGGACAGTTAGAGAGGGTAATTCAGATACTTAAGGACATGTTGTGTAACAGTCTGAATGTCACCCTAGGAGTAATATGTGTCTAATCGTGATAATTGTTGAATCTCATTTGGTGGAATTCTAAAATCTGGATTTATATGTGTGCTAATTTAGGACTTAATTGTATTAGTGAAATTTTTTTAAATGACTAAAGTGTAAAAGAGCATGATTAAATGCTAAGTGGGCTTAATTAATATTAAGATGGGTTAATTAGGCTTAAGAACTATAATTATATTGGTGGGGAAGATTTAGGTGGGACCTAAGTGTCTTTTCTGCATTGCCAACTAGGACCATACATGTAAGAGAGAGAATTGTTAGGAGTGGCTACATGAGGGGCAGCTGCCTCCCCTCTCCCCACTCTTTTTCTTTCTCTCTCTCTCTCTCTCTCTCTCTCTTTCACATTTTTTCCATCTTCTTATTCTCTCCTTCTTCGGTTCTTCTTCCACCTCATTTCATCAAGTTTATTTTCTACTGCATTTGTGAGTCTAGAAGAGTTTGCACATGTGCTCCATCATCCTAGTAAAGTTAGTACTGTAATATCCCCAAAAAGGCCCTAGTTGGTATTTGCATGTGTGAATTGGTTTTAAATTGGGGACTTAATTGAAGAGTAATTAAAGTTTAAGTGAAAAGAATTTTTGTTAGTGACTATAAGGTATTTAGTAAGGACTTATAAGAGATTTGCCAAGGATTAAAAGAGAAAGTCAAGGAATTTGACTAAGAGGTCCAATAGGAACATGACATGTGGATTGGTAGGTGAGTGCATTAAAGAGGATTTGAAAGAAATAGAGAGGGAAGGTAGAACTTATTTGCTTCCCGTGGAAGCTGGTTCCTCTTCCTGTTCTTGTCGTTCCTCCCTCTTTCTCTCCTTCTTTTTCCTTTTCTGCTCTCTAGTTATTCTTTGCATGTGTTGATCATTGAGCTTGACCTGGATTTTTAAGATTAAGAACAGTTCCAAGAGGTAAATGGCTGGGTTTATTATGAGTTGCTTCTTCTTCTTCTTCCTCCATTCGGATTTAATTTGGGTTATGGTATTGATTATATGGGCTAATTGAGTATTTGTTTGGGTTGGATTATACAAGAATCTGAAGAGAGAAGGAAGAGTAAAGGCAAGGAAAAGATTGGGTCTTGAAGATGGTAGTTAAGCTACAAACAGGTTTGTGAGTTTGCTTTTTAGTTGTGTTTGATTTGGAAGTTGTTTTCATCTTCTCTTCGGATCCTTATATGATATGTTAATTCCTGAATATTAGTGTTTTGATATATGTAAATGCATGGGTTTAGTAGATTAGTGTATATGCTTTGATATGTTAGGGTTATAACGGTTTACATGTCAATTTTAGAAGTGAATGATCATGAATATGAGCACGAGTTTCGGGGTTTTCATCAACTGTTGAAATTTGCAGTCATAATATTTGATTGTGTGTAATTATTGTCCAATTTGAGTTGTTATTGTTATAAGCATATTTTAAGAACTTTAAAAGTATGTTTTTACATTATTTTGCATGAAAATGGCTTTGGGTAAGTTTGGAATTGATTTTGAAAGCTCTGAGTTTTCTGCGTTTTAGTTGAGAATTGGAAAACATGATACTATTGCGAGCGTGACACTTGTCTCGATCGCGACAGAACCGGGTAGTTCAGCTTCTCGCATAGCGTGCAGGAAGGATCTATTTCGAGTTGTGAAGGGTAGCATAACTCGGCGAGATTGTCTTGCATCTTCACGAGTCGTGAAGCCTTTTATGAGTCTTGAAGATGGCCAGCACAACTCGTGAAGATTCGTGGGACTATGACACGAGTCGGGCAATATGACACGACTCGTGTCATCTTCCTTCTGTGGGGCTTCGACACGAGTCATGCACAAGGACATGACTCATGCTAGCTCTGTCCTACGAGGCAGCTTTGTCACAAGTCGTGACGTTACAGCATGCATAACTCGTGACAGTCCTCTCTTTCTCGGGCATTTTAGCCACTGTCGCGAGCGCGACAGTGAGCCTTCTGCTTGCCCTATATTTCGAAAATGGTTTTCATATTTTTCTTCAGATGGGTTCTTACTTCTACATGGTACATGATTTTGTTTAGGCTTGTATTATATTATGGTCGTATTAATTATAAGTTATAATTTATGTGTCTTCATAATTGATCAGTTTATATGTATACATGAATTATGTGATTATACTTGAATTATATTTTATTGTATAGCAATAATACAAGAGTATAGATGAGTTGTAACTTTTGAGCCTGATCAGTCATTTTAGTGGATAATAAGCATGCTTATTAAGCGTTAAGGAGTGAGTACAGCTGCTACATGCTGGCCCTGTTTGGGTCATTATAAGTCGACCTCGCTTGGGTCTATATGAATTGAGACTCCGGTCTCCCCTCTTTACATTCGAGTATACATGATTACATGATTCCAAACTCATATCTCCATATGCTTCTGATACTGTGTCCTATCAGTATCATTAGTACCCGTATCCACTAGTTTAGTGAGTATCAGGCTATTTTATGTTTTCCAATGATGTGGTAATTGGATATACACTACATGTTTATATATTTGATATGACTAATTATGATACTATACTAGTAGTTGGATGTTGATGGCTAGTTACTTTATATTCATGAGTATGCATACGTTGAATAGATAATGCTTATACTTATATGCATATGTAGATGAGACGTTATAAATGATTCTAGTAGATTGATGTTTGTGTACTTGACATTCTTGAGTATGTATTATTATTTGATTATACATATGTTGTAAACGTACAACTATATGATGATAATTATTGGCATGACGGCATAGCTAATTTTATAATAGAGTTTGTTATATTATATTATTTGTATATGTTTCTCTTGGTATTTTTTCCTCCCCACTAAGCGTTATCACTTCGCACAGGTTATTTTCCCGTGTAGGTGGCAGGTTTGGTTTGGATTCAGGAATCTGCAGGTCAGCCGCTAGAAGTCTATAGATGGAGTTCCTTTTTGTTTGTTGTTTATATTTTTATATTGCCATAAGTTTTGTTCATGGATTTTAGTTTTGCGAATGTAATTTTTTGTAAAGGAACGATTTTGTATATGTATATGTTAAAGCTTTGCATTTTTATATATGGCTATGTAAAAAGTTTATAAACCTCTTTTGTAAAACTTATTTTGTTATATTTATATATATATGGTTTTGGCATCTTTTCACTTAGATGTTTTTGCTTCATGCTATGTATGAGAGTATTTATATGTGTTTTGTGTGCATGACACTCCGGTGTCCTTCCAACGGGTGTAACGGGGTGTCACAGTTGTGGTATCAAAGCACTGGTTCAGTCTGTTATGGTCTATTTGATGTTTGAGTCTAGCGTATATGTATGAGGGTCTATCTAGAGTCGTGGCCTAATGCAGATGTCATTTTGTGTAGATTTAGATGGAGTCGGATCTGAGTGAGAACGTGGCCGAAACAACAGGCAGTGTGAATTCGGTTAGAGTTGATAGACTTGCACTTGAGCGTGCTCCAGCAGAGGGTCCCGGTCATGCTTATTGTGATCCGATATTGGTTCAAGGGTTATTGAATTTAGTGGATAGACTGACGGCTCCCAAGGCTCCCTCCGACCTTTTGAGGAAAAGAGGAGGGAAAGAGTTCAATGGAACCTCTTTAGACCAATCGGACTTGGCAGAGTTTTGGTTAGAGAAAACGGATAGGATTTTACAAGAGATAAGTTGCCCTCCGAATCAAAGAGTTATTTGCGCCGTATTGCTTTTATAAGGATCGGCATATGATTGGTGGAAGCTTGTGCTTCGCAACCCTTAGAGACCAGCTGAATTGACTTGGGAATTCTTTGTGCAAGAATTCGAGAAGAAATATATTACCAAGGCCTACCGAGAGACAAAGTGGAAAGAGTTTATAAGTTTAAGGCAAAGGAATATGTCGGTCAGCGACTATGAGAAAGAGTTCAGTCGCTTGAGTAAGTATGTGCCTAATGCACTATTGACTAAGGATTTCATGTGTCGGCATTTTGAGGATGGCTTAAGAGAAGTGATTAGAGGTCCGTTGTCGGCTATGGCGGTTATGCACCAAGTTGGGTATTATCAGTTTGTAGCAGCAGCAATGAAGTTAGAAGAATCCAAAATGGCAAAATAGAGAATATAGTAGAAGAGAAGAGCACTGGATAGTGGAGTTATTGGTAGTAAGAAGGCTAAGGGTGTTCTGAGTTGACAAGTAACTAGAGGGATTGCTCAAGTGCCTTTGAAATTGGGAAGTGTAGCACTGCTCACTAGTAAGGGAAGTTAAGCACCAGAGTGTGAGCATTGCCAGAGGTAGCATTGGGCTACTTCCCAAAAGATAATAGGAGCATGCTTCAAGTACGGTAGCATGGAGCATTGGTTTGCTAACTGTCCCAACTGAAAAGAGAATAAGAGTTTACAAGAGAGTAAAGCTGGTGGAGTTAATTCTAATACAATAAGAAGTGATAGGGGTAGAAGTAGAGCTCCTCAAGCTCCATCGAAAATTGTGCAGCGACTAGCGACTACCGAAGAATTTATTCGCCCACGAGTGTATGCGATGATCAGAGAAGATATAGCTGAACATGTGGGTCCTTCCGGTAAGCTTTTAAATTGTTAAGTTTTCGTATGAGTTCGGTTTTGATGGTTGGGATGTAAATGATTAGTGGAGAAATTTTGAGAATGAAATTTCTTAAGGGAGAGAGAATTGTAACATCCCCAAAAAGGGCCTAGTTGATATTTACATGTAAATTGGACAATTAAGGGTATTTTAGTAACTGTGCATGTGTGAATTGGTTTTAAATTGGGGACTTAATTGAAGAGTAATTAAAGTTTAAGTGAAAAGAATTTTTTTTAGTGACTATAAGGTAATTGGTAAGGACTTGTAAGAGATTTGCCAAGGATTAAAAGAAAAAGTCGAGGAATTTGACTAAGAGGTCCAATAGGAGCATGACATGTGGATTGGTAGGTGAGAGCATTAAAGTGGATTTGAAAGACAGAGAGAGGGAAGGCAGAACTTGTTTGCTTCCAGTGGAACCTGGTTCCTCTTCCTATTCTTACTGTTCTTCCCTCTTTCTCTTCTTCTTTTTCCTTTTCTGCTCTCTAGTTATTCTTTTCATTTGTTGATCATTGAGCTTGAGCTGGATTTTTGAGATCAAGAACAGTTCCAAGAGGTAAGTGGCTGGGTTTATTATGAGTTGCTTCTTTTTCTTCATCCATTTGGATTTGATTTCGGTTATGGTATTGATTGCATGGGTTAATTGAGTATTTGTTTGGGTTGGATTATGCAAGAATCTGAAGAGAGAAGGAAGAGTAAAGGCAAAGAAAAGATTCGGCTTTGAAGATAGTAGTTGAGTTGCAACCACGTTTGGGAGTTTGCTTTTTGGTTATGTTTAGTTTTTGAGTTGTTTTCATCTTCTCTTCGGATCCTTGTAGATATGTTAATTCCTAAATATGAGTGTTTTGATACATGTAAATGCATGGGTTTAGTAGATTAGTGTATATGGTTTTATATGTTAGGGTTATAACGATTTGCATGTCAATTTTAGAAGTGAATGATCATGAATATGAGCTTGAGTTTCTGGGTTTTGATGAACTGTTGAAATTTCAAGTCATGACATTTGATTGTGTATAATTATTGTCCAATTTGAGTTGTTATTGTTATATGCATATTTTGAGAGCTTTAAAAGTATGTTTTTACATGAATTTGTATGAAAATGGCTTTGGGTAAGTTTGGAATTGATTTTGAAAGCTCTGAGTTTTCTGTGTTTTAGCTGAGAATTGGAAAACACGATACTGTCATGAGCGAGATAGAATTGGGTAATTCAGCTTCTCACGTTAGCATGCAAGAAGGATCTGTTTCGAGTCATGAAGGGCAGCACGACTCGTCGAAATTGTCTGGCATCTTCACGAGTCATGAAGTCTTTCACGAGTCATGAAGATTGGTGGGACTATGAGATGAGTCGGGCAATATGACACGACTCGTGTCATCTTCCTTCTGTGGGGATTCGGAATGACTCGTGTCATTTTCACAGCATGCACGAATCGTGACAGTCCTCTCTTTCTCAAGCATTTTTTCTACTGTCGCGAGCGTGACTTCCCGTTACGAGCACAACAATGACCCTTCTGCCTGCCTTATTTTTTGAAAATGGTTTTCATGTTTTTCTTCACATGGGTTCTTACTTCTACATAGTACATGATTTTATTTAGGCTTGTATTATATTATTGTCTTTTTAATTATAAGTTATAATTTATGTGTCTTCATAATTCATCAGTGTATATGTATACATGAATTATGTGATTATACTTGACTTATATTTTATTGTATAACAATAATACTAGAGCATAGATTAGTTGTTACTTTTGAGTCTGATCAGTCATTTTAGTGGATAGTAAGCATGCTTATTAAAGGTTAAGGAGTGAATGCAGCTGCTACATGCTGGGCCCGTTTGGGTCATTATAAGTCGACCCCGCTTGGGTCTATATGGATTGAGACTCCGGTCTCCCCTTTCTACCTTTGGGTATACATGATTACATGATTTGAGACTCATATCTCTATATGCTTTCAATATTGTGTCCTATCAGTATCATTAGTACTCGTATCCACTAGTTTAGTGAGTATCAGGCTATTTTATGTTTTCCAATGATATGGTAATTGGATGTACGCTACATGTTTATATATTTGATATGACTAATTATGATGCTATACTTGTAGTTGGACGTTGATGGCGAGTTACTTTATATTCATGAGTATGCATACATTGAATAGATAATGCTTATACTTATATACATATGTAGATGAGATGTTGTAAATGATTCTGGTAGATTGATGTTTGTGTACTTGACGTTCGTATGTATTATTATATGATTATACACATGTTGTAAATGTACAACTATATGATGATAATTATTAGCATAACTGCATAGCTAATTTTATAGTTGAGGTTATTATATTATATTGTTTGTATATGTTTCTCTTGGTATTTGTTCCTCCCCACTAAGCGTTATCGCTTAGCATGGGTTATTTTTTCGTGTAGGTTGTAGGTTTTGTTTAGAGTCTGGAATCTGCAGGTTGGCTGCTAGAAGTCTATAGATGGAGTTCCTTTTTGTTGTTTGCTTATATTTTTGTATTGCCATAAGTTTTGTTCATGGTTTTTGGTTTTAGCAATGTAATTTTTTTGCAAAGGAACGATTTTATATATGTATGTGTTAAAGGTTTACATTTTTATATATGGCTATGTAAAAAGTTTATAAACGTCTTTTGTAAAACTTATTTTGTTATATTTATATATATATATGGTTTTGGCATCTTTTTGGTTAGATGTTTTTGCTTCATGCCATGTATGAGAGTATGTAAATGTGTTTTGTGTGCATGACGCTCCGGTGTCCTTCCAATGGGGGTAACGGGGTGTCACAAGTGATCTCCTCAACTTAGTCCTCTTCTTTTACTCCTTCTTATTCCGACATTTTGAATAAATAAGGTTTTGATTTTCTTATATCCAATTCTGGAAATTGGGTAGTGCTAGAATCAAAGAGGGATAAATGGAAAGCCAAGGTAGGTGAGACAAGCACTAAGTGATCTTAAGAGGAGCAAAGGATTTGAGGTTTGAGAAACACTACATTTGTTTGCACTTTTGTAAATGATGAGTTAAGTTTGTTGATTGATATATATATGAATAGCGAACTAGTATATGATGACGAAAATGTTAATTTTTATGAGTTAGATTGTTATGATGCATGATTTAAATACCTTGAAATTTTGCTGTGTTTGAGCTGTATATTTTATGTTATGGGGGAAGGTGATTGTAGAGAGATTGTGGACTTTGGGTAGTAATATGTGTTAATAAGGGGGTGTTTTAAAATGGGTAAACTGAACATGTCCAAATATCAGCAAATGAAAAAGAAAACTGGTCTTAGTAAGGTAATTAACTTGTGAAATTGTATAAATTGTAACTTGCAAAGTTTAGGTCTTTCTTTAATTTGGATATAAGAGTTTATTCTTAAGAGAAGTATCTATAAAGTGAAAAGTCAACCATGTTGATTTGGAGACAGTATGGTCTTCAAACTGGTGTACATAAGTCAGAATATTGGCTAGGAGGGCATTTGGAGCATTTGTAGTTCCATTGGCCATAACTCCTAGCAGTGGTGAGGAAAATTGATAAAATTGGTGTCATTGTGTTCATAACATATAATTAAATAGATGGTTAATAGATCATGTTGGCAATTAATGGGTTGGGAATAAGCTATGGGAGTTGTATGTGTAAGGGTTGTAAAATTAGAATTGGGAAGTGAAGGTTGGAGAGCAAGGAATGAGGAATTCATGTTCTGTCACGAGCACGACAGAACGCTCTTTCGGTGAGGAGGGCTTCAGTGCGGGAGTGCGACAGCGGCGAAGGCTGCATTCTGCTATGGGTGCGAAGATCGTTGGGAACGAGATAGAAGCAAAAGGTCAAGTCTGTCGCGAGCGTGACACTACAGGAGGCTTGAAATGAATTCTTTATGTCAAGTTCTTATTAAATCAATATGTTTGAATGAAAATTAAACATGTATATGGTTTTAATCTTGCTAATGGCATGTGATTATGAATACATATTTATATGAGACTTATTTTTGTATATTTATATATATATATATATGTATGATATTATGCATATACCATGATGAAGTAATTGTGATGTGGGTTACAATGTATATGAACAATGTGATGCTGTATAATTGAATGCTACATTTGCTATAACAATGAAAATAACCGAATTAATAATTTAGCCTGCAAGTTAAGTAGTGGATAGATAGGCATACCTATAGGGTCTAAGTGCTGCAGCTAAATACGTCTGATTCCTTTGGAATCATTAAGTGATTTGAATCTAAATTGGATTCTTTAATGCGAATTATTGTTGTCTTATTGATTATTCTGTACCTTCGGGTACTAATGCGATAACTGTGTATCTTCGGATACAATTATAATTTTTGTACTTTCAAGTACTGATGTGATACCCGATATTCTCGTCATTGAAATGCAGGCAAGGCTTAATAACTAATCATGCTACATTGTATGTATATACAGATGCTTTGTAATATGATATTGTTAATGTGATGCGTTAATCCTAACATGAATATGTATATATGACAACTACTATAACTTTTGACATGTTTTATGATTGCCAGTAGCGTACTTGACTAAGTTGAAACAAGCATGTTAAATATGGAATATGAATGATGCAATGTTACTATGTTTACTTAATTATCTGTATCTATATATTTATGCATGATAATTGTAAGTATTGTTTGGTTTTTCCACTAAGCATTATCGCTTAGCATGGGTTCTCGATCCGTGCAAGTTCATCAACGAAGTGATCCAGAGGGCGTCCTCACATTTCAACACATTAGGTTTCTGATTCTTAGTGTAGGTCTTTGGATATTATGTAGTAAGGATATGCAATTCACGAATGTTTTGGCATGTAATATTTATTTTATAACTCTGTATGGGATGTAATTTAATCGGATTACATGGGGTACATGGGGTTATATATGCAAAATGAATGTCTTCCGCTGCATGTGAACGAAATTAATTGGCTTAGAATGTTGTGTGATGGTATTTTAGTATGTGTTACGCATGTGCTGTGTGTTGTGGCAACCATTTCAAAGCAAATTTCAACACTTTTCAAAGCAAATTTCAACCATTTTAATTGGAGTGGGGTGTTACAATTAGTGGTATTAAAGCCTAGGTTTAGTCATTTCGGGGCATAGTGTAGATTAGGATGCATATAGACGTGTTGATCTAATGCGGGCATCCTTGTTGTGTCTCAGATCGATGGACCATTCTCAAGATGCTAGAGAAGAGACTGCAGAAAGCGTGAACCCCAAAGACATGGTTATGTCTCAATCTAGTCCGTCTGCACCGGCTGTTGTGGGGTGAGAGTTGCCCGTGGTCCCTTTGGAAGCCTTGCTCAAAATGTCGCAAGACATGGTAAGGGTGGTTGACCGAGTGATAACACCAAAGGCTCCATTGGAGTCTCTGAGGAAGTATGGGGCAGAAGAGTTTTTTGGGACTTGTTTGGATGAATCTGTGAAAGCTGAGTATTGGATTGAGCGTATCCAGCGGGTCTTGGATGAGATATGGTGCCCAACTGAGTAGACAGTTGAGTGTGTGGTGTCGCGGCTTCAAGGATCCGCTTAAGATTGGTGGAAGTTGGTATTGAGGCATCTGATGTTTTTGAATCCTATTACTTGGGAATCCTTTGAACAGGAGTTTTGAAACAAGTACATTACAAAGGCCTATAGGGAAGAAAATTGGAAGCAGTTTCTCAATTTAAGACAGAGAGCCATATCTGTGGCTGAGTATGAGAAGGAGTTCTGTAGGCTGAGTAAGTATGCACCACCTCGGGTGCTTACAGAGGAGTTTAGATGTCAGCAGTTTGAGGAAGGATTGATTGAGCAAATCAAGGCATTGCTGATCTGAATGACCACATCTCAGACTGTCACTTACTACCAGATAGTGCAGGCGGCCATGAGAGCAAAAAGGTCACTTGAGGTTCAGAGAGAGAGAATGGAAAGGAGAAATCCTAGCCCTGGTGGGACATATTCGGGAAAAGGGTCAAGAGATCCTTCTGCAGCACCTCCAGCTGAATAAGTAAATAGTCCTGCTACTAGGGGCAGAAGGCAAGGATCATCTTATGCACCTGGTACCGGTAGGGGTGCATCAAGTAATAAGAGTGAAGTGCTTGAATGCCCTCACTATTGTAAGAGGCATAGAGGGGAATATCGGAAGGTGACTGGGGCTTGCTTCAGATGTGGTAGTAATGAGCACTATTTGGCTAACTGTCCCAAGGCATATGAGGTGGCAGAAATCAACAAGAGGCTAACTGTGGAGGGTCGAACTTGCCTCCAGCTCACCGAGGATGTAACACTCCTTATCTATACATAGGGAGCTTCCTCTCTCCGGAGAGGAAGAAGGACCCCGATAGATGAGGGTTGTCACGCAAATCCTCAAACTAAGCAAACAAAGTTATGAATCATTAATTAAAATAGGGTAAAATAAAATTTCTTAAAATAGCAAGAGACAGAGGCTGAAAACAAAAGTGTGAAGTACGATATTTTATTAATTTACAAGATAGTCTTTACATATTAAAATACATAAGTGCCTCAGCATAAAGGATCATATACATATCTGATATCAAAACCAAACTATAAAAATAGAGCTTACATCAAGAAGTCATCATTACAAAATGTTTAAACTAATACATATACAAAAGGGTACAATCCTATGCTACAAAATCTCTCTCTCCTAGCTGTGTTGGCCCTGTTGAAGCGGATCACCCTGCCCAAAAACTCCAACATCTTCCACACCTGCATGGATAAAACACCCGTTCTAAGCGATAATGCTTAGTGGGGAAACAAAAATGTAAAACGACCACTCACAGTGGCGTCAACAGAAAATCACATGCTTATGGCAAAAAGAACAATACAATAGAATCTTATAAAACAACTTAACTCATGAATGAACAATTGCAGTGTCATAATCATTTCATCACATATCATAATGAGGCTATGACATTATGTAATGTCAAAAATCACATATTCAAATTGTATACCCTGCCATGCAAAAATAGTGGATAACGAGTACGCATGGATACCTGAGGGTACCAACAACCTTTCATAACACATGGATACCCGAAGGTATCAAAACCAATCTTTTCTTTTTGTTCCAAAAACATTTTCTCATAGGATCTTATGTAAGATCCAAGATAGAAGGATAACGAAGATCTGATCAGGGACCTGATTAGGATCCAAATATCAGAAGGCTGCAGCTACAAAAACACTCTATTAGGCATGCCTAACTATCCACTTATTGGACTCTAGCAGGTCATGCATAATTCATCAAATCACATTCATATAATTCATAAAATTGTCCATGCATAATTCTAAAAGCATCACAAGTTCGAAAACTAAACATCGAAAGCATAAAAGAAAACTCAAGTTGAAGCCAGGAGGTGTCGCGCTCGTGACGATTGTCTAGCTTGCGATAGAGGCGAAACTTGCCCCAGGTCCCGATCGCGGCAGTCTTCGCGCTCGCGCGGAGACAGAAGCACATCTCACTGTCATGCTCATGACGAGCATCGCGCTCGTGACAGTGAGCAGCCAGCGCGCTCGCACACAAGAACTGCCCAAATTCGCTCGGTAGCCGAGCGCTTATCGCGCTCGAGACTGAGCTCTCGCTGTGGTGGCTCAGTAACCCAATGCTCGGCCATGCGCAAGGGCTGAATTCACCAAGCTCTGTCGCGCTCGCGACAGTGTTGCGCTTGTGACAGAGTCATGATTTCCAGCTCTTACGCGAAAATCTGCAGAAAATCACACTCCTAAAATCACCCAAACCTCCAATTGACTTCAAAACTCACTACCACACAAATTGACGATTCCCCACATCTCAATCAACTTAAAACCCAACTTAAAATCCAATTATCATCATCAAATCATACAATTAACAAGACTAAATTTTTAGAATTCAAGAAACTAGGAAATCTTCTAGAAAACCCATTAAAAATCATGCCTTAGCTCAAATCTCCACAACCATGCATCTCAACTCAAAAATAATCATTACCCATATCATTAGATACAAATACACATAATATATCTCATCAATTCCAGCAATTTCACATAAAACACAAAATCACATCAATGTACACAAAGAATACACAAAGAGCAAGAGTTCCCAAACCTTAGACTCCTAAGCTCCAATTAAGGGGCTCTGCTTCCATTTGCTATCTCCTTGCCCTTAGGCTCTCTAGGAGGGATCTCTGAACCAAAACACCCATCAAAACAGAATTAAAACTCTAAACCCAAAACACCAAAATTCCCAAATATAAAAGGAAGAAGAGTTAGCTACCACTTACCCAAACCAACTTAGAATTACCAAAACTCACCAAAACTTGCAGCTAAATGGTGAAATTAGGAGGATGCAAAGAGAAAAGAAAGAAGAGGAACAGAGCAACGTGAAGAGGAGGAAGAAGAAGAAATGGGAAGGGGAAGGGGACAAAGGAAAACAGCTGTCCCTCACACTCTCTTTCCACTAAAATATCCTCCCCACTTGCCACATGTCACCCTTCTACAAGAGGACCTCCCCATGACACACCCAACTACCATCCTCTCACATACACCCAAAACAAACCCTGCTAAAACACACCTTACTCCCTTACACACACTCACACCCAAACAAAACCCCAAAATATATAATAATATAACTTAAACAATAGCATATACTAAAAATAACACATACTCAAAATAATACACAAAAAATCACACACACCCCAAGGCTCAAACTACTAGGGTGGGAACGGGGCATTACAATACTCCCCTCCTTAACAGAATTTCATCCTCGAAATTCTCACCTGATCCAAATAACTGAGGATGCTGAGCTCTCATTACCTCTTCCGATTCCCAAGTCGCTTCTTCGATTCCATGATGCTTCCAAAGTACCTTAACCAAAGGGATTTGCTTTTTACGGAGCTGTTTTACATCTCTAGCCAAAATTTCCTTCGGCTCCTCATCAAATGAGAAATCTGGCTGAACCCAAATATCTTGCACTGCTAACACATGAGACGAATCTGATCGGTAACGGCGAAACATGGACACGTGAAAAACATCAGTCAATTAAGCTAACTCCACCGGCAATGCTAACTGATAAGCTACCGGGCCAATCTTTTCCAAGATCTCGTAAGGTCCAATAAACTGAGGACTTAATTTCCCCCTTTTACCGAAATAAAGAACTTTCCACCAAGGAGATACTTTCAAGAATACCTTGTCGCCAGTCTCATATCGAATATCCCTTCGCTTCAAATTGGCATAAGACCGTTGTCTGTCTTTTGCTGCCTTCAAATTCCGTTGCACAACTCTAACTTTCTTTTCAGTGTCTTTAACTATCTCCGGACCCACTATAGATTGTTCTAATAACTCTGTCCAACACATTGGGATTTTACATCTCCGTCCATAGAGAGCTTCATAGGGAGCCATTCCAATACTCACTTGATGACTATTATTGTACGTAAACTCCATTAAAGTCACATACTACTCCAAAGCACATCCCCGAAGCATATCTTCAAGAACCTGGATAACACTTTCTGATTGACCATCGGTCTGAGGGTGAAATGCACTGCTGAAATTTAACCAAGTACACAAAGCTGACTGTAATTCCTTCCAAAACTTTGACATAAACCTTGGATCTCGATTAGACACAATAGAGAGTGGGACTCCATGAAGCCTTACTATCTCATTCACATAGATCACTGCTAATTTATCCATGGAGTAGTCTAACCGAACTGGAAAGAAGTGTGCTAACTTAGACAACCGGCCGACTATCACCCACACTGAATTATGCTTGCGCTGTGTCAATGGTAAACCAACTACAAAATCCATCGTAACATCATCCCACTTCCATTGAGGAACGGGTAAGGGATGCAACAATCCTGTTGGAACTTGATGCTTAGCTTTCACTTGCCGACACACCAAACATTTGAAAACAAACTCCACTATGTCCTTTTTCATACTCGGCCACCAATAAAACTGCTTAAGGTCTCTGTACATCTTGTTTCCTCCTGGATGCGTAGTGAAAACTGACGAATGAGCTTCTTCCAAATGCTTTCTTTTCATGTCACTCACATTAGGCAAACACAACCGATTTCCATGTCGGAGCACTCCTTCACAATCCATAGAAAATTCCGTTTGCTTACCATATCTTACCATATCAAAAGCATGCTGCAATATAAGGTCACTTAACTGTGCATCCACTATCAGTTGTCTCAAACTCGATCTAACCTTCAACTGAGCAATTAATGCTCCTTCTAAATCAAATCTCCACTTTCCTCTACCCAAAGACAGAGCCGAAACTAATTTTCTACTTAGGGCATCTGCCACTACATTTGCCTTGCCCGGATGGTAGTCAATAATACAGTCATAATCTTTGAATAACTCCAACCGTCTTTGCTACCTCAAGTTCAATTCTTTTTGAGTGAGTAGATATTTTAGACTCTTGTGATCTGTAAAGATCCTGCAAGTTTCCCCATACAAATAGTGCCGCCACACTTTAAGAGCAAACACTACCACTGCTAACTCCAAATCATGCGTTGGATAGTGCTGTTCATGGGGTTTCAACTGCCTGGAAGCATAGGCTATCACCTTACCATCCTGCATCAGAACACACCCCAATCCAATACCTGAGGCATCACTGTACATAGTATACTCATTACCCGAAACAGGTTGAGTAAGTATAGGAGCCTTAATCAACATATCCTTCAACTGCTCAAAACTTGCTTGGCACTTATCGGACCACTTGAACTTAACCTCTTTTCGGAGAAGCCGAGTTAAAGGTGAAGCTAACACTGAAAATCCCTTAACAAACAGCCTATAATAACAAGCTAAACCCAAAAAACTCTTCACTTTTGGCATAGACTTAGGTAGCAACCAGTTCAGAATTACTTCAACTTTGGATGGATCTACTCGAATACCTTCAGCAGAAATAACATGCCAAAGGAATGTTACCTCTTTTAACCAAAAGTCGCACTTACTAAGCTTAGCATAGAGCCGATGGTCCCTCAACACTTGCAATACCAACCTCAGATGTTCCTCATGTTCCCTTTTATTCTTGGAATAAACCAGTATGTCGTCAATGAACACTACAACAAAACTATCCAAATACTGTCTGAATACCCTGTTTATTAAATCCATAAAAGTTGCGGGCGTGTTTATCAAACCAAATGGTATCACTAAAAATTCGTAGTGACCGTAACATGTTGAAAAAGCTATCTTCGCAACATCTGCATCCTTCACTCTCAACTGATAGTAACCAGACCTCAAGTCTATCTTAAAAAACACTCCAGCTCCTCTCAACTGATCAAAAAGGTCCTCGATCTGTGGCAATGGATACTTTTTCTTTACCGTAACCTTATTAATCTGTCAGTAATCAATGCACATTCTCAAAGTACTGTCCTTTTTCTTGACAAATAGGACCGGAGCACCCCATTGAGACTGCACCCGGCACAATATCTACAGACAGTTCTACTTCTCTCTCTGGTGGCAAACCCAATAATTCCTCTGGAAACACATCCACAAATTCTCTTACTATTGGAATATCTTGTATCTTTACTTGCCTTCACCGAGAATCCAAAACCAAAGCCAAATATGCTTCACATCCATTCCTCAAAAATAGTTTTTCCTTCATAGCTGAAATTACATTGTACAGCGAGTTACTTCTTAAACCTTTTACAAGCACGGGGTAACTGATCCCTGTCTTTAAGCACAACCATTTTCCTATGGCAATCAACTATAGCTCGGTGCTTAGATAACCAAGCCACAACCAGAATTAGATCGAACTCATGAAATGGCAGACTAATCAGATCAACAAAAAATTCCTTATCTTGCACCATCAAAGGACAATCTCGATACACCCGATTCACTTTAATACACTGCCCTAACGGACTAGTCACACATATCACATAATCCAATTTATCCTCATTAAATAACTTATCACACAACTTATCAGAACACAGATAAGAATGAGTAAAACTCGGGTCTATCAAAGCATAATCTCAATGTTTAAAAGTAAAAAACTTACCGGCTATCACTTCTGAAGCATCCTGCTCGTCATGAGCTCTCATTGCATATGCTCTTGCGGCTGTTGATAATGGGCGATCAATCGTCACAGAGGATGTAATGGCCAAAAATGTGCCCTAGTAGTATTGACCTAATTTGGGTTATGTGTTTGTAGTTTGGACTTAATTGAAAAGAAGAAGAATAGTTAAGTGGCTAATTAGTAGTTATGCAAAACTAAGTTAATAAGGGTTAGTGGCTGATTAATTAAGTAAAGTAAGGATTAATTAGAGAATAAAATAATGTTAATAAATGGTTAATTAGAAGTGGGTGGAGGCAGATATTTATGGTGGATTTCCTTATGGCATTCTAAGGGATTGCCACCTCCATCTAAGCATGCACATGTCTAGTGAGTTGGGGGATGAGCATCGAGTTGGGTCAGCTAGTTTTCTATGTTATCTTCTTCCTTCTACCATGAGAGTGACCAGGAGAGGCTCTAAGTGAGTGTGTGTTAATTGCATAAGGGGATCAAGGATCGAGAGTTAAGAACTAAAGGTAAGTGATTAAGTAATTGATACTCTCATCTTCTACTCATGCTTTCTTGGCTTTGAATTGGTTTGGATGGGGTATTGTTGGATTGAGCTTAAACCTGTAAATTGGATTGTCTTGGTAGCCGAAGAATTGAAGAGAGATAAAGGAAAAGCTGCAATCGGGGAGCCGAGTATTCAGCGAAACTAAGAGCTAAGGTGACGAGGTTTGGGAACAAACCCTAGTAGTGTAATTTGTGAGATTTGTGTTTGCTGAATAGAAATTAATATGAACTATGTGTGTATTTGGAATGGTGGTCATTGAGAATGAATTATGTAAAAGTTAGGTTAAGAGATGAGCAATGTGTTATGCCATGTGTTAAAGTTGCTAGAGGAAGCGTAAAATTGTGCATGTATGGAAATGATTGTGGTTTGTGCTATAAATGAATGTAAATGGCACAAAAGAAATAAGGTATGTGAAAAATTGTGTGTGTTGTTGAATTGGTTAGTTTCTAAAAGGGAAAATTCGGGAACATATACACCATATACAGGGTGCAATAAGAACGCGTACTCATAAATAAATTACACATGTGGATATAAATTATAGGCATTTAAATCACATATAATAATAATATTAATAATGTATATATATCTCATAATTAAACAATTATCAAATTATAATATAGATTTAAACCCAATAATGTGTCATGTAGTGAAAAACCCCATGTAAAAGAAGCTTAAAACTCTTTTTCAAAATAGGGCAGGAGAGGCCTCACTGTCGCGCTCGCGACACTGAGGGAAGAGAGGCAAGTCACGAGTCGTACATGCAGTGGCTTCTCGTAACGCTAGCATCTTGCAGGGGAGGGGCGGTCATGAGTCGTGATCCTCCCTCATGACTTGTGACGCTAAAGCTTCGCAGGAACAGGAGGTCACGAATCGTGGTCCTCACTCACGACTCGTGACGCCAACGCATCTCGCCTCACAGAAAAGGGAGGGTCATGAGTCGTGATCCTCCCTCACGACTCGTGACTGCCAAGGGAAGAGGGTCACGAGTCGTGATCCTCCCTCACGACTCGTGACCTTCCCACTACAAAGCCATCTACACCACGAGAAAGAGAAGAGCCGGTTCTGTTGCGCTCGCGATAGGGTCGATTCTCCTCAATCTCTAGAAACGCAAAAACGGGAATTGAAGGAAAATCAAAATCCAACTTTACCCAAACCCATTTTTCATGCAATTTCATGTAGAAGCTTACCTTTTTGGCCTCTAAATCACGTTCACAATCATAATAACACAAATCCCCATTAATGCACTCACCAACCCTTGCACATGTCACTTTACTATAGGACCTCTTTTTCATCTTTCTTGACTTTTGCTTCAAGTCCATGTAAATTCCCTTATAAATCCTTATAAATTACCAATTGATCACTAATAAAAATTCTTCCTCTAAATACTTTAAATAACTCTTCAATTAAGTCCTTAATCCATTTGCATAAATTACCAAAATACCCTTTTTCATAATCCAATTACATATACAATTCTACTAGGCCATATTTGGGATGTGACAACTCTTTCCTCCTTAAGAAATTTCATCCTCAAAATTTTTCCGCTAATCACTTACATCCCCAAATACCAAAACCGAACTCAAATAGAAACTTAACCAATTAAACACTTACCGGAAGGACCTACAGCTTCTGGAGTATCATCTCTAATCATCGCATAGACTCTGGCCGGAGCATACTCTCCCGTAGTACCAGGTCGCTGCACTGTTTCTGATGGGGCCCGAGGAGCTCTATTTCTGTCCCGATTGCTTCTGGTTGCATTCGATCTACCTCCACCCACTTTACTCTCTTGTTGGCTCTTGTTCTCTTATCGATCGGGGCAACTAGCAAACTGATGCTCCATACTTCCGCACTTGAAGCACGCTCCAGTGATCTTGCGACATATACCCCAATGGTGTCTTTGGCAATGCTCACACTCCGGTGTTCTATTTCCTCTACTCGTGGGTGGTGCTACACTTCCCACCTCAGAAGGCACTTGAACAGTCCCTCTAGTTCCTTGTTCGATCGGGGCACCTTTAGACTTCTTATTACTAGCAACTCCACCATCCGGTGCTCTCCTCTTCTGTTCAATTCTTTGCTTTGCCATCTCGGATTCTTCCAACTTAATCACTGTAGCCATTAACTGATAGTATCCAACCGGATGCATAACTGCCATTGCTGACAATGGACCTCTAATGACTTCTCTTAATCCACCTTGAAAATGTCGGCACTTAAAGTCTTCAGTCAACAGCGGTTGGGGCACATACTTGGTCAATCTACTAAACTCTTTCTCGTAGTCACTAACCGATAAGTTCCTCTGCTTCAAATTGATAAATTCATTCCACTTTGCCTCTCAGTAGGCCTTGGTCACATATTTCTGCTCAAATTCTTTCACGAAGAACTCCCATGTCAATTCAGCTGGTCTCTGGGGATTGAGAAGCACAAGGTTCCACCAATCATATGTTGATCCTTGCAAAAGCGATACGACACAAGTAACTCGTTGATGCGGAGGGCAAGCTATCTCTTGTAGAATTCGATCAGTTCTCTTCAACCAGAATTTTGCCACATCCGATTCATCCAAAGAGGTTCCATGGAATTCTTCTGCTCCCCTTTTTCTTATAAGCTCAGAATGAGCCATAGGAGCAGTCAATCTGTCTACCACTTCTAGTAAACCTTGTACCAATGCCGGATCGAAACCCTGACCTTCTACTGGTGCACGCTCACGTGCAGGCCTATACTGTCCGACCGAATTACTTCCAACCGGATTCACACTTTCCATTGTGTCGCCCATATACTCACTTGGATCTGACTCCATCTAGACACTGCACAAAACAACATCTGCATTAGGCCACGACTCTAGACAGACTCTCATGTAAAGACTCTACACTTAAACAATCACATAGAACCAGAACCGACTAAACCGGTGCTCTGATACCAACCTGTCACACCACGATACCCCCGTTTGAAGGATACCAGGGCACCATGCTCATAAACTCGTATACAAACTCAAATACGTATACATATACTCAAATAAGTTAAGAAAAAAAATGCATTTAATCAAAAGATAACAAATCCATATATATAACCATATAGTTTTTACAAAAGGGATTTCTAAAAGATAAACATATACATATACAAAATCGTTCTTTATAAAATTACATTTCCAAAATCATACTCCATATAAAAAAAAAAAAAAATACAGCGGAAGACAAAATAACTCTAATTCTAGACTTCTAGTGGCCGACCTATAGATGCCCGACTCCAAAAACGAACCTGCCACCTACACGGGAAAAGAGCCCATGCTAAGCAATAACGCTTAGTGGGGAGGAACAACACACGCATGTACATGTAATTGCAATAAACATATATATAAGCTTAATAATAACAAAAGCATATAAACATATACTACTCATGCTTATAACAAGTATTCATATGCATTCTCACAATACAAAAAATTAACCATTTATGTCCAAATACAAATATTATATGTCAACATGACATAACGCAAATACATATACATGTAACATATATTTATTTCATATAACTAATAGCTTCATACATCAAACTCGCATAATAGCCTCAAGTAATAGCCTGATTACTCGCTAACTAGTGGATATAGGTACTAATGATAATGATAGGACACAATATCTCAAGCATATGGAGACATGAGCCTCAAAACATTTTATAATCGTGTATACCCGAAGGTATACCGGAGACCGAGGTCTCAAACATCTTATATGACCAAAACGGGGCTCGCTTGTAATAAATAACATATAGTAGCTACACTCACACTCTAACCCTGGATAAGCGCTTATCTATCCACTAACTATGACTACTAGGCTCATAAAACAACTCAATCATGTTCTAGAATAATATTCATATAATAGAGAATAAATCAAGTATAATCATGTTATTTTGGGTGTACACATATGTTGGTCAAATTCGGGAACATATAAACCATATATAGGGTGCAATAAGAACACGTACTCATAAATAAATAACACATGTGCATATAAGTTATAGGCATTTATATCACATTTAATAATAATATTAATCATGTACATATATCTCATAATTAAATAATTATTAAATTATAATACATATTTAAACCCAATCATGTGTCATGTAGTGAAAAACCTCATGTAAAAGAAGCTTAAAACTCTTTTTCAAAACAGGGCAGGAGAGGCCTCACTATCGCGCTCGCGACAAGAAGTTGCGTTTGCAATAGTGAGGGAAGAGAGGCCAGTCACGAGTCGCACATGCAGTGGCGACTCATGATGCTAGCGTCTCGTAAGCGTTTCGTAGGGGATGGGCGGTCACGAGTCGTGATCCTCCCTCACGACTCGTGATGCCAAAGCTTCGCAGGAAGAGGATGTCACAAGTCATGAGGGATCACGACTTGTGACGCCAACGCATCTCGCCTCACAGAAAAGGGACGGTCACGAGTCATGATCCTTCCTCACGACTCGTGACTGCCATGGGAAGAGAGTCACGAGTCGTGATCCTCCCTCATGACTCGTGACCTTCCCACTAAAAAGCCATCTACACCGCGAGAAAGAGAAGAGCAGGTTCTATCGTGCTCGCGATGAACATCGCGCTCGCGACAGGATCGAATCTCCTCGATCTCCAAAAACGTAAAAACGGGAATTGAAGGAAAATCAAAACCCAACTTTACCCAAACCCATTGTTCATGCAATTTCATGTAGAAGCTTACCTTTTTGGCCTGCAAATCACGTTCACAATCATAATAACACAAATCGCACAATATTATTACACATCAAAACATCATTTATAGAGATTCCAAAATCCCAGAAATTCATCCATCATGCTCATACATATACCTCTAATTTAACATGCATATCATCATTATTTTGCTACCACAAATCATGTACACAACGTTACTATACTCATGCATTTCTATATACCAAAAACTCACAAACAACATTAACATTTAAACTCAAAAACATGATCTAAAGTGAGGATGGCAAACACTCCCAAACCTGGAATGGAGCTTCTAAAATCCACTATCTTCAAGCTATAACCTTTCCTTTTCCTTTATCCTTTCTCCTTTCTTCAGATTCTTGTACAAATCAAATCAAAATAAAACCCAATTAACCCATGCAAAACAAAACCATAACCCCCCAATATCAGACCCTTAGAAAAAGAAGAAAAAGAAGAACCCCAAACCAAATAACACAGCCTCTCACATCTTGAATCTCTTCAAATCTCAAAACCTTAGCTCAAGGATTGAAGAATAGCACATGCAAGACTTGAGAGTAGAAATGGAGAAGAGAAAGAAAAACGTGAGAGGGCAAGGGAAGAGGAGCAAAATCCAAAAGCTTCCACGGGAAGCTAAAATTTCCAGCCTTCCCTCTCTCTACTCCTTTTAAATCCCCATTAATGCACTCACCAACCCTTACACATGTCACTCTACTATTGGACCTCTTTTTCATCTTTCTTCACTTTTGGTTCAAGTCATTGTAAATTTCCTTATAAATCCTTATAAATTACCAATTGATCTCTAATAAAAATTCTTCCTCAAAATACTTTAAATAACTCTTCAATTAAGTCCTTAATCAATTTGTATAAATTAGCAAAATACCCTTTTTAATAATCCAATTACACATACAATTCTACTAGGCAATATTTGGCATGTGATACGCGTTTTATCGTGCTCGCGACAGAAGCTAAACCAGAAATCGCAAAAATAAAGCTTGACCAAACTTCTAACCAATTCTTCCTCTCACCCAAATAATAATTCAAAAGTGTTCTTTCTTATAAATACACACCCATATACATAGAAAATTATCACAAATCCTACTTGGTGTATCTGAGTTGTTACAAATACAATCTATTACTGTACCTTCGGATACCAACGCGATACCCATTATCTGTGTCTTTGAATTACAGGCAAGTTTAAAATAAATATGTGAACTAATTGAGTGATTTGAAGTTATGTGACAAACTATTGTGTGAGATTGTAATGAACATGTGGAAGCCATGAGATGATGTAACCGAAAGTTGATTGTCATACTATGATATGTACTTGAATCATATATATATATATATATACATATGCATTTATTGATTCTAAAATATGGAAATTTTATGATTCTTTTATTATTGCAATGAAATATCTTTATGTTAATAATTAAGAAATTATAATCTTATGTATATACAAATGGATAAGAATGCGATGGGCATATGAAGAATAAGAGATAATGTGAATTCTAATGTGATTATCCAACGTGTAGGCTTATAAGTAGTAAGTGCGAAGCATGAAAGAAATCATGAACCTTGTTGCGCTTAAACTATGCTTTATGAGTATACTAGAACATTATGTTATTGTATATTATATTTTGTTCCCCACTAAGCGTTATCGCTTAGCATGGATGTTTAATCCATGCAGGTATCTGAAGATAGTATTTTGGAAGACAGTCATGCATCGCAAACGGCCAACACATAAGAACCGCTATAGACGTAGGTTATTTTGTAATAGTATAAGATGTGTAAAGATAGTTGATATGTGTATTAGAACTAAAGTGTTTGTAACAAAGATGTTGTATTTTTTTAAAGTGACAATTGATGTAAGACTATGAATGTTATGAAATGTAATGTATGGATTTTCGAAATGTAATTCAGCATTTCATGTTAAAGAAATTTTATTAATCCTGAACTTTATTTATAAAACTATTTAATGCGCATGTGTTTGTGTTGTAACACTCCATAGTCACCGTAGTAAATCTCTACAGGTGGTTAAGGGGTGTTACAGTCAGGAGTCGTGAAAAGAGATCACGACTCGTGATTATGCAGAGTGAAGGGCCAGAGGAGAAAAGAAAGAGCAAAAGAAGGAAAGGAAAAGAAGGCAGTTCACGAGACGTGAGCCAAACGCATGACTCACGCAAGCAGGTCACGACTCATGAAAGGAGATCACGAGTCGCGAATGGCCAAAGAGAACAAGATAAAAGAAGAAAGATTGAAAAGGAAGAAAAGGCAATTCGTGTTCTGTCGCGAGCGCGATAGAACTATATATTGGGGCAGTTTTCTACGAAAAGTCATTTGAAAAGGCATAATTTTTCACCAATATTTGCAACTTTTGAAGGAGGGAACACAACTTTTGAAATTCTATAAATTTATATCTCAATTGTAATTTTGATGATGTAATTAGAGAGGATTATTATAAGTTAAATATTGTGTATTTTCTGAAAGCTTTTTAGTTAAAAGTTCTTAGTTTAAATTCATGTTTTGAAGAGAAGATTAATTATAAGGAAGAAGATATCCTTTGTGAAAGGGAAAAGGGTTGAGGAATCTCCTTCTTCATTTCTTATCTTTTTACTTCTTCTTTATAACTATTAAATGCTGCATTTATGAACTTGAATATTTAATGTTACGTTTTATTATTCATATTATTTTGATATTCTTTCTTGTAGAGTTTTCTATTAGTATTTGATGCATGATCATTATAAGTATTAGTTTAATTGAAAGATGAATTCTTACTTACATCTAATAGAAGTTCATCATTGAAGTATTATTTGAGAAATCATAATATTAAATGGTTGTTATAGGTTGTTTATTATTCCTAAAATTTGCATGTATGACACTTTAATTCATTAATGAAAATTGTGAGTTAGAATTATAAATGCATGTTTTAGGCACTCTAGTTTATGTTGAGAGAGTAAATTGGAATCTTATTCAACTTGGCTTGCATGACAAGAACATATTTATAATCAAGAATAATCAATGAAAGTTCTATTTATTATTTTATCATCATTAATCATTTGTCTTCTCCGATAATCAATATTTAGGTTAGATAATATTAGACATAGTATTTCCACTTTCATTCATGAAATTAATGATAATTATAAACAAGATTAAAATTGAGTAGTAATAGTGTGTAATAATTATAACATTCCTCGTGGGATCGACATCTTTTGTACTATAACTGGTACACCATATACTTGCGGAATTAGAACTTAAAAATAGGCTAACAAGTTTTTGGCGCCGTTGCCGAGGAATAAATGAATAATTAATGCCATTATGAATCTTGATTTATGATTTTGGATTACAATATTTTTTTTTATTTGTTTGTTTAGTTTGACTTAGTGTTGTTTTGTGTTGTTTTTACAGGGATTTGATAGTTCATGCCTAGTACAAGGAGTTCTCAAGAAGAGTTTGAACCTTTGAATCCCGAAATAGAGAGATTTTTGTCAAGTAATCGGAAATCTAACAAGAAGAAAAATAAGAATAAGAGACCTATCATTCCTAAAGAAGAAAATCCACCAAGGTTGATGGATTTTGCTACACCCATATTGAGTGGTGCTCAACAAGGTGTGGTAAGGCCTACGGTAAATGCTAACCAATTTGAAATTAAACCTCTTTTGCAAATGATTCAAAATAGCATTCAGTTTTATGGTTTGGCAAATGAGGATCCTAATGCTCATTTGGCAATTTTTTTAGAGATTTGTGATACTTTTAAAATTAATGGAGTTTCAAATGATTCAATTAAGCTTAGGCTTTTCCCTTTCACTTTGAAGGATAAAGCCAAGGCTTGGTTGAATTCATTAACTAGAGGATTAATAACCACTTGGGACTAATTGGCCCAAGCATTTTTATCCAAATATTTTCCTCTAGCCAAAACTACAAAAATTATAAAAGATATCACAACTTTTGTGCAACATGACAATGAATCTTTGTATGAGGCTTGGGAGAGATTTAAAGAATTGCAGAGAATGTGTCCTCACCATAACCCTCCAAGGGAGTTGCTCATGCAAACTTTCTATAATGGAGTGAACCCTACAACTAGAGGTACTATTGATGCTGCAGTTGGTGGCTCTCTTATGAGGAGAACAATAGAACCTGCTTTTGAATTGTTAGAAGAGATAGCTATGAACAATTGTATGTGGCCTACCGAAAGAGTAATAGAATCTAATTCTAATGCTAGGGGGGTACATGCCATAGATTCTGTTGTAGCATTGCAAGCAAAAATTGAGGCTTTAACTCAAAAGGTTAATAATCTAGCAATGGGGGGAAGTCCACAAAATGCATGCACTATGTGTGGTCAACAAGATCATATTAGTGAAAATTGCAATTTAGGATTGGCTAGTAAAGTGGAACAAGTGAATTTTATTCAAGGCCAAGGACATGGTAATCCATATTCTAATACCTATAATCCTGGTTAGAGAAGCCATCCTAATCTTTCACGGGGAAATAATAGTAATAACCAAAATAGAAGTGTAGGTTTCCAACAACCACAAGATAGATTTGGAGTCTTTAAAGGGAAAATTGATAAATTTATTGAGGAGATTAATTTTAAGATTAGCTCTCAAGATGAAAACAAAAGGAAGCTTGAGGCCAAAATTGATCAAATTACTAAAAATTGATCAAATTACTAAAAATCATGTTGCACGAGTAATACAGAAGAAAATCCTAGAGAGCATATTAAATCCTAGTCTTTTATTTCAGTTGCTTAATTAGATTTTCTTTCTATATGTTCTTTGTATTGTGTTAAGCTATTTTATATAAATTTGTTAATTAATTTTAATATTATTAAAACATTTTATTTATGTTCTACAGGTCAAAATAGTAAGATTAGGTGTTGTTTTATTTATTGTTAATACAGAAAACAAAAATTCAAGACATGATGCTTCTGTCGCGAGCGCGACCACCATCGCGATCGCGACAGAATGAGCGGAGGATTGACGCATTACATTTTGAGGCTTCTATCGTGAGCACGACCAGCATCGCGATCGTGACAGAAGGCGATGATGCACATTTCAGGTATGACTTGCATTGAGGGATCACAAGTAGGTGTTGAAGATGAGAAGCAACAGCTGCACGAGTCGTGCTTGGTAGTCATGACTCGTGCAGCATGATAGCAAGCAACGTGCAGTTTTGGCTGAAGGTGCAGGTAAGTGGTCTCTTCATGTGTCGTGAAGATGATTCACGACTCGTGAAGCGTATAGCCTGAGTTAAATTATATAGCCTGAAAACGGTCTCCGATTGGGCTAAAATTTTATGTAGAGGCTAAATTATATATTTTAGGAATTTTGGAACTAATTTTGAGAAGAATTGAGATTGGAAAGTGAGAGAAATTATTTTTGGTTGGAAAATGGGCTTATTAACCTAAATGGGCTTTTGGGTTGGCCCAATTGGTTGAACCAATCCCAAGCCCACTCAAGAACCCTATATAAAGGCTGAAAAATCAGAAAACCCTAGATTTCTCTTCAGCTTTCTCCTCCTCTTTGGCCAAATGGTATTATTCTTCCTTTTCTTGAATTTTCTTCATTCTTCTTTCAAGTTCTCACCCAATCCAACCTTCCCAAGTAAAATACAACTTCTCTTTTTAATGATAGTAACCTCTACAGCTCATTTGAAGTGGAAGAAGTGGGAGAAAATAAATGAAAAAGTTTATGTGTCAAATTGAGGAAAAGAGAATTCTTTAATGGTGTAAGATGAAGGAAATGAAGATCTAAGTGTGGAGATCATGAAAATAAGGTTAGTGAGCGCAATATGCTCACTTTTCCATGTTAAAAGTATGATTTTTGGTTATGTTTAAACATAAAGTATGTGAAATATGTATGTTTAGTTGAATCAAAGCATATAGTCATATTTAGGAAGGTTAAAAATGATGATTTGAGTGCTGAAAATTAAAAGATAAAATTTTGGTAATGGACTTGTGGTTAGGCCGAATTGTGACGGCCCAATACCCTTCCGGAGGAATATCGGGATGCCACACAAGAAAAAGCGGAAGAAATAAAAACATGCAAAAGCACACTATAAGCACAAGCAGAAGAAATAAAAAAATGCAAAGACACACTATAAGCAGAAGCGAAAGCAATAAAATCAAGCACAAACTAACAGGAGTGGAGATAACTCGGAAGTAACATATACTTATATTACAGAACTAAAACGTACACATATACAAGATCATTACATGCCAAATATCAACATTAGATGCCTTACAGAACGTTTACAAAACGCTACTCATGTAATGCCCTCATTATCGGGTTAACTGGGAATAATTTTTCCCGATAGTGAATAATGATAGCAGGGTAAATAGTGCCTACCGGAGTCGAAAAATATTTTATTTGATTATTGGAAAGTATAAGCTACAGTAAGTTTGAGGTTAAAATTTGGAGTCAAATCGATATCATGTATGGCCTCAAAAGTCGAAAATAAGAAAAAGTCATGGATTCGGTATGAAAAGTTACTAGTTTGACTGAGTGTTTACCGGACCGTAGAGGATGCTACTGACCGTAGAAAAATAATCTGAATATATGGACGCGCTCGTATAAATGAGTAAAATCATATGGTAATAAAAAATTAATTTTTGGTGATACTAAAAAAATTGGGTTATCGGACTAATAAATAATTACTGGATCAGGAAATAATTTTTGATTGACCCCAAAATATTATTGGAGTCTAATTAATATGTGTTAAGAATAATGGAGTCATTTTTATGAGGAATTAAGCTTAGCAAGTAAGGAAAAATAAATGATTTTGGTTTAAATAGTACCCAGTTGACTGAAAGTTTGACCGAAACTTTAAAAATAGCAAATGATATCAAAAATTGATGAAACTTTTCAGATTGGCTGTAGATGATATGTGGGAATTTTTGGTAGTAAAAAAGAGAATTTTTCGAGGACAATGAAAATTTACTGATCAGTCTGGTTTGAGTGAACCAGACTTAAAATGGATTCCGATTGAGGTAAAATTTGGTGTACAACCTAATTTTTATATGATATGAATTATGAAATTAATTTTGGGAGAATTTGAGCATTGTAAAAGAGGAAATTAAATTAAGAGTACAAATTAAACCATAAAAGTGATTTGAGTTTGGATTGGTTGGCTCAACTTGGTTAGACCTTAAACCAACCCAAAAACCCACTATAAAAGCCCCAAAAATCTCTATGTTTGCCAAAATTTTTCCAGTAGCCCGTTCTCCTTTCTTCTCTCCCTCACTCGAATTTATTTCTTCTTCCTCTTCAATGTGATTTCTTCCAATTCTTCTTCAATACAAGCTTTTAGCTCTATTAGCAGCCCCTGATGAAGGTTATAGCAGCCCTAATTTCTGAAGTTGGTGAAAATTAAGAGAGAAATCAAAATTCTAGGTTTTGGGCAAGGAAGAGGTAAGCTACAATTGATGAATTTAATTGATTTCTTTAGTTCTTATAGCTAGATTAAGTTGTGTAGTTGCATCTCTTCTTCTTCTCTATTGGTAAGATTTAAGATTTATATAGAAAGTGTGGTTAGTAGAGATGCTAACATGTAATTTTGTGGATTTTGATGAGGAATTTGGATGGTGATAACTATGAAAGAGTGAGAAAGCTAGAAAGAAAGTGCTAATGAAGATGAATGAGCCATCAAATGAGGTTTGGGAATTGTTGTGCTAATTTTTGTGTTATTAAATGGTTACTAATAAATTGGATGTTTGGAGATGTTTGTATATTTGTTATGTTGATTTGGATTGAAATTGGTGAATTGATGGTGTCAAATTAATTGATTATGGGTTTATTGAATTACCTAGTGCAATTCTGTCCAAAGGGTGGATTGACCTCTGGTGACTGTTTTGGATATAAGTAGAGTTTGTGAACTCTAAATTTAGTGATTATAGTGCTGTTAGAACCATGACATCCATACCTACAACAGTCTTAGAAATGACCATGAGCAAATTCCTACTCTAAGACCCTTAAAAGTAGAAAAGACAGAAGGCTTTTTTTTTGCCGAGTGGCTGGAACGAGTTCCGTCATTGATGCTGTCTGACCTCAGTCCGGTTTTTAGGCCATAACTCGAGTCAGGAATCTCTAAATTCGATGATTCAAAATGAAATAAAACTATGATATCTGTGTCTACAATTGTTATAGAAATAGCTATAATTTATTTATGAGTTCAAGGAACTCAAAATTGCCCATTACAGTAGATAAATTTATCAGGTGGGTCTTTAGAGCAATGTTGACACATTTGGGTATATCTCTCAGATTTTAATCCCAAATGACTTGAAATGTTGTCATTAGAAAGTCAACATCTTGATGATTAAATCTTATGAGATTGCTTAGTCTGAAAATTTCGTTTATTAGTTAAAAAATGCAGGTAGATTCAGTAAATGAATTATGCCCTGATGCAAGTCCTGTCCCGAGTCATGACAATCGTCACGACTCGGCACAATTAGGCACTGTTGTAGACATCGGGTCCCGAGTAGCCTTGATCAGGATTACCCGATGATGAAATTTAGCTACGCCGGCTTATAGGCGAAGAGATTGGAGCTCGGAAGTGATTTTCCTTGTCTTTTTGATGAGTAAAAAGTGTATTTTAAAAATATTTTTAAAATTATTTTGGAGAAGAAAAAGCGTGCTTTAGGCTGAGGGTTTTTATAAAAAAAAAAAAAAAAGGTATTTTTCGCTAGGGTCGGGGCGCGGCAGCGCGCTGGGCACCCGCGAAGCGCCTGCCCGGGCGCTGGGCGGTGCGCGCGCAAACGAGCGCTCGCCTGCGCGAGTGACGCCTAGGGCATCACTCGCTTCGTGCACGCACTGCGCGCATTTCTCGCGTGCAGTTGCCCACTCTTGCCCCATTTTGCCGAGTTTTCGCCCCCACTTGATTTTTAACGGTTTTTTGGACGTTTTTGGGTGGTTTTTGAGTGTTAAAAGTGTAGAAAAAATTCAGAACAGGGGGAGGACGAATTAGAAAGATTTTTGGAGAGAAAAAACTGAATTTTTGAGCTCTTAGTAAAAAAAAAAAATCAATCTTACACACTTGCTTCCAAAAGTGATTTTTCAAGTTTCCAAGTTATTTTTCAAGTATTTTTCACAAGGAAAAGACAAGGAATTGAACACTTCTACCTTCAATTCTTCAAAATTAAATTTGAGGGTAATTATTCATGGCTTAAATCCTTAATTCTCTTATTGATTTTAATTTCTTTTGTTTCCAATTAACTCTTAAAAATGTAAATCCTTTTAGTCCTCATAATTTTCTTCTTGTTTTATCTTTAATTGTTCACATAACTAGTAAATTCTTTTAAATTCTATTATATTATTTTCATGTCAAATTGTTTTTTGTACATATCAATATTATTATAATTATTTATTTGATATGTTGAGCATGGTTAATATTTTTTATTCTTATGCATGTTAAATTGCATCATAATTACTCTTATGCATGTTATAATATTCTATGCATGTTATATTTCCATTACACATATTATCTTTTATGTCATATTATTTCTTTGGGTTAATTTCTAACATGAATTTCATTTTCTTTTTGGTTGTAAATCATTATTTTATTCTCATTTGAGCATCCATGCACGCGAAGGAGGAGATGCGGGGTTTGGTATTTTCATTGCACATTTTAATTCTCAATTTGTTTATATTTTTTTTAATTTCCTTGTATATATTCAATAAATAAAGTTGTTTTTTTATGCACGCCTAAATAAAAATCACAAAAATATTTCTACTAAATTAACTTGGATTTTTTTTTCATAATAAATGGGACCAATGTCCTAGTTTTCATCCTAAATAAAATTACCACGTTCAAAATATTTTCTTTAAATACACATGCAGGGACCAAAGTCCTCATAATTAATAAATTCCCCGGTCTTATGTATGTTTGCACCTTTTTTAAATGGGAGTTATATTCCACTCCTAGTATTATTGTAATTTACTTTTAATATTTTATTGCTTTCGATGTCAATATTTGTGCCTTTTAATTAAAATTGCATCGTGTGGAGAGAGAGCGAACTAATAAACTCAAAACCAAATTTGTAAAATTAATTAAGGTAGAAATAGATGAGAAGTTCCGAACCCATCTCTGGTCTTTGGGCTCAAAGAGGCTAGAGGTTTACCCTCCAAGACACCTCTTTTGTCACGAGACTTAGACATTAATCCTAGGCTTCTTTGGGAGAGAGGTTTACCCTCCAAGACCCCTTTGGTTGGCCAAAAATGGATAATAAGTGCAGTCTTAGGCTCTCCGAGGTGAGAGAAACTTTTCCAATGTTTTATTGGGTGGGGACTCCATGAAACCTCCTTGTTGCCCAAAATAGACGCACTTGTAATTCGTTGCAAGTTGTCAACGGACCTCAAATGCCCGATCGCCCTCGAGTGGGCGGTCAAAGGGGCGGACGCGGGTCCAGCGTGCGTCACAGTGGCGACTCCACTAGGGACGAATGGTTCGAGACTTCAACTTGAAAATACCTTGATTATCCTTTACAATTAAGTTTTAGTTTATGAATTTCGCTTTATCTCAAAATTGCATATCATCTCATTAGAGCCTTAGATTAAGTTAGTTTGGTCCCTTCTCAACCCTTTCACTCAATCTAGGGAAGTGTTAAGGATAATCACCAGCCCAAGCCTCGTACCATCAAGGTATATCACATGGTGATCCGATCGATCGGTATGCTCGTGATGAGCTAGACCCGTCGGCAGGGATGATGCTTGGGTAACCCAAAAATATCATCACCCTTTGACTAAAGGTCATGTAATGGCAATAGATACTTCCACTAGGTGAAATGTACCGTAATACTATGCTTGCTATATGGGCCATCATATATTGGACGAAGTCAATTTAATTAAATGGTCTTCATCAAAGGCTTTCATGCCCCGGTGGGCCCATCTTAGTTGAGTTGAATTGTTTAAATACAAAATGGCCAAACACCCATACGTGTGTACATTAGATGAGAGCTGTTATACTGCCGGTTTTCCACCGTGCACCATACGTGTCCATTGGGTTCCCCGTTAACCCATGGATTAAGCCCACCTAGGAAAGAGACTGCACTACCATGTGTGTGGGAGATATAAGGTTGGAAGGATCTATCTGCTTGCATGTGTTTGTCTATGTCGCATCTGTACGAGCATGCATTGCATTTTAATCATGCATCATCTTAATAATTTTTGCATTCCAGCCATCATAGATTCTCCTGGGTGGTCTAGAGGTCCCAACGGACGATTAAGAAGGACTCCGCTTTTGGGGTTAACAGAGTTAGTGTCGGATCAGAGTTCAGATTCAATCTTAGAAGACAGTGTGGGGTTTTCTTCCGAATCATCAATAGAAGTAAGCATGGCTAATCCATCAAATGAATCTGATGCAACCCGAGCAATAATTGCTAAACAGGTAGGAAAGAGAATGGAGGAGTTTGAAGCCCGAATGATTGCAATGATGGGCAATCTTGCCACAACCATAGCTGGGCAACAAGCTGCTGCTGCCCCTATCCGGATACGAGCTGAACAAGAGGCTGCTAGAGAAAAGCTCCCTGCTGCAGTTAACCAACCAGTGGTCGATCCACCTATTGTTGAGCAAAGAGTACCAGCACCTATTGAGCGCAGAGAGGGCCCCAGGTCTGAAGCTAAGTTTGGGGGAGATGAGCAAGAGGAGCATACAGTAACTAAAGAAAAGTCGCCGAAATTGGAGGAGGCAATGTGGAGGAAAATAGAAGAGAGATTTGAGGCCATGACAAGGATGATGACAGTGGGAAAAGGAATGAATCCAGAAGACCGAGAGCTGGATGGGGATGACCTGATTCCCCATAATTTCAAGATGCCTGATATCCCAAAATTTGATGGCACATCTGACCCTGCCGCACACATCAAGCAATACTCACTGGTCATGAAGGGCACCACCTTAACAAGAAAGCAGAAGATAGAGTACTTTTGCTTGAGTCTCACAGGAGCTGCTATTGATTGGTATCATGGGCTTGACAGGAGGTCCAAGAAGGATTGGGACTTGCTGACCGAAGAGTTTCTTAAGCAGTACGATTGCAGTACCAGGATGGAGGTCACTTTGAAAGATCTCGAGTTGCTACAACAGAAGGCTGGAGAGTCCTTCCACGAGTACCTTACTCGATGGAGGAATCGGGTTATGGAGATGAAACGCAAACCGGACACTTCTGATCAGATTCGATTATTTATTCAAAATGCCAGCCCGTACTTGAGAGATGGACTAAAAATGAAGGGACTGAAAGACTGGGAATCCCTAAAGGACATTGCCATAGAAGCAGAAGGTGAATATTTAGCCAAGAGGGCAAATAGTGAGTCCTATGCCAGGAAGGGATACAGTAATCAAGGGACAGCCAAGTCAGCAGGTTCAAGCAGTGGTAATAGAGGTGGGAAGATAGCCGAGGTGTCTGCAACAGGCGTAAATCAGAGGTATTTCTCGAACTTGGGTAGGCCTTTATCATGGGTGCTAAAGAGGCTGGTAAAGGAAGGGAAGCTGCGACCCCTATCACCTAGGCCGGCCAAGACCCAGGGACAGCCAGGGCATAAGGAAAATGAATACTATGCATTTCATAAACATACCGGGCATTTAACAGATGATTGTATAACGCTAAGACATCGGGTCCAAGATCTAATTGACAACAAGCAGATCACCGATCCTGAGAAGAGAGAAGGCAATAAGAAGTCCAGCTATAATGTAGTGCCACCTGCAGTCTTTATGATTGGATCAAGCCTACCAGAATGGTATGTGATGCAAGAATTATATGGAAATGAGTACGTCGCTATCACTTGTCCTGAAGCAAGTGAAGAAGGGATTTCCATGGCAGCGATAGACTGTTGGTCCACTAGTGAGAGTGGAGAAGATGAAGGTGAAGAGAAAGATGGACAGTTCATGGATCCATGGGATTCAAAAGAAGAGGAGAGAGTTGAGGCAGTAACAAGAAGTGGGAGAGTAGTTCCCAAAGTTGAGAAGCAACAGGACCTAGTGCAAACACCCGCAGAGAAGGAGCCGGAAGAAAATTCAATAGTGAAGCAACTGAAAAAGACCACGGCTCAGATATTTATTTGGGACCTCTTGAGATAGTCCCCCTCTCACAGACAGAAGTTAGTTGAGGCATTGAGTGTATCCACCATAGAAACTACAATCTCTCCATCTGAGCTGCTAGACCTTGTTAAGGGGAGATCTGGGGAGAAGCTGGTATTTTTTGATGCATATTTACCGACAGAGGGTCGTAACCATAACCGACCTTTGTACATCAAGGCACAGATCAATGGCAAGCACACCGCTTGCGTCATGGTTGATGACGGGTCATCAATAAATGTCTGCCCTTTAGTAACGCTTCAGGCTTTTAGGCTAGATGAAAGTATGCTAAGCAGGTCCGATTTGACCATCACAGCCTACGATAACTCCAGGAGGCAAGCATCGGGAATTTTCAAAGCATTGGTAAAGATGGGGCCCATTGAGATAGAAACGGATTTTGTGGTTTTGCCGATCCCAACAAACTTTTCAACTCTACTTGGTAGACTATGGTTCCACAAGTTAGGGGGAGTGCCATCCACCTTATACCAGATAATTAAGATACCCCATGAAGGAGAAGTAGTGACCATTAAAGCAGAAGAGAGAACCAAGTGTCTGCCTTGTAGATCTCTAATCAGCCATTCAGTGGCTTTCATGTATCGATGATCGGAGAAGAGCAAAGCTTAGAAGGTAGCCCTCAGGTGGTGAACATGCTAAAGAAGATGCACTTCCTCCCAGGGGCTGGTTTGGGAAAGGAGTCACAAGGGCTGCAGGATGCTATCACTACACATGGTCATAAAGATCGAAAGGGGTTGGGCTACAAAGGAGAGTATGGTAAGAAGAAGGCATCAGAGAATATCCCCCATATTTCGGAGAGCTTTGTGTCATCATCATCAGTTTGTGCTTACACCGGAGAAGAAGAGCCGCAGTGGATAGATGGGAAGATCACTCCGGGTTTTGAAATTTTCAACGATGTCTTTGATTGGGAGAACGGAGTGGTTAAAGCTGTAGAGAACTTTTGGGACGAGGAGATTATGACCCAATGCAGCGTCTGGGATAGGGATGAGCCCGAAGAGATTGTAACTGATAAGCTGTTAGCCACCAAACTCAAAGGGACGGAGAAGATGATAGAACCAGAGCTGAAGATTGAAGATCTCAAGATTTCACCAAGTCAAGAAGACAAAGTACAGTCGGCTGCAGCATCAGCATCGACTGAAGTTGATAGTCATTTAGATTCTCTTTTTATGCCATAACTCTTTGAGGACAATGTTAATGTTTCTGATTATGTTAATGAGATGAAAAACTTTGCTTACTTGTGTGCTGTTTCTGATGATTTCATTTCGCATGATGCATTCATTTTTTATATTAATTCAATTAGCACAACCGCATTTAATCTCAGAACTTTGGAAAATCCAAAGGAAATTTTGATAGCATCAGACATAACTCCTGAAGAGAGAATAAAATTTGAGAGAATATTAAAAAAATATGAAAAAGCCTTTGCCTGGACCTATGAGGATATGCCGGGAATAGAACGAGATGTTGCCGAACATGCAATCCCAACTTACCCAGAGTTTAAACCAGTCAAGCAAAAGCTTCGGAGACTTAGGCCAGAATGCGCGCAGAAAGTAAAGGAGGAGATCCATAAGCAGATTGAGGCCAAATTCTTAATAGAGGTTCAATACCCGACCTGGCTCGCTAACGTGGTTCCTGTAGCCAAGAAAGATGGTAAGGTTCGAGTATGCGTTGACTATCGAGACCTGAACAAAGCTTGCCCTAAGGATGATTTCCCGCTGCCTCATATTGATGTGCTAGTGGATAGTGCTGCTGCTTGAATGATGTACAACTTTGTGGACGGATACGCAGGTTACAATTAAATCCTTAACAAAATAGTGGATCGGATCAAGACAGCTTTCATCACCGAGTAGGGGACATACGCCTATCGGGTTATGCCTTTTGGGTTGAAAAATGCAGGAGTGACTTATTAGAGGATGGCGACTAAAGTTCTCAATGACTTAATCCATAAATAAGTAGAGGTGTATGTCGACGACATGATGATTAAGTCGGCTACTAGAGAAGGTCACTTTGAAGCTTTAGAAAAGTTTTTTCAAAGGATTAGTAAGTATAACCTGCACCTCAATCCCAAGAAATGTATCTTTGGGGTTACCTCAGGTAAGCTATTAGGCCATGTGGTAAGCTAGCAAGGAATTGAAGTAGATCCCGATAAAGTCAAAGCCATAAGAGAGATGCCGGTGCCCCAGAAGGAGAAGGACGTCAGAAGTTTCCTAGGAAAGCTTCAGTATATCAGCCGATTTGTTGCCAAGCTAGCTTCAATATGTGAGCCTATTTTCAAGCTTCTTAGGAAGAATCAGCCGGTGATATGGAACGATGACTGTCAACTGGCATTTGACACCATTAAGGAGTATCTGTTAAATCCTCTAGTATTAAGACCACCACGCCGTGCCAAGCCACTAATCCTGTACCTAGCAGTGGAAGATAATTCAGTAGGTGCTATGATGTCTCAAGAAGACGATTTTGGTGTGGAGTTTGCGGTTTACTATCTTAGCAAGAAGTTCCTACCGTATGAAGCTAAATATGTAGAGGTGGAGAAGATTTGTTTAGCAGTTATCTGGGCTTCTAAGAAGTTGCGACACTACTTTCATTCCTTCAGTGTACAAGCGGTTGCCAAACATAATCCTCTTAGATACCTCTAAGAAGCACCCTCTCTACTAGGGAAGATGGGCAGATGGTTACTGCTGTTGCAGGAGTTTGACATTGAATACATAACCAAGAAAACCATTAAAGGAAGAGCTGTAACAGAATTCTAAGCCGAGCATCCTATTGAGGGAGACCAGTTTGAGTATAATTTCCCGGATGAAGATGTCACGGCCATAGCAGTGCAAGGGTGGCAGCTATTCTTTTATGGGGCAGTAAACAGTAAAGGGGCAGGAGCAGGAATTATTCTTACGACCCTGGATGGTAAAAGGCTACCATTAGCTAAGAAGTTGAGGAATAAGGCTACCAATAATGAAGCAAAATATGAAGCTTGCATCTTTGGATTGGAAGCATTACTCACTTTGGGGGCAAAGACTGCAGAAGTATTCAGAGATTCTTCCTTGGTAATTCATCAGATTAGAAGGGAGTGGTCAGTCAAGAAAGAAAGGCCGTTGCCTTATGTGAAGCATTTGAGAATGTTGAGCAGCCAGTTTGAGACTTGCACTTTTCACTTCATCCCCAGAGACAAAAATCAGTTAGCTGATGCTCTAGCAACATTAATGTCTTTGTGGGATAATCCAACAGGAGTTGCGATGAAACCCGTGCTAATCTCTAGCTCAGGAAGGCCTTGCTTTGAAGCTGAGCAGGTGATGGACGTCGAGACCATCGATGGAAATCCATGGTACTATGACATTCAAAATTACTTAGAAAGGTCAGTCTTTCTAGAGGAAGCCACTGAGAAGGATCAAAGAATGATCAGGAAGTTATCCACTCAATTCATCAGTGTTAATAGCACTTTGTACAAAAGGCAAGCTGATGGTATCCAGTTAAGATGTCTCGCGGAGAAAGAAGCTAAAAGTGTTAAGGAAGAGGTTCATGCCGGGATCTCTGGAGCTCACATGAATGGCTTAGCCTTAGCAAAGAAGATCATGCGCCAAGGGTTTTATTGGCTCACAATGGATACGGATTGTTAAAAATTTGTGAAGCAATGCCAGTTATGCCAACATTATGCGAACTTGAGGCATGTGCCAGTTTCAGAGTTACATAACTTGACATCCCCATGGCCATTTGCAGCTTGGGGAATAGACATCATAGGCGAGATCCATCCTACAGCTTGTAACGGGCACAGATTCATTATAGTTGCCATTGACTACTTTACTAAGTGGGTTGAAGCTCAATCTTTCAAGAAGGTTGATGCAAGGGATATGGCTAAATTCATCGAGCGGAATCTGATGTGCAGATATGGTCTCCCACATCACATTGTGTCTGATAATGGGGTGCAATTCCTAGCAAAAACTAAGCAGATGCTCTAGAAATACGGGATCCAACATCACAAGTCTTCTCCCTACAGTCCTCAAGCAAACGGTGCAGTTGAAGCAGCGAACAAGAATGTGAAGCGGATATTGGCCAAGATGGTTCAAAGCTATAAAGACTGGGCTAAAAAGTTACCCTTCGCACTTTGGGGATATAGAACAACAATCAGAACCTCTACGGGGGCAACACCATTCTCTCTGGTATATGGAACTGAAGCAGTCCTGCCGGTTGAAATTGAGTTGGAGTCTTTGAGGGTAGTCATGGAAGCCGAGATTCCAGAGACAGAATGGGCGCAACAGCGTTTGTCACAGCTAAATTTGCTAGATGAAGATAGGTTGCGGGCCTATTACCACAATCAAGTTTATCAGAAAATGTTGGCTCGGTCGTTTGGCAATAAAGTATGAAAGCACCCGTTGAAGGAGGGGGATTTGGTCTTTAAGATGATGAGGCCGAGAGTTCCAGATATACGAGGAAAATTCAGACCAACTTGGGAAGGTCCGTTTGTTTTGAAGAAGTTGCTAACGAAAGGAGCAGCAATTTTGGCAGACAGCGATGGGAATGAGTTCAAGGACCCGGTCAATGTCGATAGACTTAAAAGGTTCCATGGCTAAAGACCAAAAAATAAAAAGAAGAGAATAAATGCCCCGCGGGTCGAAAATCGAAAAAAGGCGGCCTTGCTAAAATTGGGCGCCCTGTCAGGGTGAAAACCGAAAAAAAGCATCCTGGGCAAAAATTAAGGGCCAACAGAAAATATTCAATCGAGAAAACCCGAGAGGGCCGATTGATAACAGGAGTTTGATGCTGACAAAATCCACTCCGAGATTAGGTGTAGTCATAAGCTTTTGAATTCTTGTCAAATGAAAATCATGTATGATGAAATCATATAAAAATGTACACAATTTTGCAATGAATAAAAGAATATATTTTCATTGATCTTTTAGTTCTGTCTTAAAAAGAGATATACCAATTGTTCATCTAATAATTATTGCTCAGTCACTTCATCGGATATGTGCTATTTGCTCTTAATAGAAGCTTTGATGATAACCTTCTCTAAAAAAAAAAAAAAGAAAAGAAAAAAAGAAGCCGTTAGAGATGAAAACCGTAGCTGGCTCTCTAAGAAAAAGTTAGGCCAAAGGGCAAGGTGAAAAATTGGAAATAGGCAGTCTGCCCTACAAAAAAAAAATTAAAAAATGATGAACAAAAGCCGCTGGATTGGGTTGGGTCCATTTCAGGCAAAAATTAGGCAAAGGGTTGTGTGAAAATCCCTTAAGGGACGTATTTCCCGCAAAGAAAAGTTAGTGTGAAAATCCACAAGGGACGCACTACCTTTAAAACAATGCCTGGAGCGATAAGGTGGCATTATTTCAAATGATTCTCTTTCAATTAGATAACACACAACACAGAACATGAATCAGAATCCCGGGTAAATGATCATTGACTAGGGGGGCAAAGGATGTACACCGGAGGTCTCTTTCAGAAAACTTGTCGACGATCCTCAGGATTCCGAGGGCATGGTAGAGCAGGCAAGCTATAGCCTCAGCAAACCTTGGACCACCTAGGGCATGGTCTATACATTTTTGCAAGCATTTGCATTCCATATCATACACACATGATTTCTTGTATATTTTTACGCATACAATCCAGCAGGAGAAATCGGCGGGAAACACCAATAAAAGCTGAGTGACGACAACAGTCTAAACGCCTAAAGGAGCAAAGCTCCAAAATTCACAGCAGTTAGCACGATGGCGGCACTACCCACAAGAGGTTAGCACGACCACAGCACTACCATTTCACCGCAGTTAGCACGATGGCGGCACTACCCACAAGAGGTTAGCATGACCACTGCACTACCAATTCACAGCGGTTAGCACGATGGCGGCGCTACCCACAAGCGGTTAGCACGACCACGGCACTACCAATTCACAGCAATTAGCACGATGGCAGCACTAGCACGATGGCGGCACTACCCACAAGAGGTTAGCACGACCACATCAGTACAAATTCACAGAGGTTAGCACGATGGCGGCACTACTAACAAGAGGTTAGCACGACCACGGCACTACCAATTCACAGCAGTTAGCACGATGGTGGCACTACCCACAAGAGGTTAGCACGACCACGGCATTACCAACTCACAATGGTTAGCACGATAGAGGCGCCACCCACAAGAGGTTAGCGCACCTACGTCGTCACCAGTTACAACCAAAAGACAGCCTGCCTATAACAAGGCAACAGCTATTATCATAACTCCATCCAGCAAGAAGGTCGCCGCTTCAGGTACTCGCTTCTTTCCTTTTCCTGAATTTTAGCTCACCTAGGCACCCATGCACTAGCCTCCCAAAAATTGGGGGCAACTGTAGACACCGGGTCCCGAGTAGCCTTGATCAGGATTACCCGATGATAAAATTTAGCTACGCCAGCTTATAGGCGAAGAGATTGGAGCTCGGAAGTGATTTTCCTTGTCTTTTTGATGAGTAAAAAGTCTATTTTAAAAATTATTTTGGAGAAGAAAAAGCGTGCTTTAGGTTGAGGGTTTTTATTAAAAAAAAAAAACAAGGGTATTTTTCGCGAAGGTCGGGGCGCGCGCGGAGCGCCTGCCCGGGCGCTGGGCGGCGCACAACGCCCAGCGTGTGCGCAAGCGAGCGCTCGCGTGCGCGAGCGATGCCCAGGGCATTGCTCACTTCATGCGTGTACTGCGCGCATTTCTCGCGCGCAGTCGCCCACTTTTGCCCCATTTCGCCGAGTTTTCGCCCCCACTCGATTTCTAACGGTTTTTTGGACGTTTTTGGGTAGTTTTTGAGTGTTAAAAGTGTAGAAAAAATTCAGAACAGGGGGAGGACGAATTAGAAAGATTTTGGGAGAGAAAAAATTGAATTTTTTAGCTCTTAGTAAAAAAAAAAATATCAATCTTACACACTTGCTTCCAAAAGTGATTTTTCAAGTTTCCAAGTTATTTTTCAAGCATTTTTCACAAGGAAAAGACAAGGAATTCAACACTTCTACCTTCAATTCTTCAAGATAAAATTTGAGGGTAATTATTCATGGCTTAACTCCTTAATTCTCTTGTTGATTTTAATGTCTTTTGTTTCCAATTAACTCTTAAAAATGTAAATCCTTTTAGTCCTCATAATTTTCTTCTTGTTTTATCTTTAATTGTTCATATAACTAGTAAATTCTTTTAAATTCTATTATATTATTTTCATGTCAAATTGTTTTTTGTACATATTAATATTATTATAATTATTTATTTGATATGTTGAGCATGGTTAATATTTTTTATTCTTATGCATGTTAAATTGCATCATAATTACTCTTATGCATGTTATAATATTCTATGCTTGTTATATTTCCATTACACATATTATCTTTTTTGTCATATTATTTCTTTGTGTTAATTTCTAACATGAATTTCATTTTTATTTTTTGTTGCAAATCATTATTTTATTCTCATTTGAGCATCCATGCACGCGAAGGAGGAGATGCGGGGTTTGGTATTTTCATTGCACATTTTAATTCTCATTATGTTTATATTTTTTTAATTTCCTTGTATATATTCAATAAATAAAGTAGTTTTTTTATGCACGCCTAAATAAAAATCACAAAAATATTTCTACTAAATTAACTTGGATTTTTTTTTCATAATAAATGGGACCAATGTCCTACTTTTCATCCTAAATAAAATCACCACATTCAAAAATGTTTTCTTTAAATACACATGCGGGGACCAAAGTCCTCATAATTAATAAATTCACCGGTCTTATGTATGTTTGCACTTTTTTTAAATGGGAGTTGTATTCCGCTCCTAGTATTATTGTAATTTACTTTTAATATTTTATTTCTTTCGATGTGAATATTTGTGCCTTTTAATTAAAATTGCATCGTGTGGAGAGAGAGCGAACTAATAAACTCAAAACCAAATTTGTAAAATTAATCAAGGTAGAAATAGATGAGAAGTTCCGAAACCATCTCTGGTCTTTGGACTCAAAGAGACTAGAGGTTTACCCTCCAAGACACCTCTTGTGTCACGAAACTTAGACATTAATCCTAGGCTCCTTTGGGAGAGAGGTTTACCCTCCAAGACCCCTTTGGTTGGCCCAAAATGGATAATAAGCGCAGTCTTAGGCTCTTCGAGGCGAGAGAAACTTTCCCAATGTTTTATTGGGTGGCGACTCCATGAAACCTCCTTGTTGCCAAAAATAGACGCACTTGTAATTCGTTGCAAGTTGTCAACGGACCTCAAATGCCCGATCGCCTTCGAGTGGGCGGTCAAAGGGGCGGCTGCGGGTCCGGCGCACGTCATAACTTTCATGAGTCATGACAGTAGGCCATAGTCATGAGTCGTGACTTTGGGCACGACTCGTGATAGCCTCTCTGTAGACACCGGGTCCCGAGGCAGCCCAGACCGAAGTTACCCAATGATGAAAATAATGCCTGTTCACGGGCGAATAGACAAATGGAAGTGATCGTTTTCTCGAAAAAATATTTTTCATTTTGCTTTATTTTTAAAAAAAAAAAGAAAACCAGTTTTGGGGGCCTGTAAGGTGAGGCCCATCTCACCCATGTGAGAGATGGAGCCTCACGTTTGTGAGGCCCATCTCACATTGGTGAGATGTTGCCTCACCACGTGAGGCCCAGCTTACAGGTGAGATGGGAATCTCACTTGCCTCACGCGCTCCTGCTCTCCTCTTCCGTTTTTTATGGAGATTTGGTTTGACAATATGGTTTTAAGTGGGATTTGGTAGGAAAAACAACTAATCCTATCAAAGACATTAAAAGAGAACTGAAAGCTGAAGAAAATGAAAAATGATTATTGGAGAGAGGAGAAAAACAACGGAAAAAAAAAAGACAGAGAAAAAAAAACTTATAGAGAAAAAAGAACGACTAGAGAGAAAAACATTATGTGATTGTTTTGAGAGCAAAAAGAAAGGAATTTGTAACATTTGAAAGTCCATTGTTTGATTTTCTTGAACGTAATTTCCATTAAAAAAGGTTTTTTGGAGTCCCTGTTTTAATCACCATCTCAAGAAGAGCAAAGGGGGAAACAAGAAACCTTTCATTTGCATATCATCGATCAATATCTGAGGGTAAATACTGAATAACCATTTCTCTATTACTTTTCTTTCTTCCTTCTTCTTTTTTTTTTATATCATTGCTTCGTTTTGCTGTGCTAGAAAGTTCTGTTCATTGTATATATTTTATATATTGTATATGCTATTCCTTTGATCTTATTAACCTATGTTTGTTGCTATTATGATTCATTAAGCATGTTCATTGCTTTATTATGCATGTTTTGATCGCATCATGTTGTGTTTATCAACCTATTTTTAGTCCTATATTTACCCCTATTTTTCTGGTTGTTGGAGTTGTAAGTTTTGTTTTGCTTGGATTGTGGTTGCTGATCGGATTTTGCTTTCATTTTTGCTTGAGTCTTGCTTCTCCAGTTGAATTTTGCTTTTCTCGATCGGATAGTGCCGTTGAATCCCTTTTCCCGATCGGACGTTATAGAAGAGAGCCATGTTTTCTCGATCGCACTGCACGAATCGTGCATGCACTACACGACTCGTACAATGTATTCATAAGTCGTGAATGCATTGCACGACTCGTGCAATACATGCACGAGTCGTGGATGCCCGATCTCTTCCTCCTTCAGCTCTTCCTTACCCGAGCATCTTCTCTCCTATTTTACCCGAGTAGCGGGGCAGCCGTGCTACCTCTTCGTACTTTTTTCCAGGTGCCCGAACATATGAAATTGCCAAAAATGCATGTGATGTAATATAATTTTCTCTATTTTTCATTGTTAATTTCTGTCTTAATTCATTTTATTAATTTTTTAGTTTTTATTCAATTCATCTCTATTAATAATTGTTAATGTTATTGTTGGTTGTTGATTCATTTGTATATTTGTTTGTTGTTTTTTTTTTCTTTGACTAGTGCAATTAGCATGAATTTAATTTAATCTGTTTTATCTTTATTTATTTTCATTTACTTAATTGTTTATATTTGATTAGTTTAATTTATTATTATTTGATTGATCTATTAATCGTTTTAATTATATTATTCAATTAATTAATTTTTTCATATTACATTAATTATTAAATTTACTTTACTAACATTCATTTTATTTTTATTTTGTTGTCTCAAAATTATTTTTCTTTGCGAGTTACACGTGCGCTCGGTTCGGAGGCATCGGAGAATTAGAGGCCTTCAAATTTAGGGTTTGCACTTTAAATTCCGTATTTTTTTTATTCTACTATTTTATGTGTTGTATGTAAACTATATTTTCTATTATCCGCATTATAGAAAATCACATTTTTTTAATAAATAATAACTTGAGACTTTTCTTAATAAATTGGATCAATGTCCTATTTTAGCCAATAAAATCACACTTTCAAATGGAGAACTAAATTTTCATAAAATGGGTCACTCATCCCAGTTTTCTCAATCAATATCCAAAAATTGTTCTCTAATTTTTAAGTTAACAAAAAAGGGAACCAATGTTCCTAAAATGCAATAAATGACCCGATTTATGTATGATGCATTCTTTAATTATTTTGTACGTGTTATTTTTTTTTATTCTTGGTCCCTTGTAATTAATTTTGGGGCACAATTTTATTTATTTATGCCTTCTTATTTTATTTTGGGGGATTGTTCTGTCCCATCTTTTATTCATTTTTGGGAATTGTTCTGTCCCAAATTTCGTTTATAATTTATTTATTTACTTATTGCTTTATTATTTATTTCTTTATCGCTTTATTTAATCGCTTTCCAACATTCTTGCAAATGCACTTTAAATTCAATGCATTTTTCGCGTGAGATGAGAGATAGAATTTTGATTTCTTAAAAACTCATTTATAAACTTAAGTCATTAATAAGAGTGAAGTTCCAAACAACATCTCTTGTTTAGACCAATAGAGGTTAGAGACCTTTTCCAATTTCTCGTAAATTGGGTGGCGACTCCAAAATACCTCAAAGATGCCTAAAGACATTATGAGTCTAGATGATCCTTTCCAATGTTCTATTGGGAAGGAGGCATCCAAGATGACTCATGATGTCCAAGATCAAAAAGACGCGAACCAATCCCTCGAGCCCCAGAAGGTGGGCTAAGCGAGGTCCTTTACTAGGTTCCGATGCGCATCACACTCTCCTCCTCCCATTTTGTTTTATTTGTAATAGTTTTCTCAATTCTTTGTAAATGGAAGTGGGAATTGGCCTTCTTGACTTGGTACATAATAGGTAATTAATTTAATCATTCTTTAATAAATATACGATACTTGTCCTTAAATTATACATGGATATATGTATTTAAATGGATAATATGGAGATAATTGTTACGTAAATAAATGATAGTATTTATCTATCACACATAATAAAATAAAAACTCTGTCTAAATCCAGTCTAAGCTTTAGTGATTGTTTTGACTATAAATTGAGTTATAGAACCCTAAATTGGATGATTCTAGTTTGAGGTGAAATTTAAGATGCTTATCGAAATATTTTTAGAAGAAGTAAAGGGCTAATTTTAGCTCTAAGCTACCCAAAAGTGACCAAAACAAAGGGACATCTATTTTGGTCGGGTTAAGGGAGCAGGTTATAATGTTAAGGCCATTTCAGGAGTTAGAGTTGTCCAAATGTGGTGAATCAAAATTATAATGAAAATAAACATCTAGGAGAATATATTTGGTGAAGAGAGTATGGTCTAATTGTGTCCCTATTTTTCGCAGTAAATTTTCAAAGTTGGAACACAATTTTGTCACTAAAAGTTGCTCTGTAATGATAAGGCCATAATTACTAGGATATAGCTTCAAATGATCTGATATTTTACCAGTAGGTAGATAAGACATAGTAAGACAAAAGTAAAGAAGACCATTTTTGACAAAAATGTCTTTAACTAGCTCAAATTCATAATGCAAGTTGCAAAACGTATGTGAGTCAGCACCTGACTCAGCACCGATGTGCTGACTCGGCACCCTTGCCCTCTGTCATGACTCAGCACCACCGTGATGACTCGTGACAGCCCCAATTCTGCCCACCTTGATGATTTATGCAATATTTTTTATCCTAAAATTTTCCAATGCATTCCCAAGGCATGGATAAGTTAAAAAGACATCATAAGACTTAAAAATAAGGTCTAAACATGTAAGAAAGATTATAATGCAAACATTTTAAGATTTTATATGCAAAGATTATATGAAAAATGAATGTTATATGTTACTAACATGGTATAACTTCTAGATTATGCATGATAAGTGTTAAAATGTGAAAGACCTGATTTTTGATGTGTTTTGAGGTGAATTAATGGTATGGCTATGTTAATCAACATGCAATTATGCTAAATGGATGAAAAATGATATAAAAAGAATTTATGGCGAATTATTGACATGTTAGCCGAATGGTATACATGTGTGTATCCATGTATATCATGATGACATGATGAATTAATGCCATGACATGGTATAAAAATGAAAAGTAATGGAATAGTATGATAAAATTCCATGAAATGTATGTATGATTACTTACACTACAAAAAAAATCCAAATTAGCGACTAAAATTAGCGACGGAAATTTTTCAGTCGCTAATTAGCGACTGATTAGCGACAAAATTAAGAATTAGTCGTGCAAAACAATTTTTTTCAAGAATAGCGACGGAAAAAAGAAATAGTCGCTAAATTTTGGCGGCAATGTATGGCGCCTTTTTTTGCGACTGATTTAGCGACTAAAATTGTAGTCGCTAATTTTTGCGACTAATTTAGCGACTAAAATAATTGTCGCTAAAATAGCGACGGAAAAATCCGTCGTTAAATTTATAGGCAATTTTAACGACTTTATTATCGACGGATTTAGCGACTAAATTTATTGTCGCTAAAAACACTTGAATTAGCAACTAAATAGAGACTGATTTTTCAGTAGCTAAAAAATTTTCGACTTTTTTAAAGATAAAAAGATTTTAACGCGAGAAAGAAAGGAAAGGGAAAACAGAGGAGGGAAGCGAGAGAGAGAGAGAAGCCGAAGCTTCTTTCCCCAGTTCCGGCCAACTCCGGCATCCAATGGCGGCACGAACGGCACCGCTGGGCTCCTGACAAGCGGGCGCTCCTTCCGGTACCCACCAATCACCCTCAGCCACCGGAAAATGGGAGATCAGAAAACGGAAGCCGACGCCTTTCGACTGCGATTCCGACCAAACGGATTTCGTCTTTCTCCAATTTTTTGAATTTCGGATTTCCTATCCAGCAAGAAGAAGGAGGATTTAGAGCTATTGAAGAGGTGGGTTATCTGTTGTTTCTTGCTTTTGATTTTATTTTATTTTTCTTTTTAATTTGACAAGATCTAAAGTACTCTTGTAGCTTTGAGTTCCTGCTGTTTGCGTTTCGGTTGAAAGGCCTGTTCTTTTTTTTTTTTTGTTGGTAATTGTTCTGGATTTCAGATTGATGTGTTATTTTACAGAATTTCAATAAACCCATTTGGTAGATTTGAAACTCTTGAACTTTTATTGGAAGAAAGAAAGACCTTGAATTTTTCTGCTTATGTTTTAGATTCTGTCCTATGAAGAGGAGGAAAGATGTTCACAGTTACAGCAATATTATTAGGACATAAGTATGGCAAAGAACCATAGTTCAGCAGGCATAGTTGGATAATCTAGAGAGTTAATTGACAAGAGCAATTGTAGAACATATGGCTTAGGTAGATGCCAAAGCGTTAGGACAACAATGTTAAAAATTAATTCCATAATTGAGAGCATTTAAATTTTTAGCTTGAAGAATTCTTTTAGCTAGTATGAGTTTGAGGCTTAGTTGTTGTTGTCGTTGCTGTATCATGAATTAAAAATAGTGTCAAATGGATATCTTCTTGGAAAACCTCCAAGAACTTTGCACGCTATGCTTCTAGATTTTAAGATGGTGACATTGTTTGTCCAGACCAGATATATCGTAGTCTTCAAATCAAGTATTAAGGATAGTCTCATGTGACATTCTTATTCACTTCTTTTACGTGACATCATATGCAATTAATTATCATGTATGATTTATTTTTTACTGTGCTAGAAATGTATGGTTTCATACATGATGCTCCCTTTTCCTGCTATCTTTTTTCTTTTAAAGAAATACAGTGAATTCATGAAATTGGTGAAAGTATAACATCTTTGCACTTAAATGCCTGTAAGTTATTCTGTTTATGCTTGCCAATCTACTGGTTGCTTTTGGATCATTAGTTTTCCATACTTCATTTACTTGTATATAAATTGAGAATATGAATGTAACAGAAAAGGAAAAAAATTATCAAAATAGGCGAATAGAATGCAAGTACAAAGAGCAAGAGTGAGGAAAATGGAGAAAATTTGGGCCAGCTAGTCTGTCTATCATTGGAATGTCAGCTAGTGATTTTTTTTTTTGGTCAAATGTGAGAGATAACGTGCCTTGTCTTTCTTGAATTCCATTCTCCCCATCCGCCTCAGTTTACTTTCCCCTGGTTCAGTATTTCATTTGTTCTTTATTAACAATAGTAATTTCATTTTAATATAAATCTTTTGTGATTGAACTGTCTAAAAATGAGTAGAATATTATTATTATAGATTAGGCAGGATGTTGCAAGAATGAACAACACGAAGGAAATAAGTGGAGCAGAATTACTATGCCATGGGGTGGGAGGAGTGTTTTATTGTGAATCATGGAATACTTAATCTGATTGAATATATGCCACAGCAGACTTGGTTGGTTCCTGTTTATACATAGAATTATAGTGTGCAAAGTATATATAAAGGGCAATGCATGTTTGCACATGCAGGATTGCTTGTACTTGTGCATGTGCTTTTTTTTTTCTTTTTTTGGAATTATTTATCAGCAGAATTTAATGGATCTTTGACACTATTATCCTTTTTGTTTATATAGGGCGACTGTTTCCTGTGAATGAACGTGCTACAAGAATAATCAGAAATCTTTATGTTGAAGATGAAAGGGTAATTCCAATGTCAAGTAACCTATTTGTTGCACTTAAACAAGTTTTGTTATCAAAGCAGCTTTAGTATTGCTTTCTTGCATTGTTTGTTCAGTTTAGGAATTTTTCATTTGTAACATATTTTTATTTGTTTTTTTTTCTCAATTATATTTTTTAAAGGATCACATCATAATATAATACAAGTCCTTAACTTGTGGATGCTAATATAATATGGTTGATGGCCTAAGCAGATCTGATTCAGAAGTCAAATACCATCAGTCTTTAGTAATTTGGAAATTCAAATTAAATATTTTTAGCAATAATAATAATAATAATAATAATAATAATTTGGAAATTCAAATTAAATATTTTTAGCAATAATAATAATAATAATAATAATAATAATTTGGAAATTCAAATTAAATATTTTTAGCAATAATAATAATAATAATAATAAATTAAATCAAAAATTTTAATTAAAAATCAAAAATTGTAATTAGAAATTAAATTAAAAATAATATTAAAAAATATAATAGCGACGGAATAGCGACGAATTATCTGTCGCTAATAAAAATTTATATGACTAATTTTAATTTTATTTAGCGGCTGAAATTTTATTTTAGCGACGGAATTTTCAGTCGCAAATTTTAGCGTCTGTTTTATGGATTAGTCGCAAAATTTTTGCGACGGCGCCAATAGCGACATTTAGTCGCCGCGTCGCTAAAGGGAATTAGCGACGGAAAAAACCCAATTAGCGACGGAAATTTTCGTCGCTAATTGGCTGTTTTTTTGTAGTGTTAAAGATATTAAAATGGAATAATGATGCCCTATATAGTAATCTAGTAGTCAAGTCTAGTACAAGATATGTTGGCTAACCATAGGGACATAAGATCGTAGGTGTGAGCATGACATCTCACTTATGGTAGACCAATGATAATCCTATCACATTGTATTTAAAGTGAAAATGTTTTGGAAAGTATTTAAAGACAAGGGTAGTCCCTCGGGATTCCTCTGGTATGTATTAAAGACTGAAGTTATCTTTTATGGTCCTTTAAGTTATTCAAGCCTTTAGGGGTTCGCACCTCATTTATCCTGGTCATAGATGTCTGCCAGTTTTATACAGGGGCAAATGACAAAGAAAAATAATAAAATAAGTTTAAAATGATATGAATATGAAATATGAATGATTAGATAAGATTGAAAATGACATAATTGTAAATAAAAGAAAAACGAAGGGTAAAATCGTAATATGCAAAATGTTTAGGGGCAATATGGTAAATATGTGCTTTAATTGGTTGAATTGTGATTTAAAAATGTTATTTGTGTGAAAAAGGACATAATTGTAATTAATAAAAAGTTTTGTAGGCATAATGGTAATTTTGCACCTAATGGATAAGTATGTAAATATGAAGTTAAGCTATCATATGTGTAAAATTAATGATAAATAATAAGTGTCGATTGAAAGAAGGTTATAGAATATGTTAAATGTTTTAAAAAGGTATGGCTAATAAAATGACTGGGTCAATATATAATAACTTAATGAGTAAATGATTGTATGTGATGATTGTATGTGAAAATATCCATTCGATGTTATGAATGTGGAAATTCCTATCTTATTGAATGAAGTAAAGTTATAAAACTGCTATAAGTGCGTATTAAATGAATGTTATGTTGACGACTACTGTGAGTGGTCATTTATATTATGTTTATGTATTCCCCACTAAGCATTAAGATTAGCACGGGTGTTTCATCCATGTAGGTTGAAGATAGAAGAGTCGCCAGGGACATTCTGCAGCAGTCAAGGCCAAGGAGTCTGTAGGAGTATCATAAAATTTTAATTGTTAATTGTAATGTTATGAACTATGGCTTCAGTAGTAAATGATCTGTAGATAATATGTGTATAGTAAAAGTGTTATATGAATTGGTATGTGAACGTATTATGTATAAAAAAAATAAAAATAAAATTTATAACTATGTTTTTGATATTGTTTATGTAGTGTTTTGTCTGATAGCATCCTTTACTTGTCGTCGTGCTCCAACCATATTACTGTGTGGAGGGCCACATACTGTAACACCCCTCACCCATGTATAGCATACTGTATGGTAACCTACACAGTATGTGACGATGGGTGAGGAACGCTACGGCAAAGCAAGCCGGGAACAATAATATAAGCAGAGTTACAAAAATTTTTCTCAATCCTACAAACATCCACATATACAAAAGACATTCATATACTTATTGTTACATTGCTCATAATATTTTATTACATCCCAATCGCTTAATACAATACTCATTAAGGATTTTATTACAAGGGTGGACTATAATTTATAAGCACTAGCTACTACTACAGACTGAATGGCCAGATTGTTGCGGATTATCCTCGTCGATACGAATAACTCCAAACCTGCATGGATAAAACCCATGCTAAGCACAAAGCTTAGTGGAGAAAACACATAGTATGACGACTATTCACAATGGCCGTCAGTCACAACACACAATAATTAACCAACATCAAATCATTTAACATATATTTACATGATTGGTCATATATCGCATGTCATACGCATAATTTTATTCAACCTATAATCAGATCTCTAATTACAATAATTCTCACATAACAAGAAGGTCATGATTAAGCTGCTAATAATCTAATTTCAAATTTAAAGCATATAAATGTATCCCATAAATATAATCACTTCCGTTTAATTACTTCCTTCAAATTGTTGCATCACTATTGTGTCATTAACTTATGTTACTATTACAAAGAAAATAATCAAAGTTGAAGCATATGAACTTTTAAAAACGTTACCACATTTACGCATAGAGATTCCACAGAATCCAAAACACTTATGTGCGCGAAGCGCAACTCATGCCAATGTATAAGTTACATCGTACAAGGTGATCACATTCTCATTGGGTGCATAAATTTACACAAAGTTTCACATATCTTTATCAATTCACACATATCATTCAGTTCACATATTTATGCTTGTTTAATGCCTGCTAAGTCAAAAGGGTGGATAACGAGTAACACATAGATACCCGGAGGTACCAGAGATATTCTTATAACACAAGATACCCGAGGGTATCAAAACAATCTTTTTATTCTTGTTCCAAAGTATTTTCACATAGAATCTTAGGTAAGATTCAACAGAAAGTTCACGAAGATCCATTCGGGGGACCTGATCAGGGTCCAAATCGTACATGTAACACCCCCGCTGCCGCCCCCGTTGGAAGGGCACCGGCGGGCGCGCTACACAACGCTCACTCACGACGCGACGAAACATACAGCGGAAGCATACATGCGCAAAGCGGAAGCATTCAATAACCAAATAATAAAAATATACTTCATCATATAATTACAAATATAAATTTATATACAATATCCCAAAAGATTACAACTTAAAATCCTTTACAAAAAATAATACATATACAAAAAGGAAATTACAGGAGGAGACAAAAATAAATAACTCGACTCCTATGTGGCCTGCCTGCAGATACGCGACACGAGAAACTCTAAAAAATCCTTCACGCTACCTGCACGGGATAAAAGCCCGTGCTAAGCGATAATGCTTAGTGGGGAGAAACAACACAACAGAGCACTATACAAGAAACATGCACTAACATACATAATTCATTATGAATCAGAGTACAGAGATATAAATGTTTATATAATGCAATACACTAATCCAATACGCTATTCAGAACACACAATAATCAGAACACTTCACTAAATCAATACCAGACAGTTCACACAATAGCCTGAAATCAATGGTGGAGGATACGGGAACACGACACGGGAGACCGAAGCCTCAAAAACACTTTAATACCCGAAGGTAGCGCGGGAGACCGGAGTCTCAAAACATTTTATCACTACACGGAAGATGACCATCTCGGAGGTCGACCGCTTCGCCCAAATGGGGCGGACCGAACAGCTGTACACTAACCCTTCTTAAGCATGCTTAATTATCCTATACCTTGACACTTCAGGCTCGACAACACATTGACTCACACAACATTACACAATCAAAAACCAGATTCAAATCCAGACTTTAACATCAAAAGAATTCATAAATAAAACACTAATACAATGGCTTCACGAGTCATTAGCACAAACATATTTCATGCAATAGTGAGAAACCGTGCAAAGAGGGACAGAAGAAACACATTCAGAAAACAGGGCAAGCAGGAAGGGCCTCTGTCGCGATCCCGACAGAGCACGGGGTACTTCCTCGTGAGGTCGCGCCAGGGGGCCTACTCGCGACGAAGCACTAGCGGCAGAATTTCACGGAGCCGAGCTCTGTCGCGCTCGCGACAAGCGTCGCGATCTCGACAGTGACCAGTTCCTTCCTCCTCGCGCGCACACTCGGCAGCACGCCCGCGCGGAGGTTTTCGCTACCGAGCTCTCTGTCGCGCTCGCGGCAACGTCGCGATCGTGACAGAGGGCTCATCAAGAACAAGGGGCCAAGTCCGCCTTCTGTCGCGATCGCGGCACTTGTCGCGATCGCGACAGAACCCAGATTCGCCCAATTCTGCACTTTTCCCTTCACTTTTCACACACAATACTCCATACATGCAAACAAGAGACCCAAGCACTTACCTCATGGCTCTTGCACATCACCGCATCATTCTCAAGGTCACAAAAACACATTTTAAACAATAATCCATCATCAATTTATCAAAGATTCACTCACAACCCAACTCAAAATCCTTAAAATGGCAAAATCATGTTCTCAAAAACACATAGTAATTTCACTATATCACTAACACTTCACTATAAATCACTACTTAAATTAAACATGCATTCATAAAACATTCAAGATTACAAATGACATGCAATCATCACATAGAGTTGATCCAAGGAGGAAATTAAGGGAAAAACACAAAATCCACAACATAGCTCCCGATCACTTGCATGCATTTAAACCCATTTCCAAAATCAACACTTAAAAACACAGCTCCCATACCTGGAAAACGAAGCTTCAACCCGAGCTCCTCACGAAACCACTTTATCCTTGCCCTTGCTCTTCCTTCTCTCTTCCGAAACTTGCACAAAACCCAGCCACAAACACTCAAATCAGACCCAAACCACAACAAAACCAAGATCCAAAGAACACTAATTAAATAAGGAACCTCAATCCGAACTCAAACACTTACCTCCAACACTTCCAGCTCAAACCTTCAAAGATCCCACTCAAAACTCAAGAAAACACAAGAGAAGAGAGATGAGAGTAGAAAAATGAAAGCAAGAGAGAGGGGAGGACGGGAAAAGAGAAAGAAAAGAGAGAAATTGAGATAGCTTCCACGGGAAGCTAGGCAATTTCTGCCCTTCCCTTCTCTCTCTTACTTTTCATTAATTACTCACCAACCTCCAAGCCACATGTCACAATCCTAGAGAATCAATCAATCCATCTTAATAAAACCACTCTTGGCACCATACACTAAACACACACAAGCCTTTCTTACACAAATATCTTCAATGCACCAAAACTCACTCACACCATATTATTTCCTTAAAAACCCTTTTCATCCTAGGCACCATGCACCACAAACCACACAATAAAAGCCCCAAGTCCACTTACACCCTACAACCATACACTATAAGCACACACTATTATTTCCTCATCTCTTAAATAATTAATTCTAATAACACATAATTCCTTATCATCCAATTCCTCTTACACAAAATTACGAACATACCCTCAATTACCGACTTACCACGCAAATTCCGATCAGGCCCTATTTGGGTTGTTACAGTACACATGGCTGCAGCTACACATAACTCTATTAGGCATGCCTAACTATCCATGACTCGACTAATGCAGGCTAATACTTAATTGCTTCTTTTAGAAATGCTCGTGCCATAATATAAAATCTTTTTCAAAAGTACATACTTTTATTACAATCGCATAATAATCCGATACATAAATTGTTCATAAAAACAATGGTTCACATAATTATAACAATCCGTAACCTTTAATTATAATCACATTTAATTTTAATACATGCTCTACAAATTATTACAACTATAATTTGCATGGAATCGCACATCTTAAATTACACACTATGTCACATGTGAATCACAAGCCAAAACTCATGTCAAATAGCTCAATCAATCATCTATTCATGGCATAGAAAAGAGTCGTGCTCGCGACCCTTGTCACGATCGCGACAGAAAGTTAAATGGCCTCAGTAGCGCTCGCGACAGAGCCCAACCATATACTAGGAATCGCGCTCGGGACCTGAGTCGTGACCACGATAAAACCAGATGATCTCTGTTGCGCTCGCGACAGTGCTAAACATCATCCTTCTTTATTCTCTCACTTGCATGCACTTTACATATAAACATACTTACTTTTGTCATGTCCATAACTAATTTTCTTGAACATTATTTTCCCTAAATTCATACATAGAACTCAAGAATTCCAGCACAAGTATCCCAACTACTCAGTTAATTATGAATCATTCCGTCATTAAATAATCAAATTAAAAATCGTTTGAGATACGAAAGGTTCATTTCAATTTCGGTTTACGACACACTTAATTCCATTATTTACTTCATTCTTAACATCTCATATAAATTCTAAACTATAAATAAATCTCCTCAAGTCTTGAATCATTAAAGACTCGCAGACTTTTATCGGTCTTACACATATGGGCCACAATTATTCCTAACAATTATCAAAGCACTAGTAAGGTTCAATTAATACACTCTCCTTCAAATCCGATTGAGCTTCTACGCTTTGGTTTGAACATAAAAGGGTGTTCAAACCTCCTATGTATCCCGAAGGGTTAAGAATCCAAACCCCATAATCCTATTAGCTCAAAATGCAAGTTATGGAATTTCACTTCAAATTGCCTAAAATATTATAAATTAGGTTATAAAGAACATATTCGGAAGTGTTTGATTCATTACCTCTCAATAATAAAGTTAATATTCTTGTTTATAACCTTAGACAATGGTATTCCCAAATGATATCTATTTATTTGCTCATTTCCAAACTTTAAACATGTGATGAATATATCTTGAAAGGTTCCGAGGAAGTTCGGGTGTGTCGAGATGAAAAACATAACAAATTATGTATCCTTAAGAATAGGAAAGAGGGGCAAGGGTTCATACCAATTATGAGGCTCAAAATGAAAGGAAAAACCTTCCACAAATAGGTTCTGTCGCGCTCGCGACAGAGAGCTCTTACAACAGCCCTACGAAAACGGACTTACGAGACAGTTTTCCATATTCGACTTTGTATCGCTTAAACGACCCACTAAACCTCATTTTTAACCAAAACGTCCTTCTTAACAAATGTTGATTAGGATGTTAGATCTCAAATGAAACACATTTAAGATCAATTGGACATCTAAAACTCCATATATGAGCTACACAACCTACGCTGCTCCTGTAAACCCGTTTAAGTACAAACACCCCGGTTTTTACCATTTTCAAGGGTCCTAGATTCAGAATTAGGTTCCGGTCCTTTAGAGATAATTTTAGATAAATGAATTATCTTTCAAATGGCACTATTCTCATCTCATTTGGACATCTATAGCTTGACTTATAACTAAAACAAACACTAAAGGTCCAGTGGAATCTGGACAGAGTTTCCCCAGAAAATTCAAATTCGCTAAACCCAAGCCAATCCACACAACCACATCAACACAACTAATCAATTTTAAATAAAATACACTTCAAAACAGAAACTCATTCATACACAAATCAATAATTAAGAATTCACACCAAAACATATAACTTTTCCCAAACCTCAAACTCCTTTGCTCCATTAGCTTCAATGGTTGCTCTTCTTGCTTCCACACTCTTTCTTCAGTTTTATTATTCCAATTTCCTCATCAAAACATAAAATACTACTTAAGATTTCTAACTGAACAAAGAGGAATTGCAGAAATCAAAAGTTATAACTTACCCTTCTGTCTCTAATCTCTTATAAAAGTACTTGAGCTACAATCCATTATACACAACTTGGGCTTGCAAGAAGAGAGAGAGAGGGGCTGGCGTGAGATGAAGAAGAAGAGGAAGGGAAGAGGAGAAAGGCAAAATATGAAGAAAGACAGGGAATGAGCAGAAATCTGTTCTTACTCCCTTTTTAATTAAGTCAAGCCTATCTCAAATGCCACATGGCACCCCCCTATTGGCCCTAAGTAGATTTTTATGACAATTCTCCTTATTGGTCCCTTAACTCTTCTTTAATCCTTCCTTCACATAATACATAAATATAATTTTACATTGGCCCACAATTAAATCTTATCCCCTTCAATTAAGTCATAAATTAATACCTTACAAATTTGCAATTGGCCGCACTTGCCGAAACTTTTGCACTAATACCGAATTCGTCCTTTCGGCACACCTGACACCACCTTTCACATGCATTCTATCTAATATTACTCCATTTTCATAAATTAGCCCTCTTAATTATTTATTCGATTCAATCAAATCCATATTTGCAAAATGACCAAAATACCCTTGGCTCACTTTTTTCTTAATTCTGATCATATCTTTTCCTACTACTTAATCACTCCGACCATCAACTCACATGATTTCGATCGTCAAAATCCTTGGAAATACACAAATCCTTCTTGGGTACATTTCGGGGTGTTACAAATCTTCCCTCCTAAAAGAATTTCGTCCTCGAAATTCACAATCATCGGATTTCTCGTATTGTATTGTTTATCACTACCATATTTACGCGTTAACATCCCACTATAACTAACTTATACACTTTGGTCAGACTTTTTCACTTCTTAATCACTACATCATTCACATACTACATCTTAACATCCGTTTGACGGAACATATTCTTAAACAATGTCAACTTGAACTCACCAGAACTATTTTACCAAATCGAGTAAACTCTATCTCCATAAATCGTCGCTTCATTCCTGACCCACATCACAACTATAATCATACCATTGGTTGGGATCCAACACAGGGCTGCTTATGTAATCTACTTACATATACACGTAGAATCTTGTCTCCGTAATATCTATTACCTTAATTGCCAAACTTCACTCATGGTAACCTACACTTTACACTTCCTCAACATTTCCACTAAACGATCTCGTACTCAAAGCACAGCCTGTCAGCCACTTTTAATTGAGTCAAATCAGAGTGCTTGTCACATACGAATGAGGGATGTGAGTGAAATGAATGTACAATGATTTATGTATGCAAATGATGCAGATGCAATTTATGCAATGATAATTACTTTCCCATCCCCATGCTGATACATGTTTGTGTTCAGAAAATCTCAATTAATATGGCCGACAGACGCACAGAGTGCTGCCAATATCCCCAAATCAAAATCATTTACATTCTTACTCTGCATCCCTTTTAAAATGAGAAATTCCTTCCAAAATTCCAACTATATTAGAAAAACTCTTTAACAAAATTTCTTATGATACTGTTAATGCTAATTTCCACATCTCTCAGCTATAAATAATCAAAAACAGATAAAAATGTGATCTATTAACTCTGCACTTTCTAACTTTCCACTTAACTTATATAAAACTTACAGTTTCTAACACCAATACAGAACGAGGACATCCGCTTTGGCCGACACAAAAGAGACAGACACACTTTAAACTCCTAGTTGTCCAGAATCGACTAAACCTATGCTTTGATACCACTAAATGTAACACCCCTCACCCACATATAGCATACTGTATGGTAACCTACACAGTATGTGACGATGGGTGAGGAACGCTACGACAAAGCAAGCCGGGAACAATAGTATAAGCAGAGTTACAAATATTTTTCTCAATCCTACAAACATCCACATATACAAAAGACATTCATATACTTATCGTTACATTGCTCATAATATTTTATTACATCCCAATCGCTTAATACAATACTCATTAAGGATTTTATTACAAGGGTGGACCATAATTTCTAAGCACTAGCTACTACTACAGACTGAATGTCCAGACTGTTGCGGATTATCCTCGTCGATACGACTAACTCCAAACCTGCATGGATAAAACCCATGCTAAGCACAAAGCTTAGTGGGGAAAACACATAGTATGGACGACTATTCACAATGGCCGTCAGTCACAACACACAATAATTAACCAACATCAAATCATTTAACATATATTTACATGACTGGTCATATATCGCATGTCATACGCATAATTTTATTCAGCCTATAATTAGATCTCTAATTACAATAATTCTCACATAGCAAGAAGGTCATGATTAAGCTGCTAATAATCTAATTTCAAATTCAAAGCATATAAATGTATCTCATAAATATAATCACTTCCGTTTAATTACTTCCTTCAAATTGTTGCATCACTATCGTGTCATTAACTTATGTTACTATTACAAAGAAAATAATCAAAGTTGAAGCATATGAACTTTTAAAGACGTTACCACATTTACGCATAGAGATTTCACAGAATCCAAAACACTTATGTGCGCGAAGCGCAACTCATGCCAATGTATAAGTTACATCGTACAAGGTGATCACATTCTCATTGGGTGCATAAATTTACACAAAGTTTCACATAACTTTATCAATTCACACGTATCATTCAGTTCACATATTTATGCTTGTTTAATGCCTGCTAAGTCAAAAGGGTGGATAACGAGTAACACATAGATACCCGGAGGTACCAGAGATATTCTTATAACACATAGATACCCGAGGGTATCAAAACAATCTTTTTATTCGTGTTCTAAAGTATTTTCACATAGAATCTTAGGTAAGATTCAACAGAAAGATCACGAAGATCCATACGGGGGACCTGATCAGGGTCCAAATCGTACACATGGCTGCAGCTACACATAACTCTATTAGGCATGCCTAACTATCCACGACTCGACTAATGCAGGCTAATACTTAATTGTTTCTGTTAGAAATGCTCGTGCCATAATATAAAATCTTTTTCGAAAGTACATACTTTTATTACAATCGCATAATAATCCGATACATAAATTGTTCATAAAAACAATGGTTCACATAATTATAACAATCCGTAACCTTTAATTATAATCACATTTAATTTTTATACATGCTCCACAAATTATTACAACTATAATTTGCATGGTATCGCACATCTTAAACTACACACTATGTCACATGTGAATCGCAAGCCAAAACTCATGTCAAATAGCTCAATCAATCATCTATTCATGGTATAGAAAAGAGTCATGCTCGCGACCCTTATTGCGATCGCGACAGAAAGTTAAATGGCCTCTGTCATGCTCGCGACAGAGCCCAACCATATACTAGGAATTGCGCTCGTGACCTGAGTCGTGACCACGATAAAACTAGATGATCTCTGTCGCGCTCGCGACAGCGCTAAACATCATCCTTCTTTCTTCTCTCACTTGCACGCACTTCACATAGAAACATACTTACTTTTGTCATGTCTATAACTAATTTTCTTGAACATTATTTTCCCTAAATGCGTACATAGAACTCAAGAATTCCAACACAAGTATCCCAACTATTCAGTTAATTATGAATCATTCCGTCATTAAATAATCAAATTAAAAATCGTTTGAGTTACGAAAGGTTCATTTCAATTTCGGTTTATGACACACTTAATTCCATTATTTACTTCATTCTTAACTTCTCATATAAATTCTAAACTATAAATAAATCTCCTCAAGTCTTGAATCATTAAAGACTCGCAGACTTTTGTCGGTCTTACACAAATGGGCCACAATTATTCCTAACAATTATCAAAGCACTAGTAAGGTTCAATTAATACACTCTCCTTCAAATCCGATTGAGCTTCTACGCTTTGGTTTGAACATAAAAGGGTGTTCCAAACCTCCTATGTATCCCGAAGGGTTAAGAATCAAAACCCCATAATCCTATTAGCTCAAAATGCAAGTTATGGAATTTCACTTCAAATTGCCTAAAATATTATAAATTAGGTTATAAAGAACATATTCGGAAGTGTTTGATTCATTAACTCTCAATAATAAAGTTAATATTCTTGTTTATAACCTTAGACAATTGTATTCCCAAATGATATCTATTTATTTGCTCATTTCCAAACTTTAAACATGTGATGAATATATCTTGAAAGGTTCCGAGGAAGTTCGGGTGCGTTTTGGGATGAAAAACATAACAAATTACGCATCCTAAAGAATAGGAAAGAGGGGCAAGGGTTCATACCAATTATGAGGCTCAAAATGAAAGGAAAAACCTTCCACAAATAGGTTATGTCGCGCTCGCGATAGAGAGCTCTTACAACAACCCTACGAAAACGGACTTACGAGACAGTTTTCCATATTCGACTTTGTATCGCTTAAACGACCCACTAAACCTCATTTTTAACCAAAACGTCCTTCTTAACAAATATTAATGAGGATGTTAGCTCTCAAATGAAATAAATTTAAGATCAATTAGACATCTAAAACTCCAAATATGAGCTACACAACCTACACTGCTCTTGTAAACCCGTTTAAGTACAAACACCCCGGTTTTTACCATTTTCAAGGGTCCTAGAGTCAGAATTAGGTTCCGGTCCTTCAGAGATAATTTTATATAAATGAATTATCTTTCAAATGGCACTATTTTCATCTCATTTGGACATCTATAGCTTGACTTATAACTAAAACGAACACTAAAGGTCCAGTGGAATCTGGACAGAGTATCCCCAGAAAATTCAAATTCGCTAAACCCAAGCCAATCCACACAACCACATCAACACAACTAATCAATTTTAAATTTCTGTTGTATTTTTGGATGTATGTTATGTATGAATGTATGATTCTGCTTAATGTATGCGTGCATGTATGTGAGTGAGCGTCGGGTAGCGCGCCCATCGGCGTCCTTCCAACGGGGGCAACGGTGGGGGTGTTACACACAACCTCTTGGTTGTCACCGTGACATACGTTACACTGAACGGGGCAGAAAGCAAACCTGAGTATCTCATGGTCACAACCACTTTTATTGTCACCATGACATACCACACACTTTCCAGGCAAAAAGCAATCTAGGGTATCTCACGGTCACAACCACTTTGGTTGTCACCGTGACATACCAAAGATGCAAAACATAATATAAACTTAAGGGTACCTCATGGTCACAACCACTTTGGTTTTCACCATGACATAGCAGACACTCGTCGGATAGAAGCATTTCTTGAATACCTCATGGTCATAGCCAATTGATTGTCATTGTGACCTATGCAAGAATGCCAAAAATAGAATTGCATCAACTATTTCGCAACTCAACTCAAAAGCCATAATGACCAACTTACCTTTAAACCATGCACATACATATATCAAAGACTTGCCAAATAATATGCCAATAACATTTCAAGGCTCTAAATCAATATTTAACATATAATCATATAACAATTCCAAGCAAGAACATGAACAACCAATCATGAACACATGCCTCTCAAAAGCACAACTAATTATGCTCAAAAATCATACTCTAAATAGGTCTAAAATTATCAATATTCCAACTATAACACATGCATACACAATTCTAACTCAAAACACAACATGCGCCCAAAATACACAATTCAAAAACACATGCACAACTATAGAGCACACGATCCCAACCTCTTGAAGCAGCCAAACACTTCCATAATCAAACTTTGTCCTTGCCCTTCTCCCTTCTTCTAGCCTCAGCTTCTTGCAATATCCAATTCAAGAGTAAACTCTTAATCCAAGTCTCAAATAACAAACAATAAGAAAAGGATAGAAGTAGAAATTCAAAACAAATTACACTTACTTCTCAACTTTAATCCTTGATTATACTCTTCAATTAATACAATATGCATAAACCAACCCACAAATCAAAAAAACTCAAAGAAAGAAGAGTGGAGAGGAAGGAAACCTAGAGAGAGAGAAAAGAGAAAAGAAATCTGCATGCAAAACCCCCAAATGGACATAAAATTCTACTAACAACCTTATATTGCATGTCTCATCCTTTTTGGCAATCCCATACCTTGCCACTTGGCCAGCCAAGCCACTTATCCCACTAACATGCAAGCTTCCACTTTAGTCCAAGGCAAATGTCTTTCTAAATCCCTCTAATCCACTTCTTCCTTCAATCAACTTATAATTCCTTTCAATTAAGTCCTCATTAACACTTAAACTTGCACAAATATAGAAGTTAGCACTACAAATACTACTAGGGTACAAATCGGTTCGTTACACGAATGGTATGTCCATGGCTTACCATGGTGTACTTTGATGTTTATGGCATAACAATGGTGTATGTGTGAAGTTTAATATGAGATTTAGCTAATTGAATGATTAAAGGAAAGAAAAGTAATCATATTGTATGATGGATGCTTTGGTCGAATGGAAATATTAATAGTATACATGAGTATTTTGTATTATGATGTCATTTAATTGTATAACTAGGTTAATTAACATGTAATTTAACTAAATAAATGACAAATGAGAGAAAAATAAACTATGGTGAATGAATTATATTTTGGTCGAGTGGTAATGGAATGAAAATCAAGTCATTACAAGAAAATTAGGTTTTCTCGACAGAAATTCTGGATGAAAAGTCAGGATATTCCTTCGAGAAATTAAATTACTAATGGAATTCAATTCCATCAGCGCTGTGACCATAGGCAAAATTATCGATGGAAGTTAAATTTCGTCGGTAATTTCTTGATATAAATTACTATTCCGTCAGAAAATTTCGATTTTTTTTTATTTTTATCGACGTAATTTTCGATAGGTAATTTAAAAAATCTAATAAAAAAAATTTGCATTTCTCATATTTCACTAGTTTGCTATCTAATTTAAATTCACATATACATTTAACATGCAAACCTTCACAAATCAATTCATGCATCTATTTTTAAAATCATTTATTCAAGCCATATTCATGTCATTGAGTTAAAATAAAATCATTAGACATGAAATTATGCAACACTTACCTTCATAATATTAATAAAATACACCTATTAACTACATAATTCACCCAAGTTCAATATACTCTCAATCTCTATAGAAGAAACCACTTTTAACTTTAACGAGACTAGTCTCAACCATTAATATACAAAGTTCCTAACTTAACTAAGGCAGTAATGGGGCAATACTAGAACACAAAGAGTACATTTAGGAATTGCCCTCCATTGATCATTAATGTAAAATAAAGACGCCAGTCCACCAAATGCAGTAATTGGCTATAAAATTACAGTAATCAAAACTTAAAAATTATAAAATAATATTAATTTCTAATGCAACTTATTTAAAGCATATTATAATAAGAACAACCATGTAACAATTAGTGAAAATAAGGGAGCTAATAAAGTAGCATACGATTAAAAAAGTACTAAACGAGATTGAATCCACTTAGATGGACCAAACCTACAAGTCGATTTCATATAAACTCAAATGCCTAATTAACAAACAGAAAACAAATCTAATATAGCAAACATAAAGCAGTATTAGCATTACCAAAAAAAGAAAATATATTTCCAAGAATGTTACGGAAAGAACACAAAAATTGAGAGAAATTTGTCTGGTAAAGCCTCCAAAGAAATATATTTTTCAAACAAAAGAAAAGAAAACCATAAAACTTTCATCACGGTAGGGAGTACCATGACAGGGAGAAGGGCTGGTGGTTAGGGGGAGAGAGCGACGGAGGGGAGCAGATTTAAGGTACGAAAAGGGGGCAGAGGGCGAGGGCGGGTGGTGGGCGGCGGCTGGCTGTAGGGGGAGAGGGCGAGGGCAGCTGGCTGTGGGGGAGAGGGCGAGGGCAGCAAGCTGTGGGGGAGAGAGAGGGGCGGAGGGCCAAATCTGACGGGGGGGAGAGGAGCCTAGGGTGAGGCGGTAGGGGCAGAAAGAAAGAAAGAAAGAGGGAGGGGAAAAAAGGGCTAGAAAGTTTTTTTATATATAAAATTTTTAGCAACGGAAATTTAATTCGTCGCTAAAAAAATATAAAATATTAATTATCTTTTTAGCGATAGAAATTAATTTTTGGTGCAATTTAGCTACGAAAATTAACTTCCGTCGCTAATTTTTAGCGACGAAAATTAAGCTCCGTTGCTAAAATTTACTTAAAATTTTATTTAATATTTTTTAGCGACGGATGTTAATTTCCATTGCTATTTAGCTACTGAAATTAATTTTTGTCGCTATTTAGCTACGAAAATTAATTTTTATAGCTAAATTTTAGCGACGAAAATAAAATTTCGTCGCTAAAATTTACTAATAATTTTAATTAATTTTTTTTAGTGATGAAAGTTAATTTTCGTCGGTATTTAGCTATGAAAAATAATTTTCGTCGCTAAAAATTGGCAACGGCAGTCTTTTTCGTCACTAATTTATGTAGCAAATACTCCCGCAATTTTTTAACTCCAAATTTAGTGACGGCTTAATTAATCCGTCGCTAAAAACAGTTGCTAAAAAATAGAGAGAATATTTCCCTTCTTTTTTAGCGACAAATTGAATTATCGTCGTTATTCAGCGATGAAAAATTATCCGTCGCTAAATTTTTGCCGTTAAATAATGATTTTCTTGTAGTGAGTGTATAATGATTGATTAAAATTGGAAAGATTGGAATGGTATGGGAGATTCTATTAATTGTGTATATTGTAACTTGAAATGTATAAATGGAATGATTAATGCCCTTAGTAGTAGTATGGTTGTTAAATCTAGCTCAGGATATAGTTGGCTAGCGATAGGAACACTATACCGCATGGTGAGCATGATGTCTCACCTATTGTAGGCCAATGACGGTCCTACTTAAATGTTGAAATGTAGGGGTGGTCCTTCGGGGTCCCTCTAAATTATATTGAAATGAAATATAGGGGTGGTCCTTCGGGGTCCCTCTAAATTATATTGAAATGAAATATAGGGGTGGTCCTTCGTGGTCCCTCTAAAATGTATTAAACCTATAGGGTTCATGTTTCGTATATCCAGTCCTGAGATTTCTACCGAGTCAAGGCTAGGGGCAAAGTAAGAAAAATGGATTAAATGAGATTGTCTGAGAAATGCAGTGAAAAACGGTAATAATGGAAAAATGAATAATTAAATGATTATATATGTAATTAAGCAATAAGATAAGATAATGATAAGATAAGTATTAAGATAAGATAAGGAAAAGATAAGGATAAGATAAGATATGGATGAGATAAGATAAGGACTAAAATGAAATTTGACTTAAAAATAGTACCTTAAGGACTAAATGGTAATTATGTAAAAGATTGAGACAATATGGTAAAAAAAATGAAATGAATATGATTAAATTGGAGTTAAAATGAAATTTATGGTGACAAAGGACTTAATTGAAAGAAATAAAAAGTTTAAGGGTAATGTGGTGATTTGGTACTTAGTTTAATTAATGATGGATAAAAATAAGAAAAAGAAAGATTAAATGGCTAATTATGTAATTTGCCATAATAACAGTAGTTTAGGGACTAAACGGTAATTTACATGCTAAATAGTCTATTAAATAAGTAAAAAAGATAAATTGATGGCATTTGTGTAAATATAAGAAAGTTCAAGGACCTAAGTGTAAATATGCTATAATTTAGGGACCAAATTCTAAATATGCCATAATTGAAGGACCAAATTTGAAATATTGATTTTTATGTGTACTATTTGCATATATGATTTAAAATGAAGGATTTAATGGTGATAATAAATATTATTACATGTTTATGGTTAAACGGAACATATATTAGTTTATTTTAATATATATACATGGGCTAAATGGTAATTTGCATATTAAATAAGAAAAATCGGTTAATTAATGGCATTATGGTAAATAAATTAAAGGCAAAGGGCAAAACTATGAATTAGAAAAAGTCTAGGGACTAAAATGTCATTTATTACTAGTAATGTAAAATAAATTATTAAAAGGTAATATGAATGTTAATTGTATAATTAATTGACAATAGAGAAAATAATGATATTACACTATTAAAAGAATAATGTTAATATTAATATAATATTTATGTTAATATAAATGTTAGTGCCACTAAAAATGGCAATAGCATTAAATTTAAGAAAAATAAATAAGTAATGATAGTATCAGTAAAGAATGAAAAATGTCATTGTGGTGTTAAAGATTATTGTCATTGATTATAGAAATCACGAATATAGAAATAAACATGCATAGTTAAGTAAACGAAATGAATTGAATTTAATCAGGAAATGATAACAGTCAAAATGACACTGATAATAATAATACTAATAATGATAACATTAGAGGACTTAGGAAAAATAATATCGTGTTAGGTAAATTTAATTGAATACTGTAGAATTTATAATTGGAGTATAAGTTGTAATGAATAAAGAGTGGGTAATAGAATAATAATAGTATTACCGTAATATTACCAGGAAGAGTAATACAAATGACAAGGGTAATTAGTGATCATAAAAGTATATGAAACAATGTTAGTAAACAAGTAAAATTAGTGTTAGTAATAGGACCGTTTATGTATAAAGGATTTAAGACAGTTAGTAAGATGTTAAAGCATATAAGAAAATAATGTAAATCATTATAAGGATTAAGTAAACAATATGGGTATATCAGATATTTGTTATAATGATGGAATTGTTAGTCACAGTAACAATAAAGTTAATTGTAAAAGTAGTTATTGACAAACATTAAAACAATGGTATCAATAGGATTATCTGTTAAGTTAAAAGAATAATAAAAATATTAAGTACTCTGATAAGTAAGTATATTGAGAGATAATGATGTTAGTGCAAGGATATTAAAACAAATGTAATTGATTGAATTAAGTAGGAAAACAATATAAATGAATTATGATTACAGTTTTAATAACAATATTGTAAAAGAAATGACTAAAAATGAAAAAAAATAATATGAATATAAAACATAAAAAGGTTAGTGAAATTGTAAAAGAATAAAGATAGTATCAAGGTATAATAACTGCTCAAATGAATAATTTCTGTATCGGACACTGTACTCCTATATAAATAGTAAATGAATAAATAAGTTATGAACAAAATGAAGAAAAGTAATGAATACAAAGAATGTTATTGTAATTGGTTATTAAATTAACCGATTGGATATAATGGTGTGAATGTTAAGATCAACAATATAATGAGATAATGAAACTGTTATTTGAAACGGTAAAGTTAAAAAAAAATTATTTACATATAGTTTAAATGAAGAAAATGCTTGCGTGCTCATGCATGTATATATTTATTTAGTCATGAAAATTTTAGGATATGTATCCACCACTGGCCATTTTTAATGCTAAGCACATAGTATGATTAATGCGTGCAGGTTATAGAAAGAAAAAGAAGTAGTAGTGGCCGATGTTACTGATGATCGAAAGAATTTTCACAGCAAGGATAAATTTATAGGCATGGCATGTATACAACTGCAATGGATGAACACGAGATTGTACAGGATAAGTATATGAATGGTGTGTTAGTGTAATTGTTATGTTATTGTACATGTATGATTGTGATTGTTGGAAAAAAAATTTCACTAAATCTAATAAGTGCATTACAGTGTATTTAAGTGTAGTGTGGTGACATACGATATCCATACCATATACAGGTATAGGGTGTTACAATTAGGGTGTAAATTAATGAATTGAATGATAAATGAATAAAAAACAAAAATGTAACATTAATGGTATCCTTGGCCGAATTGGTTTTATTACGAGTTTTGCTGTAATTTGATAAATTATGAAGGATAATGTTATAAAATGATCATGGAAGAAATTTTAAGTGTATGATAGTTTAATTGGAATAATTGGAATTAAATGAAATTGATTTTATTTGAAATTGTATTATGATTGGAAATGAATGAATGATTATGTTATGATTAAAAGTGAATTCAAGATATTTTTAGTATTAAATCGACTTAATAAGTAGAATGAAAATGAGCTAATGGAAAGAATTAATTTAATGTGAATTTTGTAACACCCCCATACCCCCTAGAAGGATAACGGGGCACCACGCGGACACCTACGTATACATGCGCATAAACATACCTTAGCGAAAGCGATAGCATTATACACATTCATATAAGGATAGTAAAATAAAATAATATTACACTAGGGCCCATCATGTATTTCATATTAACTACACATATATATATACATATTTATCTTTATACATGTTCATATTACAATTTGTTTTCTTTTAACTTTACATATACATCTACATGTGACCACTATACTCATTTATGTACATATATCATAATGATGTTACTCAAAACATCATAAACTCTATTTCTGTCTTATGCAAAAAGGTCTAACAAAAGCTCTTAGTGGCCTTGACCTGCAGATGCGCACCCTCTGATCCACTCCTGAAAACCTACACGGGAAAAACACCCGTGCTAAGCGATAACGCTTAGTGGTGATGAAAATAATGCAAAGGACTTCTTTTCGAAGTCACACATAAACCACACATTTCATATAACAATAATCAAATAGTTCATTCATATAACTTTCTGACTTGTACAGATCATTTATTCATATATATTCAATAATCATGTGTCCACATTCATGTAAACATGTACTTGTATTTAAACTGTCATGTGCTTTACACATTATTCTCATGTACTATAACATTTATTCAGAGCAATACTTTTAATCGTCTCAAGTTCACTACACAACATTAATAAGCCTAAATTCCTTTCATGGTGGATACGAGTAACTCTGGATACTGTTTACAGTATCTTACATATGGAGACTTAACTCAAGCTCTATGGAATACACAAGGTATTCAAAACTATGGGCATAATTAAGGCCAACTCTAGCAGCTACACTCTAACCCTTTATAAGCATGGTTATCTATCCACTATAACGGTAATCAGGCTCAATAAACCACTCACACACACTATATACAGATATCAATTCATCAAGATAATTCAAATGCATTCATCAAATTCAGAGGCATTTATCTCATGTACAATTTTTTTATTAATCATGTTCATTTAACTAGTACTAACCATGCAAGAGGTTTAAAAGATAATTTTAAAACAAACACATACCAAATGGTGATATACAAAACTCACATAGACATATATCAACTCAAAACAGAAGCAACAGACAGAGAAGAAAGAGCATGAGCACGACTCGTGCTCACTCACTCATTCAACAGGAGCACATTTCGTGCTCTCACTTCCCTCTCTCTGTGAGCACGACTCGTGCTCATCAGTGTGTCTCAAGCTCATGTATGTGACTCGTGCTCATGTGTGTGACTTGTGCTCATGTTGAAACAAATTGGAGAATTCCCTCTCTGTCGCGCCCGCGACAAGCGTCGCGCCCGTGACAAATTCGTATTTCTCCCCAAAGCAGTCACCTCAAACTTGTATCATCTAAAATGACCTATAAACGTCATTTTCAGGAAACATATCCTCTTAAAAAGTGTTCCCTAGGATGTTAGCTTTCAAGTGGGACAAATTTCAGGTCAATTGGACATATATAACTCCAGATATGAGCTGAATAAGCTATACTGTTCCAGTAACCCGACCCAAAGAGAGACACTTCGGTTTTAACATTTTCGAGGATTGTAGAGCCATAATTGGTTCTAGATCCCTCTTAGACAGTTTTAGCTGCGGATCTTATCTTTTAGGTACAATTTGAATCAACCAAATTGAAGCCCTATAACTCTACTTATGACAAAAACAATACACAGAGGTCTAATGAAAACTGAACAGAATTCCCCCAAAATCACACTTTACACACAAAAGGTATATGGAAACCATCTAACACATCCAAAACTCAGGAAAAATGATCCAATACATGATCACAAACATATCTAAATACATATAACATAGAAACACTGCAAGCAATCAAAATGAACAAAAATCAAATCGCACACGATCCCAACATCTAGGAAGCTTGAACTCCATGCTCTATTCAGCTCCAACTTTTTTTCCTTTTCTTTATCCAATCTCTTGTTCATAGCTTCCACAAATCACATAGAAAACACTTGAGTTAAACTTTTTCTCACTTTAAATCAAAAACAGAAAGAAAAAGGACGTCAGATCGGAGAACAAATCCAACTTACCTTCTGAAGAGATCCAATCAAGCCCTACTACACTCTCTTCAAACCAATCCAAGTATTTCACTTAAGGAGCATGTAAAATGAAGAAGGAAAGGAGCAAAAGCAGGAAGGAATGGCAAGGCAAGAAATAACGGCAAAAAGCCAAAGAGAAAATAAGGAACAAAAGGCCAATTGATCCAAGGCAAAGCAAAACCAACGTGAGAAAAGAAGAGGAGCAGCTAGTCAATGTTAATCCCAAAATTAACTATGCTCATAAATGCCACCTATTTAATTAAATACATGCTTATCCCCTTTTTCCACTTATCTCTTTTTAATTCATCCATATCTTAAGCCAAGCCAAGCCAAACCAAGTGTCTCTTCCCTACAATGCCACTTGGCACACTCCTTTATGCATAACAACAAATCCCTTGCCAAGTGTCACACCCTCTTGTTGCCAAGTATCAATCTCCTACGATGCCACACGTCATGCTCCTATGTTGCCACTTGTCCAATACACATCAAATAATCCAACTCGAATAGGCTTCACATAATGCATTATATCGCGCCCGCGACACTGTCGCACTCGCAACAGAACCCACACACAAGGCACTTACTCAAATACACTCTTTTATACACACAAACTCTTGAATTCCCGAACAAAAATTCCGAAATTCTATTAAGGCCAAATCGGGTTGTTACAAATTTGCCCTTAGTAGTAGCTGGTAGCTAATCTAGTTCAGGATATAGTGGCTAGCCATAGGGATCTTATACAGCGGTTAGAGTCATGATGACTTCTCTAGGTAGGCCAATCACGGTCTACCATAGTGATAAAGTGATACAGTGCTCAAGTGTTCAGTGATTGTGTTGAGTGGTCCTTTAGGGTGGGTCACTCTATAGTGTTGTGGGTCTTTGGGATCCACGTCCCATGTATCCGGTTCACAGATTTCTACCAGATTGATACTAGGGGCAATATGATAAAAATTATATTAAAATTGATTAAATGGGAGGTGATATAAAATGGTAATAAAAACATAAGAATTCGAAAATAAATTGATACTAAGAATTTAACTAGGAACAAAATCAACTAGTGGTAACATTGAAATAAAAGAATGAAATTATAAATCAAGTCAAGAATAAGAACTGAGTAGTAAAATTTATAATGATATTACTAACAAAAGCAAATTAAAATAATGATTGTCATTACATAAATAATTATGCATGTGTCTGTGTGGATGAGCAGTTAGTTGAAATTTTTGAATTCGTAACAACCAATGAATATATTTAATACTCAGCATGTAGTTTTATATACTGCGTGTAAGTACAGCTTGGAGTTAAGAGGAGCAAGCATTCCTCAAATCTTTGGGAGCCTAAGATTTAAAGAATATGGAAAGATTATATTGTATGAAATTGTTGGAATATGCACTTATGTATTTGTGAAATCTTTTGGATTATGTATTAGTATGTACATGAACAAATGTTTATGACTGTATGTAAATAGTAGAGATTTGTAGTGGATATTATGATGATTTTGGATTGGTGGATGGGTTGTTATTGTTGTGCCTAGGATGGGCTGAGTTTTCTTTGAAATTTGCAGGGTGGATAGTATGGGTGTTACAATCACACAGCGGTCGCCATGTGGCTCAACAAAGTTCTACAATTTACACTGAAACCCAACTGTGCTTTTCTGGAAAATCACAATTATACCCTATTTTCCGTTCAACCAAATTAAATCAATTAACAGTCTAACTCACCCAAATTCACATTTCCCACATATATATGACTCTATATTAACTTCAATACTCTTCCTCCGTCATTAATTTCAATAAAACCAATCACAACATCATTTCAATCCATCTCTAAAATACTCAAAATAATACATAGAAACAAGATTTTTCCCAAATCACAAAACAACTTCCTTCCAGTGCTCTTTCACTACCTTTCTTCTTCTTTCCCCTTTCTTTTTCCTTCAGCTACTTCTTCTTCAAGTTTGTCCAATAAAATCATATTAACTTCATATAAACACAACTTGCACTTTAAAGATTTAAGAGGAAGAAGATGATGAAGAGTAACTACTTTTTACCTTGTTTAGCTAAATTCACACACCAAGACTTAATTTAATTACTATTGGATAATTACTTGAATGAAAGAAGCTTAATTTAGGTGGGTTTTCAAGTGAGAGGTGGCTGCTTTAGGGAGAGTCTCGGCTGGTTCTTTCCTTCCCCAAAGCAAGCCAAATTTCATGGCTTACAAAGCCATGAAATATCTCCTAAATTCTAGACTAATGGTGTTAAATTTTGATTGGCTCCAACTTTACCTCTTTGCTAATTGATCCATTTTCTTTCTTAATTTCATACATTTGACTAGTAATTAAATATAATTATTAATGGGCACATCTAACTACTTAATTAATGTAATTAAACCCAAATACTTATGCAATTAAATCCTCACATGAAATTTATCAAAATTACCAAATTCACTCCAAACAAATAAATTAATTTCAATTATATCTTTAATTTATTAAGTCAATTATTCTCATTTGCCCACTAATATATCCCAATCATGTCCAGAATGACTAGGGTATAAATTGGGGCATTATAATTCTCTCTCCTTAAAAGAATTTTGTCCTAAAAATTCATACTTGTACTGAATAACTGGGGATACGGAGCTTTCATTATAGCTTTTGATTTCCAAGTCGCTTCTTCCATACCATGGTTTTGCCAAAGCACTTTCGCCAAGGGAATTTGCTTATTCTAATGTTTTCTCACTTCCTGGCTTGGATAGCTTTAGGATCTTCATCATATGAAAAGTCTGGTTGTACTCGTATGTCTTATACCGGAAGACTATATGATTCATCTAAATGGTATTTTCCAAGCATAGATACATAGAACACATCGTGAAGCTTAGCAAATTACAATGGAAGAGCCAAATGGTAAGCCACCGTACCAATTCTTTCACGAATCTCATAGGGACCAATAAACCATAGGCTAAGTTTTCCTTTCTTTCCAAATCGAAGTACTTTTCTGCAAGGAGACACCTTTAAGAAAGCTTTGTGTAATAGCCCCTAACCACCTATAGAGTTTTACTACGACGGCTATGTAGTGTCACAACTCAAACACGTGCACATGAACCAATTTTCATACAAAACTCAGTATTAATATATTTCGTTAAACAGCAACGTTAGATTATATTCTAAAAATCCATGCATTAAATTACATAACATTTATAGTCTTACTTAAGTTTACGCTTTACATAATACATCTTCCTTGATACAAAAACTTTAGTTCACTTATACATGCCAACTATAATTACACATCTTATACTATTACAAAAAGAACCTACATATACAACGGATCCTAATGTGTTGGCCGTTGGTGATGCAAGACTGTCTTTCAAATGCTTATCCTCAAAAATCTACATGGATAAAACATCCAAGCTAAGCAATAACGTTTAGTGGGGAACAACTTACAATATCCATACATAACAATCATTACATAATATTATAAACATACTTATATTAAAGCATACATATGGTATATCATTTATCATACCTATGCACTCATATGTTATCATATTTTTATCACGTACACACCATGCTTTATTTACAACACATCATTTATTCTTTGCATATCAATAGATACTGTCGTATAGAGACATCATATATAAATTTAATTATCAGTACCCACATTATATATATATATATATATATATATATATATATATATATATATATATACCAACATCAGATTGTAAATATAAATTTGCATAACATGCATAGCTCTCCATCGATATTAATACCATGAATTCACATATTCACATAACGAGTAAAGCTTATATCCTTTCACTTGATTATTAATTATTCGCAACCTGCCTGCACTTCCATAGTTGTGGATAATGGGATAAACACTCTAGTATTCGTAGATACCTTTATAACACAATAGTATTCGTAGATATTTTTATAGCACATTAGTATCCGTAGATACTTTTATAGCAAGCACTGGTATCCATAGATACCTTTCAATAAAATTACACACACAATCGCTTTTTGGGGAACCAAATAAGGAATACCCCTAACCCAAATGGGGCCGATCAGATGGGAAGCTCTTCGACTGTAGCACTTTTTACCCTATAGGCATGCCGATCTACCCATGACTCGACTTACAGGCTAATTAACTAACCCACTAATTATTTATGTGAACATGTTATAATAATATTCACAAAGCTCCGTTAAACAATTATCGAATAAATCAAACAAATAATATATATATATATATATAAGCACATACTCACTTGAATTACCACATTATTAATCTCTATACAAATGAGCAGGTCATAATCTCAAGACCATAAATCACGTCAATACACCAACATTAACTAACATCATAACATTTGATATCTTGCACACACACATATATGATTTACCACACAAGCACATACCTTGTTATGCATAACTTCGCATGGATTATGTATATTTATCATTTTCCATACAACTACATTAAGCATTAACATATCATTTAATATTATGCACACATGTATGGGTTATCAACAAACACACACTTCATTATATATGTTCACACAAATTAACACATTTATATTATTCATATGCATAGTTATTCATAGGCCAATATCATAATTTACACAAAATAGAACATTTACATCTTGGGACTTTGTTGCACTCATGACAGACCTCGACAATCCCTTCTGTCGCGCTCGCGGCACAAGTCGCACACGCGATAGAACCAACCAATGACTTCTGTCGCATTCGCGGTAATGCCAGCACTCGCGAAAGAACACAAATTGGCCACTATGCTCGTTGGAGCACTCTGTTGCGGTCGCGACAGTGCCTGAACTTCATGTTCAAAGCTCCAACCCCCAAACCTCTTCTATGCACTTTGCAATAACCACACATATGACCTCCAAAACCCAACCTAAGATCATTTTCTGCCATCATGGCCTTCTAACCATATGTTCACCTACAAGTTATCTTCTCATTGGAATAAGCCTCATTATATTTGGATTCAAAATTAAGAAGTTGTGGCCAAGGGAACACAACCTGCCCCCGAAGGCCATCCTACAGGATTTAGTTACACTTGTGGACACTTATGAAGACCTTAGAGTCCTCAAATCAACTTGACCATTTCTATAACAATAACAGACACAAATCTTAGGAACCTAATCCCATTAACCACATTCATTTTAGAGTTATAATACTCAATTTGTGATACAAACAATTCCAGTAGGTCAAATTACCCTACAAGGCCAGTTTTACCACCTCACACTAATCTAGCTTTAATTCAGCTGAATTGGATCTACCAATTCTACAAATCACATAAAACTACCTTGATATACACATAGACACATCAACACTTTCAATTCCATATTAAGTATCCAATCATTCACAATATCATGGCAATTTCTCAATTCTCCTAGCACAAGGTTACATGCTTAATCAACAAACTCATGGCAAACAACTCAGTTCTATAAACTCATCACTCCCATTCATTTGAACACACAATACAAACATGCAATTCAGAGTTATCCATCATCAATTTAGTACCCAAAACCATAGTTTCCCAAAATAGATATTAAATAACATAACATTACTAAATATTTTCATCAATACTAATTGCATACAAGTTTTTCATATACAAATTAAGCCATGCAACTCATCAAACACAACCAATAACAAGAAATCTCTCAAACAATCCAAAAATAAATAATTCCTACACACTATCAAAACAAACGGACAATTCCTTAGCTCCAATGTGATCACTTGGCACTAGGCTCACCCACTTTCTCCTTTGCCTTGACTTTTCTTATTTCAACCACTATATGCATAGTCCAATTTCTAGAATTGAGAACAAAGGAATCAACTTCAACTCAAAATAAAAGAAAAGGAAGAAGAAGAAGAAGAAGAAGAAGAACAATCCAACTTAACCAAATACTCTATATATATTCAAATATCTATTAAATCACTATGCATCAACTCAATTCCAGTATTAACTAAGCAAACCATGCAAAGCATAGATGAAAATTCATGCACAATGTCAAAAACAATGACTATTCAAAGTACCAGGAAGGGTCGCGCTCGCGACCATAGTCGTGCCTGCGATAGAGTCAAAAGTCCCTAGAGTCGCACTCACGATAGCTCATCGCGCCTATGACAGACAGCTAGATTGCTTCTGTCACGCTCATGCACGTTGTCGCACTCGAGACAGAAGCTAGGAAGGCCTCGGTCGAACTTGCACATGCAGAAGAGCCTGCGATAGACAAATAGCTCGACCGCAGCTTAGCTACCGAACTCCCTATCGCACTTGCAACCTATGTCACGCTTGCGACAAAGAACTCCTCTGTGGAAGCTCCGATGACCGAGCTCTATCGTGCTCGCGATAGAACCGATCTTCCCAAACACATGCTGATCAACACAACTCTACACAAGCCAATTTTCACACACAATACTTTAATCACATGCATACTAACATGCACATAATCATCAAATCACATGATCACTTCAATTTACTCATCAATAATAAATCATATTCAATTTAACAACTAAGAGAGCTGTTGAACTATATTAAAGCTCTTTAATTCCTAACCATTCATCGTGCATTTAACAAGTAATCAAGTATAATAATAGCTCAACAATATACATCTAACAAAACCACACACGATCCCAACCTCAAAACGTAGCTTGAATCACTTCTCTTCTTTAGCTCAAACCTTGTCCTTGCCCTTCTTTTTCCTCTTGTCAACAGCTTCTTACACAAAATCATCCAAACAAACACTTAATCCAATACTAAAATCACTTTAAATCAAAAAGAGAGATGGAGGTAGAGAAGAATGACACTTAGTTTCCAAGCACACTTACCTTGCAATTCTCTTACAAGACCTTTAATCTCTCTCTTAACTCTTTAAACCAATCCAACTCAACACCAAAAGCAAATAAAATAGGAAAATAGAAGAACAAAAAGATGGAGAGTGTAAGAAATGAAAGTCAAAGGAAGAAAGAAGGGAAAGAAAAACCAGCCAACCACCATAATAAAGGCCACCCACTCATATAAATTTCTCTATGTAAAGCATGTCTCAAGGTAGGTGTCACTCCCCCACTCCGCCACATGTCCAGTTTTTGTTGAATTTCCCATGCAGCGTTCTATCGCGCTCGCGGTAGAACCCAGATTCTCCTCACTTCCACTAATTCCTTAGGCCAAATTCCACTTTAGTCCCGCTATTAATTTCTTTCCTTTGTACACTTATTTTCTCTTGCAATTATATCCTCACCAAGTCCCAATTCCATACATACTCAAATGCTTTTGTACCTTCACTATATAATTATCACTACAAATCCTTCTAGGGTACGAATCGGGTTGTTACATAATGCATATATGTATATGTATGAATAGTATGTGAATATATGAGTTTATCTAATATGTGGTATGAACTAGAGAGAAATACAATGATAACATGAAAAGATCTTTCTGTGTTGAAAAAGCCAATTCTCAAGCAGTCATAGGCCACTATTCTAGCAAGACCACTTCTACTCAGCAGCATGATTTTTTGTTAAATAAAATTCTAACAAAATTTTGTGTAGGTACTTACTCATACTATTAGCGGCATAAGAAATTGAATTATTCAATAGAAAATTATCAACAGAAAAATTTGCAATTATGGACTTTTTTATTCACTAACAATAAGTTTCTCACTAATGTCAGTCACTATCCATGAACAATAAGATTCTCTATCATGTAGGCACTATTCATGAATAGTAAGATTCTCCATCATGTTTTGCATTATTCATCTAGAGTAATGATTCTCAACAGTAATAATTAAAGCTCACTTTTCTCATCTATATAGGCCAGCAATATTTAGAAGAAGGAGCAAAAATTTCTTTATAGACTCCCTCGAACATTAGAGAAAATAAGAAAAAACCCATTGTAATTTCTACTTCTCTTTGTAAAAAATCTTCAGATTTACAACATATATTTTCCGAAGTTTATTTATGTACCCCTTCAACCACTCCTTTTAATTCTTCAACATAAATAAATAATATATCAGGTATTTTATTCTAATCATTAGTCGTTTTATTGAAAAATTTATTTATTCTTTATCAGCTATATATTTTTCAGATAATTAAGAAATATTATATTTAAGGAAAGAATTAATAAATTTACAAAGAATTTTACTACAAAATCATATAAAGTTGCATTTAGAAGGTTTTTGTGTTTATCAAGTGTACATGTATGTATATGTATGTATGCAGCTATGTATATGACACCCTTACTATCCTCATACCTATCAGAGCGCTCGACTACCATGGAAAAATTCAGATAATTTTTTTGTTGAAACCAATATATCCTTTCAATTATCCTATTTAATTAAATTTTGTTATTCTCATAAATTACTTAGTAATGCTAAAGGTCAATGATCGCCTAAGAGAAAATCAGTGGCATAACGATAAAAATATTGATAAACCACCTTGCAAAACAACAATACACAGCCCATCTCAGGCATCCCAATCACAAAGGTAACATCCCATCCACCAATCCAAAACCATCATAATATTTATTAGTTACATACAATCATAAACATTTGTTCATACCTACACGTAGTCAATAAAACTACATGCTAAGTATTAAAAATGCTGAGTGGTGATTACCAATTCAAAACTTTCCACTAACTATTCATTCATGCACACATGCATAGCAATTTATTTTATAACCATCGTTATCACTTTTACTATTGAATTTAGATTCTGCACTAATTTAACTTACAATTTCATACTTTAATTTCAATATTATCATTAACTAATCTTATTTCTAAATAAATTCTTAATAACGTATCAATTCATTTTCTAGATTCTTAAATCATTATTACAATTTCATATCATTTTCAATCAATTAGTTTCTGTCATATTTCCCCTAGTATCACCCCGGTAAAAATCTGTGAACTGGATAAATAGGGTGTGGATCCCGTGGTCCACAACAGTATAGAGTGACTCGAAGGACCACTCAACAATATCACTAAACACTTTATCACTTTTCAATATGGTAGTCCGTCGTTGGCCTACCAAATAGAGTGGTCATAACCCCACAACAGTACAGTATCCCTATGGCTAGCCACTAGATCCTCTATTAGATCAACTACCAGACACTACTAAGGGCAGAAAATTTCATATCAATATAATTCTTTCAATCGGTTCATTTCAATTCTACTCATTTAATCACTTTAACAGTTAAAATATCTTCTATAGTCATTTAACATTATTATTTTCCACAAATTAATAACATACATTAAAATTTCAAATCATAATCCATCCGATCAAAAATATACCTTTGATACTATCATTTTTATGTTTATTTATTCATTATTCAATTTATTAATTTATACCCCAAATTACATATAATTGTCATTGTTGAACACTAAATATCAAACTACTTCAATACATAAATCCTACATTATTCGGCCAACTAGGAGAAAATTTTTACAAATTTTCTTGTCCTAAATTAAGCCTTCTATAATTCATTACTAACCTCCTAAGGTACAATTATCAAGTTTATTTCAATTTCACACACATAATCACACAATTCAATTTAAACATAACCCAAAATCATGAAATTTCAAAAGAAACAATTGAATTTAGTAATCACAAACCTCTTTTACTTCTCTTGACCTTACAAACTGCCTTCTCCTTGCCCTTTCCTTTTGAGTAACCCTCTCCTCCTTTTGCTCCTTCAATGGTTGAATTCCATCAAAGAAAAATTCAATAAATTCTTGCTTCAATAATCAAATCTAACAACATAATTAACTTATATACACCCTAAACTACCTAATTGAACCATTAAAATCAATTAAATCCCATCAATTTACTTACCTCAATTTATATCCCTCACTTGAAAACCTTGAATTTCTTCACTAATTCTTCCCCAAAAGAAGTTTAGCACTCACTAATTAGCTGGAAAGACGTTAAATTCATGTAGAGGGGCTTGAAATTGAAGGATTGATGGAGAAAATTGAAAGAAAATGGAGAGAACTTGAAGAACAAGCTTCAACTAATAAGGAGAACAAGGAAGAAGAGAGAAAATGTGAGGGACTCCGAGAAAATTTTGCATTTATTTAGCTATTAATAGGGTGGGTGATGAGTTGAGTTTTACTTATCCACTTAGCTAACTAAATTAATTAGATCATAATTTAATTCTCTCACTTCCCAACTTCAATTTCACTCAAATACAATTCTATAATTCATAACGTATTTTTATTAGCTTACAGTTAAATTTTTAGCTCAATCGGACACTATTTCCCGGTCCGATAATTATTCACCTGTCTAATAGCTAACTTTTAACTGTCATTAAAATATTAATTTCTTTATACCAATGGATTCTACTCATTCTTACGAGCACGTCCATGTTTTCATAATATTTTTTTGAGGTCTATAGCTCAAGAGATGGTCTGGTCAATACACAGGTAAAAAATTAGGTCAATTCAGACTGGAGGAGTCATCAGATGCCTGTCTGAAGCCACAGATGATTTGGCCATCCCTCCACCGATGGCCTAGCAGTCCCTTGCCCCATAAATGCCCGTCTATCACCACAAACGGCATTCAGTCTTGGACAAACGCCCCATAAACACTTTTCCCACTGTTTTGGCCATTCCGGACCCATTTGACCTCAAATTTTAGCCCACGGACTCGTCATAACTAGTATTTTATGATGATCAAATAAAATATTCCCTATCCACGGATTAAATTCTCAAACTGGGCCCACTGATTGACCTTAATAACTACTGTTTATGACCAACCCAACTTATGGGTCGCTAAAATGTATGTACAGACACACACACTATAGACACCGGGTCCTGAGCAGCCTAGATCAGGATTAGCCAATGATGAAATTAAATATGCCGATTTATAGGCAAAAAGAATGAAAGTTGGAAGTGATAATTTCCTTGTCGTTTTGATTTGTTAGGAATGAATAAAAATGTATTTTAAAAATATTTTAAAAATTATTTTGGGATAAAAAAGTTAGTTTTTAAATTTATTGTGTTTTATAGAAAAAAAAAAAAAATTCGTGCGAATGTCGGGCTGTTGCAGCGCCCCAGTGCGCAGGCCAGCGCGAAGGGCGCGCTCGCCCGAGCGCTGGGCACCGCTTTGCACCTAGCGCGTGCTGGTGCGCGAGCGACGCGCTGGGAGTCGACCGCTCGCGCGGGCGATGCCCATGGCGTCCCACGCGCTACTGCGAGCGGGAGACGCCCGTCGGGCGTCTCTCGCCCCCTATCGTGCCCGTTCGCACTTCCAGCTACCGATTTCCATTTTTCTTCATCTTTAAGTGTTTTTAACTCATTGTTTTTGCATAATTTAATTCTAAAACCCTTTTATCTTCTAACTCTCCAAATTCTTCAGTTTTTGGCTGTTATTAGAATTCAATTATTTTTATTTTGCCATTAAAAATCTGATTTTAATTGTAAATATAAAATTATTTTTTAGTGAGAATTTGGGGGGGATTTTCTTTAGAAAAAATATTTTCTTTTTCTTCATCTTTTTCAAGAGCAAATTCTCTCAAATTTCTAAAGGATCTTCCAAGATAATTCTTAAGTCAAAAAGAGCAATTTTTGTTGTTGGGAATTTTCTTCTTTCCATTTAATAATTCTTTACTTTGAGACAAATAAATCAATTATTCGTTCTTAAGTAAAAATTCATTTTCAATATTTTATTTTTCTAATATATTCTTACAATCAAGAAAAGGAATTGGATCTTATCTTCATTTCATAAATATAAATTTTTAGGGTAAACATTCTTGGCTCAATTCTTGATTTAATTTTTTAATTTAATTTTTTGTTTACAATTAATTAGCTAACATGTAAATTCTCTTAGATCTATTTTTTATTTTTTATTTCTTGTGTGCTTGTTTAATTGTTCATATTATTATTTTTATTCTTGTGTGCTTATTTAATTTTTTGATTATTTTGATTATCACTATTATTGTTAGTATTATCATTGTTAACATATTTTATTATTTTACCATTTCTTATTATTCTTGCATGTTCATTTGATTGTCCATCTTTCTATTATTATTGTTTGTTATTATTGTTATTATTGTTATAATTGTAATTGTTATTACTTTATGTCTATTATTATTATTATTATTATTATAATTATTATTATTATTATTATTATTATTATTATTATTATTATTATTATTATTATTACTACCATCACTAGTATTTTTTTTTTATCCTTGTTTATTGCCATGATTTGTTGAATTTTTATTATTGTAGTTATGTTTTTATGCATGTTAAATTTTATTGTTATTGTTTTACATGTTTTTTATGCATGCTGAAATTTATTGTTATTATTTTATGCCTTTTTATGCATGTTAAGTTCTATTGTTATTATTTTATGTTTTTTATGCATGTTGAATTGTTGAATTGTTAATTTGTTAAGTTGCATATTTTATTATGACCTTTAATTGATTTGCCATACATGATGCATGTTTATTTGTATTTTTTTAATTATCTTTATTACATGTTTAAATTAAATTTTTATTACTAACTTCACTTTTATTTGTTTTTCTTTTATTTTCAATACTTATTTTTATGTGTGAGTATTTTTCCATACCAAGTGGGAGCCCATGGAGATTTGGAGATGCTTTTCGGGTGGATTCGCCATTCTTTAGTTTTTTATTATTTTTGGGTTTATTGTATTTTTATTATGTAATTTTTAATAAATTTATTTTCTCATGTACGTTAATAAAAAAAATCACAAAAATATTTCTATTAACTAAACTTGGATTTTTTTAATAAAAATGGGACCAATGTCCTAGCTTTTCCATCCAAAATAAATTGTCACATTAAAATTATTTTCTTTAAACATGCATGTGAGGACCAATGTCCTCATCTTTAACAAATAGCCCGTTTTATGTATAATTTGTATTTTATTTACAAATGGGGGTTATATTCCGCCCCTAGTTTTGTTTTAATTTATTTTCATGCGCTTTTATTTACTTTATCTACCGCTTTCTTTATGTGATTGACATGCTCTTTAATTAAATTATATTAAAATTGAATGAGAAATGGGATGAAATGCTAAATTCAAAACTCAATTATAAACTTAATCATGGTATGAATAAATGGGAAGTCCCGAACCATCTCTGGTCTTTGGGCTCAACGAGGCGAGAGGACCATTTCAATGTTCCATTGGAATGGGACTTCCAAGACACCTCTTGTGTCCCGTAAAAAGGCTTTAACTTGCATAGTCTTAGGCTACACGAGACGAGAGGGCTATCCTAATGTTCTATTAGGATGGGGCCTCCAAGACCCCTCTAACTTGCCCAAAATGGACATAGCAGCGCTGTCTTAGGCTCACTGACGCTAGACGACCTTTCCTAATTTTCTATTGGGTGGCAACTCCAAGAAACCTCCTTGTTGCACAAAATGGACGCACTTGTAATTTCTTACAAGTTTTATGAACCTCTCTCGATCGCCCTAAAGGTGGGCGTTCGGGGTGACCCAGGGTTTGGCGTGCGTCACACACACCCACACACACATATATACAAACACACACATGTGTCTGTATACATTATCCTGATCTATATTAGAACTAGAACCAGGTTCTCTAACAGAGAGAATTCTAGACAACCTATTCATCATGACTATTTTAGCTAAGCTTATCTAAAAATAATAATAGTAAAGATTCAACTTGAGAGTATTCACAGGACCGCCTATTAGCGGGACCAACGTGCGCCCTTCCTTTGCTTCACTCGGCTGACCAACGCATACCTTCAGGGATGACCAACATTTAAACTTTTAAATATATATATATATATATATATATATACACACACACACACACACACACACACACACACACACATTCACATATACATACATATTTATTTAAACAGATTAACTTAAATTTCTTCTTATATTCCCCCATCGGGTTCTGATATGAAAAACTCATGATCGACATATATAAGGAGATGTTAAATATTGTTTAAAAATGCAAGTAAGAACTCAATAAATCTTTATTTAATATTATAATCTCGACAATTACAAAATCCTTTAGAATAAATTTCTATATGATTTTGTACTAAAAATCTTGAAAATTTTAATAATTCTTCTTTTAAATATTCTACATGTTCATTATAAGAAAAATCTATTCCTCTAAAAGAATTTATAAATTTATCAACAAAATGACTCATGATTAATTAGGTACAAAAGGACAGTAATATTTCATTTAAATTTTGTTTGAGATAAAATTCCTGACAATCACAAAATGTGTCGACATGAATACTTGTAGGTTCTTCACATAAAAACCTTTCTAAATCTAATAACTATCTTCTTAAAATAATTATTTATTGATTATTAGTTATATCTATAGTTTATAAAGCGTCAACAAATTATATCACAACTTGACTTATAATTAAAATGAAATACCTGATGTATTATTTATTTATGACAAAGAATTACAGGAAGAAGTAATAGGAGTATAGGAATATGCTCTTGAGAATACTAATTGTAAGTCTAAAGATTTATTACAAAGGGAAGTAGAAATTATAACATGGTTTTTCTTCTTTTCGCTAATGTTGAAAAGGTGGTTATAGACAATAGGTCCCGAGGCAGCCTAGATCAGAGTTATCTAATGAGGACATCGATACCTAATTCACAAGTAGAAGGCTGAGGTTATAGGTTTCCACCTATGAATTTCACAAGTTTCAAAGCTTATTTATAACCAAAAATCCTTTTGATTTAAAAAGGGGCTTTTTGGGTGAAAATCTGATTTTTCTTTGACCCGTCCCTCAAGCGAGGGATGCCCGTCGATCTAAGCTAAGGCATGCCCGCCTCTTACGATGGATAGACCACGTGGAGCGCATGCTCAGGGCAATCAATGTCGGTCCTTAGGATGAGAGAACGCTCATCTGTCAATCATCATGGGCGCTCGTCCCTCTCACGAGGGATGGCCACCCCTTGCTGGAGAGGTGCCGCAACCTCTAGAGAGACGGGCTATAAAGAGAGGGGCATTTTTGGAGTTTTAATTTTCTTACCGATCGATGCCCGTCCCTTATCCAAGGGACGACTGTTGGTTGCTACCTGACAGTGATTTAAAGTGATTTAGGGATAAATTTGACGTGATTTAAAATATTTATTTTTTAGGATAAATTAAAGATATTTGATTTTATCCCTAAAGATAATATGAATCACTTCATCTCTAGGGATAAATCAAATATTTGACATTTATACTTAGGGATAAATTAAAAGTATTTGACTTTATCCTCAAAGATTATTTGAGATCATTTATCTCTAAGGATAAACCTAATATTAATTTTATCTTCAACTATAAATTCAAAATTTTTATATTTATCCTTAGATCAAAATGTAGCCTATAAATAGAAGTGCAAGAGGAGCATTTCAAAAATGAGGTGGGGAGGGGGGGGAGGGAATTTTTGAGAGCAAAAATTAAGTTTCATAAACAAAAAGTTTTCTATTTATATTTGTTCCTTTTAAATTTATTCTCAAAGAATCAGGAGTCAATTTGAGAAAGAGAAATTAATTTTCTTTTCTTCATTTACTCTCCTAAAATCTTCAATGTTTTAAAAGAAACACTTCATAGAGAGAGAAAATGACTTTCAATTTATTCAACTTTCAACCAATTCTTGTGGAATTCAAGGTAGAGATTTGCATTGTCACTGCTTTACAAAGATCAATATTCTGAGGGTAAATGTTCTGGGTTCAAAATATTGTTATTTTGCATTAAGTCCAATATGTTGACAAGAAAAGTATAATTGGCCTCAAGATGTAGATTAATTTATTTATTGGCAATTATATCATTTGTCTGCTAGATTTGCTCTATTGATAGTTTGTTCAAATACAATTGCATGAAATACTGACTTTAACATCCTTAAATTGTAAGAATTTTAGATTTGTGTGATAAAAAATGGAGTTTTGCCCTTATTTTCGATTTTTGGAGATGATCGATAGGAAGAAGGTCTGACCGACGGCCGTCGCTCAAGCGAGGGACGGGACGTCACAGAAAGCTTCTTCCTCTTGTCGGTCACCTCTTGGACGGCCGTCCCTCAGACCCTTGGCCGTCCCTGATTTGCTTCTTCTTTCTTTTTGATTTTTTTTTTATTTTTTTTTCTTGTGTTATCTTTTGCATTATTAATTTAGGTGTTTCTTTAATGTTTTCTCTATTGTTTTGCCATTTATTTTTCTTTTAATGTTTTATTTTAATGTTGATCACATTTTGTTTTGCTTCAATTTTATGAGTTTTATTTTTTAAGTACGGATGGTAAAATGGAGGATCAAATTGGGTGGCTTGGAGACATCATATTGGTTCACTTTTCTCAATTTTTTTTTGTATATAATTTAGTTTTCTCGAATTTTATTTATTTAATTTTATTTATTATTTTTGTTCGCTTAATATAAAAGCACAAAAAGATTTTTATGAATTAATAAGGTTTTCTTCAATAAAATAAGGACCGATGTCCTAGTTTTCTTTTAATAAAATGTCACCTAAAAGCCATTTTTTTTTGTAAATATGCATGGGGGAACCAATGTTTCCACCTCGAATAAATACTTCGTTTTATATATGATTTGTGGTTCTTTTTTTGGTTGTGGTTGTATTTTGCCCCTATTTTATTGTAAACTAATTTTATTGCTTTAGAATTGTTCTAATTTTATTATTTTATTTATCATTTTTTTTAAATAGTTAATGTGCGTTTTAATCAAATTGCATGATGTAGGAGAAAAGGAATGGGAATTTAATAAAAAAAAAACTTACCTGTAACTTTAACCAAGGTATAAAATAAAAGTAATGTCCCTGATTCTCTCTAGTCTTACATTTCACGAGTTTAGATAAACCTTCACAATATTTTTATTAGGAAGCGAATTCCAAAATTTCTTTTGTTGTCCAAAATAGACTCATATGTATTGTCTTAGGTTCAATGAGGCTAGACAATCTTTCCTAATGTTTTATTGGGTGGCGACTCCAAAATACCTTTTGTTGCCCAAAATATATGCACTTATAATCTTTATGAGCTGTATAAGCCTTGTTCGGACTCTAAAAGTGGGTCCCCGAGGTCGACGGGGTTCGACGCGCGTCACAGTGGTGACTTTACTGGGGACTTTGAGACTTTACTTCGAAAGTACCTTGGTTAAAATATATAATTGAGTTTTTAAATCAAAGTTTTATTCCTTTTTAAACTGCATTGCATTTCAAAATAGAGCCTTAGATCTAAGCGAGTTGGTCCCACTTTTAGCCCCGGTGCGTTCCCAAAGCATGACCTTATGTTGACTCAATGTAGGGAACTAGTTGGGATAATCGCCAGCCCAAGCCACATACCATTATGGTATATGAAATGATGACCCGAACGGTCACTACACTCATGATGAGCTAGAGCCATCGGCAAGGATCATGCTTGGGTAGTCCAAAAATATCACTACCCTGACTAAACCCATATAATGAAAATAGATACTTCCCCTAGGTGATATGAACCTTAATATTGTGCTTGCTATATGGAGTATTACCGTAACACCCTTATCACTTACGTCCACTTCAGACATCACATTGCTTAAACTGTTGAGGTAAATTTTTTTTTTTCAAACGGTCATATTACTAGTATATTACATTCGATGCAGATCATACATCACAATGTCACATCATATCATTCATTAACTGTCAAACATATTCATAATATACAATACTTGTTCAATATTAAATTCATTATATATACATGCCACTTACAAAGTACCTACTATACTTAACTTCAATCTGGAGATCCGATAAGGTCTCGAACTGGAAGCATGCTTTCTCCATAGACGTCCTACTCGATATCTGCACGCAGTCAAATAATTACGTACTGAGCATTAAAAATGCCTAGTTGTGATTATGAATCTAAGGATTTCCATACCTAATTTAGACATATATATATACATACATGCATACACTTTGGTCATCATATTCAAGCTCAACATTATCCTATTATTATCCAGTCCTTCATTCCACTTCACTTACAATTTTACACTATTTTTTTGCTTTTCAGTCTTAACTTATGACTTTACCTATAACTATTCACCTGATCCTTTTTCACTTACTCTTTGGCTGTCTACTTCTTTAATTCTCACTTTAACAACTATCACTGATTTTAACATCTAACTTTTCTGCGTTTTTATTCTTGTACTTTACTATAACTGATACATTTTACACTACAGTACATTTCTCTTAATACACTCTCATCATACACTTCATTTTGCTTCTTATATTTCTATAATGTATTTTGCCTTGACTAACTCTTCAATTCCATTTATATCATTCTCTAATCTTAATCAGTGTCATTTATACTTGTCAGTCCATACTCAGTCATTTCTTTGAATTTAGATCACTCAACCACTCATGTGGATATTTCATTCATTAAATCCATGATTTAGTTTAATTATTCCTTTTTATATCTTAATTACAATTTTCCCTTTCACTAGTCATTTAATTACTATTGAGACACTAATTCATTTGTTTCACTTAATTAAACACTATTTTTACTTTTCTTTGTATTTTATTCTATCAGGTACCATCAAGATGGTAAAAGTTCACCTTGGTCCCTAATTTTTCACTAAATTATAGATTTCACTATAATACCCCCTAACCACCTGTAGAGATTTACTACGATGACTATGGAGTGTTACAACATAAACACATGCGCATAAAACAGTTTTACAAATAAAGTTCAGAATCAATAAATTTCTTTCATCTTTTAAACTAGATTACAAATTGATGATCCACCATTGCATTACAAATCACTCATGGCCTTACAACAGTTTCGCTTTGGACAAAACAACTTCACTGATACAAAACTTAGTTTATTACACATAATTTCTAATAATACAATTCTTATACTTATTACAAAATATCCTACCTTTATAGCAGTTCCTAATGTATTGGCCGTTGGCAATGCAGGACTACCTTCCCAAACCCTATTTTCGGAAACCTACATGGATAAAACATCCATGCTAAGCGATAACACTTAGTTGGGAACAATAACATACTAAAATCATACATAACAATCATTACATCAAAACTTGAACATGCCTTCCATTGTTACATACATAAAGTTTATTATCAATCATATCTAAGTCATTCTTAATTCGTTATTCTATATCCCGTATTCACGCTTGCTATAATACTTATTTTAGTACGCTTCTATTCATTCTTTGTAACTCTTTGTATATCACTATGTACAGAGTCATATTTAAATGAGCATGATCACCTAAAGCAGAATATCAAATAACACTTACTTATATATAACATCACATCTCAAAATTATAAATACAAATCTGTATCATGCACGCTTTATTCATTCTATGGCGATGTCACATATTTACCAAATCAATTTTCATGTTGAAATCATTTACTTTATACCACATACTGCACTCATTGAGCATTAAGCTCAAATAATGCTCAAACAAATACTAACAATTATCCAAGCCAATATATATATATATATATATAAATTTTTCATCAAGTTTCGTGCTAACTATCATGCTTCATACTTAATATATGGGCATACATGTGGGATAATCACATTAGGATCCGCATTGACACTTACTCTTCACATGCACATCGCATTCTTATCAATATGTGTATAATACAAGATTATCATTTCTATTTATTAACACAATCATTATAGTTTTCTTGCCTGCAACTCAAAGATGTGGATAACGGGTATCGCATCAGTACCCAAAGGTACAGTAAACACATTGTATCCGTAGATACTCACATTCGCATTGGTACCCTAAGGTACAGAAATATCAATAATTTCGCATTGAAGAATATAGTAAGGATTCAAATCGCATTGTGATTCCAGAGGAATCGGACGCATTGGGCTACAGCACTTATGTAACACCCCCATACCCCCGGTAAGGAATATCGGGGCGCTACGCGGACACTTACGTATACATGTACAATTACATACACTAGCGGAAGCGATAGCACTATACACATTCGTATAAGAATAATAAAATAAGACATTTAAAAGTAATTAAATACTACACTAGGGCCCAACATGCATTTCATATCAACTATACATATGTACTTCTTTCTCTTTATACATGTTCATATTACACTCTGTTTTCATTTAACTTTACATATACATTTACATGTACCTTTACTTGTGATTTTTCTACTTATATTACATAATGATGTTACTCAAAATGTAAAACTCTAACTCTTTCTTATACAAAAAGCTATAGCAAAAACTCCTAGTGGCCTTGACCTGCAGATGTACGCTCTCACTGATCCGAACCTGTAACCTACACGGAAATAAACATCCGTGCTAAACGATAACGCTTAGTGGGGATGAAAATACTACAAAGGACTTCTTTACGAAGTCACAGATAAATCACACAATTATATATCTCATGCATATAACTCTTATACGTGTATAGGTAGCATGCTCGATTATCAAGTACTCTGAGCTCACATATAAGTAACATTTACTCTTTCACTGTCTCACGCACACTATAACTTGTACATCTCATTTATTCAAATATACACTATCATGTGTTCACATACATATAAACATACTCATGTAATCATACACTTGTATACAAAACTGTAATGTACTTAAACATTACTCTCATGTACTATAGCATTTATTCAGAACAATACTCTGAATCGTCTCAAGTTCACTACACAACATTAATAAGACAAGCCCGAATTCCTTTCATGGTGGATACGGGTAACTCTGGATACTGTTTACAGTATCTTACATATGGAGAATTAACTCAAACTCTATGGAATACACGAGGTATTCCGAACTCTGGGCACAATTAAGGCCAACATGTAGCAGCAGCACTATAGCCCTTTATAAGCATGCTTATCTATCCACTATAACGGTAATCAGGCTCAATACCAACTCATACACTATACACAGATATCAACTCACCAACTAAAATTCAAGTGCATTTATCAAATTCAGAGGCATGTAATTCATATGCAATCTTGTTCAGCAACTAAAAGCATGTAACATTTACATTCCATGCATAAACTCTTATATCACATCATCATATATATGCACTCATAGGTTCATACATTTTTATCACACCATTTACAATCCTTAATACCATTATACATTGTTACTTTATTAGTTAAATTACTAATTTAATCATATTCATGTGCATTTCCCCGTTGATAACTACTTTATAGTCATTTACTAACCCTAAACATGCATAATAAGCTAAGGGGAAGAGTAAGGGGTTAACCCATGGCAACTAGGAGCTCAAAAAGAAGAAGAAAAAGCCTTATATGCATGATTCTGTCGCGAGGTCGCGACAGAGGCTCGCCTCTGGTGCCTCACGAGACTGCGTTTTACCCTAAACTTGTATCGCCAAAACCACCCTCTAGACCACATTTTTAGGCAAAACGTTCTTCTTAATAATTTTTCTCTAAGATGTAACTTTTAAATGAGACAACTTCCAGGTCGTTTGGACATCTGTAACAAAAGATATGCTCTATACAAGCTATACTGTTCCAGTGAACCCGCCAGAACAGGGTCACTTGCGTTTTAACTACCTTTTGGGATACTTAGGGCCTGAATTCAATCAAGTACCCTCTTAGAAAGATTTAGATACGAATCTTATCTTTCAGATGCAATTGGAATCAACACAATTGGAGTCCTATAGCTCTAGTTATAATAAATACTATACACAGGGGTCTAATGACAAATAAGCAGAATTTGGCAAAATCAAGCTCTATCATCAACAAAAACACTCAAATGATCAAGTTACATACTTATAAACATATATACACATGTCATGAGCACTGAAAGCAATCAAAATATACAATAAACCAATATACACTAAAAGAGCAATTGAGCTAGTTAAAGCTCATCATATACATCTACATCCAGCCATGGTTCCTTTTAAACACATATCACTCAATCACATGCCAGGAAAACAAAATCGCACTCGATCCCTACCTCTAGGAACTCGATCACAGCTCTCTACTCATTCTGATCTTCTCTTTGCCTCCAGCTTGTACCAAAACCACACAAAAATACTTGGGTTACTCTTCTTTTTACTTTAAATCAAAAATAGAAACCAAGTAGTAGAAGAAGACTAATGCTATCATAATAGTACTACTTACCTCTTCTCAAAAATCCACTCTCTTCATCCCAACCCAAATGATTCTCTTTAGGAGCAAATGAAAAAGAGAAGAAAAGAGAGGAAGGTGGAGCACGGCAAAAAAAACCAAGGAAAAAGGAAAAAAAAGGAGGAAAGCCGAAAGCAAAAGGGGCCAAAAGCTAGGAAATGAATAAAATGAACAAATGTTGGCCGGTCAAACCCAAAGAAGCCAAATCCTCTCACATAAGTGCCACCAAACCAAATAAATGCCAACCACTTCAATTAATCCATCCATATCTTATGCCAAGCCAAGCCAAGCCAAGCCAAGCCAAACCAAGTGTCTCTTCCCTACAATGACACTTGGCACACTCCTATAATGCCACTTGTCACTCTTATATGCCGCCACTTGTCATTCTTCTATGATGACACTTGTCACTCTTCTATGATACCATGTGTCAACTCCCTACAACTCCAAGTCTCTTAGTCCCACTTCTACACACATCTCGCGAGAGGGCTCTGTCGCGCTCGCGCCACTTCTCGCGCTCGCGACAGAACGCTCACGCCCGCACCAACCAACTGAAGTTCGGAAACCGCTGGAGGGCTCTGTCGCGCCCGCGACATAACTCTCGCACATAAAATTTACCTTTTTCGAACCAAAAACTCTGTAATTCTTCTAGGGCCATTTTGGGGTGTGACAACTTAGACCCTATAGGCATGCCTATCTATCCACTACTTGACTCGCAGGCTATATTATTATTCCAGTTATTCATATTATCCCATTTCAAACGTATATATATATATAGCAATAATATGGCTCACTTCACAATTATTTCACAAGCATAACACAATAATTAATCTCATGCACATGTTCTTTTTACATATAAATATGAATTAATTGGTCATTTGAAGTCCTCAAGAAGTCCTTTAAAGAGTTAAAAGTGTCGCGCTCGCGGCAGAACATCACCTATGCCACTATCGCGCTCGCGACAGAATCTCACATCTCACACTTCATCATTTAATTCATACACATTGCTTATACATTTAATTAGGCACACATACTCACCTGATTTTCCACACTATTGGTCTCTATATAAATAAGAATTCATAAGTTAAAAACATTAAATCACATTTATCATTATAATAATTACTCATATATCCACACGAACCAATATAATATCATTAAATATCTTGCATAATAATACATTCTAGTAACATCTATATCAATTCACGCATCATATCATAATGCTAGGCAAATGCTTCAATCACACATTTATTGAACACAGTCATACTCTCACACATCTCATTCACTTCAATCAAACCCATTTTTTCCTCATATACAACCTAACCTCATTACACACCTACATATGGTTCATATTTTCATTAAGAAAATTCATTCCATTTGCTATCCATCACATGTATATAACTTAATCTGAACTCACAATCACGCATAATTTTTCATATTATACATGCTCATATAGATTAAAGCATTATAATCCTCAAATGTCATATAACTCGACTGAATTTTATTTCATACAATTATACAATATTACTACACTAGTTTATTACTAATCTTAATCAAACTCATGTTTATTTTCCAAGTAAAAGCTATTCATTTACACAATTAATAGTCATAGACTTACATCCAATAGTTCCTAGAAAGTTTCGGTGCAATACGGGGTTTAATTCGGGAAGGATAAACATTAAAACATACACAAACTAGAGGTGGGTAAAGGTGGGCAATGATTCAAGCCAACAATGGGGTCAAAATAAGAAGGAAAAACCCTCATTTAGGTTGTTCTGTCGCGCTCGCGACAGTAGCCTTCCCCAGATGCCCCATGAGACTGCTTTTCACCTCAATGTTGAATCGCCTAAACCAATATCTAAACTTCATTTTTAGGAAAAACTTCCTTCTTAACAATTTTTTCCCAAGATATTATGTTTCCAATGCAATAGGTTTCAGTTCGTTTTGACACCTAAATCGACAGATATGATCTAAACAATCTATATTTTTTTGATGAACCCGCTAGAATAGGGACACCTATGTTTTGGAAACTTTTTAAGACAATTAGAGCTAGAATTAGCTCAACCATATTCTTTTACATTTTTAGATGAGGATCTTAGGTTACATATCCATTTTAAAGCAACTAATTTGGAGTATTAAAACTTGATCTATGGGCAAAACAGTCACTAAAGGTCAAGAGAGACCTACACAGAAACTGACCCTACGAGCTCATTTTTCCTACTTCATGCATATGACTTCTAACTTCAACTTTAATGACATTTTTAACCAACATGCTCTCCTAATCATTCATTCATATATATGTTAACTTGCATAAGACACAATTCTCTTCTCAATTTAATTAAAACTCAATGAGTTATGGCCAAAGGAACATAACATGTTTCAGAAAGGCCCTCCTACAGAATTTAGTTACACTTTGAGCAGTTTTGTAGTCTTTAGAGTCCCCTAGACAACAAGACTACTTTCACAACAACTAAAGACATAGACATTAATGATTCAACCCAATTAGTCTCATTCAATTTAGAGTTATAGCACTCACAATAAAGCACAAACAACTCATATAAGCTCATTCCTTTAATTCCATATCATATATCACAAATACACATTTATAACTTAATTATACACCTCACGGCACATGGAAGTTCCGAGTAGATTTTGTTCAGTTATACAAACACAATAATTCCATTATTCATCAAAAATTAGAGTTCAAACATAAGTCAATCAAACTCATAGTATTCGTTATATACCAACATGTTCATTTCTTCAACTCAACACTTCTCATAATATAATTTACACACTTTAAGTACACAAGCAATCATTTAACACACACAAAGAAATTTAGTTCCCAAACCTTAATTTCCTTAGCTCCACTAAGCTCACATGGCACCTTGATCATCAATCCTCTTCTTTCCCATTCCTTTCTCACAGCCACCATCACATGCATGGTAAAATTCCAGAATTGGAAAACAAGGGGGATTAATTCCCATTTCAAAACAAAAATGAAGAAGGAGTAGAAGAGGATGAAGAACAACCCAATTAAACACTCACCTTGCTAACTCAAAAACTTCAATTTAATAATCACTAACTTCATCACCCAACAGAAATTATGGAGTCATAATTTGAAGGAGATGGATCACGTAAGAAAGAAGAAGAAGAAGAAGAAGAAGAAGAAGAAGGACAAAAACTTTGAAAGGAAGCAGCTGAAGATCACATACAAAGAATGATGTTTTTTCTCTCCTTCAAAGCTTATATTGCATGTAGGAACTAAGGTAGCTCATGCCACTTGGATTCCACCAACTCTTCTTCCCATTGCATGCCAATCCACCTCTTTCTCCTCCAATGCATGCAAATGCTGAAGTGGCAAACCCAAAGGAAGACACTTTCATTATTATAATCTTAATTTGATTTACACTAATTAACCTCCATTAACTTTAATCATGTATATTTACTAATTAGTCACTTAAACTTATTTTATTTATTCAATTGGGTCCTCAATATCTCAATTACACTTAAATTTAAATTAAATATCCCAAATCCAATTCATCCAATTACCCTTTTTTTTAACCAAATACTACTAGGGTATAATTCGGGGTGTTACATTGCCACTTTTACATTATAATTACACATTTACCACTAGTTCATTTCTCTTTTAATCTTAAATCAATTATTTGGCTTACAAATTACATTTTAGTCCTTGTATTAACATTTTCATGTGAAATTACAGTTCAGTCCCTGAACTTTACATTCTTTACGTAAAGGTCAATTTACTTTCATTCTTTAATTACATGACACTTTTAACTTACTTTTACTCTTAATTTTTATTTTGCCCCTAAACCTTTATCAAATTACAATATGGTCCTCAGTTCCACTTTTACTTATAATTTTTCCATTTATTACATATTTATATATTTATTCACTTTTTAACTTGTAATTTGCCAATTAGTCTTACGACTAATTATTTTTACGGTAAAGTATGGTTTAGTTCTTAAACTTTATATTTTCTTTCATATGGGTCCTTATTCACTCAGTTTGTCATTTTCACTTCCATATTTACATTTTCAAGTCGGTTTACTAATATTACCCACTTAACTTACTATTTTGGTAAATTACCTTTTTACCCTAAACTTTTCATTTGTTTTCAATTTAGTCCTTAATTATTTAAACGCTCATCTTCATTTCAATTTTACTCTTTCATATCACATTCATAATTATCAGAACAATTGGCATTGTCATTTTACTTTATCACTTTAATTACAATTATGCCCCTAATATCACTCCGGTAGAAATCTAGGAACCGGATAAACAGGGTGTGGATCCCGTGGTTCACGACAGAAAAGAATAGTGACCCTGAATGACCACTCAACAGTATCACATAGCAGTATCACAAAATAGTTTATTAGTTATCAGTATGGTAGTCCGTTATTGGCCTACGTACTGGAGTTGTCATGTTCCATAACAGTAAAGTATCCCTATGGGCTAGTCAGCATATCCTAAACTGCATAACTACCCGACATTACTAAGGCCAAACCTTTTTCAACAGATTTTCAAATCCACTTTTTAGGTTTCATCAGTTTTACTTACATTTATAGTTCATTTCCATTTCACTCTACCAGTTATGCAACATAATCATCAATGTTGTACAATTCTTATTATATACTTATTTTACATAATAAATATACTTCAATTACTTAAATGGCTATGATATCAATTCATAGCTGCTTTCATTATTTTCTTACCAATTATGCTTCAATATTTACTTAATCAAAACTAATTTCAATATACGTACGATTTCAATTATTTCAATTTTTGGCATTATTCCCCATCACGAGCATAATGAGGACCTAAACTCAAAATATTTAATTAAAATCTCATAATTTTTTATTAAAGGTATATACTTTCAAAATATATGCACACATATTCATTTTATGATCTTATAAACATTAATTGGACTAATTACATTTTAAATTCATTGAATCAATTATTTGATTTTTATGCAATTCTTTCTATTAAGCTTACTTTTTCATTTGTAATTCATTCATTTGTCTAACTTAACACTCATATATTACATAATTGATCACATTATCTTTTCTAACCAATTCGGTCTCACTAAGCATTTCTCTCTATCCTTTTATTTTTCATCATTTCAATACTTATTCCACCAAATTAAGCTTCAATTTACATGTATATACCTATTTATCACTCTAAATCACAAGGTGTTCTAAACATATACCTATGGACACCATTATGTTCCACCATGATCAAATCCTACACTTAGTTTTCTTTCAAATTAACCATGCCAATTAACTGAGTTACCTTCCTTAACTTCAATTAACACTTTAATTTCAAATACTCATACATTTTACCCACAATCACTATTTGAACATAATATAAAATCCTAACTTTCACATTAAAATAATTAGATTAGGTAATCACAAGCGTCAATTTCATTCTTTAACCTCCTCAAGCTTCCTTTTCCTTAGCTTTTCCCTTGGAAATCTCTTTTTCCCCTTAAATCTCCTCCATGGCCGAATTTACCTAACAATAAAACACCCATCAATTTCTTTCCTTTATGCAATATTAATTCATAACTACTCTTAAAACACTATAATCTATCATTTAAAACTACAAAATCAAACAAAAATAATCTAAATCTTTTACCACCATTTGAAGACATAACCTCTAATCCTTCATTTTCCTTGCTTTCAACCCACCATTCTGCCAATTTAATGGCATTTATAGTGGAGAAAAATTGGTTCAACCAAAGGTCCAACCAATTAAGCCCATTTGGCCATTTAAGCACAACATACACTTTTTTATGGGTTTCTCACTTCCCAACTCCAATTTACTTCAAATTTGATTCCATAAATTATACCATTTCAAAACTAGGCTGTACACAACATTTTTACCTCAATCGGAGTCCGTTTTCAGTCCATTTCAATCAACCCAGTCTGACAATTAAATTTTCAATGTCCTCGAAAATTTCTCTTTTTACTACCAAAAATTGCTAAATATCATTTAGAGTCAATCTGGAAATGTTCATCAATTTTGGACATAATTTGCTATTTTTAAAGCCTCGGTCAAATGTCCAATAAACCAAGTACTATTAAACTTAAATCATATCTTTTTCCTTACTTTCTAAGCTTAATTCCTCATAAAAATGGCTCTATAATACTCAACATCTATTCATTAGACTCTTTGAATATTTTTGGCTCAATTAGAGACTATTTTCTAGTTCGATAATTATTTACCTGTCCGATAGTTGAATTTTTAATGTCACCAAAATTATAATTTTTTTAAACCATTAGATTCTACTCATCAATATGAGCGTATCCATATTTTTAGAATCATTTTTTGAGGTCCGTAGCCCATGATATAGTCCGGTTAATATTTGGGTCAAAATCGGTCAAACCGGGCTTATTTCACCTTCAAACGCCCGTCTGAGTCCTCCATCAATGGCCTCGCCATCTGTAGCCCCATTGATGCCCATTTATCACTACAGATGGCCGCAGGATGTGACAAACTCCCTAACACTGCTTTTTGACTGTTTTAGCCGTTTCGAACTCGTTTGACCTCCGATTGACCTCAAATTTTTGCCCACGGACTCATACTAACAAGCTCTGTCCAATTTTTTAATAAAATATTTTTTGACTTCGAGAAGTACTATTTATCTCGGTGCTACTATTCACTATCAAAAAATACTATTCAAGACTAACTCGGTATTGGGGTCACTACAATTACATATTGAACAAAATCAAATAAATTTAATGGTCATCCAATCGAGGGCTTTCATGCCCTGGTGGGTCTATCTTGATTCATTTGAATTATTTAAATACGCGATGGTAAAAATTATATGTATACGCTTTATTTATGAGAGCTAATGCTGTCGGTTTCCACCGTGCACCATACGTGTCCATTGGGTTCCCCGATAACCTGTAAACACCGTGCCCTGAGGCAATCCAGATTAGAGTTACCCGCTGAAGAGATTAATGTCTATTTTCAGATAAATGAATGGAATTCGGAGGTTTTCTATAACACCCCGATTTGGCCCTAGAAGTTTTGACGAGGTTTTATCGAGTTTGGACGAGTTTAAAAGTGTATCGACCTGTGATTATTCGGATTTGTAAGTGCTTGGGGGGTGTAAGGTTTCGATGGTATAAGTGTGGCTTGAAAAAAAGAGTAGGGGTTGTGTGTGAGCATTCTGTCGCGAGCGCAGTAGAACCCTCCCGCAGAATGCATGCATAAGTGAGTTTCAAGGGTTTTGGAGTTTAGATTATTAACAAGTGGCAATGTAGGAGCGTGACATGTGGCATCGTAGGAGATTGATACTTGGCAATAAGAGGGTGTGACACTTGGCAAGGGATTTGTTTGTTATGCATAAAGGAGTGTGCCAAGTGGCATTGTAGGGAAGAGACACTTGGTTTGGCTTGGCTTGGCTTTGCTTAAGATATGGATGAAATAAAGGAAATAAGTGAATAAAGGGATATACATGCACTTATTATGGTAAATGGCATTTATATGAGTTGGTGGGCATTTGGATGAGGATTGACCAAAAAGGGACCAGCTGCCTTGCTTCCTTTCCCATGTTGAATTTGCTTTGGCCTTTGTTTCCTTTTCATTCTTTTTCTTTTTCTTTGGTTTTGCCGTGCTCCCTTTTGCTCTTCCATTCCTTTTCTTTTCTTCCTCTTTTAATTATTCCTTAAGAAACTCTCTTGGATTGGTTTGAAGAAAGTATTGAGAAGGTAAGTAGCATGATTTGTTAGTATTGGTCTTCTGCTTCTGTTATAATTCCTGTTTTTGATTTAAAGTAAAGAGAGGACTAACTCAAGTATTTTGGTATGGTTTGTTCAAGCCGTGGATAAGAGATTGAATAAGGGCAAAGCGAAGATCGGGAACAAGTAGAAAGCTGTGATTGAGCCACCTAGAGGTAGGGATCGTGTGCAAATTTTATTTTGTTCATTTTGATTGCTTGCAGTGTTTCCATGATATATGCATGTATATATGTTTGTGAATATGTATTGGATCATATTGCATGGGTTTTGGATGTGTAAGATGGTTTCCATATAGCTTTTGTGTGTAAAGTGTGACTTTGGGGGAATTATGTTCAGTTTTCATTAGACCTCTGTGTATTGTTTATCATAAGTAGAGTTATAGGGCTTCAATTGAGTTAATTTAAATTGCATTTAAAATCTAAGATCCGTAGCTAAAAATGTCTAAGAGGGTGCTGGAGCTAATTCTGGCTCTACGATCCTCGAAAATGTTAAAAATTGAGACCTCTCTGTTTAGGCGGGTTTGCTGGACCAGTATAGGTTGTTTAGCCCATATATGAAGTTATAGATGTCCAAACGACCTACAATTTGTCCCATTTGACATTTAACATCCTAGGGAACAATTTTTAAGAAGGAAGTTTTACTAAAAATTAGTATTATGGGTCGGTTTAGGCATTTGAAGTTTAAGGCATAAAGCAGTCTTGTGACCTCTCTTCGTGAGAAATCTGAAGGAGGCCTCTGTCGCGACCGTGACAGAGACTAGTTGTTCAGGTTTTTTCTTCTTTTTTTGATCCCCATGGTTGGCTTGAAGACTTGCTCTTCCTTACCCTCCTTTAGAATGTGTATTTTGATATGTTTTCCTTCCCGAATTGAACATGAACATCACCAGAAGTTCTTACCACTTGTCCAACTTGTGTTTAACATTACAAAGTGAGTATATGAATGTATTTCCAATTGACTTACATGTAAATGATGCCATGGTATATGAGTTTATGAATGGAACCTAAATGTTTACATTATTTTTTATTATTAAGCGTGACATGCCATGTGATATTGATTATATAGGATTGGATCATGTTATAATGCTTGAGAGATGTAATGTATATGATATAGCATATAGAGTCTATATGTACAGCCTAAAAGTCATAGTAGTGGATAGATAAGCATGCTTATAAAGGGTACCGCGCAGCTGCTATCGACGGCCCCGTTTGGGCTAAGCGGCTGACCTCCGAGATGGTCATACCGATATAGATATAGCACATGTTCTGAGACTTTGGTCCTCTATTTATATAGCACCCGTATCCACAAGTAAAGCATTTCAGGCTTTTCTTATTTTATGTGTTGAAGTGTATAAGAGTTGATGTATAAGTTTTGTTCTGTATATTTGCCTCTTGTTATGGTATATGAGATTATGCATATATGACCTGTATGTGAATACAAGGTTATATGCATGTGAAAATGATCTGTAAATGAATAAGCTCATATGCATGTGAACTAAGATTGTATAGACTATGTGAATACTGATGTTGTATTAAGCATGATGGTATAAATGATGCATGTGATATGTGTGCGACTTCGGTAGAAGTCCTATGCTTTATTTTCATCCCCACTAAGCGTTATCGCTTAGCACGGGTGTTTTTCCCGTGTAGGTTTTTAGGATTGGATCATAGGGTGCACATCTGCAGGTCAAGGCCACTAGGAGCTTTTATAGAAATCTTTTTGTACTAGATAGAGTTTCTTACATTTTGAGTAACATCATTATGTAGATAAAGGAGTATAGTATCGATACGTAAATGTTAATTGTATGGTATGTACCGAAGATGTATATGTATAAAGTTTTTGTAATGTATACAGTTTATATGTATATATATAAGAGCATTATGTTTGGCCCAAGATATTCTTATATTTTTATTGTTATCGCTTATGCGTTTGTGTATGCATGTGTACGAGTATTTATGCATTATAATCCGCGTAGCGTCCCGATATTCCTTCCCGGGGGTATGGGGGTGTAACATTTTCGCCCTTCGGTTTCACAAGGATTAAAGATTTTTTCTTTATAGTGTGAGGTTTTCAAAGAGTTTGGGAAATTTAGCTTGAAAAATAAGAATTTGTTCCACAGACGGGCTGCCCGTCTGAGTTAGGATGCCCGTCGGTGTTCCCCGTCTCTCGCATTAAGAGACAGTCGTTTTTCGTATGAGCGGCGGACACGTGTCCGCGAAGAGACGGCCGTCCCTAGTCCCGTGCCTCGGTACGTCTGTCGTCCAAATTACCATGCGTACCCTTATTACTGACACCCGTCGATGTTTCTTAGGACAGCCGTCGGTAGTGGATCTGATCAGATAACGCCGGATTTTGTAAACTCAATCCGATAAAGTTTAAAAACTCTTCAAATTTGAATTGGATTGGGACAATTAATTGGATTAAAACTGAATTTCATAAATCCTTTTCAAATTCAAAATCTAAAATTCATATTTATCCCAATTATCTTCTAAACTCTATAAATAGTGGATTAAATTTCATTATTTGGGGCTATTAAATTTTTAAGGGGAAAATCTTTTTGTGAGCAATTTACTAAAATGCAAATTCAATAGTTTTTCTCAAGATCTCTATTTTCAGTGGCTTTCGATTCCATAAAAATTCTTTCAACCTTTATACTCTTTTCTCAATTCTTACTTGCGAATTAAGCTAATTTGAGGTAACGAAATTCATTCATTTTCATCAATCCGGCTAATTCCAATATTTGAATTGCTTTCAGATTTTCAAGAAAGAAAAACATAAATTTTCTTTTATTGATCCATTTTTATTCGATCCTTATGAAGCGTGCGAGACCGAAGTCATTCGATATCCACCCAAAAGGTAAAATCCGAGGGTAAACATTCTGGATTAATATTTGTGTAATTTAATTGACTTATATTAATTATTCTCATTTTTAATAAGATTTTTTTTTATTTAACAAAGAATTTCAATTGTAGTTTTGAAGTTTTTCCCGATTTTCTGGAATCAGGGGTGATCGACGGGCAGAGTGGTCACCGATGCCCGTCTCTCGTTGGAGAGACAAGACATGGATGATGCACCACTCCGTTCGCCGGTCACACTAGGGACGCCTGTCGGTAATGTGCAGAAGGCCGTCCTTGGGCAAATTATCATGTTTTTAACTTGTTTCTTTTACCTTTTATTTCTTTTTATCTTTTAACTCATTTTCTTTAAAATTTCATGTTATTTTACTTTTCTTTATTTTATTTTATTCTTGATTTTGACACTGACATGTTTATTTTTGTGAGTTATTATCTGATCATTTTGGATGAGTTAGAGCTGTTAATGATGGTGGTTGCGCCAATCTAAGGATTTCCATCCGGGTTCTTTCTTTACCTTTGTTTTTTCCATTTTTATTCATTTTATTATGGAAATTGTTTTAATCTTGTTAAAGTAAAAATGGCCAAATGTTTTATAGTAATTAATTTGGGATTTTCCGAAAATCGGGGGCCAAGGTCCTGCTTTTAGCCAATAAAACTGACACTTCTCAAAAATCGATTTATAACAAATATGCATGGCAGGACCAATGTCCTCATTTCAATGAATATCCCAACTTCTGTATGATTTACCTATCGTTTTATAATGGGGGTTGAATTCCTAGTTTTATTGTAATTTATTTTTATGTATTTTATTTTGTGTCAATTTATTACTTTTATCTACGTGAATGGATTGCGCTTTAATTAACTACATTGTATGGAGAGTTGGTGAAACAATGAAGTCAAAACTTAATTATAATATTAATCAAGGTACAAATAAATGAGAAGTCCCGAACTCGCTCTGGTCTTGGCCTCAATGAGGTTAGAGGTCCATCTCGATGTTTCATTGGGATGGAACCTCCAAAATATCTCTTATTTCCCACTAAAAGGCCTAATCTACATAATCCTAGGCTCCAGGGGGTTAGAGAATCATCCTAATGTTCTATTGGGCTGAGACCTCCAAGATCCCTCTGGTTTGCCCAAAATGGATATTTACCTGCTGTCTAATCCTAGGTTCCACGAGGTTAGAGGGTCATCCTAATGTTATATCAGGCTAATGCCTCCAAGATCCTCTTGGCTTACCCACGATGGATACATATGCACCATCTTAGGCTCATTGAGGCTAGACGACCCTTCCCAATGTTCTATTGGGTGGTGAATCCAAGAAACCTCCTTGTTGCCCAATATTGATGCACTTGTAATTCGTTGTAAGTTTTTAACGAACCTCATCCCGGAAGTCCTACAAAGCGGTCTGTTTGGGGTGCCTTGAGGTTCGGTGCGCGTCATAGTGGCGACTCCACTGGGGACCACACTCGAGACTTCAATTCGAAAGTACCTTAATTAAAATTTATAGTTGAGTTTTAGTTTAAAAATTTCACCTTCTTTCAAAGCTGCATCACATCTCATTAGAGCATTAGATCTATGCTAGTTTGGTCCCTCTTTCAACCTCGGTGCGTTCCCGAAGCACAACCCTATGTTCACTCAATGTAGGGAAGTGTTAAGGATAATTACCAGCCTAAGCTTCGTACCATCATGGTATATTAAATGGAGACCCGATCGGTCATTACGCTCGTGGTAAGCTAGACACGTTGGCAGGGACCATGCTTGGGTAGCCCTAAAGTATCATCGCATTTGACCAAAGCTCATGTAATGGAAATAGTTACTTCCCCTAAGTGGTATGAACCTTAATACTATGCTTACTGTATGGATCATTATGTATTGGACAGCCCAAATAATTTGATTGGTCACCTAATTAAAGGCTTTCATTCCCCGATGAGCCCAGGTCAACTTATTCGGACCGCCTAAATACATAACGATCATAACCCATGCGCTTGTGCATTAGTTAGGAGAGGTTATGTTGCCGGTTTTTCACCGTGCACCATACGCGTCCATCGGATCCCCGGTTGGTTCATGGGCCAATCCCATTTAGGAAAGAGACAATGACCCCGTGTGCGGGAGCAATAAGGTTGGAAGGACCCATGTGCTTGCATGTGATTTGTGGATGTTGCATAGCACGACCATGCATTATATATCATTCATGCATCATCCTAACAAGTATGTTTTGCAGCCATCATAGATCTGCCTAAGTGGTCAAGAGGTTCTCAGGGGCAACTACGCAGAAATCCATTCTTCGAGTTACCAGAAAGGGTGGAGTATCTGGACACTCCTTCAGAAACTAGCTACGCTACTTCAGCTCAGTTCTCTTTACATGAAGAAATGGCGAACTCACTAAGAGGGGCAGATGCCACCAGGGTAATGGTAGCAGAGGAAGTGGGCCGAAGGCTTGACGAATTTAAAAATTAGATGATGGCTGCGATGGGTCAGCAAACTGCTCCACATAACCCACTGCCTCCTCCTATGAGAAATAATGAAAGGGAGGAGGTCAGAGAAGACCCACAAGAGGAAATTCACCCTCCACCTGTAAACCTAAGAGCTACTACCTCTAGGGTATAGAGGGGAAGACCAGCCCCAAGGCTAGATGATGATTGGGTGGATGAAGAATATGAGGAGCGCATGTCTGAGAAAGGGAAAGCCCCTCAAACTGAAGAAGCCGTATGGAAGAAGATGGAGGAGAAATTTGAAGCAATGGTAAGAATGCTGACAAAGGGGCGAGGAATAAACCCCGAAGACAAGGAGCTAGAAGGAGATGATTTAATCCCAATGAACTTTAAAATGCCAGATGTCCCGAAGTTTGACGGCACTTCTGACCCCACGGCACATATAAAACAGTACTCGTTGGTGATGAAGGGTACTACCTTGATAAAAAGGCAAAATATTGAATACTTTTGCTTGAGTTTTATTGGCCCATCGATAGATTGGTACCACGGGCTCGACCACAGAACTAAGGAGGACTGGGATTTATTGACGGAGGAGTTTTTGAGACAATACGACTGCAGTACGAGGATGGAGGTGACCTTAAAGGACTTGGAGCTGCTACAGCAGAAGGGAGGCGAGTCCTTCCATGAGTATCTAACCCAATGGAGGAATCGGGTAATGGATATAAAGAGGAAACCGGATACCCAGGTCAAATACGGCTATTTATTAAAAATGCGAGTCCGTATTTGAGAGAAGGATTGAATATGAAAGGACAAAGAGTCTGGGAGTCTCTGAAGGACATCGCTATTGAAGCTGAAGGAGAGTATCTTGCTAGGAGAGCAGGTAGTGAGAACTATCCCAAGAAAGGTAGCAGTAGCCAGGGGGCAAGTAGACCGACAGGTTCCGCTAGTGGCACGAGGAGGACTGCTGAAGTATCAACTACTAATGCTGCCATGAGGTATTTCTCCAACCTTGGAAGGTCTTTGTCATGGGTACTGAGAAGGCTGATAAAAGAGGGTAAGCTGCAGCCGTTGCCACCCAGACCTGCTAGAACTCAAGGCATGCCAGGGCATAAAGATGATGAGCATTATGCATATCATCATCACACTGGGCATACGACTGATAACTACAAATCTTTGAGGCACAATATTCAAGATCTAATTGACTCGAAGCAGATCACGGACCCAGAGAAGAGAGAGGGTTAAAAAAAAGCTGGATATAACAATGTATCCTCGCCAGCATTCATGATCGGGTCCAGTTTGCCCGAGGAGTTTGTATTAAAGGAGTTGTATGGCAACAATGTCAAACCTGCTGTCACAAGCCTCCATAAGGTGAGTGAAGAAGGGCTTCCCGCTGCAGTGATCGATTGCTGGTCCACTGATGATAGTGGAACTGAAAACAATGATTTTGAAGTGTTTCCCGACCCATGGGGTTCGGAGGAAGAAGAAGAGGAAGAAAAGAAGGAAAAGAAGAATAAAGTAGGAGCTGTGACCCGAAACGGAAGGGTAGCTCCAGAAGTTGAGAAGCCCCAGGAGCCGGTTGAGGGCAAAAAGGGAAAAAAGCCGGAAGAAGATCTAATAGTTAAGCAGCTCAAAAGGACACCCGCTCAGATTTCAATATGGGACCTCTTAAGACAGTCCCCATCACACAGGCAAAAAGTAGTGGAGGCCTTGTGTGAGGCAACGGTGGCTACAACCATCTCGCCTATAGAGCTTTTGGACTAGTAAAGGGAGGAGCAGGAGAGAATGTAGTTTTTACAAGTGCTGATCTTCCTGCAGAAGGCCGTAACCACAACCGCCCTTTATACATAAGGGCACAAATCAACCAAAAGCGCACAGCTTGTGTAATAGTGGATGATGGCTCTTCAATAAATGTGTGCCCGCAAGTGGCAATGGCGGCTTTTGGGGTGACAGAAGATATGCTGGCCAAATCTGATCTCACCATCACAGCATACGACAACTCGCGTAGGCATGCCTCCGGGACATTCAAGGAAATAGTGAAGACAGGGCCGATAGAGTCAGAAGTGGAGTTTGTGGTACTGCTTATACCCGCAAATTTCTTAGCTCTTTTAGGTAGACCATGGTTTCATAAGTTGGGAGGAGTCCCCTCTACGCTTCATCAAATGGTAAAGATACCCCATGAAGGTCAAGTTGTGACTATAAGAGCTGCACGGGAGAATCAGGTTTCAATACTGGACATCGCTAGGCAGCCATTTAGTGGGTTTCATGTTGCCATGATAGGGCCAAAGTGACGCAGGACCATCAACCACGGCAAATGCGCCAGCAAAGGAGGAGGAGGAAAATAGTTTAGATTTTCTTTTTGCTCTAGAACTTTTCAATGATGTTAATGATAATTTCAATCTTATTAATAAATTGAATGATTTTGCTTACTTATGTGATGTTTTCGATGATTTCACTATGCATGATCATGATCACCATCCATCCATATTTGACATTGAGTCAACTAATGCTACACCATTTAATCTTGGAACCCCAGAAAACCCAAAACAAATTTTGATAGCATCAAATATAACTCATGAAGAGCGAGAAAAATTTGAGACAATATTAAAAAAATATGAAAAAGTCTTTGCTTGGACTTACGAAGATATGCCAGGAATTGATCGGGAAGTCGCAGAGCACGCTATTCCTACATATCCAGACCATAAACCTGTTAAACAGAAACTGAGAAGGCTTAGGCCGAAATGGGCAGATAAAGTGAAGGAGGAGATTCACCAGCAAATCAAAGCCAAATTTCTGGTTAAGGTGCAGTATCCAACTTAGTTGGCCAATGTTGTCCCCGTAGCCAAAAAGAATTGCAAGGTAAGGGTATGCGTAGATTATCGGGACTTGAATAAGGCTTGCCCGAAAGATGACTTTCCATTGCCCCATATAGATGTGTTGATAGACAGCGCCGCTGCTTGCGAAATGTATAGCTTTGGAGATGGTTATGCGGGCTACAATCAAATTCTCAATAAAATAATTGACCGAATTAAGACGGCTTTCATCACGGAATGGGGGACGTATGCTTACCGAGTAATGCCTTTTGGCCTAAAAAATACAGGAGCCACTTATTAGAGGATGGCGATAAAAATCTTAAATGACTTGATCCATAAAGAAGTGGAGGTATACGTGCATGACATGATGATCAAGTCAGCCACTAGAGAAGGTCATTTCGAAGCCCTGGAAAAGTTCTTCCAGAGGATAAATAAGTACAATCTGCGATTAAATCCTAAGAAGCGTATCTTTGGAGTCATGTCAAGGAAGCTGCTAGGACATGTGGTTAGGCAAAGGGGCATCGAGATTGACCCGGACAAGGTTAAAGCCATCAGAGAAATGCCAGTGCCTCAGAAGGAAAAAGATGTAAGGAGCTTCTTGGGCAGATTGTAGTATGTCAGCAGATTTATCGCTAAGTTAACTTCGATTTGTGAGCCAATCTTTAAACTCCCCAGGAAAAATTAGCCTGTAGTGTGGAATGAAGATTGTCAGAGAGCTTTCGATACTATCAGAGAGTACTTTCTGAACCCACCAGTGTTAAGACCGCCACAGCTGAGTAAACCCCTGATTCTATATTTAGCTATAGAAGATAGTTCTGTAGGTGCCATGATGGCTCAGGAGGACGAATTCGGAGTGGAATTTGCTAGTTACTACCTTAGTAAGAAGTTTTTGGCTTATGAGGTTAAGTATGCAGAAGTAGAAAAGATCTGTCTTGCGGTAATTTGGGCCACTAAGTTGAGATACTACTTTCACTCCTACAAGGTACGGGTAGTAGCAAAGCAGAATCCTTTGAGATACTTACAGGAAGCTCCATCTTTACTTGGAAAAATAGGCTGATGGTTGTTGCTGCTACAAGATTTTGATATAAAGTACGTAACTTGAAAGACTATCAAAGGGCGTGCAGTGGCAGAATTCCTAGCGGAACACCCAATTCAAGGAGACTCATATGAGTTTAAGTTTCCAGATGAGGACGTGATAGCTATCGGAGTTCAGGGATAGCAACTATACTTTGACGGGGCCGTGAACAATAACGGGGCAGGAGTAGGAGTTATTCTTATAACCCCAGATGATGAGAAACTCCCTTTGGCAAAGAAACTGAGGTTCAAGGCTACCAATAATAAGGCTGACTATGAAGCGTGCACTTTTGGGTTGGAAGCATTAATAGTTTTGGGGGAAAAGAATGTGGAAGTATTCGGAGATTCATCCCTGGTGATTAACCAAATTCGAGGTGAATGGGTTGTTAAAGAAGAAAGGCTAATGCCATACATCAAGCACCTGAGAGACCTAGCAGTCAGTTTGAAATGTGTACATTCCATTTCGTTCCAAGGGACGAAAATCAGTTGGCCGATGCGCTCGCCACTTTAGTGTCAATGTGGGACAATCCAGAAGGGGTAGTTATGAGGCCGGTTTTGATTTCTAGCTCTGAAAGACCTAGCTTCGAATTTAAATCAGTCATGGAAACAGAAGTAGCAAATGGGAAGCTGTGGTATTACAATATTATGAATTACCTAAAAAATGCCTCCTTTCTAGAGGAATCTACCGAGAAAGATCAGAGAATAATTCGTAAGTTGTCTACTCAGTTCGTCTGCATAGATGGGATATTGTACAAACGACAAGCTGATGGTATCCAGTTGAGGTGTTTGGATGAGAAAGATGCCAAGGGGGTAATGGAAGAAACGCGCGCTGGCATATGCGGAGCCCATATGAACAGGCTAACATTGGCCAAAAAGATTATGAGACAAGGATTCTTCTGGCTCACCATGGATAATGATTGCTTGAAGTATGTAAAGTAGTGTCAGTTATGCTAACAGTATGCAGATTTAAGGCACTTGCCATTTTTAGAATTGCATAATTTGACATCGCCTTGGCCGTTTGCAGCTTGGGGGATTAATATTATTGGGGAAATCCGTCCTACGGCTTCCAATGGACACAGATACATCATTGTCGCCATCGATTATTTTACCAAGTGGGTAGAAGCTAAGTCCTTCAAGAAGGTGGATGCTCGGGATATGGCAAAGTTCATCGAAAAGAACTTGATATACAGGTATGGCCTTCCGCACCACGTGGGATCCGATAATGGGGTCCAGTTCATGGCCGAAATGAAGAAGTTACTCTAGAAATATGGTATTGAGCATCATAAGTCTTCTCTGTATCATCCTCAAGCCAACGGGGTGGTAGAAGCCGCCAACAAGAAATTTAAGAGGATCCTGGCTAAGATGGTCCAGAGTTATAAAGATTGGGCAGAAAAGTTGCCTTTTGCACTCTGGGGGTTATAGAACAACCATCAGGACATCTATAGGGGCCACGCCGTATTCTTTAGTGTATGGGACGGAGGTAGTATTGCCGGTCGAGGTCGAACTCAAGTCATTGAGGGTAGTTATGGAAGCTGAGAATTCGGAGGCCAAATGGGCGCAGCAGCGGCTGTAACACTTGAACATGTTGGATGAAGGCAGATTGAGAGCCTACTACCATAATTAGATCTATCAAAAGAGGCTTGCCAAATCATTCGGCAAGAAAGGAAAGAAGCACCCATTGAAAGAGGGAGACCTGGTATTCAAGCAGATGAGACCAGGCGCACCGGACATAAGGGGGAAGTTCAGGCCCACGTGGGAAGGTCCGTTCATCCTCAAGAAGCTGCTATCAAAGGGTGCAACGATCTTGTCAAATAGCGATGGCAACGAATTTAAGGAGCCAGTCAACGTCGACAAACTCAAGAGGTTTCATGGCTAAAGACAATAAAATCCAAATAAGAGAATAAAAGCCCCGCGGGTCGAAAACCGAAAAAGGTGACCTTGCTAAAATTGGGTGCCTCGTTAGGGTGAAAACCGACAAAAGCCATCCTGGTAAAAAATTAGAGGCTTGAGTGAAAATGTCCAATCAAAAAAGCCCGAGAAGGCTGATTGGTAACAGGAGTTGATGCTATCAAGATTTGGTTCCATGATTGGATGTAGTTTTGCATAATTGAATTAGTACCAAAAATGATCATGTATGCTGAAATCATACTGAAATGTACACAATTTTGTGAAGTAAAATAAGACTTGATTTATTCATTTACATCGTGTGACGCGCGCCGGATCCCCGCGGCCGCCCATTCGACAGCCCGCACGTGGGCGATCGGAGCATTTGTGGGTCCGTTGACATCTTGCAAATAAATTGCAAGTGCGTCTATGTTGGGTAACAAGGAGGTTTCATGGAGTCGCCACCCAATAGAACACTGGGAAAGTTACTCTCGCCTCGGAGAGCCTAAGACTGCGCTTGGTATCCATTTTAGGCCAGCCAGAGGGGTCATGGAAGGTGAACTTCTCACCCTAAAGAGCCTAGGATTAGCGCTAAAGCCTCGTGACCCAAGAAGTATTTTGGAGGATAACCTCTAACCTCTTGGGCCCAAAGACCAGAGCTGGGTCCGGGATTTCTCATCTATTTCTACCTCATTTATTTTATGATCAAATCTTAATATCATTAATTCGCTCTCTCTCTACACTATGCAATTGATTAAAAGGCGCATTTATTCACATTTTGAAAGCGATAAATGATCAGATAGATAATGAAAGCGATAAATTACAACAATAGAAGGAGCGGAATACAACTCCCTTTCATAAATGTGCGACTCATGTATAAATCGGGGCATTGCTTATTTTGAGGACTTTGGTCCTCGCATGCATCATTATTAAAATTGGAGATTTTTGTTTATGATGATTTTATTGGATAAAAATAGGGCTTTGGCCCCTTTTGCATTTTATACAAACCTCATTTTTATTTAAGTATAAAATCATTAGATCATTTTTATACATTAACGAGATATGAGAAGAATATATCCATATACATGAAATAATCAATGAATAACAAAATGAAGGAAATAATCAAGAGGGTTAGGAAACGGAACCGGACGGAATCTTCCGAATATGGTAGTTAGCCGCTCAAGCTTGTGGTAGTCCAAGAGAATCAATATACACTCATAGAAAGTTAAAAGATGTCAATATACATACAATCAATGTATGGGAATCCAAAGGGACTTAAAAAAGATAGAAAATCATTTAAAGGGGAAGAGACAAAGCCCACCGACGGCCTCTTTTAGGTGACCGACGGGCATCATTCAAGATGACCGACATGTCCGTCTGTCACTCAAAAAGTGGGCGTCTGTAGGTGAGGTGACCGATGGGCATCGGTGATGGAGATGACCCGTCGGTAACCACTGTCTCCGAAAAAACAGAAAGGGAAAAACTCCTTTTAAGGCCAAAAAGAGATTTTTACAATAAAATCAAGTAATGAGAGTCAAAATAAAGAAAAATAATGACAAAGATGGAAGAATTTCACAAAATAAGGAATAAATATGAAATGATACGGAGAAGGAATCCGGAATATTTACCCTCAGATAATCGCTTTGGGTGAGATTCTTGTGTTGATTAGAGCCCCGCGCGTTCCACGAGAAGCAAAAGATGAAGTATCAAAGAGAGAAAAATGAGCTATTTCTTCTTCAACCCCTCAAAAGATTGATTTTGGAATCAATATCTAAAGAAAACTAATTATTTTTAGTTCCCTTTTGATTGATTTGATCCTTGGTTAAATAGATTTCCTTTGTAAATGTGTTTTGTTGGAGGAGAGAGAAAATTTGCTTGAATTTGGGCAGAGTTTCCCCCTTTGAAAATTTTTGGAATCATTTTCTCTAGAAAATCCGCAGCTTTTATAAGCACGACACGACCGACGGGCGTCGGTGTATAGGGGCGGGCGTCGAAAGAATCCTTCTGACACAAGGATTCGTCCGACGGCCCTGCCACATCCACCGACGGGCGTCGGAAGGGTTGCATGCTCCGGGAAACTAGGCGGCATTCTGACAGGGGCGGTGACTTTCCGACGGGCATCGGAAAATACCACCAACCGTCGGTGACTCGCAGCGACGGGCTGACTTCACAGACGGGCTGGCCGTCTGTGGAATACAAAAAGCTTTTTGACTCGAAAAAACCTCTGTTCTCTCCCCCTCTGCCCAGGAATGGTGAAAAGCCTCATTTCTCGTGGAACGTGGGACTAAAACCTCTAAATCCAGCCCTTTATACAGGCTCGGACATTGATTTCATCATAGGGTAACCTCTGATCCGGACCGCTCCGGGACACGGTGCTTACAGTTGTCCCCAGTTTTGGAGCAACTAGTGCACAAGAGCCTAGATAAGCCAAAACTCAGAGAAGGTCAGAAAGGAAGCGTACCTGTGATGGTTTTTCACCCTCCGTGCCTTATGCCGGTTAGACCTCATCTTGATCTATTCGGCGATGCGAAGATACTCCCATTGGTCTCATCTCGACCTATAGGGCTCGGCGGGATGCAGCATGCTTTGGCCACAACCCCGGTTTGGAGTGCGGTATGCTTTGACCACAGCTTCGATCTGAAGTTCCCTTGCTAACCCCCATTCAATTTGCAAGGTGCGTAGCACTCTTTTGCTGCCGCGTGAACTGTGAGATGCAGCATGCTTTGGCTACAGTCTCGATTTGGTGAAGTGCGGCACTCTCTGACCACAGCTTCGATCTGTGAGATGCAGCATGCTTTGGCTACAGTCTCGATTTGGTGAAGTGCGGCACTCTCTGACCACAGCTTCAATCTGTGAGATGCAGCATGCTTTGGCTACAGTCTCGATTTGGTGAAGTGCGGCACTCTCTGACCACAGCTTCGATCTGTGAGATGCAGCATGCTTTGGCTACAGTCTCGATTTGGTGAAGAGGAGACCCCGCCGGGTTCCTTGTCCCAAAAGGGATCTTTTTAATTGATGTCTATGTTCAGATCGGTATTTCTCTGTACCTGCGTGATGAAAGATTTTGTTAGTTCATGTTTGAGTGGTCATTTTTTAACCTGTCTATTGATGGCGTGATCTTGCTTTATTTGCTATGCCATGTTTCATTTTTCATCTTTTCTTATTTGAGTTGTTATTCATCATTTTTGTTTCATTTTTGTTATATTGTCATTTTTTATTGACATATAAGTAAATATGAGAACATACACTTTCTGTGATGTGATTAAACAATTAACAATCGAATGATCATGCAATAATGAAGCAAAAGTTTTCACTAGAAATGTCATTTTTGTACAGTGCATATACAAAATGAAAATGTACAATAGATACAAAAATAACTCCCTGAAGATCAGAGAGGTGTGTAGTTAGAGGGCTCATCGGGATCCTCGTCATCTGATATGTGCATGGTCCCAGGCGGAGGTGGAGGTGGAGCTGGCTGAGCCGTGGAGGGTCCTGCCTAGTGATCATGGGCCCGCCTGAATCGGATCTGAGTGTAGCCATCCAAGAAGGGCTGGGTACAGGTGCTCATAAACCCTAAGGTCTCAGAAACCTTGTCTCCTAACTTCTTGAAGTCTTGGCTCAACTGAATGGTCTGCTCGCTGGTGGCCTTTCTCCTCTGCTCTAGGCTCTGCTCCGTCTGGTCTCTGAACTCTCTCATGGTCTGAGACAGAGGTGGGAGGATCCCCTCTATCGCCTGGACGCGGGATCTCAGAGAGTCGAGCGACTCGTCGATTATCTGTAAGGTCATGTCAACCCTCTGAGACGCCTGGTCCTGTGACGTCCTCAAATCATGAGTGAGCTGCTGCCTAAGCTCCCTCTGCCCCTGAGCAATTTGCTCAATTAGCCTCATCTGCTCACCTCTGAAGGCCCCTAAGGCCCGAGCCTGCTCATCCCTGAAAACATCCAAGGCCCGAGCCTGCTCCCGAGTCGTATGCCCGATGTAGCCGGCCTGCTCCTGAGCTAAGCGCTCCATCGACTGGGACTGCACCTGAATGGCAGCCTGCTGGTGATCTAACCTCTCGTGAATAGCCCTGTCCCTCTCATCCTACCGCCGCTCTAAGGCTGTAAACATGGACGTGAGGAGCTGAGAGAAGTCAGGCTGCTGTGGTGCTGGCTCTGGCGGTGGTGTCGAGGAGGTGGATGCCCCTGGGTCACTTCGAGAGTAGGGGTGGTATCTCTCGGAGGGCCCGTGGATAGACCTCTGTACCCTGACGCTCGGTGATGGGGCTGGAGTCGGTGCTCTGGATGCCGGTGAAGCGGCGAAGAGGTCGTCCATCGTGAACTCAAAGTCAAAGTCCGAGGGAGTCCTGGGCTGCTCCTTCTGCTGTGGTGGTGGCACAGTCTGTGGCTGAGGAGGTTGAGGATGCTGATGCTCTGGCTGAGGCTCGGGCTGAGGCTGCGGCTCTGGCTGCGGCTCGGGCTGTGGAGGCTGCTCCTCCGGGTGGTTTTGGTCTGCACCCAAGAGTGGGAGTGAGAACATCCGCCTGGTCTCATGGATGGTCAACACCCTGTAGGCCTCTGCCTGCCCTGATATCGGGGAGATCATCCCCATCTGTACTGCCACTGCGGCATCCACATGGATCCCCTCCTCCAAAGGTCTTCTCAACCTGTCAGGGTTAACCCCCAACCTCAAAAGTAACAGGGTGATAACTCCTCCTACTATCACCACCGGTGTCAATCCTCTACCGACTCTGGTCAAGTTGGTCAAGATATCGTGGCTAACGTTGAGACGCTGGCCTGCCACCATGGACCAGAGGCTCCAGATCTCGGCCGCGTTAAGCGACCCTGGATTACCAGCTCGACCAAGGTACGAACTGGATAGCACTCTGTGCAAATACCGGAGTGCCTGAGACACCAGTACGGTGCTCTTCGCTGTATCATGATCATACAGCACTCCCGGTAGGGCAATAGCCGCCCAATGGGCGCGTCTTACCACTCGTCGCGGGATCTCGACCCCCTCCTCTGTAGGGAGTCCCATGGCCTGTGCAAATCTCTGCCTGGTAATACTGAAGTGGTCGCCGTCGTACCAAAACTGAACCACCCCTGGGTCGGTATCTGCACTCTGAAAACCGGCGTAGCGAAGAGTGGCCAGGACCTGGCGAGTAGCCTCTGGAAAAGTCTGGAAGGAAGGCTCAAGGAACTCTGTCCAGCCAGCACCCTCGGCAAGTAAATCGAACTCTGGGGCCAACCCTAGGGCCTCTAAGAACGGTCGGGACACAAAGCGACTGGCCCGAAGCTCTGCCTGAGCCAACGTTCTATACCTCTGAGCTGACTCATCATCCATCCAATCCAGAGCTACAAGCTCCGGCTGGACCTGCGGTGCCCTACGTCTAGGAGGCATCCTGCAAAGGAGGAGAAATTAGACAGCAAAAATTGGACAAAACAAATATTATCAGATTTATTTTCCAGGCGAAGGCCCATTTAGGCCTCACCAGGGCAATGGCGGCCCAAAACAAGATAGAGAATTGATAACAAATAAAAAGAGCAAACGTCCTGTCTAAGGAAGTAGCCCCGATATGCCCCGCACACATCGCGGCAAAGGCAACATGCAATTAGCATGGAAATAAATTTGAAGTGAATAAAAATGAGCTTTGTAGGCCCAAGGCATGCATTGTACAAAAATACTCAATTTTTGAGTGAATAAAAATTTGGGCAGCACCCCGGCAAGGGTATGCCCAACCTCCTGCATGAAAAGGCATGAAAATAGGCCTCAGGCCTCAACAACAATATGCACATAAAGATGGGGCACACCCCGGCAAGAGTGTGCCCCCAACAACACAAGATAATGGCCTCAGGCCGCCAAAGCAAAAATATGCACAGAAAGGTGCGCTAAACAGCATAATTCTAAAGCATCAAAAATTGTAGAAAAATTCTATTTCTATGTGATCATGCAAAAATTCAGTTTTAATTGCACTAAAATAATAATAAAAAAATGGGCAGCATTCTCCCTAAATTCCTAAGGCATTTTAAAATTTTCTAAACATTTCTAAAGTTGAAAGAAGAAGAAATGAAGAAATAAATTGAATAAAATTCAAGAAAAAAGTAATTATTTACTTACTTGGAATCGCGAGAAGTGTAGAAACTGAAGAAAATATAAATATCAAAGCGCCCGGTGAGTAAATAATGCAAAATTATGAAGAAATTGCGAAAAAAATATGAAGAATGCTTGAAAAAACACTAAAAAAACGCTAAAAAAGGGTTTGGGAGAAGAAGAAGAAAGGGACAGCAGCATTTGCACCGTCTGTCACTCGCCCTTATATAGAATTTCGTGACCGACGGGCTGGGCTTCTGTAGAAGCGACCGACGGGCTGGCCGTCTGTCATGCAATAATTGCGATTTAATGCGCGTGATGAATGCAATGATGACGCATGCGCCTGCCAGGTGAATCTCTACCGACGGGCAGGCCGTCTCTCTAGAGAGACGGGTAGGCCGTCGGTGACCCTTCCCTATAAATTATGCCAAAATTTTTGCTCTTCTTGAGTCTCTTCATTTTCTAACATCTTGAGCCTTTCATATTTCTCAAAATGTCTTCCTCTCTAGCCCAAAGGATGCACCGTATCTTAGATGACAAACACACTTGGGAAGAGGGCGCCCTTTCCTCTCTGTCCCGGCTGAATTACCTGTGCCGGGTGAAAGTCGACCAGAACCTCCTCCTGGCGGCGACCCACTTCTGGAACCCCCGGTTTCACGTTTTCCGGTTCACCTATCAGGAACTGTGCCCTTTGCCTGAAGAGTTAGCTACCATTCTGGGTGCCTGGTTCCCTCCTAGCGTTCTGCCTTGCGTCCCCCGCTGCGGTCTATTCCAGACTCGGGACATAGCCATGGCTCTGGGCATACCTTCTTCTGAGGCCGTCCGGCTGATTCACCCGGGCCCTTCCTTTGTTCTGGGACCATTGATGGAGGCCCTGGATCAGTTCACCGACATCCCCACCCACCGGGTAAGCATCATATTCTTGTTTTGCATGTTGAACTTCCTTACTGTTTTCCAGGGGGTTTGACAGGTGACTCTCGCCTGTTCGGAGTCTTGGGCGACTTTCATCTGGGATTATCACCCTTACCACTCATTCTAGCTGAGACCATTCTGGGTTTGGAAACTGTGAGCTCTGGATCCACTGCAACCTTCACCGGCAGCCCCTTATTGCTCCAGGTACGTCATTATTTTAAAGGTAGTGCGTCCCTTATGGATTTTCACACTAGCTTTTCTTAGCGGGAGGTGCGTCCTTTCGGATTTTCACACAACCCTGTGCCTTATTTTTGCCTGAAGTAAACCCTACTTACTTCAACGGCTTTTTTCTCTTTTTTCTTTTTCTTCTCTTCTTTCTTTTTTTTTCTTTTGTTTTTTTTTCTTTTTTTTTCTTTTTTTTTTCTTTTTTTTCAGATCTGGCTGCAAGAAAAACTGAAGATGCTGTCTGAACCACCCCCTCGCGTTACTCCACAGTACTCGCCAAGCCACTTTCTACCGCGTCGACGACTTTATGGGTGCGCCACTACTAGTGAAAACATTACCATATTTTACGTCTGCCTGGCTACCACTGTCTCATGTGGTCATTGATGGGCCATCGGGGTGTGTTCCCCTCTGCGGCCTCCGTCAGGCCACCTTCTGCATCACCTCTCGATGTACACGCCAGCTCGGGACGACCCAGGATGTAGTGAGGGTTCCCTTGTCTTTCCGGGGAGGAGCTCTCTCGGCTGCATTTGCTTCTCGGTATCATGAGCTATGGGGCAGACTACCAGTGAAGACTGTTATCTCGAGGTTCGGCAATCATTCCGTGTCTTCGACTAACGAGTATAAGAAGTGGATCCTTAGTCCAGTATCTGATAACAGGACCCGAGGGCTCAAGCATTTGGTCGGCGAGAGCAGCAGCAGGACTTAGCTTGGCTTACATATGTATTTCTTTTGGTGCTACATTTCTTTTTAATGCAGAACTAGGAAATGACAAAAATGAAAAGGATAATATTCATTCTATTTCAGGAAGTTGTGCATATTTTCATATAATTTCAGCATACATGATCAGTTTTGGCATTTACTCAGCTGCTTACGCGCTGTTAACGCAAAGAACCAAATTTTAACAGCATCAACTCCTGTTACCAATCGGCCCTCTCGGGTTTTCACGATCGGACATTTTCTCTCATGCCTCTAATTTTTGCACAGGATGCCTTTTTTCGATTTTCACCCTGTCGAGGCGCCCAATTTTAGCACAGCCGCCTTTTTTCGGTTTTTGACTTGCAGGGCATTTTATTCTCTTCTTTTTATTTTGGTCTTTAGCCGTGGAACCTTTTGAGTCTGTCGACATTGATCGGTTCTTTGAATTCATTCCCATCACTATCCGACAAGATCGCAGCTCCCTTGGACAGCAGTTTCTTAAGGATATACGGTCCCTCCCAGGTGGGTCTGAATTGTTAGTGTAAGCCCTAGCCCCAATACATTGTAATAAAACACTTTAGTTAATAAATGAGGCATTTTATTTTATCCATTGTATTCCTGTGCATGTCAATTGATAGAACTATCCAAGAATGTCGTTTCAGTTTGAGTTATCATGTGTGAGGCACATGGTTGTAAGACCTTGAAACAAATGAGACTTCATTCTAAATATCCCTAGTCAGTCATTGTTATGGGAATAACAAATGAATTAAGACTAGTATGCTCTCTCTGATTAGTTGAGTTCTGTCTTACGGATCATAAGGACAAAAGTGTCAATCAGAGATCATAGATACATGTTTATAACATGGTATTTGGATACGATCCACACATGAGAACACTACATGGTACAAGTCATAAGTGCTCCTCATATGCAAGTTTTGTATCGGAGTTCTTAGACCTAAAATCTCTATGAAACTCTTTATGAATTACTGTGTACTTTGACATACACCTAACGTGCTCGTAACTGAGTGACAAGTATGGGTATGCTTGGGTATGCATTGATTCATGTTAGAGAGCATGAGAGAAGTGAAGGGATTACCCCTCTCTATAAGAGAGAAAAATATCATCGGCCACTTGATCAGTGAACTGAGAAGTGTATGGCACATACCTAGATGTAATAATGTGCAATCATTATTTATCTGAGAGTTCAGTGTCACTGGAATATCAAGAAAGGAATTAACTTACACATGAGGATGACTTGTTCCATGCCTTATGTTAATTCTGATATTTATGGGTAAGGGAATATACAAAATTGCATTAGGTCACTAAATGCCAATTGCATTTTCATTTAATTTGGAATGCTATAATATCTTGCTAGAGAATATATATAGCCTTTGAATTAATTCTTAATTCATTGCCAATATTAAATGGACCTATAGGATCGCACACAAAGCATTGGGCTTAAAATACTTGAATAAAGTATTGGGCATTAATTTGGGCTTTTAAGTTAAGTCAAATTAATGTATATGTAATGGGTATTTAATTGCTAATGGACCTTGGTCCATGAGAGAGGAAATTCGGCCCACATAGGTTTAATTTCAATTAATTAATTATGTTGTATTAATTAATTTAATTGAGTATTAAATCCTAAGATATTTAAGTCAAACTAAATCACTTAATAATGGGATGACCTAGCCGAAATTCCAAGGATATATACCATGGGAATTTCGGCACATGTTAAATGGTAAGTGATTAGTTTGATTAATACATCTTAAGGTTTTATTTCAAATCAATTTGAATTTTAAATTCAAAAGGGATTGAGCTAATATTTACTACTGATCTTTAGGAAGTTTTTAAGGTTGAATTAACTATCTTAAGGTAGTCAAATTCGGATTAAAGACTTGCCATAAGGAGGGGGTATATATTAGATAAGAATAAAACCCTAGAGGAAAAAAAAAAAGGAGGCGTGAAACTTCTCTCTCTCTCTCATTTTTTTTCTTGGCCGAAATACACAAGGAGAAGGACTCTTCCTTGCTTGCTTGTGACTTTGAGCATTATTTACACATAGTAGAAGGACAAGATCAAGTCTTGTGGCTTCAAACTAATTCTATTACACAATACATATTTAGTAAGCTAGCACTTTCGGTTTTGAGCCGTCTTTGCAAGTGTGTGTGTGAGAATAGAGAGGAGTGGCGAAAAAGGCTGTTCCTTGGCATTGGTGGTGAACATCTAAGGTGGAGAAGATCATCTAAGTTGCTGGTCATCATCAAATTCAATTTGAAAGGCATCTAAAGTTGTAAGTTATTAAAACCCTAAAATTGCATGTTTCCGATTCTTGTCATGGAATAGTTTGGCATGTATGATCAAATTTTTTTGTTTTCCGCTGCGTGATCATCATACACATACCATGACATATTCCATCAGTGGTATCAGAGCCTAAACATGCTTATTTTAGTGCTTTAGATGCATGAAATAATTAATTAAAAATCGTTGCTTTAATTGCATGCAATGCTGGAATTTTCTGTTTTGAATTTTTTGCATTGTTTTGGTGTAAAAACGATTTTAATTGATTAGCTGGGTATTATAATTAATATGACATGTTAATATACTGTCCTAAGGTTGTTTAGGGGCTGTTAATGGTCGGATTTAATTATGTATACCTGATGGTACATGTTAATGTTAAAACTAGGTGCATTATGGCATGTTAATTGAAATTTTAACAACTAGTTTTATATATTAAATGTAAAATTGGTTTTGGCATGTTTGTAAGTGTTTTTTAAAATATTAAATATCAGGTCTGGACATTATTTAAATATGGTTTTAATTCTGGTCCATGACAATTTAATTGATTAATTTTCAAATCACTTAAAACATGACTAGTTTGTGTTTGTTACATGTTTAATCAACATTGTTTGTTTTGATTTGATTAAAATGGTAAAAACACATTTAGATCAGATTGGTACAGAATGTTAAATCAAAATTTATGACCTTATTTAGATTATTAAATGACTCATAAAATTGATTTAAGTGTTTGTGCATTTTTGGCATCACATAAGCATTAAACAACTAGTTTTTGTTGTTTGTTTGTTTTTATATGCATGCCATGTTTTATATATATGTTCTTCATGATTTTTATGCTTTAATTCATGTTGGTACATATTATATGTATTTTTAATGTTTATGGGCTGAATGACATAAAATTAAAAATGGCAAAATTGGAAATAACACTAGAGTTGATTTATGGCACAAATCTAACTAGTTTGTGTTTTGGGCTTTTAAGAGAACTTATTCAATAAGAGGATTTAGTCCATTGGGCTTCGGCCCAGGCCCATCACGGGGTCATCTCTTAAAGGTTCAAGTACACAATTTCCATTAATGGGCTTGGCTAATTTAATTAAAATTGGACTTTGTTTGATCCATGAATGTTATGTATATTAATTTGCTTGTTTGGTGTGATAAATGGATATGCATGGTGCATTCATGGGCCCTGGATTTTTGTAATTAATTATGGCCTGCGAGCCATTATGTATTATTGTAAAAGTTTCATTTATTTCTTAGAATAGAATTTACTTGAAGACTTTGTAAATCAAGATGAAGCCCACCGGAGTGGTGAAGCCCAACTAAGAAGATTCTTGTGTAATAGTATAGAATCTTAGTTGTAGGTTTTATGGGCCCATGTTTGTCACGCTTTACTTTATGCAATTATTTATATATGCATGCTATGAATGGATGACAAAGCGTATGCCATGTAAGCCGTAATAAAATGAATCCCTAAAATAGTAAGTCACAAAGTTGCCTTCCTAATTCGAAACATGTCAAGGCATCGATCATCGGTAACGTAGACTAGGAGTCCTAGATGCGCCCGATTATCTTTGTGAGGCATGAGTTGTGAATGTAGGTTGGACTTAACATGGAAAGGGATGCCCGGACCTAGGCAACTAATAAATGGGTTTGTGCTATAACATCTTAAGATGTTAGCCCATTTGATCCAAGAGTCATGTACGAGTCATGATTGGAGTTATCCTACCTAAGTAACTTAACTTGTTAGGTGTACAAGCTCAACTTGACTAATAAGGTTGTTGTGAAAAGTGGATCTTGGCCCACATTAAATCACTAACGCGAATTATTTAAAGGGATATTAATTCGGTTTCTGGGATTATTAATAAGACCACATTTAATCTTGCTAAATTTTATTGTAGATTGAAAAATGGCATCTTCAAACAACAATTTCTCATTGCGATCGGTCCTTGAAAAGGACAAATTGAATGGCACCAATTTCATAGACTGGTCTCGAAACTTAAGGATAGTTCTTAAGCAAGAGAAAAAGTCGTATGTTTTGGATGCACCCTTGCCTCAAGAACCTGGAAGGAACGCCTCTGCGGTTCAAAGGGAAACTTTTGAGACCAAGAAGAGCGACTCCAATGATGTGACCTGTTTGATGCTAGCCACTATGGTGCCTGACTTGCAAAAGCAATTTATGGACCAAGAGGCGTATGCGATCATGGTGCACTTAAAGGAGATGTTCCAAGAGCAAGCTCGTCACGAGAGGTTTGTGACAACTAAGGCCTTAATTTCCTGTAAGATGGCTGCAGGTACTCCTGTTAGTACGCATGTACTCAAGATGAAAGGGTATCTTGATACTCTTGAGAAGCTTGAGGTACAAGTACCAAAGGAATTGGCTACTGACTTGATTTTAGGATCATTGGCTGATGATTATGATCCATTTGTAATGAATTATAACATGCATGCGATGAACAAGTCAGTTACTGAGCTTCATGGGATGCTTAAGAATGCTGAAGAAAACATTCGAAAGACTAATCCCATACTGATGGTTCAAGGGGGCATTAAGAAGGGACCGGCTAAGGGAAAAGGAAAGGGAAAGGCAAAACCCAAGAATGACCTGGCTCGGTTCAAGTCAAATGGGAGCGCACCTCAGGCCCAATCCAAGCCCAAGGCGCAAAAGCCCAAGGAGAGCGAGAGCACTTGCTTCCATTGCAACAAAATAGGGCATTGGAAGAAGAATTGCGCTCTCTTCAAGGAAGAACAAAAAAATAATGGAGCCAAGGCGTCCAGTTCAGGTATTTTTGTTGTTGAAATTAACCTTTCTATTTCTACCACTTGGGTACTAGATACCGGTTGTGGTTCTCACATTTGTTCAAATGTGCAGGGGCTAAGAAATAGGAGATTACTTGGGAAGAATGAAGTGGACCTCCGTGTGGGGAATGGAGCACGAGTTGCTGCCATAGAGATAGGCGACTATCAACTCACTTTACCTTCCGGACTTTGTTTAATTTTGAAAAATTGTTATTATGTGCCTGCTATGAGCAGAAACATTATTTCAGTTTCATTATTGGATTTGGATGAATTTGATTTTGTTATTAAAAATGGCAATGCTCATATTCGTCGCCAAGGCATTTCATATGGCAATGCCATGTTGCAAAATGGCCTTTATATCCTTGATCTATCAAACAAAGAGTCCATATACAACATTAATACAAAGAGGGTTAAATCAAATGAGTTAAACCCTACTTACTTCTGGCATTGTCGTTTAGGACATGCAAACGAAAAACGCATTTCAAGACTCCACAAAACTGGAGTGCTTGGGTCATTTGACTTAGAATCTTATGATACATGCGAGCCATGTTTGCATGGAAAATTGACAAAGAGTCCTTTTAACAAGAAAGGTGAGAGGACTAATGGCTTATTGGAGCTAATACATACCGATGTATGTGGACCATTAAGTACACAAGCCAGAGGGGGTTTTAGCTACTTCGTGACATTCACAGATGACTTCAGTAGATATGGCTATGTCTATCTAATGAAGCATAAATCTGAAACTTTTGAGAAATTCAAAGTGTTTAAAAACGAAGTAGAAAACCAACTTGGCAAAAGTATAAAAGCCATTCGGTCAGATCGAGGTGGCGAATATTTAAGCCAAGAGTTTGACTGTCATCTAAAGGAGTGTGGTATTATTTCACAGCTCACTCCTCCTGGAACACCACAATGGAATGGTGTGTCCGAAAGGAGAAATCGAACTCTATTGGACATGGTTCGATCTATGATGAGTCAAGCAAATCTTCCTGTCTCTTTTTGGGGCTATGCATTAGAAACTGCTGCGTTTCTACTAAACCGTATTCCAACTAAAGCAGTTGAAAAGACACCATCAAGGTATGGACTGGGAAAGAACCCAATATGTCATTTCTCAGGATTTGGGGTTGTGAAGCACATGTTAAGAAATTAACATCTGACAAACTAGAGTCCAAATCCACTGTCTGCTTATTTGTGGGTTATCCCAAAGAAACAAAGGGATACTACTTTTACTCACAAACCGAGAACAAAGTATTTGTTGCTCGCAAGGCTGTTTTCTTGGAAAAGGAGTTCCTTCTCAAGAAAGACAGTGGGAGTAAAGTAGAACTTGGAGAAATTCAAATGCCACAAACTCCTATACAGGATGAGTTGGAAATGGGATCAAGTTCACAACCAATTGTGGAACAAGAACCCATTGCACAAGTACCTAGAAGGTCCGGTAGGGTACGTCAGGGGATTGAGAGATATGGTTTTCTAATCACCGACAGTGACACTATTGAGTTAGTAGATCGTGAGGATCCTACTACCTACCGAGAAGCTATTGAAAGCCCAGACTCGAAAAATTGGCTTGAAGCCATGAAATCCGAGATGCAATCAATGTACGATAACCAGGTTTGGACCTTGGTTGATCCACCAGAAGGTGCTAAAGTAATTGAATGCAAGTGGCTATTTAAACTCAAAGCTGATAAGACCTACAAAGGTAGACTAGTAGCGAAAGGTTTTCGACAAACACATGGTGTAGACTATGATGAAACCTTTTCGCCTGTAGTCATGCTCAAATCCATTAGGATCTTGCTTGCCATAGCTGCATATCATGATTATGAGATATGGCAAATGGATGTCAAAACTGCTTTCCTTAATGGAAATTTACTTGAGGATGTGTATATGACACAACCTGAAGGTTTTGTCAATCCCAAGAATCCTAAGAAGGTTTGCAAGCTTCAGAAATCCATTTATGGATGAAAGCAAGCATCCCGAAGTTGGAATCTTCGTTTTGATGAGGCAGTCAAAGAATTTGACTTCGTCAAGAACGAAGATGAGCCTTGTGTATACAAGAAGGTTAGTGGGAGCATAGTAGTGTTTCTGGTCCTGTATGTGGACGACATCCTTCTCATTGGGAATGACATTCCAACATTGCAAAAGGTTAAGCAATGGTTGGGGAAATGTTTCTCAATGAAAGACTTAGGTGAAGCTGAGACAATACTTGGCATTCGGATCTACAGAGATAGATCGAATCGGCTATTGGGACTAAGTCAAGAAAAGTACATAGACAAGGTACTAAAGCATTTTAGTATGGGAGACTCAAAGAAAGGGTACATACCTTTGGCTTTGGGAGTTCCTTTAACTAAAGAACAGTGCCCTAAAACCAAAGAGGAAAGGGACAACATGAGTAGAATCCCATATGCATCTGCTATTGGATCTATCATGTACGCTATGTTATGTACTAGGTTGGATGTTGCTCATGCACTGAGTATAACCAGTAGGTTTCAGCAAGACCCTGGTGAAAAGCACTGGTCTGCTGTAAAAGGGATTCTAAAGTACCTACGAAGGACTAAGGATCACTTCTTGGTGTATGGTGGTCAGGAAGAGCTCGTCATACAAGGCTATGCCGATGCTGCTTTTCAAACCAGCACTCAGGACTCAAGATCGCAATCTGGATTCGTTTTTGTTTTAAACGGTGCTGCTGTCAGCTGGAGAAGCTCAAAGCAAGAGACCGTTGCCGACTCAACTACAGAATCTGAGTATATTGCAGCAAGTGAGGCTGCAAAAGAGGCTGTTTGGATTAGAAATTTCATTTCTGGATTAGGAGTGGTCCCAAGCATCCTAGATCCATTAGAAATTTTTGTGACAACAACGGGGCTATTGCACAGGCCAAAGAGCCCCGGTCACACCAGAAATCCAAACACATACTCAGGAGGTACCACCTGATCAGAGAAATCATTGATCGTGGGGACGTCAAGGTCAGCAAGATAGCAAGTGAAGACAATGTAGCAGATCCTTTGACGAAACAGTTGCGCCCAAATCTGCACGAAGCTCATTTGAGATCATTCGGTCTTAGGGCTATGCCCAATTGGGACTAGTGCTAGTGGGAGATTGTTAGTGTAAGCCCTAGCCCCAATACATTGTAATAAAACACTTTAGTTAATAAATGAGGCATTTTGTTTTATCCATTGTATTCCTGTGCATGTCAATTGATAGAACTATCCAAGAATGTCGTTTCAGTTTGAGTTATCATGTGTGAGGCACATGGTTGTAAGACCTTGAAACAAATGAGACTTCATTCTAAATATCCCTAGTCTGTCATTGTTATGGGAATAACAAATGAATTAAGACTAGTATGCTCTCTCTGATTAGTTGAGTTCTGTCTTACGGATCATAAGGACAAAAGTGTCAATCAGAGATCATAGATACATGTTTATAACATGGTATTTGGATACGATCCACACATGAGAACACTACATGGTACAAGTCATAAGTGCTCCTCATATGCAAGTTTTGTATCGGAGTTCTTAGACCTAAAATCTCTATGAAACTCTTTATGAATTACTGTGTACTTTGACATACACCTAACGTGCTCGTAACTGAGTGACAAGTATGGGTATGCTTGGGTATGCATTGATTCATGTTAGAGAGCATGAGAGAAGTGAAGGGATTACCCCTCTCTATAAGAGAGAAAAATATCATCGGCCACTTGATCAGTGAACTGAGAAGTGTATGGCCATACCGAGATGTAATAATGTGCAATCATTATTTATCTGAGAGTTCAGTGTCACTGGAATATCAAGAAAGGAATTAACTTACACATGAGGATGACTTGTTCCATGCCTTATGTTAATTCTGATATTTATGGGTAAGGGAATATACAAAATTGCATTAGGTCACTAAATGCCAATTGCATTTTCATTTAATTTGGAATGCTATAATATCTTGCTAGAGAATATATATAGCCTTTGAATTAATTCTTAATTCATTGCCAATATTAAATGGACCTATAGGATCGCACACAAAGCATTGGGCTTAAAATACTTGAATAAAGTATTGGGCATTAATTTGGGCTTTTAAGTTAAGTCAAATTAATGTATATGTAATGGGTATTTAATTGCTAATGGACCTTGGTCCATGAGAGAGGAAATTCGGCCCACATAGGTTTAATTTCAATTAATTAATTATGTTGTATTAATTAATTTAATTGAGTATTAAATCCTAAGATATTTAAGTCAAACTAAATCACTTAATAATGGGATGACCTAGCCGAAATTCCAACGATATATACCATGGGAATTTCGGCACATGTTAAATGGTAAGTGATTAGTTTGATTAATACATCTTAAGGTTTTATTTCAAATCAATTTGAATTTTAAATTCAAAAGGGATTGAGCTAATATTTACTACTGATCTTTAGGAAGTTTTTAAGGTTGAATTAACTATCTTAAGGTAGTCAAATTCGGATTAAAGACTTGCCATAAGGAGGGGGTATATATTTGATAAGAATAAAACCCTAGAGGAAAAAAAAAAAGGAGGCGTGAAACTTCTCTCTCTCTCTCATTTTTTTTCTTGGCCGAAATACACAAGGAGAAGGATTCTTCCTTGCTTGCTTGTGACTTTGAGCATTCTTTACACATAGTAGAAGGACAAGATCAAGTCTTGTGGCTTCAAACTAATTCTATTACACAATACATATTTAGTAAGCTAGCACTTTCGGTTTTGAGCCGTCTTTGCAAGTGTGTGTGTGAGAATAGAGAGGAGTGGCGAAAAAGGCTATTCCTTGGCATTGGTGGTGAACATCTAAGGTGGAGAAGATCATCTAAGTTGCTGGTCATCATCAAATTCAATTTGAAAGGCATCTAAAGTTGTAAGTTATTAAAACCCTAAAATTGCATGTTTCCGATTCTTGTCATGGAATAGTTTGGCATGTATGATCAAATTTTTTTGTTTTCCGCTGCGTGATCATCATACACATACCATGACATATTCCATCATGAATTTCCCTCTAATATCTGGTATGCCTGGCCTCATCTGCTTGAACACCAAGTCCCCTTCCTTCAGCAGATGCTTTCTCACCTTCTTTTCGAAAGTTCTTGCTAATCTCTTCTGGTAAATCTGATTATGATAATAAGCTTTCAGCCTACTCTCATCCAGTAAGTTCAAGTGCTGTAGCCTCTGCTGCGCCCATTCGGCCTCTGGGATTTGGGCTTCCAAGACCACCTTCAGTGATTTGAGCTCTATCTCAACTGGCAATACTGCTTTCGTTCCGTATACCAGGGAAAATGGTGTGGCACCTGTAGACGCCCTCACCGTTGTTCTATATCCCAACAGGGCAAAGGGTAACTTTTCGGCCCAGTCATTATAGGTTTGGACCATCTTGGACAGGATTTTCTTCATATTCTTATTTGCGGCTTCTACTGCTCCATTCGCTTGTGGTCGGTAGGGAGAGGATTTATGATGCTCGACACCATACTTCTCAAAGAGCTTCCTGGTTTCTCCCATGAACTGCACCCCATTATCAGACACTATGTGATGAGGGAGGCCATATCTGCAAATCAGATTCCTCTCTATGAACTTGGCCATGTCCCTCGCGTCAATCTTTTTGAAGGATTCTACCTCTACCCATTTGGTAAAATAGTCGATTGCGACTATGATGTACTTGTGCCCATTGGATGCCGTAGGGCGAATCTCTCCGATGATATCTATCCCCCAAGCAGCGAAAGGCCAAGGTGATGTCAGGTTATGTAGCTCTGATACTGGCAGGTGTCTCAAGTCTGCGTATTGTTGGCATAACTGGCATCACTTAACATATTTCGAGTAGTCGTTATCTATCGTAAGCCAATAGAAGCCTTGTCTCATGATTTTCTTAGCCAAGGTCAAACCATTCATGTGGGCCCCACAAACACCTGCATGGGTTTCCTCCATCACCTTGCGGGCTTCCTTTTCATTCAAGCACCTGAGCTGAATCCCGTCCGACTGTCTTTTGTACAACACCCCTTCCAAGGATATGAACTGAGTAGATAGCTTACGGATCATCCTCTGGTCTTTTTCAGTAGCTTCTTCTGGAAATTTATTATTTTCCAAGTAGTTCATGATGTCGAAGTACCATGGTTTTCCATCCGCTACTTCTACTTCCATTACAGGCTCGGTTTCAAAACTGGGCTTCTCAGAACTCAAAATCAGCACTGGCTTCATGGCTACTCCTTCAGGATTATCCCACATTGACACTAAGGTTGCCAACGCATCAGCCAGACGGTTCTTCTCTCTGGGCACAAAGTGGAAAGTGCAAGTCTCAAACTGCCCACATACCTCTTTCAGATATTCAACGTAGGGGACCAGTCGTTCTTCTTTTACTGCCCACTCACCTCGGATCTGATTAATCACCAAGGATGAGTCACCGAAGACTTCAATATTCTTTGCCCCCAATGCCGCTAAAGCTTCTAACCCAAAGGTGCATGCTTCATATTCGGCTTCATTGTTGGTTGCTTTGTACCTCAGCTTCTTAGCGAGGGGAAGTTTCTCATTATCTGGGGTCGTCAAGATGATTCCAACTCCGGTTCCTCTGTTATTTACTGCCCCGTCGAAGTGCAACTGCCATCCCTGAACAGAAATTGCGACTATGCTCTCATCAGGAAAGGTGAACTAGGGAGAGTCTCCTTGAATAGGATGCTCAGCAAGAAATTCGGCTACGGCTCGCCCCTTAATAGTCTTGCGGGTGATGTATTGCACATCAAACTCCTGTAGCAAGAGCAGCCACCTCCCCATCTTTCCAAGCAAAGACGGTGCTTCCTGCAAATATCTTAACGGATTCTGCTTGGCCACTGCTTGAACCTTGTACGAGTGGAAATAATGTCTCAGTTTCTTTGACGCCCAAATTACTGCGAGACAGATCTTTTCTACTTCAGCATATTTTATCTCATAAGCTAGGAACTTCTTGCTGAGGTAATAAATTGCAAACTCCACCCCAAATTCATCTTCTTGAGCCATCATGGCGCCCACTGAACTGTCCTCTACTGCCAGATACAGGATAAGCGGTTTGATCGATTGCGGAGGCCTTAGCACTGGCGGATTCAACAGGTATTCTCTGATGTTGTCAAAGGCTTTCTGGCAGTCTTCATTCCAGACCACGGGTTGATTCTTTCTAAGCAGCTTAAAAACAGGCTCGCATATCGAAGTGAGCTTGGCAATGAATCTGCTGACATACTGCAGCTTGCCTAGGAAACTCCTTACATCCTTCTCTTTTTGTGGCACGGGCATCTCTCTGATGGCCTTCACCTTGTCCGGGTCAATTTCTATCCCCCTCTGGCTGATGACATGTCCCAATAGCTTTCCTGAAGTCACTCCGAAAATGCACTTCTTGGGGTTAAGTCACAGATTATACTTATCAATCCTGGTGAAGAACTTCTCTAGAGCTTCAAAGTGTCCCTCTCGGGTGGCTGATTTGACCATCATGTCATCGACATACACTTCCACTTCTTTATGGATCTGGTCACTTAAGATCTTGGTCGCCATTCTCTGGTATGTGGCCCCTGCGTTCTTCAAGCCGAAAGGCATGACCCGGTAGGCATAGGTCCCCCACTCCGTGATGAAAGCGGTTTTAACCCGGTCAGCTATTTTATTCAGGATCTGATTGTAGCCCACATAACCATCTCCAAAGCTGTACATCGCGCAATTGGCGGCACTGTCTATCAATACATCGATATGGGGTAGTGGAAAATCATCTTTAGGGCAAGCTTTGTTCAGATCTCGATAATCCGCACACATCCTGACCTTTCCGTTCTTCTATGCTACAGGGACCATATTTGCCAGCCATGTAGGATACTGCACCTCAACAAGGAACTTGGCTTCAATCTGCTGTCGAATTTCCTCCTTGACCTTGTCAGCCCATTCTGGTCTGAGCCTTCTTAACTTCTGTTTCACAGGCTTGCAATCCGGATAAATCGGGATAGCATGTTCTGCCACATCTCGGTCAATTCCCGGCATGTCCTCATAGGTCCAGGCAAAGACCTTTTCATGTTTTCTTATTATTCTCTCAAATTTTTTTCTCTCCTCAAGAGTTATATTTGATGCTATTAGAATTTCTCTCGGATTTTCAGAGGTTCCAAGATTAAAAGGCATTGTATCAGTGGAATCAATGTCAAAAATTGATGGAATATGATCATGTTCATGCATGTTGAAATCATTAGAAACATCGCACAAGTAAGAGAAATTGTTTGCCTTATTAATAATATTATAATTGTCATTTACATCATAAAAGAGTTCTGGAATAAAAAGACAGTCTAAGCTAGAGTCTTCTTCTGCCACTCCCGAGGTTGATGTCGTTGCAGCTTCATCACTGGCTTCCTGATTCAGCAGAGGCCCTCCAGGCATGTCCGAAGAAATCTTCAAACCTCCCATTTTCAGTTCTGATTCTGCTATCTTCTCTTTCCCTTTCAGCCTGGCAGCTATCATTTTCTCGGAAATGACCTCCTCAGGTTCGCATCTATCCCAAGTGATACCCTGAGTCATGACCTCTTCATCCCAGAAGCTCTCAGCAGTCTTGATAAAACCGACACGCCAGTCAAATACATCATTAAAGATCTCGAAGCCAGGGACAATCCTCCCATCTACCCATTGCGGCTCATCTTCGCCAGTGTAAGCACAAACTGAGGATGCTGGTACGAAGCTCTTTGAAATGTGAGGGATCTTGTCTGTCGCCTTCTTCTTGCCGAAGCCACCTCTGTACCCCAGACCTTTCCGATTTTTCTGACCTCGAGTGGTGGTCGCTGTTTGCAACCCTTGAGAGTTTCTGCCCAAACCAGCCCCAGGGAGATAGTGCATCTTTTTCATCATATTAACCACAGCTGGGCTATCCACTGACCCGTATTCTTCCCTTATCATCGACACGTGGAAGCCGCTAAATGGTTGATTAGCTATTTCCAGCGCCGAGACCTAGTTCTCCCTGGCCGCTTGTAAGCACCGTGTCCCGGAGCAGTCCGGATCAGAGGTTACCCTATGATGAAATCAGTGTCCGAGCCTGTATAAAAGGGCTGGATTTGGAGGTTTTAGTCCCACATTCCACGAGAAATGAGTCTTTTTACCATTCTTGGGCAGAGGGGGAGAAAACAGAGATTTTTTAGAGTCAAAAGGCTTTTTGTCCTCCACAGACGGCCAGCCCGTCTGTGAAGTCAGCCCGTCGCTTCGAGTCACCGACGGCTTGTGGTATTTTTCGACGCCCATCGGAAAATCACCGCCCCTGTCAGAACGCCGCCTGGTTTCTCGGATCACGCAACCGCTCCGACGCCCGTCGGTGGATGTGGCAGGGCCGTCGGACGAATCCTTGTGCCAGAAGGATTCTTACGACGCCCGCCCCTATACACCGATGCCCATCGGTCGTGTCTGGCTATAAAAGCTCCGGATTTTCACTTGAAAAGGGTTGGAAAAATTTTCAAAGGAGGAAACTCTGCCCAATTTCAAGCAAATTTTCTCTCTCTTCCAACAAAACACATTTACTAAGGAAATCTATTGAATCAAGGATCAAATCAATCAAAAGGAACTAAAAACTAATTAGTTTTCTTTAGATTTTGACTCCAAAATCGATCTTTTGAGGGGTTGAAGAAGAAATAGCTCATTTTCTTTCTTTGATCCTTCATCTTTCGCTTCTCGTAGAACGCGCGGGCCTCTAATCAACATAAGAATCTCACCCAAAGCGATTATCTGAGGGTAAATATTCCAGATTGCTTCTCCATATTATCTCATATTTATTTCTTATTTTGTGGATTTTTTTTGAATATCTGTCATTATTTTCTTTTATTTTGACTCTCTTATCTCCTTTTGGGATAAAACCCACTTTTTGACTTTGAAAAGGGTTTTTTCTCCATTCTATTTTTCGGAGACAGTGGTGACCGACGGGTCATCTTTATCACCGATGCCCGTCGGTCACCCACCTACAGATGCCCCTCCTTGAGTGACAAACGGACATCTCGGTTACCTTAACCGACGCCCGTCGGTCAGCTAAGGAAGGCCGTCGGTGGGTTCTGTCTCCATCTTTTTAAATCGTTTTTCATCTCTTCCAAGTCTTTTTGACTTCTCATATGTTAATTTTATGTATATTAACATCTCTTAACTTTCTATGAGTGTATATTGATTCTCTTGGATAATCCCGAGCTTGAGCGGCTGTCTACCATGTTCGGAGAATCTCGTCCGGTTTAGTTCCCTAACCCTCTTGGCTATTTTCTTCATTTTGTTATTTATTGATTATTTTATGTATACGGATGTACTCCTTTCATATCCCGTTGATGTACAAAATTGACTCAATGTTTTATATTCAATAAAATGAGGTTTACACAAAAGCAAGGGTCCAATGCCCTATTTTTATCCAATAAAGATCATCAGAAATAAAAATCCCCAATTTTAATAACGATGCATGTGAGGACCAAAGTCCTCAAAATAAGCAATGCCCCGATTTATACATGATCCGCATATTTACGAAAGGGACTTGTATTCCGGTCCTTGTATTATTGTAATCTATTGCTTTCATTATCTATTTGATCATTTATCGCTTTCAAGATGTGAATACGTGCGCCTTTTAATCAATTGCATAGTGTGGAGAGAAAGAGTCAATTAATGATATTAAAATTTGATCATAAAATAATTGAGGTAGAAATAGATGAGAAATCCCGGACCCAGCTTTGGTCTTTGGGCTCGAGAGGTTAGAGGTTATCCTCCAAAATACTTCTTGAGTCATGAGGCTTTAGCGCTAATCCTAGGCTCTTTAGGGTGAGAAGTTCACCTTCCATGACCCCTTTGGCTGGCCCAAAATGGATACCAAGCGCAGTCTTAGGCTCTCCGAGGCGAGAGTAACTTTCCCAATGTTCTATTGGGTGGCGACTCCATGAAACCTCCTTGTTGCCCAACATAGACACACTTGCAATTCACTTGCAAGATGCCAACGGACCCACAAGTGCCTCGATCGCCCTCGAGCGGGCGGCCGTGGGGATCCGGCGCGCGTCACAGTTGCGACTCCACTGGGGACGTTTATGGTTCGAGATGTCGATTTGAAAATACCTCTTTTAACATTTATGATTAAAATTTAATTCATAAATTCACTTTCTCTGCATTTGCATATCATTAGAGCCTTAGAATACGCTAGTTTGGTCCCTCTTTTAGCCCAGGTGCGTTCCTGAAGCACCTCCTCATTTTCACTCATTTTGGGGGAGTGTTAAGGATAATCACCAGCCCAAGCCACGTACCTTAATGGTATATCAAAATGATGACCCGATCGGTCGCTATGCTCGTGATGAGATAGACCTGTCGGCAGGGATCATGCTTGGGTAGCCTTAAAGAAACATCTCCCTTGTCCAAAGCTCATGTAATGGCTATAGTTACTTTCCACAGATGAAATGAACCCTAATTCCATGCTTGCTATATGGATCCTCATGTATTGGGTGAGTCCAAATGTCTCGCTTGGTAACCTAGCCAAAGGCTATCATGCCCCGGTAGGGCCATGTCAAAATTTATGGAACGTCCAAATACGTGACGATCATTATCCATCCGCTTGTACATTAGCATAGGAGTGTTATGCTGCCGATTTTTTGCCGCGCACCATGCGCGTCCATCGGGTCCCTCGTTGACCCTTGGGCTAATCCCACCTAGGAAAGAGACTGCATGACCACGTGTGTGGGAGAAATAAGGGCGGAAGGACCTACTTGCTTGCTTGTGCTCTGTAAGTGTTGCATATCACGACCATGCATTATACCTGCATTTCATGCATCATGCCTAACTTTTTTTTCCCTGCAGCCATCATAGATCTGCCCAGGAGGACTAGATCACCAACCGGATGACTAATCCGAGTTCCTACTCCCGAGCTGTCAGGTAGAGAGGGCCTTTCAGAAATTCTGCCATAAATCAGTCGCACTGTATCTCAGATGGCAAACTCGCCTAGGGGGGATGACGCCACCAGGGCCATGATCGCGGAAGAAGTGGGCCGTCGGTTTAAGGAATTCGAGGGCAAAATGATGAATATGTTGACCGCCTTGGCACATCAGAATGCTCCACAGAATCCTCCACCTCCTCCAGTGAGACAGAATGAGCCAGAAGAAGAAAGGGTTGAAAGATGAGAAGAACCTATTCGGCCGCCTCCAGTAGAGTTAAGGTCAGTAGCCTCGGGAGAGCAGAGAAGAAGGCCTGTACTGAGAATTGATGGCGATAGAGATATCGAGGATGATAGGATGAGCATTGCATCTGAGAAAGGGAAGGCGCCTCAAGCTGATGACTTTATTCTGAAAAAGATGGAAGAGAGGTTTGAAGCCATGGCCCGTATGATAGGCAGAGCTCATGGGATGAATCCGGAGGATAAGGAGTTGGACGGAGAGGACGCGAACCCTTATAACTTCAAAATGCCGGATGTGCCAAAGTTTGTTGGTACTTCTGACCCGACCGCACATGTGAAACAGTATTCTCTGGTCAAAAAGGGGACCACGTTGTCCAAGAAGCAGAAAGTAGAATACTTTTGTCTGAGTCTGACCTCTCATGCCATTAACTGGTATCATGGCCTTGACCGCCGCACTAAAGAAGATTGGGATCTGCTCACTGAAGAGTTTTTAAAGCAGTATGACTGTAACACCAGAATGGAGGTGACTCTAAAAGATCTTGAGCTACTCCAGCAGAAGACCGGGGAATCTTTCCATGATTATCTGACCCGATGGCAGAACTGAGTAATGGAGATGCGCCGAAAGCCGGACACCCAGGATCAGATTCGTTTATTTATCAAGAACGCAAGCCCATACTTGAAAGAGGGGTTGAAGATGAAGGGGTTGAAGGACTGCGAATCTCTCAAAGATATAGCCATCGAAGCAGAGGGAGAATTCTTGGCTCGAAAAGCTAACAATGACAATTTCGCCAAAAGGGCTAACCCCGGTCAAGGAACCAGCAGGCCGGCAGGTCCCAGTAACAGCACTAGAAGAACGGGTGAAGTGTCTGCTACTGAGGTAATCACCCAAAGGAAGTTTTCGAACTTGTGGAGACCATTATCCTGGGTCTTGAGGAGGTTAATGAAGGAGGGAAAATTGCACCCTCTGGATCCTAGGCCAGCTTTGACGCAAGGGAAACCTGGACACAAAGATAATGAATTCTGTGCATTTCACCAGCACTCAGGCCATATCACAGATAAATGCAAAGCTCTCCGACACTCTATCCAAGACTAGATTGATAGCAAGCAGATTTCTGACCCTGAAAAGAGGGAAACTGAGAAGAAGCCCGGTTATAATGTCGTACCACCACCCGTGTTTATGATCAGATCTAGCCTGCCAGAGTGGTACGTGCTGCAAGATCTATATGGGAGAGAGAATTCTGCTGCTGGCTATCCCGAGGACAGAGAGGAGAGAGCAGTCGTGGCAACTCTTGATTGCTGGTCTAGCAGTGAAAGCGGTGGAGAAGCCGAGGATGAGGAAGGAATGAACCTTGATTTGTGGGGCTCCGATGGAGACGAAGGAGAGATAAGGGCTGTAACGAGGAGTGGAAGAGTGATCCCCGAGATTACGAGGCTACTTGAGCCAGTGCAACCATCAGCAGAGAAGGAGCCCGAGGAGAATTAGATTGTCAGACAGTTGAAGAAAACTGCAGCTCAAATATCCATCTGGGATCTGTTGAGGTAATCCCCCTCTCATAGGCAGAAGGTAGTAGAAGCTTTGGTTGAGGCCACGGTCTCCACCACTATTTCCCCATCAGAACTTTTGGGTTTAATTAAGGGAGGATCCGAGGAGAGATTGGTCTTTTCTGACGCCGACCTACCTGTTGAAGGCCGCAACCACAACCGACCCTTGTACATCAAAGCGCTAATTAACGACAAGCACACTGCTTGTGTTATGGTAGATGATGGGTCTTCCATCAATGTGTGCCCCCTGATAGCTCTGCAGGCTTTTAGTTTAAACGAGGATATGCTCAGTGGATCGGATCTGACTATCACAGCCTATGACAACTCGAGGAGGCAAGCCTTAGGAACCTTTAAGACTTTGGTCAAGACAGGACCTATTGAAGTGGAGGTTGAATTTGTAGTTCTGCCCATACCCGCTAACTTCTCAGCTTTGCTTGGGAGACCCTGGTTTCATAAATTAGGGGGAGTGCCATCCACACTGCATCAAATGGTAAAGTTCCCACACGAAGGGGAGGTGGTGACTATCAAAGCGGCTAGGGAGAACCAGGTCTCAGCGCTGGTAATAGCCAATCGGCCATTTAGCGGCTTCCACGTGTCCATGAAAAGGGAAGAGTACGGGTCAGTGGATAGTCCAGCTATGGTTAATATGATGAAGAAGATGCATTATCTTCCCGGGGTTGGCTTGGGCAGAAACTCTCAGGGTTTGCAAACAGCAGTCACTACTCGAGGGCAAAAGAACCGGAAAGGTCTGGGGTATAGAGGTGGCTTCGGCAAGAAGAAGGTAACAGATAAGATCCCCCATATAACAGAGAGCTTCGTACTAGCATCCTCAATTTGTGCTTACACTGGCGAGGACGAGCCACATTGGGTAGAGGGGAGGATTGTCCCTGGCTTCGAGATCTTTAACGATGTGTATGACTGGCATGTCGGGTTTGTCAAGACTGTCGAAGACTTCTGGGATGAGGAAGTTATGACTCAGGGTATCACTTGGGACAGATGCGAGCCTGAAGAGGTTGTTACTGAAAAGATGATAGCTGCTAGGTTGAAAGGGAAAGGGAAGATAGCAGAATTAGAGCTGAAACTGGAGAATTTGAAATTTTCCTCCGACGAGCCTGAGGGGCCTCTGCTGAATCAGGAAGCCAGTGAACAAGCTGCAACGGCATCGACGTCTGGAGTGGCGGAAGAAGATTCTAGTTTGGACTGTCTTTTTATTCCCGAACTCTTTTATGATGTAAATGATAACTATAATATTATTAATAAGACAAACAATTTCTCTTATTTGTGCGATGTTTCTAATAATTTCAACATGCATGAACATGATCATACTCCATCAATTTTTGACATCGATTCCACTGATACAACGCCTTTTAACCTTGGAATCTCGGAAAATCTGAAGGAAATTTTAATAGCATCAAGCATAACTCCTGAGGAGAGAAAAAATTTTGAGAGAATAATAAGAAAACATGAAAAAGTCTTTGCCTGGACCTATGAGGACATGCCAGGAATTGACCGAGACGTGGCAGAACATGCTATCCCAACTTATCCGGATTACAAGCCTGTGAAACAGAAGTTGAGAAGGCTGAGGCCAGAATGGGCTGACAAGGTCAAGGAGGAAATTCGACAGCAGATTGAAGCCAAGTTCCTCGTGGAAGTGCAGTATCCCATATGGCTGGCAAATGTGGTCCCTGTAGCAAAGAAGAATGGGAAGGTCAGAGTATGTGTGGATTACCGAGATCTGAACAAGGCCTGCCCTAAAGATGATTTCCCATTACCCCATATCGATGTGTTAATAGATAGTGCTGCCAATTGCGCGATGTATAGCTTTGGAGATGGATATGTGGGGCACAACCAAACCCTGAACAAGATAGCTGATCGGGTTAAAACCGCCTTTATCACAGAATGGGGAACCTATGCCTACCGAGTCATGCCTTTCGGCCTAAAGAACGCAGGGGCCACATACCAGAGAATGGCGACCAAGATCTTAAGTGACCTGATCCATAAAGAAGTAGAGGTATATGTCGATGACATGATGGTCAAGTCGGCCACCCGAGAGGGACACTTTGAAGCTCTAGAGAAGTTCTTCACCAAGATCGACAAGTATAATCTGTGACTTAACCCCAAGAAATGCATTTTCGGAGTGACTTCAGGAAAGCTATTGGGACATTTTGTCAGCCAGAGGGGAATAGAAATTGACCCAGACAAGGTGAAAGCCATCAGAGAGATGCCCGTGCAGCAAAAAGAGAAGGATGTTAAGAGTTTCTTGGGCAAGCTGCAGTATGTCAGCCGATTCATCGCCAAGCTTACTTCGATATGCGAGCCTATTTTTAAGCTGCTTAGAAAGAATCAGCCTGTGGTCTGGAACAAAGATTGCCAGAAAGCTTTTGACAGTATCAGGGAATACCTGTTGAATCCGCCAGTGCTAAGGCCGCCGCAGCCGATTAAACCGCTTATCTTGTATTTGGCAGTAGAAGGCAGTTCTGTGGGCGCCATGATGGCTCAAGAAGATGAATTTTGGGTGGAGTCTGCAATTTATTATCTTAGCAAGAAATTTTTGGCTTATGAGATAAAATATGCTGAAGTAGAGAAGATCTGCCTGGCAGTAATTTGGGCATCAAAGAAACTGAGGCATTACTTCCACTCGTACAATGTTCAAACAGTGGCCAAGCAGAATCCGTTAAGATATTTGCAGGAAGCACCGTCTTTGCTTGGAAAGATGGGGAGGTGGCTGCTCTTGCTACAGGAGTTTGATGTGCAATACATCACTCGTAAGACTATTAAGGGGCGAGCCGTAGCCGAATTTCTTGCTGAACATCCCATTAAAGGAGACACCCCCGAGTTCACCTTTCCTGATGAAAGCATAGTCGCGATTTCTGTTCAGGGATGGCAGTTACACTTCGATGGGCTGGTAAATAATAGGGGAGCCGGAGTTGGAATCATCTTGACAACCCCGGATAATGAGAAACTTCCCCTTGCTAAGAAGCTGAGATACAAAGCAACCAACAATGAAGCCGAATACGAAGCATGCACCTTCGGAGTAGAAGCTTTAGCTGCATTGGGGGCAAGGAACATAGAAGTTTTTGGTGACTCATCCTTGGTGATCAACCAGATCCGAGGTGAGTGGGCCGTAAAAGAAGAACGGCTGATGCCCTATGTTGAGTATTTGAGAGGGATATGTGGGCAGTTTGAGACTTGCACTTTCCACTTTGTGCCTAGAGATGAGAATCGTCTAGCTGATGCGTTGGCAACCTTGGTGTCGATGTGGGATAATCCTGAGGGAGTAGCTATGAAACCAGTACTGATTTCGAGTTCTGAGAAGCCCAGCTTTGAGATCAAGCCTGTAATGGAAGTGGAAATGTTAGATGGGAAACCATGGTACTTCGACATCATGAACTACTTGGAAAACAATTAATTTCCAGAAGAAGCCACTGGAAAAGACCAGAGGATGATCCGTAAGCTATCTACTCAGTTCATATCCTTAGAAGGGGTGTTGTACAAAAGGCAGACGGACGGGATTCAGCTCAAGTGCTTGAATGAAAAGGAAGCCCGCAAGGTGATGGAGGAAACCCATGCAGGTGTCTGTGGGGCTCACATGAACGGTTTGACCTTGGCTAAGAAAATCATGAGACAAGGCTTTTATTGGCTTACGATAGACAATGACTGCTCGAAATATGTAAAACAATGCCAGTTGTGCCAACAGTACTTAGACTCGAGACACCTGCCAGTATCAGAGCTACATAACCTGACATCGCCTCGGCCTTTCGCTGCTTGGGGGATAGATATCATCGGAGAGATTCGCCCTACGGCGTCCAATGGGCACCGATACATCATAGTCGCAATTGACTATTTTACCAAATGGGTAGAGGCGGAATCCTTCAAGAATATTGACGCGAGGGATATGGCAAAGTTCATAGAGAGGAATCTGATATGTAGATATGGTCTTCCTCATCACATAGTGTCCGACAATGGGGTGCAGTTCATGGGAGAAACCAGAAAGCTCCTTGAGAAGTATGGTATCAAGCATCATAAATCCTCTCCCTACCGACCGCAAGCGAATGGGGCAGTAGAGGCAGCAAATAAGAATATGAAGAAGATCTTGTCCAAAATGGTCCAAACCTACAAAGATTGGGCTGAAAAGTTACCCTTCGCCCTGTGGGGATATAGAACGACGGTAAGGACGTCTACAGGCGCTACTTCATTTTCCCCGGTATATGGAACAGAAGCAGTGTTGCCAGTTAAGATAGAGCTTAAATCACTGCGAGTGGTCATGGAAGCCCAAATTCCAGAGGCCGAATGGGCACAGCAGAGGCTGCAGCACTTGAATTTACTGGATGAGAGTAGGCTAAAAGCTTATTATCATAATCAGATTTACCAAAAGAGATTGGCAAGAACTTTCGGAAAGAAGGTGAGAAAGCATCCGCTGAAAGAAGGGGACTTGGTGTTCAAGCAGATGAGGCCAGGTATACCAGACATCAGAGGGAAATTTAGACCGACCTGGGAAGGGCCGTATATCCTTAAGAAACTGCTGTCCAAAGGAGCTGCGATCTTGTCGGATAGTGACGGGAACGAATTCAAAGAGCCGATCAACGTCGACAGACTCAAAAGTTTCCATGGCTAAAGACCCAAAAATAAAAAGAAGAGAATAAAATGCCCTGCAGGTCGAAAATTGAAAAAAGGCGGCTATGCTAAAATTGGGCGCCTCGATAGGGTGAAAACCGAAAAAAGGCATCCTGTGCAAAAATTAGAGGCATGAGAGAAAATGTCCGATCGTGAAAACCCGAGAGGGCTGATCGGTAACAGGAGCTGATGCTGTAAGCGGCTAAATAAATGTCAAAACTGATCATGTATGTTGAAACTGTATGAAAATGTACACGAATTTGGGAAACAAAATGAATATTATTCTTCTCATTTTTGTCATTTTCTAGTTCTGCATTAAAAAGGAATGTAGCACCAAAAGAAGTACATATGAAAGCCAAACTAGGTCCTGCTGCTGCTCTCGCCAACCAGATGCTTGAGCCCTCGAGTCCTGTTATCAGACGCTGGACTAAGGATCCACTTCTTGTACTCACTATTCGAAGACACAGAATGATCGCCGAACCTTGGGATAACAGTCTTCACGGGTAGTCTGCCCCACAGCTCATGATACCGAGAGGCAAACGCAGCCGAGAGAACTCCTCCTCGGAAGGACGGGGGAACCCTCACTACATCCTGGGTCATCCCAAGCTGGCATGTACATCGGGAGGTGATGCAGAAGGTGGCCCGATGGAGCCCACAGAGGGGAACACACCCCGATGGCCCATCAATGACCACATGAGACAGTGGGAGCCATACAGACGTAAAACTGATGTCGTTATCTGACAGCTCGCCAAATCTGGTAATGCCTTCACCAGTAGTGGCACACCCATGAAGTCATCGACGCGGCAGAAAGTGGCTTGGCGAGTACTGTGGAGTAACGCGAGGGGGTGGTTCAGACAGCATCTTCAATTTTTCTTGCAGCCAGATCTGAAAAAAAAATGAAAAAAAAAGGAAAAAAAAGAGAGGGAAGAGAAGAAAAAGAAAAAGAGAAAAAGCCGCTGGAGTAAGTAGGGTTTACTTCAGGCAAAAATAAGGCACAGGGTTGTGTGAAAATCCGAAAGGACGCACCTCCCGCTAAGAAAAGCTAGTGTGAAAATCCATAAGCGATGCACTACCTTTAAAATAATGACGTACCTGGAGCAATAAGAGACTGCCGGAAAAGGTTGTGGTGGATCCAGAGCTCACCGCATCCAAGCCTAGAATGGTTTCAGCCAAGACGAGTGGCAAGGGTGATAACCCCGAGTGAAAGTCGCTCAGGACTCCGAACAGGCAAGGATCACCTGTCAAACCCCCTGGAATAACAGTGAGGAAGTTTACCATGCAATACAAGAATGTGATGCTTACCCGGTAGGTGGGGATATCAGTGAACTAATCCAGAGCCTCGATTAGTGGCCCCAAAGCAAAGAGAGAGCCCGGAGAAACTAGCCGGACAGCCTCGGAGGAAGGTATGCCGAGCACCATAGCTATGTCCTGGATCTGGGATAGGCCGCAGTGGGGGACGCAGGGCAGAGCGCTGGGAGGAAACCAGGCTCCGAGGATGGCAGCTAGTTCTTCAGGCAGAGGGCACAATTCCTGATAGGTAAACCCGAAGACGTGAAACCGGGGGTTCCAGAAGTGGGTAGCCGCCAGAAGGAGGTTCTGGTCAACTTTCACCCAGCACAGGTATTTCAGCCCAGACAGAGAGGAAAGAGCGCCTTCCTCCCAAGTGTGTTTGTCATCTAAGATACGGTGCATCCTTTGGGCTAGAGGAGAAGGCATTTTGAGAAAGATGAAAGGCTCAAGATGTTGGAAAATGAAGAGACATAAGAGAAACAAAATTTTGTAAGTTTTTATAGGAAAGCGTCACTGACGGCCTACCCGTCTCTCCAGAGAGACGGCCTACCCGTCGGAGGGAAATGCACCTGGCAGATGCATACGTCAGCATTGCATTCACACGCGCATTAACTCACATTTATTGCGCGACAGACGGCCGGCCCGTCGGTCGCTTGTACAGACGCCCTGCCCGTCGGTCACGAAATTCTATATAAGGGCGAGTGACAGATGGTGCAAACGCTGCTGACCCTTTCTTCCTCCTCTCCCAAACCGTTTTTTTAGCCTTTTTTAGTGTTTTTTTTCAAGCATTCTTCATCTTTTTTCATGATTTCTCCATATTTTCGCATTTCCTACTCACCAGGCACTGTGATATTTATATTTTCTTCAGTTTCTACACTTCTCGCGACTACAAGTAAGTAAATAATTACTTTCTTTTGAATTTAATTTAATTTATTAGTTCATTTCTTCTTCTTTCAACTTTAGAAATATTTAGAAAATTCCAAATGCCTTAGGAATTTAGGGAGAATGCTGCCCTTTTTTTCTCTTCTAAACCCTGAACTTTTGCATGATCACATAGAAATAGAATTTTTCTATAATTTTGGCGCTTTAGAACTACACTTTTTTTAGCGCACCATTCTGTGCATATGTTGCTTTTGCGGCCTGAGGCCATTATTTTGTGTTGTTGGGGGCACACTCTTGTCGGGGTGCGTTCCATTTACATGCGTATATTATTGTTGAGGCCTGAGGCCTATGTTTTTGCCTTTTCATGACGGAGGTTGGGCATACCCCTGCCGGGGTGCTGCCCAAATTTTTATTATTTATTGAGTATTTTTGTGTATAATGCACGCCCTGGGACCTAGAAAGCCCATTCTTATTCACTTTAATTATTTTCATGCTGATTGCCTATTGCTTTTGCCATGATACGTGCGAGACACATTAGGCTACTTCCTTAGACAGGATGTTTGCTCTTTTCGTTTTTTATCAATTCTCTATCTTGTTTTGGGCCGCTATTGTCCCGATGAGGCCTAAATCGGCCTTCACCTTGGAAATAAGTTTAAAAATATTTATTTTGCCAAATTTCCGATATTTAATCTCTTCCCTTTTGCAGGATACCTCCTAGACGTAGAGCACAGCAGGCCCAGCCCGAGCTTGTAGCTCCGGATTGGATGGATGATGAGTCGGCTCAGAGGTATAGAGCATTGGCTCAGGTAGAGTTTCGGACCAGTCGTTTTGTGTCCCGCCCATTTCTAGAGGCCCTAGGGTTGGCCCCAGAGTTCCTTGAGCCCTCCTTTCAGACTTTTCCAGAGGCTACTTGCCAGGTCCTGGCCACTCTTCGCTATGCCGGTTTTCAGAGTGCAGATACCGACCCAGGGGTGGTTCAGTTTTGGTTTGATGGCGACCACTTCAGTATCACCAGGCAGAGATTTGCACAAGCCATGGGGCTCCCTACAGAGGAGGCGGTCGAGATCCCACGGCGAGCGGTGAGACGTGCCCATTGGGCGGCCATTGCCATACCAGGAGTGCTGTACGATCACGATACAGCGAAGAGCACCGTACTGGTGTCTCAGGCACTCCGGTATTTGCACAGAGTGCTTTCCAGTTCGTTCCTCGGTCGAGCTGGCAATCCAGGGTCGCTTAACGCAGCTGAGATCTGGAGCCTCTGGGCTATGGTGGCAGGCCAGCGTCTCAACATTAGCCACGAGATCTTGGCCAACCTGACCAGAGTCGGCAGAGGGTTGACACCCGTGGTGATAGTAGGAGGGGTTATCACCCGGTTACTTTTGAGGTTGGGGGTTAACCCTGAGAGGTTGAGAGGACCCTTGCCGGAGGGGATCCATGTAGACGCCGTGGCGGCAGTACAGATGGGGATGATCTCCCAGATTTCAGGTCAGGCAGAGGCCTACAGGGTATTGACCATTCATGAGACCCGACAGCTGTTCTCGCTTCCACCCTTTGGTGCAGATCAAGACCACCTGGAGCACCCGGAGGAGCAGCCTCCACAGCCCGAGCCTCAGCCACAGCTCGAGCCTCAGCCCGAGCCTCAGCCAGAGCATCATCCTCCTCAGCCTCCTCAGCCATAGACTGTGCCACCACCACAGCAGCAGGAGCAGCCTAGAACCCCCTCGGACTTCGACTTCGAGATCACGATGGACGACCTTTTCGCCGCTTCACCGGCATCCAGAGCACCCACTCCAGTCCCATCATCAAGCGCCAGGGTACAGAGGTCTATCCATGGGCCCTCCGAGAGATACCATCCGTACTCCCGAGGTGACCCAGGTGCATCCACCTCCTCGGCACCACCGCCAGAGCCAGCACCGCAGCAGCCTGCACCGCCTGACTTCTCTCAGCTCCTCACGTCCATGTTTACAGCCTTAGAGCGGCGGCAGGATGAGAGAGACAGGGCCATTCATGAGAGGTTGGATCGCCAGCAGGCTGCCATTCAGGAGCAGTCCCAATCGGTGGAGCTTAGCCCGAGAGCAGGCCGGCTACATTGGGCATACGACTCGGGAGCAGGCACGGGCCTTGGATGTTTTCAGGGATGAGCAGGCTCGGACCTTAGGGGCCTTCAGGGGTGAGCAGTTGAGGCTGATCGAGCAGATTGCTCAGGGCTAGAGGGAGTTGAGGCAGCAGCTCGCTTATGATGTGAGGACGTCACAGGACCAGGCATCTCAGAGGGTCGATATGACCCTACAGATGATTGATGAGTCACTCGACTCTCTGAGATCCTGCGTCCAGGCGATAGAGGGGATTCTCCCACCTCTTTCTCAGACCATGAGGGAGTTTAGAGAGCAGACGGAACAGAGCCTGGAGCAGAGGAGAAAGGCCGCCAGCGAGAAGACCATTCAGTTGAGCTAAGCCTTCAAGAAGTTAGGAGACAAGGTTTCTGAGACCTTAGGGTTTATGAGTACCTGTACCCAGCCCTTCTTGGATGGCTACGCTCAGATCCGGTTCAGGCAGGCCCATGATCACGAGGCAAGACCCTCTACGGCTCAGCCAGATCCACCTCCACCTCCACCAGGGATCGTGCATATATCGGACGATGAGGATCCCGATGAGCCCTCCGACTACACACCTCTCTGATCTTCAGGGAGTTATTTTTGTATCTTTTGTACATTTATATTTTGTGTATGCACTGTACAAAAGTGACGTTTCTAGTGAAAACTTTTGCTTCATTATTACATGATCATTTGATTGTTAATTGTTTAATCACATCACAGAAAGTGTATGTTTTCATATTTACTCATGTGTCAATAAAAATGACAATATAACAAAAATAAAAATGATCAGTAACAACTCAATAAAAAAATGAAAAAAGAATGAAAAATGAAAAATGAAACATGGCATAACAAATAAAGCAAGATCACGCCATCAATAGACAGGTTAAAAGATAACCGCTCAAACATGAACTAACAAAATCTTTTATCACACAGGTACAAAGAAATACCGATCTGAACAGAGACATCGATTAAAAAAGATCTCTTTTGGAACAAGGAACCCGGTGGGGTTTCCTCATCTCACAGACCGAGACTGTAGCCAAAGCATGCTACATCTCACAGACCGAAGCTGCGGTTAGAGAAACACTGCACTTCACCAGATCGAGGTTGTAGCCAGAGCATACTGCATACCGGATCGAGGTTGTGGCCAAAGCATGCTGCATCTCACCAGATCGAGGTTGTAGCCAGAGCATGCTGCATCTCACCAGATCGAAGATGCGGTCAGAGCATATCGCACATCAGATCGGGGCTGTAGCCAAAGTATGCTGCATCCCGCTAGGTACCTATAGGTCGAGATAAGACCGATGGAAGTATCTTCGCATCGCCGAGCGGAACAAGACAAGGTCCACCAGGCAAAAGGCACGGAGGGTGGAAAGCTGTCACAAGTACGCTTCCTTTCTAACCTTTCTCTGAGTTTTGGCTTATCTAGGCGCTTGTGCACTAGTTTCCCCAAAACTGGGGGCAACTGTAAGCACCGTGTCCCGGAGCGGTCCGGATCAGAGGTTACCCTATGATGAAATCAGTGTCCGAGCCTGTATAAAAGGGCTGGATTTGGAGGTTTTAGTCCCACGTTCCACGAGAAATGAGGCTTTTTACCATTCCTGGGCAGAGGGGGAGAAAACAGAGGTTTTTTCGAGTCAAAAGGCTTTTTGTCTTCCACAGACGGCCAGCCCGTCTGTGAAGTCAGCCCGTCGCTTTGAGTCACCGACGGCTTGTGGTATTTTCCGACGCCCATCGGAAAATCACCGCCCCTGTCAGAACGCCGCCTGGTTTCCCGGAGCACGCAACCGCTCCGACGCCCGTCGGTGGATGTGGCAGGGCCGTCGGACGAATCCTTGTGCCAGAAGGTCGTGTCTGGCTCTAAAAGCTCCGGATTTTCACTTGAAAAGGGTTGGAAAAATTTTCAAAGGAGGAAACTCTGCCCAATTTCAAGCAAATTTTCTCTCTCTTCCAACAAAACACATTTACTTAGGAAATATATTGAATCAAGGATCAAATCAATCAAAAGGAACTAAAAACTAATTAGTTTTCTTTAGATTTTGACTCCAAAATAGATCTTTTGAGGGGTTGAAGAAGAAATAGCTCATTTTCTTTCTTTGATCCTTCATCTTTCGCTTCTCGTAGAACGCGCGGGGCTCTAATCAACATAAGAATCTCACCCAAAGCGATTATCTGAGGGTAAATATTCTAGATTGCTTCTCCATATTATCTCATATTTATTTCTTATTTTGTGGATTTTTTTTTAATATCTGTCATTATTTTCTTTTATTTTGACTCTCTTATCTCCTTTTGGGATAAAACCCACTTTTTGACTTTGAAAAGGGTTTTTTCTCCATTCTGTTTTTCGAAGACAGTGGTGACCGACGGGTCATCTTTATCACCGATGCCCGTCGGTCACCCACCTACAAACGCCCCTCCTTGAGTGACAAACGGACATCTCGGTTACCTTAACCGACGCCCGTCGGTCAGCTGAGGAAGGCCGTCGGTGGGTTCTGTCTCCATCTTTTTAAATCGTTTTTCATCTCTTCCAAGTCTTTTTGACTTCTTGTATGTTAATTTTATGTATATTAACATCTCTTAACTTTCTATGAGTGTATATTGATTCTCTTGGATAATCCCGAGCTTGAGCAGCTGTCTACCATGTTCGGAGAATCTCGTCCGGTTTAGTTCCCTAACCCTCTTGGCTATTTTCTTCATTTTGTTATTTATTGATTATTTTATGTATACGGATGTACTCCTTTCATATCCCGTTGATGTACAAAATTGACTCAGTGTTTTATATTCAATAAAATGAGGTTTACACAAAAGCAAGGGTCCAATGCCCTATTTTTATCCAATAAAGATCATCACAAATAAAAATCCCCAATTTTAATAACGATGCATGTGAGGACCAAAGTCCTCAAAATAAGCAATGCCCCGATTTATGCATGATCCGCATATTTACAAAAGGGAGTTGTATTCCGCTCCTTGTATTATTGTAATCTACTGCTTTCATTATCTATTTGATCATTTATCGCTTTCAAGATGTGAATACGTGCGCCTTTTAATCAATTGCATAGTGTGGAGAGAGAGTGAATTAATGATATTAAAATTTGATCATAAAATAATTGAGGTAGAAATAGATGAGAAATCCCGGACCCAGCTCTGGTCTTTGGGCTCGAGAGGTTAGAGGTTATCCTCCAAAATACTTCTTGAGTCACGAGTCTTTAGCGCTAATCCTAGGCTCTTTAGGGTGAGAAGTTCACCTTCCATGACCCCTTTGGCTGGCCAAAAATGGATACCAAGCGCAGTCTTAGGCTCTCCGAGGCCAGAGTAACTTTCCCAATGTTCTATTGGGTGGCGACTCCATGAAACCTCCTTGTTGCCCAACATAGACGCACTTGCAATTCACTTGCAAGATGCCAACGGACCCACAAGTGCCCCGATCGCGGTTGAGCGGGCGGTCGACCACCTCCCCGCTTTGATAGTCACTTGCCACGGGGATTCGGCGCGCGTCACACCGCTTTGATAGTCACCACCTCCCCTTTATGTGGGAACTTTATCATTTGATGCAGCGTGGATGGCACTCCTCCTAATTTGTGAAACCAGGGTCTCCCAAGTAGAGCTGAGAAGTTAGCAGGGATGGGCAGCACTACAAATTCTACCTCCACTTCAATAGGTCCTTTCTTAACCAAGGTCTTAAAGGTTCCTGAGGCTTGCCTCCTCGAATTATCGTAGGCTGTGATAGTCAGATCTGATCCACTGAGCATATCTTCGTTTAAACCAAAAGCCTGCAGAGCTATCAGGGGGCACACATTGATAGAAGACCCATCGTCTACCATAACGCAAGCAGTGTGCTTGTCGTTAATCTGCGCTTTGATGTACAAGGGTCGGTTATGGTTACGGCCTTCAACCGGTAGGTCGGCGTCAGAAAAGACCAATCTCTCCTCGGATCCTCCCTTAATTAGACCCAGAAGCTCTGATGGGGAAATTGTGGTGGCGACCATGGCCTCAACCAAAGCCTCTACTACCTTCTGCCTATGAGAGGGGGATTGTCTCAATAGATCCCAGATGGATATTTGAGCTGCAGTTTTCTTCAACTGCTTGACAATCTTACTTTCCTCTGGCTCTTTCTCTGCTGATGGCTGCACTGGCTCATGTAGTCTCGTAATCTCAGGAACCACTCTTCCACTCCTTGTCACAGCCCCTATCTCTTCTTCGTCTCCATCAGACCTCCACAAATCAAGGTTCATTTCCCCTTCTTCCTCGACTTCTCCACTGCTCTCACTGCTAGACCAGCAATCAAGGGTCGCCACAACTGCCTTCTCCTTTCTATCATTGGAAAAATCAGTGGCAAACTTCTCGCTCCCATATAGATCTTGTAGCACGTACCACTCTGGCAGGCTAGATCCGATCATAAACACAGGTGGTGGTACGGCATTATAACCGGGCTTCTTCTCAGTTTCCCTCTTTTTAGGGTCAGAAATTTGCTTGCTATCAATCAAGTCTTGGATAGAGTGCCGGAGCGCTTTGCACTTATCTGTGATGTGGCCTGAGTGCTGGTGGAATGCACATAATTCATTATCTTTGTGTCCAGGCTTCCCTTGTGTCAAAGCTGGCCTAGGAGCTAGAGGGTGCAATTTTCCCTCCTTCATTAACCTCCTCAAGACCCAAGATAGTGGTCTCCCCAAGTTTCAAAACTTCCTTTGGGTGGTCACCTCGGTAACAGACACTTCACCTGTTCTTCTAGTGCCATTATTGGGACCTATTGGCCTACTAGTTCCTTGACCGGGGTTAGCCCTTTTGGCAAAATTATCGGGTCCTCTCCGTCCAACTCTTTATCCTCCGGGTTCATCCCATGAGCTCTACCTATCATATGGGCCATGGCTTCAAACCTCTCTTCCATCTTTTTCAGAATAAACTCATCAGCTTGAGGTGCCTTCCCCTTCTAAGACGCAATGCTCATCCTATCATCCTCGATATCTCTATCGTCATCAATTCTCAGCACAGGCCTCCTTCTCTGCTCTCCCGAGGCTACTGACCTTAACTCTACTGGAGGTGGCCTAACAAGCTCTTCTCGCCTTTCAACCCTTTCTTCCTCTGGCTCATTCTATCTCACAGGAGGAGGAGGATTCTGTGGAGCATTCTGTTGTGCCAGGGCGGTCAGCATATTCATCATCCTACCCTCGAATTCCTCAAAATGGCAGCCCACTTCTTCCGCAATCATGGCTCTGGTGGCGTCTTCCCCCCTAGGCGAGTTTGCCATCTGAGATACTGTACCACTGATTTCTGATAAGATTTCTGGTAGACCCTCTCTATCTAACAGCTTAGGAGCAGGAACTCGGATCAGTCGTCCGGTTGGTGATCTAGTCCACCTGGGCAGATCTATGATGGCTGCAGGGACAAAAAGTTAGGCATGATGCATGAAATGCAGATATAATGCATGGTCGTGATATGCAACACTTACAGAGCACAAGCAAGCAAGTAGGTCCTTCCGCCCTTATTTCTCCCACACACGTGGTCGTGCAGTCTCTTTCCTAGGTGGGATTAGCCCAAGGGTCAACGAGGGACCCAATGGACACGCATGGTGCACGGGGAAAAATCGGCAACATGACACTCCTATGCTAATGCACAAGCGGATGGATAATGATCGTCACGTATTTGGATGTTCCATAAATTTTGACATGGCCCTACCGGGGCATGATAGCCTTTGGCTAGGTTACCAAGCGAGATATCAGGACTCACCGAATACATGAGGATTCATACAGCAAGCATGGAATTAAGGTTAATTTCACCTGTGGAAAATAGCTACGGCCATTACATGAGCTTTGGACAAGGGAGATATTTCTTTAGGGCTACCCAAGCATGATCCCTGCCGATAGGTCTAGCCCATCACGAGCATAGCGACCGATCGGGTCGTCATTTTGATATACCATTGAGGTACGTGGCTTGGGCTGGTGATTATCCTTAACACTTCCCCAAATTGAGTGAAAATGAGGTAGTTCTTCGGGAACGCACCGGGGATAAAAGAGGGACCAAACTAGCATATTCTAAGGCTCTAATGATATGCGAATGCAATTTTAAGAGAAAGCAAATTTATGAATTAAATTTTAATCATAAATGTTAAGCGAGGTATTTTCAAATTAAAATCTCGAACCATAAACGTCCCCAACGGAGTCGCCACTGTGACGCGCGCCGGATCCCCGCGGCCGCCCGTTCGACCGCCCGCACGTGGGCTTCGGGGCATTTGTGGGTCCGTTGACATCTTGTAAATAAATTGCAAGTGCGTCTATGTTGGGGAACAAGGAGGTTTCATGGAGTCGCCACCCAATAGAACATTGGGAAAGTTATTCTCGCCTCGGAGAGCCTAAGACTGCGCTTGGTATCCATTTTGGGCCAGCCAGAGGGGTCATGGAAGGTGAACTTCTCACCCTAAAGAGCCTAGGATTAGTGCTAAAGCCTCGTGACCCAAGAAGTATTTTGGAGGATAACCTCTAACCTCTTGAGCCCAAAGACCAGAGCTGGGTCCGGGATTTCTCATCTATTTCTACCTCATTTATTTTATGATCAAATCTTAATATCATTAATTCGCTCTCTCTCCACACTATGCAATTGATTAAAAGGCGCATTTATTCACATTTTGAAAGCGATAAATGATCAGATAGATAATGAAAGCGATAAATTACAATAATACAAGGAGCGGAATACAACTCCCTTTCATAAATGTGCGACTCATGCATAAATCGGGGCATTGCTTATTTTGAGGACTTTGGTCCTCGCATGCATCATTATTAAAATTAGAGATTTTTGTTTATGATGATTTTATTGGATAAAAATAGGGCTTTGGCCCCTTTTGCATTTTATACAAACCTTATTTTTATTTAAGTATAAAATCATTAGATCATTTTTATACATTAACGAGATATGAGAAGAATATATCCATATACATGAAATAATCAATGAATAACAAAATGAAGGAAATAATCGAGAGGGTTAGGACACTGAACCGGATGGAATCCTCCGAATATGGTAGTTAGCCGCTCAAGCTTGTGGTAGTCCAAGAGAATCAATACACACTCATAGAAAGTTAAAAGATGTCAATATACATACAATTAATGTATGGGAATCCAAAGGGACTTGAAAAAGATAGAAAATCATTTAAAGTGGAAGAGACAGAGCCCACCGACGGCCTCTTTTAGGTGACCGACGGGCGTCAGTCAAGATGACCGACATGTCCGTCTGTCACTCAAAAAGCGGGCATCTATAGGTGAGGTGACCGACGGGCGTCGGTGATGGAGATGACCCGTCGGTCACCACTGTCTCCGAAAAAATAGAAAGGGAAAAACTCCTTTTACGGCCAAAAAGAGATTTTTACAATAAAATCAAGTAATGAGAGTCAAAATAAAGAAAAATAATGACAAAGATGGAAGAATTTCACAAAATAAGGAATAAATACGAAATGATACGGAGAAGGAATCCGGAATATTTACCCTCAGATAATCGCTTTGGGTGAGATTCTTGTGTTGATTAGAGCCCCGCGCGTTCCACGAGAAGCAAAAGATGAAGGATCAAAGAGAGAAAAATGAGCTATTTCTTCTTCAACCCCTCAAAAGATTGATTTTGGAATCAATATCTAAAGAAAAGTAATTATTTTTAGTTCCCTTTTGATTGATTTGATCCTTGGTTAAATAGATTTCCTTTGTAAATGTGTTTTGTTGGAGGAGAGAGAAAATTTGCTTGAATTTGGGCAGAGTTTCCCCCTTTGAAGATTTTTGGAACCCTTTTCTCTAGAAAATCTGGAGCTTTTATAAGCCAGACACGACCGACGGGCGTCGGTGTATAGGGGCGGGCATCGGAAGAATCCTTCTAACACAAGGATTCGTCCGACGGCCCTGCCACATCCACCGATGGGAGTCAGAAGGGTTGCGTGCTCCGAGAAACCAAGCGGCGTTCTGACAGGGGCGGTGACTTTCCGACGGGCGTCGAAAAATACCACCAGCCGTCGGTGACTCGCAGCGACAGGCTGACTTTACAGACGGGCTGGCCATCTGTGGAGTACAAAAAGCTTTTTGACTTCAAAAAAACTCTGTTCTCTCCCCCTCTGCCCAGGAATGGTGAAAAGCCTCATTTCTTGTGGAACGTGGGACTAAAACCTACAAATCCAGCCCTTTATACAGGCTCGGACACTGATTTCATCATAGGGTAACCTCTGATCCGGACCGCTCCGGGACACGGTGCTTACACATCGTTGTCTTGTTTTGTTTTGAAAAGAAACATACTGCTCAAAATACATGCAAAGCAAAACTATGCCCTACTACTACTTTCGCCAGCCAAATGCCTAAGTTGTCATGTTCTGTTATCAGATGTTGGGCTGAGTACCCACCTCTTGTATGCACTAGTGGAGGTAACAGAGAGATTCCAAAAAGGAGGCATGATATTCTTCAATGGAAGTTGGCTCCAGAGCTTATGATAGCGAGAGGCAAAAGCTGCAGAAAAGACTCCACCTTGAAAGGATAAAGGGAACCTCACCACATCCTGGGTCATCCCGAGTTTACGAGAACAGCGGGACGTAATGTAGAAGGTAGCCTTATGTAGCCCGCATAAGGGAATGCATCCTGAGGATCCATCGATTACTGCACTGGATAGAGGAAGCCAAGCGTGCATGAAGCTAATATCCTCGTCCGATAATTCGCTGAATCTGGCAATACCTTCGTCGGAGGTTACAAATGAGTACAGCCATTTTCGTGGAAGGAAGTATCTCGGAGAGTATTGAGCGATGACCCTGGGAGGTGGTTCTAATAGTAATTTCAGCTTCTCTTGTAACCATATCTGAAAAAAGGGAAAAAAATAAGAAAAATAATAATAAATAAAAGCTGCTGGTGAGTTGGGTTCTCTTCAGGCAAAAGTAAGGCATAGGGTTGTGTGAAAATCTGAAAAGGACGCACTTCCCGCCAAGAAAAGCTAGTGTGAAAATCCACAAGGGACGCACTACCTTTTAAAACAATGACTTACCTGGAGTAATAAGGGACTTCCAGTGAAGGATGTAGTAGATATAGCATGAACATAGTCCAAACCTAGGATAGTCTCAGCCAGAACAAGTGGGAAAGGGGTCAGCCTGCGGTGGAAATCATCCTGAATCCCAAATAGGCAAGGATCGCCAATCAGTTCCTCTGAGGTCACAGTCAAATACATCATCAGACAGAATAGGAAAACAACACTTGTGTGGTATGGGGGAACATCTGAAAATCTATCCAAGGCCTCAATCAACGGCTCCAAGGACAATGTGGGACCCTGAGGAACTAAACGAGTAGCTTCAGAAGGAGCTATGCACAAGGACAGAGCACTATCCCGAGTTTGAACCAAACCACAGCGGGGAACGCAGGGCAGAGCACTAGAAGGATACCGATAATAGCAGCAAGTTCCTCAGGCAGGGGGCATATTTCTTGATAGGTAAATCTAAAAACATGAAAGCGAGGGCCCCAGAAGTGGGTTGCAACTAGAAGAAGGTTGTAGTCTATTTTGACTCTTCTTAAGAATTTCAGCCCAGAAAGTGGGGCAAGGGTGCTATTTTCCCAAGTCTGAGCATCGTCTAAGATACGATGCATTTTGTGAAGAAAAGAAGAAGTCATTCTTCAAGGGCTAAAATCGAAGTCACTAAAGGAAATAAAGAAGAAAAAAGAGGAAAAAACTGGAGAAAGGAACTTGCTGCAAAAGTTGGAATAAGTGATAAGGCACGAAGTCCCAGAAAATGGTGAAATTTATAGAATTGCCTCACCGACGGCCTTCCCATGCCTCATATTAGACGGCAAGCCCATATGTCATTTCTCCAACTGGCAGATCTGTGCATCATCATTTTGTATATCACGCACATCGAAAGAAAATTAATTAGGTAATTAATGAAGGTCAAAAATGGAATCTGGAACGACAGACGGCATTCCCGTCGCTCGCTCCTAGAGACGGATAGCCCATCTGTAAGTAAATTCTATATAAGAATGTGGGCACCGACGCAGTGGCAGTCTCTTTTTCTCTTCCCTTTTCATTTTCCTCTACTAACAGACACCCCCATTCTGTTTTTTTGCTCATATTTTCTTCAATTTTAGTCCATTTTTTACACTAATTGCACCATAGTATTCCTTGCGTGATCGGGAACATTTGGAAGTGTATTTTCTATATTCTCATCAAGTTTCATTTTTTCTGCAATTTCCAGGTCAGTAAGCAACTTTCCTTTTTTCATTTATTCTTTATTTTATGTAAGTAAAATGTAATCCTCCTCTACTCTATTTTATCTAATTTTATGCATGAATAGGCTAATTTAATCTGTTTTGTGCATGGTTTTTTTTTTAGTTGAATTTAAAATGCCATTGTTTAGTTCATTTTAAATGTTGATTAGTTAATTTGATTTTTGATGTTGCTGTTGTTCTGTTAATTTATTTTTTAATATTGTCTTTTAATTTAACTTAAAGTGTCATTTTTAATTGATTTTAAATGTATAGAATAAGTTAATATGCTTTTTATTTTATTATTATTTTAAGAATAATGCATATGAAGTGTAAGTTAATAAAACATTTTTCTGCACATTTTTTTTTAGTTTTAGAACCAGTATTAAGGGCAAGAAAACAATGCATGGAATTGTTGCTTGGGGCCTGAGGCCTATCTTCTTGATTTTTATGCAGGAAGTTGGGCACACCCTTGCTGGGGTGCTGCTCAAATTTTTTAATCAAATTGTATTGTACTGTTCCTTGGGGCCTAAGGCCTGTCCCTTGTACTTTTCTATTTTCTTATGCAGGAGGTCAGGCACATCCCTACCGGGATACTACTATTTTTTTTTTATTTTTTTTGTTTAGGCACATCCTTGCCGGGATACTGCCCAATTTTTTATTTCCTAAATTAGGTCCGTTTGTGACTACGATGCTAAACTAATTATTTACTCTCTTTCTAGGATGCCACCATGACGACATATTTCACGTGATCAGCCTGAGCCTCAGGCCCCGGTTTGGATGAGTGCCGAGGCCAGGCAGAGGTATAGAGCACTGGATCAAGTGCAGTTTTAAGCCAGTCGCTTCATCTCCAAGTCACTCCTTGAGGCCCTAAGGAAGGTGGGCGACGTCGATGCTCTGATAGTGAGTGCAGGATGGACTGAGTTTCTGACACCGGCTTTCCAGACCCATCCGGAGATGGTTCGGCAGTTCCTCGCTATGCTGCAGTATGGGGGGTTCCAGAGATCCGATACGGAGGCTATCGTTATCCAGTTCTGGATCGAGGACCACCAGTACAGTGTTACTTGCCAGCGATTCACGGAGGCTATTGGGCTTCCATGTGAGCAGGATGTTATAGTGCCCCAGAAAGCAGTCAGACGCCACCACTGGGCGGTCATTGCCATGCCGGGAGTGCTGTATGACCATGATATGGCAAAGAGTACGGTACTTTCGTCATAGGCTCTTCGCTACATTCATAGGGTTCTATCCAGCTCCTATCTGGGACGAGCTGGTAACCCAGGATCCCTCAACGCCGCAGAGATTTGGAGTTTATGAGCCATGGTTGTAGGCCAGCGGCTCAACATTAGCCATGAGATTTTGGTTTACTTGGTGAGAGTGTCTAGAGGAACAGCCCTTGAGGTGTATGTTGGTGGAGTGATTACTAGGCTACTTTTGAGTTTGGGCGTCCGTCCAGGTATCTTTAGGCATGCTCTAGATGAGAGCATTTACGTAGATGATCCGGCAGCTATCACGATGGGTATGGTAGTACCGATACAGGGTCAGGCCGAGACATACTGACTTTGAACTATTCACGAGACCAGGCGTGCATTTTGCCTTCCCTCGCTAGAGCCAGTAGAGGAGCAGCCTCAGGATCAGCCTCAGATGGAGGAGCAGCCTCCCGAGCACCCACAGTACCAGGAGGACCAGCCTCCCCAGCACCAAGACTACCAGGAGGGTCAGCCTCCGCAGCCGCAGCTTGAGGAGAAGCAGCCTTGTACACCTTCCAACATGGGGATTGAGTTCACCATGGACGACTTATTTAGTACTCCCCTAGTACAGAGGGTACAGAATCCTACTCCTCCTCCGCCATCTAGGGTGCAGCGGACAGTTCCCCGAGTACCTGAGAGATTCCGTCAGTATGCTAGAGCAGGGGACTCGAGGGCATCTACTTCCACAGCTCCACCTCTAAAGTGGGTAGCAGAGTCAGCTCCCCCTCCATCAGCACCATCGACTCACCCAGCACAGCTAGATTTCACTGCGATTATGGCCTCTATGTTCGCATCCTTCGAGCGCAGACAGGAGGAGAGAGATAGGACCCTTCTCAGACAGCTCGGGTCATGCTAGAGTGGCTAGATCAACAGCAGGGTATCATACAGGAGCAGGGGAGGCTCATTGATTATTTGAGATAGGAGCAGAAGAGGCTTGCGGGTCAGTTGAGACAGGAGATGAGGGCCTCCCAAGATGCGGTGACCTAGAGGATGGATGCATCTTTACAGATGGTAAATGAGTCAGTTGAGGCCCTCAGGTTCAGGATCCAGATTCTAAAGGGTGCCATACCTCCCATCGCCCAATCTATCCGGGAGTTTAGAGAGCAGACAGAGGATAGACTGAGGCGTATGGGAACCACCTCCATAGATCATACCCTTCGGCTGGGCGATGCTTTCAGAGAGTTAGGGGGGTCGTTACAGATACATTGCAGTTCATGACAGTATATGCACAGCCCTTCCTCGACGGGTACGTTCAGGTTCAGTTCCAGTAGCAGGACCCAGTAAGAGTGCAACCATTTTCTATACCGGTGGCCGTACCTCCCAGATACCAGTAGCAGGCCAGAGCTTCAGCTACTCAGCAGCTCGGACCATTAGCCCCTCCCGGTCAGCCATCAACTTCAGGCACAGGACCCTTTGCTTCTTCATCACAGGGCCAGCCAGTCCATCTATCAGATGACGATGATGATCCAAAAGAGGGGTCCCAAGATTATTCACCATTATAGGCTATTCAGGGAGTTCTTTTGTCTCTGTATTTTATATTCTCATTATTGTAATCACATTTGTATATATTGTACAAAATTTATTCTTTTAGTGGAAAACATTTATGGTTAACCTGTTAAAGTTGCTTGTCACTTCTTTATGTTTATCATTTTATTACTTGACTTTCTCTTAAAAAGACAATTGATCATATAATAATAAAAAAGATGACAAATAATAAGTGGCAACATAAAAATGTTCATAAATCTGCTAGTCAGATTAATTTGCACAAGAACTAACAAGAGTCTTTTACAATATAGGAACATGGTTTTACACCAATCCAAAAAGGACCAGCAGTCAAAAAGAAGGATAAACAGATCAAACGCTACATCCTTCAAGATTACATTCAACCAACTCTATATTGCAGATCGGATGGGGATCAGCAAATCAGAGTCATACCTTATATATCTGATGGGGGTCAGCAGAATAGAATATCTAATTACACACCTTGCAGATCGGATGGGGGTTAGGAAGGAAAGTTCGCAAGCCGAGATGAGGCTAGCGGTACAAATCAGACTCCGTGCAGGCCGGGATGAGGTTAGCAGAATACCAGTGATAGAACAGATCGCAAACCAAGGTTGTAGTCAAAGAGTACTATATCTCACAGGCACAGTGCAGGCCGAGAGGAGGCTAGCAGATCACCAACGGTAGAACAGATCGTAAATAGAGGTTGTAGTTAGAGAACACTACATCTCATAGACACCGTGAAAGCCGAGACGAGGCTAGCGGATCACCAACGATAGAAGAGATCGGAAACCGATGTTGTAGTCAGAGAGTACTACATGTCACAAAAGCTGTGCGAGCCGAGACGAGGCCAGCAGAACACCAGCGATAGGACGCATCACAATGAGGTTGCAGTTAGAGAACACTGCGCTTCACAAATGGGATCGTAGTTAGAGAACACTACATCTCACGGACACCTTACAGACTGAGGCGAGGCCAGTAAGGGCACATGCAATAAAACACATTGCAAACGGATTGTGGTTAGAAAACACTGCCTTTTGGAATACTCATTACCGAGCGGACTGAGATGAGACCTGCTGGATAAAGATGAACAACCATTTGCTCCTGTACAACTTCAAGAAGGTAAGGATTGCCTCAGGTACGCATTTCTTTCCTTCTTTCTTCTTTGAATTTTGGCTCATCTAGGCACTAGTGCACTAGTTTCCCCAAAATTGGGGGCAACTGTAAACACCGTGCCCTGAGGCAGTCCAGATCGGAGTTACCTAATGAAGAGATCAATGTCTGTTTTCAGATAAATGAATGGAATTCGGAGGTTTTCACCCTTCGGTTTCACAAGGATTAAAGTCTTTTTCTCTAGAGAGTGAGGTTTTCAAAGAGTTTGGGAAATTTAGCTTGAAAATTAAGATTTTGTTCCACAGACGGGCAGCCCGTCTGAGTTAGGATGCCCGTTGGTGTTCCCCGTCTCTCGCATTAAGAGACGGCCGTCTTTCGTATGAGCGGCGGACACGTGTCTGCGAAGAGACAGCCATCCCTAGTCCCATGCCTCGGTCCGTCTGTCGTCCAAATTACCATGCGTACCCTTATTACCGACGCCCGTCGGTGTTTCTTGGGACAGCTGTCGGTAGTGGATCTGATCAGATAACACCGGATTTTGTAAACTCTATCCGATAAAGTTTAAAAACTCTTCAAATTTGAATTGGATTGGGACAATTAATTGGATTAAAACTGAATTTCATAAATCCTTTTCAAATTCAAATTCTAAAATTCATATTTATCCCAATTATCTTCTAAACTCTACAAATAGTGGATTAAATTTCATTATGTGGGGTTAGTAAATTTTTAAGGGGAAAATCATTTTGTGAGCAATTTACCAAAATCCAAATTCAATAATTTTTCTCAAGATCTCTATTTTTAGTGGATTTTGATTCCAGAAAAATTCTTTCAACCTTTCTCCTCTTTTCTCAATTCTTACTTGTTAATTAAGCTAATTTGAGGTAACAAAATTCATTCGTTTCCATTAATCCGGCTAATTCAAATATTTGAATCGCTTTCAGATTTTCAAGAAAGAAAAACATAAATTTTCTTTTATTGATCCTTTATTCGATCCTTATGAAGCGTGCGAGACCGAAGTCATTCAACATCCACCCAAAAGGTAAAATCCGAGGGTAAACATTCTAGATTAATATTTGTGTAATTTAATTGACTGATATTAATTATTCTCATTTTTAATAAGATTTTTTTTATTTAAGAAAGAATTTAAATTGTAGTTTTGAAGTTTTTCCCAATTTTCTGGAATCAGGGGTGACCGACGGGCAGAGTGGTCACCAACGCCCGTCTCTCGTTGGAGAGATGGGACATGGATGACGCACCACTCCGTTCACCGGTCACACCAGGGACGCCCGTCGGTAATGTGCAGAAGGCCGTCCCTAGGCAAATTCTCATGTTTTTAACTTGTTTCTTTTACCTTTTATTTCTTTTTATCTTTTAACTCATTTTCTTTAAAATTTCATGTTATTTTACTTTTCTTTATTTTATTTCATTCTTGATTTTGACACTGACATGTTTATTTTTGTGAGTTATTATCTAATCATTTTGGATGAGTTGGAGTTGTTAATGATGGTGGTTGCACCAATCTGAGGATTTCCATCTGGGTTCTTTCTTTACCTTTGTTTTTTCCATTTTTATTCATTTTATTATGGAAATTTTTTTAATCTCATTAAAGTAAAAATGGCCAAATGTTTTATAGTAATTAATTTGGGATTTTTCGAAAATCGAGGGCCAAGGTCCTGCTTTTAGCTAATAAAACTGACACTTCTCAAAAATCGATTTGTAACAAATATACATGGCAGGACCAATGTCCTCATTTCAATGAATATCCCAACTTCTGTATGATTTACCTATCGTTTTATAATGGGGGTTGTATTCCCACCCTAATTTTCTTGTAATTTATTTTCGTGTATTTTATTTTGTGTCAATTTACTGCTTTTATCTACGTGAATGGATTGCGCTTTAATTAACTGCATTGTATGGAAAGTTGGTGAAATAATGAATTCAAAACTTAATTGTAATATTAATCAAGGTACAAATAAATGAGAAGTCTCGAACTCGCTCTGGTCTTGAGCTCAAAGAGGTTAGAGGTCCATCTCGATGTTTCATTGGGATGGAACCCCCAAAATATCTCTTGTTTCCTACCAAAAGGTCTAATCTACATAATCCTAGGCTCCAGGGGGTTAGAGGATCATCCTGATGTTCTATTGGGCTGAGACCTCTAAGATCCCTCTGGTTTGCCAAAATTGGATATTTACCCGCTGTGTAATCCTAAGTTCCACGAGGTTAGAGGGTCATCCAAATGTTCTATTAGGCTGATGCCTCCAACATCCTCTTGGCTTACCCACGATGGATACATATGCACCGTCTTAGGCTCACTGAGGCTAGATGACCCTTTCCAATATTCTATTGGGTGGCAACTCAAAGAAACCTCCTTATTGCCGAATATAGACGCACTTGTAATTCGTTGCAAGTTTTTAACGAACCTCATCCCGGAAGTCCTACAAAGCGGGCTGTTTGGGGCACCCCGAGGTTCGGCGCGCATCACATAACCCATGGGCTAATCATACCTCAGAAAGAGATAATAGGACCTCCTGTGCGGGAGTAACAAGGTTGGAAGGATCTATTTCTTGCATTTGGTTGTGGATGTTGTATAAAGCACGACCATGCATTATATGTCATTCATTCATCATCCTAACGGGATATATTTACCACCATCATAGATCCATCTAGTTGGTCCAGGGGTTTCGGTGGACGGTTAATCACAAATTCATTATTTGAATTACCGAAAAGAGTAATAGACTGGGGTTCAGAGTTGCTCATAGACAGCAGTGAGACATACTCTTCAAAATTTTCTGCAAAAATCAATATGGCAAACCCACCAAGAGAATCTAATCCAACTCGAGCTCTTATTGCAGATGAGATGAATAGAAGGTCGCAAGAAGTGGAAAGGAGGTTTGAAGAGTTTGAAGCCCAAATGATGACAATAATGGGGAACTTAACCGCTGCAATGACACCGCCCGCAAGGCAAAATCCAGTCGCCCCACCTGCAGGACAAAATAATCAAGAGATAGTTAGGGAAGATGCTCCGGAAGTGATACGTCCTCCAGCTGTTGACCTTATGGCTATAGGCCAAAGAAGAGCTGAAGCCCATAGATCCAAAAATGATTTTATAAAAGATGAATATGAGGAACCAATAGTGGTGAAAGGTAAGGTGCATTAGACGGAAGAAATAATGCGCAGAAAAATTTGAAACAATGCCCCGTATGCTAACTGTGGGAAAGGGGATAAACCCAAAATATAAAGATTTGAATGGCGAGGATTTAATCCACCGAAACTTTAAAATGCCTAACGTCCCAAAGTTTGATGGCACTTCAAACCCAACAACGCATTTAAAACAGTATTCACTAGTGATGAAGGGTACGACCTTAATAAGGAAGTAAAAGATAAAATACTTCTGCCTGGGCTTAATAGGGCCTGCAATTGACTAGCACCATGGGCTAAATAAGAGAACAAAAGAAGACTCGGACTTGCTAATAAAAGATTTCCTCATGTTGTATAATTGTAGCATGGGGATTGAGGTAACTCTGAAGGACTTAGAACTACTATAGTAGAGGTCAGGAGAGTCATTCCATGAGTACTTACCAGATAGTGGAATAGAGTCATGGAAATGAAGAGGAAGCTTGATACTCTAGATCAAATCAGGTTATTTATGAAGAATGCTAGCCCATACCTAAAAGAGGGGTTGAAGATGAAGGGATTAAAAAACTAAGAATCCCTGAAGGACATTGCCATAGAAGCTGAAAGTGAGTATTTAGCAAGGAAAGCAAGAATGAAGCCTTTGCTAAGAGAGGTTATAACAATCAGGGGACAAGCAACCGGCGAGCTCTAACAGTGCTAACATGGCAGGAAGACAGCTGATGCAGCAAATACTAGGTACTACTCAAATTTGGTTAGATCTCTGTCATTGGTTCTGAGAAGGCTAATGAAGGAGGAGAAGTTACAATCCTTAATACCCAGACCTACCAAGAGCCAAGGATAGCCGGGGCATAAAGAAGAAGAATTTTGTGCTTACCATCAACATACCGGACATACTATAGATAATTGTAAGACGCTAAGGAATGCAATTCAGGATCTTATTGATTCCAATCAGATCACTGATCGAGAATAGAGAAACAACAAGAAGAAATTTTGATACAACAATATTACCCCACCTATTTTCATGATCGGGTCTAGTCTGCCCAAGCACTACAAGAAAACTGGATTTTAACAACCAAAATTTAGTGAAGGGATAAAAATTCGGTCATAAAAAGGTACAAACAACAAAGGCAAATTAATTCGATCATTAAAACTCAAATTTTATTATTATTTAATGACATAATTATTTCCAGTCGTTAAAAGGAATAAAATTCAGTCATTGTTGGCCAAAAATAAAATGGTGGCGGGACTTCATTCTTTGCCTCCAAAAATAATTCTCAATTATTTTATTAGAATAAAACAAAAAATATAAAGGTAAGAAAAACTCAAATCAAAAGTGAACCCACAAAACCAAATGTCTGTAAAATGCTTGCCCACAGGAGCCCTAATCGGTCCCTCATCCCCCACTGACTGCTACCCATCGCCGGAAGCCACCCCACTAGCCCCACCTTCATCTTCCTTCGTCCCTCTCTGTTCTCTACTTCATCATTAAACTTTCGTATTTTTCTTTTGTTCAAAAAGTCTTAAAACTCCCAAATCCTTTTCCTACTCTGCATCTCTTTGTCTAAGATTCTCACCCTCTCATAAATTATATTTATCAACTGTCACCCTATTCTTTGCTTCATCACCGAAAGCAAACTCTCGCCCTTTTGTTAGACTATAACCCTAATGAAATAGATATTATGGAAGTCATATGTCGTTACCCTCTCCACGCAGCCCTGCCGCTCCTCTACATTGCCGCTGCCGCACCACTCGAAGTGTTGTAGGTATAGGTTTGTTCTTTTTGCCTCTGAAATTACTAGAAAGGAAGAGTAAAGGCTAGGATCTCTTTTCCTTGAGCAGTTGAAGCTGAATCGGTTCCTACATGTATCATCTGACTAGAGGTAGCAACCGCTGTAATGCCCCAATACGCCCTAGAAGGGATATCGGAGTTGCTACGCACACAAGTATGCATACAATACAATTAAACCATAGCGAAAATCATACTAATAAGTGGAAAGAAACATTGTTATAAACTAACATACTTTCCATATACAAACCTAACAAATTCAAAATACAAAATGACATCATCCATAAATTACAAGATTATGTGCCTCTGACTAACATTTACAATTCATATACAAATAGTTCTCTTTACAAAGTCATTATACAAAACATTACAAATTGAAACTTATACATATACAAAAACTCCACTTCGCACTTCTACTGGCCAGCAGATGAACTGTAACACCCCCGATGCCCTCGTTGGAAGGATGCCGGGGCGCTACCCGACACTCACTCAGAAGCATGCATACATTCAGCGGAAGCGAACGATAACAACAATAATAAATCCAATAATTTTGACATTAAATTAAGATATAGAATATACTTCATTCAGAATTACATAAGGATCCTTAAAAAAATTATATATGCCACTAATCAAAAGAATACATATACAAAAAGAATAATACAGGAGGAGTACAAAATAAATAAGGACTCTACTCCTAGTGGCCAACCCTGTAGATGCGTAACTCGAACGAGGACCCAAAAACCTGCCACCTACACGGGAAAAGAACCCGTGCTAAGCGATAACGCTTAGTGGGGAGGAACAAAGATAACAGAACACTATACAATAGTATCATATAATAACATATAAATAAATATATGCATCAACATACTAAAATCTCTCAATAACAGAGAACAGAGATATATAAGTCAATAATCACTAAAAGAAAGTAGAACTTAATAACAGCACGCACAAAGTAAAATACACTAACTGGAATCACACAATATTCATAACACTTCAAACCATAGCATGAATTTCACTGGTGGTGGATACGGGAATAATACACGGGTGACCGAAGCCTCAAATACTTTTATACCCGAAGGTAGCACGGGAGACCGGAGTCTCAAAATATTTTCACTAAGACCATAACAGAGGTCAACCGAAATCACTTGACCCATAGCGGGGCCAACACTGGCAGCTGCGCTCACTAACCCTTTATAAGCATGCTTACCTGTAACACCCCTTACCTATACGTAGGAAGCTTCATCCTTGGAGGAGGATGAAGCATCCCAATAGATGTGGGTTGTCACGCAAAACCTCAAGCACAAACATACAACAATAAATCATACACTCAAAGCAGTAAAATAAAGTTTCACAAACACAAGACCAAAGACTGAAATAAAAGGTATAATATTATTAATGTACATAAGAGTCTTTACATATCATATTACAAAAGTGATGTAGCACAAAAGATCGCTTACATCAATAGTTTTCATTACAAAATCACTAAACTACTACATTTGCAAAAAGAAGTACAATCCAGAACCACAAAATCTCTCTCCTAGTTGTGTCGGCCCTTCTGAAATGGATCGCCCTGCTCACAGACTCCAATATCTTCCACACCTACATGGATGAAACACCCGTGCTAAGCGAATACGCTTAGTGGGGAAAAACACAATAGGAAACGACTACTCACAGTGGACGTCGATACAAAGCACATACACATGGCACATACTTAGATCAATACTTAAACAAGTCAACATACTGAAGATAATAATATCTATTACCAATCAATCAGGCATGCATTATCAAATCAAAACCCATAATCACATAAGAAGAGAAAAACCTGCTTACTCAAAATATAGTGGATAGCGAGTAATACATAATCTTTCGAAACGCATGGATACCCGAGGGTATTGAGATCATCATTTTCTTTTTATTTCAAAACATTTTCGCATGGAATCTTGAACAAGATTCAAGTTAAATGGAGATTACGTGGATCCAATTCAGGGACCTGATCAGGGTCCAAAACACATACGCATTGCTGTAGCAAATTGAACTCTATAGTCATGCCTATCATCCACTTAATTTGACTTTCGCAGGTTAAGGATAGATCAACAAATTTTCATTCATATAGCTCTTAAAATTGTCTATTTATAACTATACAAGCATAACAAGAATGGAAATCAAACATTAGAAGCAAAAGAAGAAACTTACTTTTTGAAGCCAGGAGATGTCGCACTCACGACACTGTCGCGCTCGCAACAGAGGCGAAGATCTGCCTCAAGTTACGGTCGCGACAGTCCTCGCATTTGCGGGGGTGTAGACACCGGGTGCCGAGTCAGCCTAGATCAGGATTACCCAATGATGAAAATAAGTGTGCCTATTTATAGGCAAAAAAAAAATGAAAGTTGAAAGTGATGATTTCCTTGTCAAATTGATTTATTATAAATTAATAAAAATGTATTTTAAAAAATATTTTAAATGTTTTAAAAATTATTTTTGAGGCAAAAAGGGTATGTTTTGAAATTGTTGTTTTTTTTAAAAAATTAAATCGAAAAATGGCGAGTGTCAGGCTGCGGCAGCGCGCGGGCGACGGGCGTCGGGCGCGCCGACGGGCGTCGGTCGCCCCTGCGCGCCCCTCCGACGGCCGATCTGCTGTTTTTCCGTTTTTTGGCCTAAAATTTGATTTTTTGTTCATTTTTTTTGTGTAATTTAATGCAAAAACCTTTTATTTTCCAAACCCTTCAAATTCATGAGTTTTTTGTGATTATTGCAATTAAATTTATTTAATTCAATTTAATAAAAATCTGACTTTCTTTGGATTTTTTTATGTATAAAAAGGGGTTTTTAGTAAGGATTTTGGGGGGATTTTTCTTAAGAAAAATATTACTTTCTCTCTTCTTCTTCTTCTTCTTCTTCTTTTTCTTTTTTTGTTCTTCAATAAAAATTCTCCAAGTATTCTAATTTGATTTTTTTTAATTTAATTCTTAAGACAAATAAATCAATTATTTGTTCTTGTGAATTTTCTTATTTCCTTTTCATAATTTTTTTGCTTAAGACAAATAAATCAATTATTTGTTCTTGGAATAAAATTTCATTAAATTTTATTTTTCCTAAATCAAAGCAAGGAAATTATCATCCAACTTCATTCATCACATCAAATTTGAGGGAAAACATTTCTTGGCTCCACTTTTAATTTAATTTTCAATTTATTTTTGTTTACAATTAGTTAGCTATCATGTAAATTCTTTTAGATCTATTATTTATTTTACTTCTTATTTCTTATTGTTTATTTAATTGTTCATATTATTATTTCTTATCATTTCTCTTTTATTTAATTGTTCATATCATTATTTCTTATTCTTAATCTTTTTTTATTATTTCTTATTCTTAATCTTTTATTTAATTGTTCATATTATTATTTCTTATTATTACTTGCATATTTAATTGGATTGTTCATATTCTTTGATATTATCATCATTATTATTATTTGTTATTATTATTGTGATTAGTGTTATTATTATTATTAATATTTATCATTACTACTATCATTATTATTTTTATTAGTTTTGTTTATTATTATAATTAATTATTGTTGTCATCATCATTATTATTTTCATGTTTTCATGCATGTTAAATTGTATTGTTTTTATTTATGCATTTTAAATTGTTTATGTGTTAAGTTATATTTTATTATGCCATCTAATTAATTTATCATACATTATGCATGTTGTTTTATTTATTTTAATTCATTTTTTACATGTTACATGTTTAATTCATTTTTTATTACTAATATCATCTTTATTTGTGTTTTATTTCAATACTTATTTTTCATGTGTGAGTTTTCCAATGGCAAGTGGGAGCCCATGGAAGTTTGAAGACACCATTTTGGCGGAGTTTATATTTGCTTTTATTATTTAATATGTAATTTGCAATAAATTTATTTATTTCCATGCACGTTAATTAAAAGTTGCATAAAATTTTATATTAATAAATTGGGATTTTTTCTAACAAAATGGGACCAATGTCCTAATTTTTCATCCAAATAAATTGTCACTTTAAAATAATTTTCTTTAATTATGCATGCGAGGACCAATGTCCTCACTCTTAATAAATAACCCGTTTTATGCATGATTTACACTTATTTTACAATGGGGGTTGTATTCCGCCCCTAGTTTTGTTGTAATTTATTTTTATGCACTTTATTTTAAGTATGCTTTCATTGAATGTGTAACACCCCAAATCGGGCCTAGTCGGAATCGGCAAACTAAGTCGGTTAAGTGAAGGGTATTTCGATAATTTATGCATGAGTAATATGGATAATAAGGCTTTAGTTGTTAAGAAATTAATTAAATAAAATAATTAAAGGAATTATTATGGTGTGATAGTAGTGTATGGTAGTAGGATGTTAATGGGCTAAGAGATTTCATTGAGTGGTTTATGAGCATGGTGCCTTGGAGATATTTGCATAAAAGAAATAATTATCAAATGGATTATGGGTATGGAACTAAGATGTAGGATATTTTTATGAGTAGTGATTTAGTGTGTGTATGTTTATGGTGACTTGAATTGAAAGTCAAAGTGAGGAGGCTATCTAGTGTGTAGGTTTGTGTATGGTGTATGGGTATATGAAGTCAAGATAATTATGAGTGAGAGCCAATAAAATGGTGCCAAGTGGGCTTGTAATATTATGATAAGTGGACCTATAGAAAGTGGACAAGTGGCATTGGGTAGGTGTGCATTTAGTGTGAAAAGAAAGACAAAGTGAAAGAAAGAGGAGTCCACGTTTACTTCCTTTCATTCTTCCCGATTTTTCCCATTTCCTTTTCTTGTCTTCCCTTTCTTTGTTCCACCTCTTGGTTTTGAGTGAATTAGAAGTGATTTAGTGGAGATTGGAAGCAAGATTGTTAAGGTAAGTAAGGGTTTTAGGGTTCCTACGGATGGATTCTCCTTCTTCTCCTTTTTCTTTTAATTTTGTGTGAGTTAGGGTTTTGAATTAAAAGTAATTTCTGGATTTTTTTGGTTTGTGTAAGTTGGTGGTAACAAGAGGAAGCTCAAGGGCAAGGAAAAGATTGTAGATAGAAGCTAGAGAGTGACTTTGGATCTTTGATTTCCAGGTTTGGGAAACTTTATTTTTTATATGAATTTATATATATATAAATATATATTCATGTATGTTATAAGTTTCTTGATTGTGTGGTTGTTGATAGATGATGATGGTAGTGAGTGTTGGTTTAATTGCTCAATTGTGCATGTGAGTAGGTTTCTGGGTGAAACTGGGTTAGAATGCACTTGACCTTTCTTTGGTAATTAGGTTGTATTGGGAGTTTTAGAACTCCAAATCATGCGATTCTTGAATCATTAGAACCATGAATTCCATTAATTTAAAAGTCTTAGAAATAGCCTTGGGCCAATTCTTGCTCTAAGACCATGCATTTTTTATAACATCGTAGTACCTCCTTTTGTATCAGGTTGTGTGACCAGTATAGGTTGTGGAGGTCATATCTGGAGTTCTAGATGTCCAATTGACCTGAAAATTGTCCTATTTGAAAGTTAAGACGTAGGAGAACATTTGTTAAGAAGACCACTTTTCCTAAAAATGAGGTTTAGAGGTAGGTTTTATGATACTAATTTGTGGTAGAAAGCAGTCTATTAAGGTAGCTGAGGCGAGTCTCTGTCGCGAGCGCGACAAGGGTCGCGACCTCGCGACAGAAAATCATGTTTTGAGCCTTTTCTTCTCTATTTTTGAGTCTAGGGTTGACCCAGATCAATCCCGTATCTTTCCCATCAGTTATTACGCATGTTTAGGGTAATTAATTGGTTATACAAGTAATTATCGTTGGGAAAACTTAGGAGTACGTTTAAGATTGGTGATTTAACTAGTAATTAATCATAGATATAACCCTATGAAGGATTGTTTATGAATGAGTGCTATTATGTTATAGTCTTATGAGTAACCTTAGCATGAAGAACCATATGTATGAATACATTTAACATGGGTGCGATTGAGTTGATTGACGAATAAGGTTGTTATTATAAATTGTGTATATGGACATTGTTAGTGGCATGTTTTATTGAAATTCTTGATACAAATGTTGGATTTATATTGTTAATGATGTGTGACTTGCTGGAAATGAGGTAAGAGACCTTTGGAGGTGTTTGGTGTGTTTGTGGGTGAATTTAAGGAAGGAAAGATCTTGCAAAATTTTGCAGATTTTCGGAATCATGACTCTGTCGCGATCGCGACAGAGACCGGTGATTTTGATGTTGTGCTGTCGCGAGCACGCGATGCTGTCACGAGCCCGCGATAGCAATAGCTTGTCTGCTCTCTGTCGCGAGCGCGACAACCGTCGCGATGGCGACAGAGCACATTGTTGGCCTGTGCTATCGCGAGCACGCGACTTGTCGCGACACCGCGATAGTAATGCTTGTCCTCTGTCGCGATCGCGACACTGTCGCGAGCGCGACAGAGCCGGGCCTTTCTCTCCTTCCCGAGATCGCGAAGTCCGTCGCGCGCGCACAGCGAAGAGACTATTGTCTCTGTCGCGAGCGCGACAGACATCGCGAGCGCGACAGATGTGTTATGTTAAATGAGTTTTTCTTTGGTGATTTCAATGTTTGAATTCCGAACTTGTGGCACTTTTAGGTTTATAATTGGACTATTTTGTGAAATATGTTAATATAATTGGATGTATTATGCATATCTATACTTATGGTCTTTCTCTAAGATTATCATGTTATGCTTCAAGTGTAAATTATATGATGCATGTTTGACTTTATTAACTTATTCATATGTTTCAACTATTGTTGATTAAGTACAATGATATAAAGTATGTGATTTGAAATGTGATTGGTATGAAGCATGACCTGCGAGAGTCAGTCTAGTGGATAGTTAGGCATGCCTAATAGAGTCTATGTATATGTAGCTGCAGCGCCCTGTGAACGATTTGGACCCTGATCAGGTCCCACGACTGGTTCCTCGCGAACCCTTTGATATGAAATGTTTTTGTAATGTGGAAAAAGATGATGTTGCTTTTCGACTAGTACCTGTATGGTACATTATATTATATGTTCCCTCTGAGGTTTACCCGGTCAGAGATTGAGCTATATGTTCCCTCATGAGGTCTCCTCCTCAGTACTCGTTATCCACTATTATGAGTCAGCAGGTACTTTGATGGTTTATTTTATTCTGTTTTGAACTAGCCATCAGAATGTGATATCTGAATGAGCAAGAATCAGTTTTATGTATATGAATATGACTACGGGCTTCAGAAAGTAAATCTGTATTTAGTAAACATGACTTTTCAGTTAACATGATTATCCGTACTTGGCATGTGATTTGTTATTAGTTTCTGAATGCTTTGAAATGATTCGATCGATGTATTTATGTATATGAGTTAAGCATGGTTTTATTGTGTACAAGCATGTGAATCAGATCGGTTGTGAGGGTAAGTATATAAGATGTAATCGTACTTTCTGCATGGTTTTGATATGAATGTGAAGTGATGCGATTATGCCTTCAGTCTCCGTTATGGGAGTGTTTACAACATGATATGCTATGTATTAGAGTTGTGCAGCAGAAGTGTGGTGTTTTGGATGTTTTCTTGGGTATGTGGCTCAGCATGATAATACTGGTGTCGTGTTTTGGGTTATGACTGTTTTGGCCCATTCCTGATATATGTATATGATTATGCGTGTGAGTTTACGAATGAATGCCTTTATTATGCAAGTCTGTTTAGATATGTGTTTTGAATATCCGTAATTGCCATTTGAATGTATTTTGCCTCGACGACCATTGTGAATGGCCGTCCATATTATTATGTTTGTTTTCCCCACTAAGCGTTATCGCTTAGCACGGGCTCTTTTCCCCGTGCAGGTGGCAGGTTTTCTTTTGTTCGAGTCGCGCATCTGCAGAGTCGGCCAGATAGGAGTTAGAAGTGATGTATTTTGTTTAATTTCTGTAGCCTGGATTTTGTAATTCTGATGAATATGTATATGTAATAATATGTAAAAATACTTATATAATATTCTGGGCCATGTAAATATTTGTATAGCGAAGTTTGGAGAATAACTTCTATTGTATGCTTGTAAGTTTTCACAACTGTATGCTTTTGCTTAGTGTATGCGCATTTACAAAATATGCATGTCCAAATCTACTCCTCAAGTTTTAAATTCTTCCGTATTTTAGTATGCTTTGTCTCGCTTCAGTCCGGTAACACACCTACTCGTACGGCCTCCTACTCCATTGCGGATGGGTTCGTCCACGTATGAGTTGGGGTGTTACAGAATGACCAACTTACGCTCTAATTATTGCATCAAAATGTATGAGAAAAGGGATGAAAACTTAAATTCAAAAGTCAATTTTAACTTAATCAAGGTATGAATAAATGAGAAGTCCCGAACCATCTCTGGTCTTTGGGCTCAACAATGCGAGAGGACCATTTCATTGTTTCATTGGAATGGGACTTCCAAGATACCTCTTGTGTCCCGTAAAAAGGCTTTAACTTGCATAGTCCTAGGCTCCATGAGGCGAGAGGGTTATCCTTATGTTATATTAGGATGGGACCTCAAAGACCCCTCTGGTTTGCCCAAAATGGACATAGCAGCGCTATCTTAGGATCACTGAGGCTAAACGAACTTTCCCACTATTCTATTGGAAGGCTACTCCATGAAACCTCCTTATTGCCCAAAATAGACGCCCTTGTAATTTCTTACAAGTTTTTATGAACCTCATCCCGACAACCCTGAAGCGGGCCTCCGAGGCATCCCACGGGGTTAAGCGCGCGTCACAGTGGCGACTCCGCTGGGGACATAAGAGACTTCGATTCGAAAGTACCTTGGTTAAAAATTATAATTGAGTTTTAATTTAAAAATTTTATCCCTTTTTGAATTTGCATTGCATCCATACTAGAGCCTTAGATTATACTAGTTTTGTCCCTTACTTAACTGCGGTGCATTCCCAAAGCACGACCTTACGTTCACTCAATGTGGGGAAGTGTTAGGGATAATCACCAGCCTAAGCCTCGTACCTTATAGTATATCAAATGGAGACCCAATCGGTCGTTATGCTCGTGATGAGCTAGACCCGTTGGTAGGGACCATGCTTGGGTAGCCCTAAAGTATCATCACCCTTGACCAAAGCTCATGTAATGGCAATAGATACTTCCTCTAGGTGATATGCTCCTTAACACAATGCATGCTATGTGGGCCATTATATATTAAACAAAATCAACCAAATTAAATGGTCTTTTATCAAAGGCTTTCATGCCTCGGTTAGCCCATCTTAGTATGGTTGAAATGTTTAAATACATAAAGGCCAAACCCATACGCATGTGCTTTAAAATAAGAAGTGTTGTGCTGCTGGTTTCCCACCACGCACCATACGTGTCCAATGGGTTCCTCGTTAACCCATGGACCAAGCCCACCTAGGATAGAGAATACACTACCTCGTGTGTGGGGGTAATAAGGTTGGAAGGATCTACTTGCTTGAATGTGATTGTCCATGTTGCATCAACACAATCAATCATCGTATATATCATTCATGCATATCCACGTATTGCGCCATAGCCCCCGATGGTTCATACTGGGGGGCACTTGTACCCTAAAAGAATTAACTTCAATTGGCATGTTTGTGTGAATTGAATGTGAGGTTTGGACTAAGTTGAAATGAAGGCAGGACTTGATTGAAAGTTGAGTGGATAGTTTAGTGGCTAATTGGTATATTTATGAGATTAAGTTAGGAGTGGTTTAAGGGCTGATTAGGTCACTTAATGTTGGTTTAATTAGGAATAAAATAATGTAAGAATCAGTTGGTGGAGGCTGATTTTGTGAGTGGAATCCGTGTGGCTTCTTGAGAGTAAGCCACCTCCACTTTTGCATGCATAAGTCTCTTGAGGAGGGTAATGACCCATTAGTGAGGATTGAGTCATTTTTTGTGGTTTTTACCTCCTCTTGCCGTGTGAGTAGTTCCTTTAGTCTCTAAATCAAATTGCATAATTGTTAAGAAGTTCAAGTTGTTAAGTTGCTCAAGAGTTAAGTTATTGGATTTAAGAGGTAAGTGATTATGAATGCTTGTTCTCATCTTCTACTCTTCTTCTTGGTTTTGATTTGGTATTGGAATGAGAAATGAAGGATTATGTTCAATTCTAGAATTGGACTGGTTTTGGTAGTTGAAGAAGTGAAGAAGGATAAAGGGAAAGCTGTAATCGGAGAACCGAGCGTTCGTCGAGATTAGGAGCTAAGGCGACAAGTTTTGGGAATAAACCCTAGTTGTATAGCTATGAAAATTGTGTTGCTTGAATATGAATTTGGTATGAATCATATGTCTACGAGAAGTAATGACCTTGAGCATGAAATTGTATGGCTAGGTTTAATGTTGGATGTGGAGATATGCTTTGAGAAAATGTTGTTTGAGAATATGTATGCTATGTGTATAATGAATATGATTGTGATTTATGCTATGAGTGAATGCCAATGTCAAGATGGAAATCAGGTATGTGCCAATTGGGTATGTGGTTGATGAATTGGGTTAATTTGTTAAAAAGGAAAATGGGTTGGAAGTCCTTGAAAGGAAATAGGAATTGAATGGGGATTTGGAGAAATCTTGCATGCGTCACGGTGACAATCAAATTGATTGTGACCGTGAGGTGTGCTGGAATTCTATTCTGCCTAGCTAAATTGGGTATGTCACGGTAACAATCAAATTGATTGTGATCGTGAGGTATCCAAGGAAGCATTCTGCCCTGCAAAATATGATATGTCATGGTGACAATCAAATTAATTATGACCGTGTCATACCCTCATGTAGCATTCTGCCGAGAATTGGGAACATGTCACGGTGGCAATCAAATTGATTGTGACCGTGACCTATCCTCAATTTGCATTCTGTTTTGGACTTCAACATGTCACGGTGACAATCAAATTGATTGTGACCGTGACCTACCCTGTTTTTGCAATATAACCCAAATGTGTTTGGCCTTTCAAATGGCAAGGCTTTGAGCGAAGGACATTATGAGTAAGTACTATGTGTATATTAGGTAATGTACAATTGCATACTACATGATGATTCTTAAATGCAATCAAATATGTGATTATTAACTATGAAGAATGAGTTTTGAAACATATTGAGTATGCAAGTGAAATGTATAGCTATGTGCTAATGCGAATGTGTAAAGTGAATGTGATGTTAGCTATCAACATATGTGATGTGAAAAGTGAACAATGTGAACTAAATAATATGTTTAACAACTTAAGCCTACGAGTAAAGTAGTGGATAGTTAGGCATGCCTATAGGGTCAAGTGCTGAAGCCCCATGCGTTTAATGTGTCTGATTCCATGGAAATCACAATGCGAAAACAATACGAATAATCCTTGCTGGATTTTACTATAAGTGGATTGATGTTAAGTACCTGAGGGTACCAATGCGTAAATGTAATCTCGATGAGATTCTAGTACCTGAGTGGTACTAATGCGATACCCATTATCCGCGTCTTTGGATTGCAGGCTAACCAACTAATTAAATAAGTGGAAATGAATGTGATACAATATAGTATGCGATGTGAATAAGTGAATATGTGAATGTTGCTTTATGATTGAATATAGTGTTAAACCATGTTATGCATGAAATGGAATTTGATGAAGTGATTCTTAATTAAGCATGATTGTTAGCATGCAATGTGTGATAAATTACTTGTTATATGTGTTCCCCACTAAGTGTTATCGCTTAGCACGGGTTTACTGTAATCTGTGCAGGTACGGACAAGAGGTGACCGAAGGACGCACCCACATATCGACGGTCAACAATAGTAAGTGGATAGTGTAGGTTTTGGGGTTTGTTACTCGGAAATTTTGTATAGACTTTTGTATAATTATTATGTGTATCAGATATGTAAAGGCATGTAATAATGAGATAACTAAGAATAGTAACGAAACAGTTGAATAAGTATGTATGATGTATGATCGTATGTGATGAAATCTTTTTGTTTAGGTTTCCATAAGGTTATACATGTGTTCTGTTGTGTGTGCACGGCCTTCTCTACTAAGACTAGCTAAGCTAGTCTAACGTGGGGAAAGGGCGTCACAAGTTGTGGTATCAGAGCTTTAGGTTTAGTCTTTTCTGGGAGATTGTTTAGCTAGTTTGTGGTTAGTATTGTTGACCTAATGAGGACGTCCTTGTTTGATTTGTGTAGTTAGCAATGGATCCTGATCGCAATATTTGAGAAGAGACAGCTGAAAGTGTGAATCCTCGAGAAATAGAAGTAACGGAGTCTGGTCAGTCTCGGCCAGCTAGCCTTGGGAATGTTATTCCAGAGGGTCCTATGGAAACTCTAATGAAAATGTCGCTAGATATGGCAAGGGTTATGGAACGCATGACTGCACCATAAGCACCATTAGAAACTCTGAGGAAACATGGGGCAGAAGAATTCCACGGTACAAGTATGGATGAGTCTAAAAAGGCAGAGTACTGGCTGGAAAAGGTACAGAGGATTTTGGGAGAGATCAAGTGTCCTTTGGGGCAGCAAGTGGAGTGTGTGGTGTCGCTGCTTCAGGGTGCAACATACGACTGGTGGAAGCTAGTTCTATAGAATTCGAAGCTTCCTGATCCTATTACTTGGGAGTTCTTTGAAAAGGAGCTCAGGAACAAGTTTGTGACGAAAGCTCACAAAGAGGCCAACTGGAAGAAGTTCTTGAATTTAAGACAGAGAGCTATGACAGTAGCAGATTATGAGAAGGAGTTCTATCGTTTGAGCAAGTATGCACCGAAAGGTGTTTTGACTGTGGAGTTTCGGTGTCAGCAGTTTAAAGAAGGATTGAATGAGGAATCAAGGCATTGCTGGTTTTATTGACTACTGAGTAGAATGTGAGTTATTACCGGGTATTTTAGGCGGCAATGAGAGCTGAGAGATCCTTGGGAGCTCAGCAAGACAGGTTACAGAGGAGAAATGCAAATAGAGGTAGTTCCCACGCGGGTAAAAGATTAAGAGATTATCCTATGGCACCACCTGCGGAAACAGTATTTAGTTCTGCAGCGAGAGGTAAGAAGCGTGGAGCTCCTACAGCATCTTGTTCTGGGAGAGGAACATCTAGTAACAGAAGTGAGGTTCATGAGTGTCCTCACAGTGGTAAGAGGCCTAGAGGAGAATGCTGGAGAGTGACGGGTGCATGCTTTAGATGTGGAAGCACTGAGCATTTCCTTGCTAAACTGAGTAAATGCGAGTTTTGGTTGCGAGAGGTATCTTTTCTGGGTCATGTGATATCTTCTAAGGTATTAAGGTGGATCCGGTTAAAATAGGGGCGATTGTGAATTGGAAGCCACCTAAGAACGTGCTTGAGATTTGTAGTTTCTTGGGGTTGGCTGGATACTATAGGAGGTTTGTGAAAGGGTTCTCGGTGTTAGCTTCTCCACTGACAAGGTTACTGCAAAAGGGAGTTAGGTATGAGTGGTCAAAAAAGTGTCAACATAGTTTTGACCAGTTAAAGAGGATGCTGGTCGAAGCACCGATTCTTACACAGCCTATGACAGGTAAAGAGTATGTTCTGTACACCGATGCCTCAGGAATAGGGTTAGATTATATATTGATGCAAGATGGAAAGGTGGTAGCGTATGCATCAAGGCAATTGAAACCGCATGAGCAGAATTATCCAACTCATGACTTGGAATTGGCGGCAGTAGTGTTCGCTTTAAAGATTTGGCGACATTACTTGTATGGTGAGAAGTGTAGAATTTACACCGATCACAAGAGTTTGAAATATCTGCTTACTCAGAAAGAATTGAATCTGAGACAGCGAAGATGGCTTGAGTTGTTTAAAGATTATGATTGTATTGTGGATTATCACCTGGGAAAAGCTAATGTAGTGGTGGATGCATTGAGCAGGAAATCTATTTCAGTATTACAGTTGAAGCAGATTAGATGGAGAATCTCTGTAGATGGAGCCTTGCTAGCACAGTTGAAAGCGAGACTGATCTTGAGAGATGAATTAATAGCTGCACAGAGGAATGATGCAAGGTTACAGTAGATTTGGCAGTCCGTCGGTACTGGTGACAAGACTGATTATTCAGTGAATGAGCATGGAGTGTTGTTACATAAGAACAGGATATGTGTGGCAGATGATAAAGAATTGAAGAAACGATTGATGCATGAAGCCCATAATACAGTTTTCACTATGCATCCAGGTGGAAACAAGATGTATCAGGATCTGAAACAGATGTATTAGTGGTCTGGTATGAAGAAAGACATAGTGGAGTACGTGTCCAAGTGCTTGGTATGTCAACAAGTTAAAGCGGAACATCAAGTCCCACAAGGAATGTTGAATCCACTCCCTATTCCACAATGGAAATGGGATAACATCATAATGGATTTTGTTTCTGGATTGCCTCTGACCTTAAGACAGCAAGATGCAGTATGGGTCATTGTGGACAGGTTCTCAAAATCGGCTCATTTTATACCAGTTCGGATGAATTACTCTATGGAAAGGTTGGCAGAATTGTATGTGAGAGAGATTGTTCAGTTGCATGGAGGTTTGTGAAAGGGTTCTCGGTGTTAGCTTGTCCACTGACAAGGTTACTGCAAAAGGGAGTTAGGTATGAGTGGTCAGAAAAGTGTCAACATAGTTTTGACCAGTTAAAGAGGATGCTGGTCGAAGCACCGATTCTTACACAGCCTATGACAGGTAAAGAGTATGTTCTGTACACCGATGCCTCAGGAATAGGGTTAGATTATGTATTGATGCAAGATGGAAAGGTGGTAGCGTATTCATCAAGGCAATTGAAACCGCATGAGCAGAATTATCCAACTCATGACTTGGAATTGGCGGCAGTAGTGTTCGCTTTAAAGATTTAACGACATTACTTGTATGGTGAGAAGTGTAGAATTTACACTGATCACAAGAGTTTGAAATATCTGCTTACTCAGAAAGAATTGAATCTGAGACAGCGAAGATGGCTTGAGTTGTTTAAAGATTATGATTGTATTGTGGATTATCACCTGGGAAAAGCTAATGTAGTGGTGGATGCATTGAGCAGGAAATCTATTTCAGTATTACAGTTGAAGCAGATTAGATGGAGAATCTCTGCAGATGGAGCCTTGCTAGCACAGTTGAAAGCGAGACCGATCTTGAGAGATGAATTAATAGCTGCACAGAGGAATGATGCAAGGTTACAGCAGATTTGGCAGTCCGTCGGTACTGGTGACAAGACTGATTATTCAGTGAATGAGCATGGAGTGTTGTTACATAAGAACAGGATATGTGTGGCAGATGATAAAGAATTGAAGAAACGATTGATGCATGAAGCCCATAATACAGTTTTCACTATGCATCCAGGTGGAAACAAGATGTATCAGGATCTGAAACAGATGTATTAGTGGCCTGGTATGAAGAAAGACATAGTGGAGTACGTGTCCAAGTGCTTGGTATGTCAACAAGTTAAAGCGGAACATCAAGTCCCACAAGGAATGTTGAATCCACTCCCTATTCCACAATGGAAATGGGATAACATCACAATGGATTTTGTTTCTAGATTGCCTCTGACCTTAAGACAGCAAGATGCAGTATGGGTCATTGTGGACAGGTTCTCAAAATCGGCTCATTTTATACCAGTTCGGATGAATTACTCTATGGAAAGGTTGGCAGAATTGTATGTGAGAGAGATTGTTCAGTTGCATGGAGAACCCTTATCTATTGTTTCTGATAGGGATCCCAGATTTACTTCTAAGTTTTGGAAGAGTCTGCAGGTGGCCTTGGGTACGAAATTGAACTTCAATACTGCTTTCCATCCGCAAATTGATGGACAATCGGAAAGAATTATCCAGGTACTTGAAGATTTGATGCGAGCATGTGTATTGGATTTCTCTAAGAGTTGGGATAAGTATCTTCCACTTATGGAATTTGCCTATAACAACAGTTATCAGACTAGTATTGGCATGGCACCGTATGAAGCTTTGTATGGAAGGAAATGTCGCACACCGATTTGCTGGATGGAATTGAATGAACATAGAGTCATTGGACCAGATTTGGTTCGTAATACAGAAGAGAAAGCAAGGCTTATTCAGCAAAGGCTAAAGGCAGCTAGTGATAGACAGAAATCCTATGCAGATTTGAAGCGAAGGGATGTTGAATTTGAAGTGCGTGACAAAGTGTTTTTGAAAGTATCTCCTTGGAGGAAGGTACTGAGGTTTGGCAAGAAAGGTAAACTGAGTCCGAGGTTTATTGGACCATATGAAGTCCTGGAAAGAGTGGGATCTGTAGCATATCGATTGGCTTTACCTCCGGCGTTAACAAAGCTTCATGATGTGTTTCATGTGTCCATGCTGAGAAGATACAGGTCAGATGAATCTCATGTGTTGCCTGTGTAAGAGGTGGAAGTTCAGCCAGACTTCACCTATGATGAGAAGCCAAAAGCGATACTAGCAAGGGAGGTGAGACAGCTTCGGAATAAGCAGATACCACTTGTGAAAGTGCTCTGGCAGCATCATGGTGTTGAGGACGCAACATGGGGACCGGAAGCTGCTATGCGAGAGCAACACCCGCAGTTGTTTATCACAGGTATGAATTTCGAGGATGAAATTCTTTAAGGAGGGGAGAGTTGTCATGGCCGGACTTGCACCCTAAAAGAATTAACTTGAATTGGCATGTGTGTGTGAATTGAATGTGAGGTTTGGACTAAGTTGAAATGAAGGCAGGACTTGATTGAAAGTTGAGTGGATAGTTTAGTGGCTAATTGGTATATTTATGAGATTAAGTTAGGAGTGGTTTAAGGGCTGATTAGGTCACTTAATGATGGTTTAATTAGGAATAAAATAATGTAAGAATCAGTTGGTGGAGGCTGATTTTGTGAGTGGAATCCGTGTGGCTACTTGGTAGTAAGCCACCTCCACTTTTGCATGCATAAGTCTCTTGAGGAGGGCAATGACCCATTTGTGAGGATTGAGTCATTTTCTGTGTTTTCTACCTCCTCTTGCCGTGTGAGTAGTTCCTTTGGTCTCTAAATCAAATTGCATAATTGTTAAGAAGTTCAAGTTGTTAAGTTACTCAAGAGTTAAGTTGTTGGATTTAAGAGGTAAGTGATTATGAATGCTTGTTCTCATCTTCTACTCTTCTTCTTGGTTTTGATTTGGTATTGGAATGAGAATTGATGGATTATGTTCAATTCTGGAATTGGACTGGTTTTGCTAGTTGAAGAAGTGAAGAAGGATAAAGGGAAAGCTGTAATCGGAGAACCGAGCGTTCGTCGAGATTAGGAGCTAAGGCGACAAGGTTTGGGAACAAACCCTAGTTGTATAGCTATGAAAATTGTGTTGCTTGAATATGAATTTGGTATGAATCATGTGTATATGAGAAGTAATGGCCTTGAGCATGAAATTGTATGGCTAGGTTTAATGTTGGATGTGGAGATATGCTTTGAGAAAATGTTGTTTGAGAATATGTACGCTATGTGTATAATGAATATGATTATGATTTATGCTATGAGTGAATGCCAATGTCAAGATGGAAATCAGGTATGTGCCAATTAGGTATGTGGTTGATGAATTGGGTTAATTTATTAAAAAGGAAAATGGGTTGGAAGTCCTTGAAAGGAAATGGGAATTGAATGGGGATTTGGAGAAATCTTGCATGGGTCACGGTGACAATCAAATTGATTGTGACCGTGAGGTGTGCTGGAATTATGTTATGCCTAGCTGAATTGGGTATGTCATGGTGACAATCAAATTGATTGTGACCGTGAGGTATCCAAGGAAGCATTCCGCCCTGCAAAATATGATATGTCACGGTGACAATCAAATTAATTGTGACCGTGACATACCCTAAAGTAGCATTCTGCCGAGAATTGGGAACATGTCACGGTGGCAATCAAATTGATTGTGACCGTGACCTGTCCTCAATTTACATTCTGTTTTGGACTTCAACATGTCACGGTGAAAATCAAATTGATTGTGACCGTGACCTCCCCTGTTTTTGCAATATAACCCTAATGTGTTTTACCTTTCAAATGGCAAGGCTTTGAGCTAAAATGAAGGACATTATGAGTAAGTAATATGTGTATATTAGGTAATGTACAATTGCATACTACATGATGATTCTTGAATGCAATCAAATATGTGATTATTAACTATGAAGAATGAGTTTGGAAACATATTGAGTATGCAAGTGAAATGTATAACTATGTGCTAATGCGAATGTGTAAAGTGAATGTGATGTTTGCTATCAACATATGTGATGTGAAAAGTGAACAATGTGAACTGAATAATATGTTTAACAACTTAAGCCTACGAGTCAAGTAGTGGATAGTTAGGCATGCCTATAGGGTCAAGTGCTGCAGCCCCATGCATTTAATGTGTCTGATTCCATGGGAATCACAATGCGAATAATCCTTGATTGATTTTACTATAAGTGGATTAATGTTAAGTACCTGAGGGTACCAATGCGTAAATGTAATCTCGATGAGATTCTAGTACCTGAGTGGTACCAATGCGATACCCGTTATCCGCATCTTTGGATTGTAGGTTAACCAACTAATTAAATAAGTGGAAATGAATGTGATACAATATAGTATGCGATGTGAATACGTGAATATGTGAATGTTGCTTTATGATTGAATATAGTATTAAACCATGTTAGTTATGAAATGGAATTTGATGAAGTGATTCTTAATTAAGCATGATTGTTAGCATGCAATGTGTGATAAATTACTTGTTATATGTGTTCCCCACAAAGCGTTTTCGCTTAGCATGGGTTTACTCTAATCCGTGCAGGTACGGACAAGAGGTGACCGAAGGACGCACCCGCATATCGATGGTCAACAATAGGAAGATGATAGTGTAGGTTTTGGGGTTTGTTACTCGGGAATTTTGTGTAAACTTTTGTATAATTATTATGTGTATCGGATATGTAAAGGCATGTAATAATGAGATAACTAAGAATAGTAAAGAAACAGTTGTATAAGTATGTATGATGTATGATCGTATGTGATGAAATCTTTTTGTTTAGGTTTCCATAAGGTTATACATGTGTTCTGTTGTGTGTGCACGGCCTTCTCTACTAAGACTAGCTAAGCTAGTCTGACGTGGGGAAAGGGCGTCACAGGTTCGGGGCGCGTCACAGTGGCGACTCCGCTGGGGACATAAGAGACTTCGATTCGAAAGTACCTTGTTTAAAAATTATAATTGAGTTTTAATTTAAAAATTTTATCCCTTTTCGAATTTTCATTGCATCCATACTAGAGCCTTAGATTATGCTAGTTTGGTCCCTTGCTTAACCGAGGTGCATTCCCAAAGCACGACCTTACGTTCACTCAATGTGGGGAAGGTTTAGGGATAATCACCAGCCCAAGCCTCGTACCTTATGGTATATCAAATGGAGACCCAATCGGTCATTATGTTCGTGATGAACTAGACCCGTTGGCAGGGACCATGCTTGGGTAGCCCTAAAGTATCATCACCCTTGACCAAAGCTCATGTAATGGCAATAGATACTTCCCCTAGGTGATATGCTCCCTAACACAATTCTTGCTATGTGGGCCATTATATATTGAACAAAATCAACCAAAATAAATGGTCTTTTATCAAAGGCTTTCATGAACCAGTGAGCCCATCTTAATATGGTTGAAATGTTTGAATACATAAAGGCTAAACCCATATGCATGTGCTTTAAAATAAGAAGTGTTGTGCTGCTGGTTTCCCACCACGCACCATAGGCGTCCAATGGGTTCCCCGTTAACCCATGGACCAAACCCACCTAGGAAAGAGAATACACTACCTTGTGTGCGGGGGTGATAAGGTTGGAAGGATCTACTGGCTTCAATGTGATTGTCCATGTTGCATCAACACAATCAATCATCGTATATATCATTCATGCATCATCCTAATAGTTCAAATCTTTTCAGCCATCATAGATTCACCTAAGTGGACCAGGGGTTCTGACGGTCAGCTGGTGAGGATTGATCTGCCTCTTGGATTGAAAGAATTAGTGTCTGACTGGAATTTTGAGCCACCCTCAACAACCAAAGAGTCATCCATAGAATTACAAATGGCAGAAGAGACCGGAGCATTAACAACTCAAGACCTTGCTAGGAGGCTAGAGGATTTTGAGCGAAGAATGTTGGAAATGATGGGAGCTATGGCTGATAGGATTGCTCATCCTCCTGCTCCACAACCACCAACTGCTCCATATCCACCTATTGCGCCACAGCCCCCGATGGTTCATACTGGGGGGCAAGTTGAACCACCTGCTGGCAGAGAAGCCTCCGTTGTAGTTAATGCTCCTCGCCAGCTTGTTAATGAACATATGCTTGTTATGCCTGCTGAGCCAAGAAGGGCAATAATCCCCAATCCCAATGATGATTTTGTGATAGAGGAGGAAGATGAAGAGGCAGTAGCACCTCAGTTTGTTGGGGTCAGAGCACCCAGGGAAGAAGATGAGGCGATGAGAGGGACGAGGCAACAAATCGAAGCCATTACCCGAATGTTATCATCCGAAAAGGGGATCAACCCTAAAGACAGAGATTCAGGGGACAAAGAGCTATTGCCCCAAAGGTTCAAAATGCCTGAGCTGCCAAAGTTTGATGGCACTTCGGATCCATCTGCACATATTAAGCAGTATACCCTGGTGATGAAAGGCACAGGGTTGACCAAGAAACAGAAGGTGGATTATTTCTGCCTTAGTCTGGTGGGTCCGACTGTGGACTGGTATCACGGGCTGGATAGGAGGTCCAAGGAAGATTGGGACCTTTTAACTGAGGAGCTCATGAAGCAATATGACTGCAGTACTAGGATGGAGGTTATCTTAAAGGACCTCGAGCTTTTACAGTAGAAAAATGATGAGTCGTTCCATGAGTACCTTACAAGATGGAGAAATAAGGTCATGGAGATGAAGAGAAAGCCTGACACTGCTGACCAAATCAGGCTTGTCATACCCCAAATCGGGCCTAGTCGGATTTGGCAAGCTAAGTCGGATAAGTGAAGGATATTTCGGTAAATTGTGCATGAGAAATTTGGATGATAAGGATTTAATTGCTAAGTAATTTATTAAATAAGTTAAGTGTGTGAATTATTTGGTGTGCATGTGGTGTATGGTTGTAGGGTATTTTGGTTGTGGCAATTATCTAGTGGTTAGTGTGTTTGGTACCAAGGTTGGAAAATATCTACCTAAGAGATATCAAGTGAGGTAAGTGTATGGTGCCTTGGTGTTTGAAGTCAAAAGGTGGAATTTTGGTCCAATGAGAACGTGCCATGTGGCAAGGTTGGTGGGCATTGAATGAAGAAAAGAAGAAAAGAGAGAGAGAGAGAAAGAGAACACAGAATTTTTGGTTCCCGTTCTCCCCTCCCTCTCACGCCTCGTCTTCTTCTTATCTTCTCCATTCTTTGTTTTCCCTCTCTTTCTCTTTTGGCCGGACTATGTACTTGCTTAGAGTGCTTTGATTGAGTTTTTGGAAAAAGATTAAGGAGGTATGTGTTTGAGTTTAGGGTTCCTGCGTTTTGGGTTTCTTCCTCCTTTCTTCTTGGTTTTTGTTTGAGTTATTTGGGTTTGGATGAGTAATTTTCTGGGTTTTTGTTTGTGCAAGTTCAAGTTGGCAAGAAGAAGCTCAAGGGCAAGGAAAGGATAGAAGATTGAAGCTAGAAAGTGATTTTTTTTGGATCTTTGATTTCCAGGTTTTGAAATTTGTTTTATACATTTCAGTTTTGGGTTGTCTGCCCTAATTCTTCTTTCGATCATGAATGTGTATTTGTGTGTGTGTTTTCCAAGAATTTGAGTGTTGATATGAGTTTATGCAAGATTCGTTTAGGAATTTGTGTTATACGTGTAGTTGGCATGTTTGTTTGAATGAAATTCTGGAAATTATGGTGATCTTGATGTGTTCTTAGCATGACCGTTGGTATGTTATCATATGGTAATTATAATGTAAGTGTATGGGTGTCCGTTAAGGCATGGGTACGCTGGCATGATAGCTGCATGTGTAATATCTCTTGTGACGATGCACGGTAAGATCCGGATACTTGAGACCTTGGTAAGTATATGCTTGTGAGATTGTAAGTAGTTCTGCATGATGATACTTGCATCACGCATGATGTTATGTCTGTTTTGGCTTATTTTCGACATAAGTATATGGATATGGATGTGAGTTTTCGAATGAATGCCATTCTATGCAAGCCTGATTATTTTTGTGTTATGAATGTCCGCATCTACTTTGTGAATGTGTTATGCCTTGACGACCATTGTGAATGGTCGCCCTTATTGCTATGTGTTTTCCCCACTAAGCGTTATCGCTTAGCACGGGCTCTTTTCCCGTGCAGGTGGCAGGTTGGTCCGGTTCAAGTCGCGTATCTGCAAGGTCGGCCACGTAGGAGTTAGAAGTTCTGTATTTTGTTACCAGCTTATGTAATTCGGATTTTGTAATTCAGTAATGTTTTGTATATGTATAAATATAAAGATCTTGACGTAATATTTGGGCTATGTAAGTGTTTTCAAGTATTGACATTTTGGATTAGTTTTTGTACCTTTTCTGTCTAACGAATGCTTCCGCTGAATGAATGCATGTTTGCATGATAGTATGCTTCCGCTTAGTGCTTGTGGGTGAGTGCGATGTAATGCATGATCAGCTTATGCCCTCAAAAGTTTTTAATTCTCTCGTATTCCTATATGCTTATGAATGTGTGAATGTATGCTTTGCATGATCTAAAAATTGATTCTTTGCATTTAAGAAACTTGTTAAAACCTTGTTGAACACTTGTTTGATATTGTAATTATTTTAGATTGAAGGAATAAGTTATCAGGAATACCGTGAAAAAAAAAAGAAAAAAAAAGAGAAGTGAAATGGCAATAAATTTAACTCCGCTGTCCGCTTAAAAAGTGGTTAAGAGTAGAGCTAGTAGCCACTTTGAATTATGTGATCTGAGTAACCGGATGTATGCGGGTCAGAACCGGATTTCTTCACATAAAAAGGATCTCTACATTCATTGTAAGTAATTTTATCTTTCCTAGGCTGGAAAAATTGAGTGTATGCAGGTCAGAACCTGGTACCCTCTCATTTATTACAGTCTAAGTTCAGAAAATATATAAATGTTTATGTGCAATAAATTTCCTGATTTCTCTTGTTCCTCCATCTAATACAAATGTGAAGTTTGGTGTCTAATTTGGTTTGATGATTTCTCTTTTATGCACTGATACTAATGTTAAAGTGAGACAAATTGCCTGCATGACTTAATATTTATAAGCCTTCATATTTCTAATTTGAAAAGGTAGCTGAGAAACCCGTGTTTTGATATGATAATGTGGTAGACTATTTTGGACTTCTATCTCTATCTTGCCTTACATTTTGATTTATTTGGAACTTATGGGATTGGAATTTGATTTTTGGGTGAATGAACTTTTGAAGGATTGTGATTGAGGTTTAATTTATGCTTGAGGACAAGCATGGGATAAGTGTGGGGGAATTTGAAGATTGCCTGATATTACATGTTTTGGTCTATTTTTCCTCACTTTATTGCACTTAATTTTGGCTTAAATTAGTACTTTTAACTTCCTTTTTTTTTGTGATTTTGGTGATTGTAGGGTCAAAGTGGTAGAAAGGAAACAAATTGAAGCTATATGGAGTGAATTTGGAACATGCACGAAAGTTCATGGAATTTAGAAGCAAAGAGCTAATTTTGGGCTTAGCCTTGCCCAAGGCTAAGGGGCAAGGGTAAGGAGCTGCCTTTCCAAAGGCTAAGGGCCAAGACGCGACAGCAAAGTGCACATGTAGGTTTTTAATTTAAAAGTTGACCTAGCCACCAGCTGGACTTCATCAGATTTTTGGGGATAATTATACCATAATTTAGGGGATATTAGGCAGTATTTTTAGGAAGATAATTATCACACCCCAAATCAGGCCTGGTCGGAATTGGCGCGTTAACTCGGGAATTCAAGGGTACTTCAGTAATTTGTGCTTGAGAAAAATTGGATAATAAGGATTTAATGGCAAAGTAATTAATTAAGTAGGTTGTAAAGGGAAATGTTAGAGTGTGCTTGTAGTGTATGGAAGTAGGATATAAGTGGATTAAGGGGTTTTATAGTGTGGGTTGTATGTATGGTGCCTTGGATGTAAGTGGGTTTTAAGGAATAATATGGTGTGAGTGGTATTTGGTGCCTTGAAGATATTTATTCAAGACATGGTTGTGTGTGGTTGGTGTATGGTGCTTAGAGTGGGAAAGTCAAGTGAGTGGATGTTTGGCCCAATAGGAGAGGGACAAGTGGCTTGGTAGGTGGGCAATTAATGGGAAAAGAGTTAAAGGAAAAGAAGAAAGAGAGGGAGAGCAGATTTCACGTTGGGGCTCCCTCCTCTCTCTCCCGTTCTTTCTCTTCTTCTCTTCTTTCCCGTTTCTTGCGTTTCGTCTCTTGTTTGTGTGGGTTGGAGCTGGTTTTGGAAGTGTTTGAGAGCAAGATTGAAGAGGTAAGTGGTTAGATTTTGGATGTTGTGTTTGGATTTTGGATTGTCTTCTTCTTTGGTTTTGTTTAAGTTAAGGTTTGTGGAAGAGCAATAGTGGGTTTTGGTTTTGTGCAAGCTTTGGGTTTCAAGAAAAAGCTGAAGGGTAAAGAGAAGGTGAAGATTGGGTCTTGAAGCTACAAAGAAATCAGGTTTGGGAGCCTTGATTTATGAATTGGAATCTATGAGTTGTCGTGCCCTAATTCTCACTTAAGATGTAAATGAGTTTGTATTGTTTAAATCTATGAAATTTGAGTGTTTTGGTATGTGTAAATGCATGAATTAGTTTGGGTAGATGTGTTAGTAATCCATGTTATTGATTGAAATGAATTTATATGAGGGTTGGCTTTGCAATGCATGAGTCTTGGCAATTCTGTCCCGTTTTTATTTGATCTCTGTATATTTTTTTTGTCATAGGTCGAGTGTTAGACCTCCTAATCATGTGATTCTTGAGCCATTAGAACCATGATGTCCATGTCTTTAAATGTCCTAGAAATAGTCTTGGGAAAATTCTTGATCTAAGACCCTGTAATTTGGATAAAATCGTAGTGTCTCTTTTTGTGTCGGGTTGTTTGACCAGTATGGGTTGTGGAGAGCATATCTAGAGTTTAAGATGTTCTTTTGATCTGAAATTTGTTGCAATTTAACGTTAACATCTTAGGGAACATTTATTAAGAAGGAAGGTTTGGATAAAAATGAGGTTTAGAGGTCGGTTTAGGCAACACAAGTTCGGGGGCGTAAGCAGTCTTTCGTGGGTTCTGAGATGAGCCTCTGTCGCGATCGCGACAAGGGTCGCGACCTCGCGACAGAAAAATCTATATTAGCCTTTATTTCTTCATTTTTCAGCCCTCGGTTGACCTGGATCAATACCGTACCTTTCCCTCGGCTTATTATACACGTTTCGGATAATTAAATGGCTATATAAGTAGTTGTCTTTGGGAAAAACTTATGAGTACGATTAAGATTGGTGATTTTTTGGAATCTGGGTGGTGAGATACTCTTAATATATGATATGTATGTTATGGGTTTTTGTTTGGGTAAAGTAAATTGCATGAGCATGGGATTATTATGATGATTTTGGAATTGATGTGGTTTGATGCATAAATTGGGTTTTTGATTTATTCTTGAAATTGAATGTTTAAATCATTGGATTGTATGAAGTTGTTGTTAATAAATGTTGTATTATTATTGTTGATGCCAAGGGATGGCTGAATTGGAGGTAAGTGATCTTGGATTGAGATTTGTGTGATGGGAGCAGGAATTGGAAGAGAAAAATTTGCAGAATTTCTGCAGATTTTTGAAATCCAGATGCTGTCGCGATCGCGACAGAGAGCGGTGTTGGGAGCTTCGCTGTCGCGAGCCCGCGACAGCCGAAGTGTTGAGCACCCTCTGTCGCGAGCGCGACAACTGTCGCGATCGCGACAGAGGGTGATGCTGGGCAAGTGCTATCGCGAGCACGCGATTCATCGCGAGCCCGCGACAATACCAATTGTTCTCTGTCGCGATCGTGACATACGTCGCGAGCGCAACAGAGTCTGGCCCTTCCGTCCTCCTCGCGGTCGCGAAGTCCGTCGCGCGCACGCAGCGAAGAGACTTCAGTCTCTATCGCGAGCGCGACAGACGTCGCGGGCGCGACAGACCCTTATATGCTAAATGAGTTCTCTTCCAATTCGTGTGGTTTGAACTTCTGTTCCTTTTGACAATTATGAGATTTATGTTTGGTATTTTATGAATAATATGAATATGGAACCATGATATGATTATGTACATATATGATGATAATTTTGGGAGTTATGAAATGGATTGAATGGTTTATGTATGACCTGTTAGAGTCTAGTAAGTGGATAGTTAGGCATGCCTAATAGAGTTCTGTTAGTTGCAGCCCCTTTTGAACGTTTGGACCCTGATCAGGTCCCTGGTTGGTTCCTCGCGAACCCTTTATATGTATGGATCTTGTTTAAGATCCCCTTTCGTTAAAATGTTTTCGAATGTGGAAAATGATGTTGTTTTTCTCTTGATTCGTACCCGTAAGGTGCGCCCGTTCGTACCAATAAGGTACCATCAGATAAAGTTTATGTGATTACTTCGATCGTACCCGTAAGGTGCGCCCGTTCGTGCCAGCGAGGCACTGTCAGATTTCTCGTTATCCACTATTTTGAGTCAGCAGGTATTTTATTCGCTTTGTCTGATATGAATATGAGATTATAATAACCGTTTGGTTAAGATTTCAGTAATATGAATCAGCTATCTTTCTGATGTGATCATGGAAGTTTGAATGGTTTGAATATGACTCAAGTATACATTTGTATATGCTTACAACCTATATTGTATTGTGAATGTGTCTAGTTGAGTGGTTGAGATGTAAGCATGCGAACTAGTATGTATAAGTACACTGGCTTGCATCATTGTATACTATGGTTAAATGTGTGAATGAGTATTCATCATATTGAGATGCCATGCATGTGGATCGACGTTGGTAAGTGCATGTGCCATAAGGTATCGATATGCTATATGTTCCTATGAACTCAGTTATCGCAACGTTTTTAATACGTAGTTATGTGTTTGCAATTCACGGCATGATATTGTATGGAATAGAGTTGTGCAGTGGAAGTGTGGTGGTTTGATGCTATACACTGGGTTTTTATTTAGTGTAGGAATCTTGTGACATGATAAGTATGTTTTAGTACCTCTTAAGGATGCATGATGGTTGGGTGTAGTTTTGCTTGGTAACTGTGTTGCTATTCGATACCTCAGTGAATCCGGTAAGTTTAATGCATGTGATATTGTATGTAGTTTTGCATGGTGATAATTGTATTATGTATGGTATTGCCTTGGCTATGCAAGTCTGATTATATATGTGTTATGAATATCCGCATTTGACATTCGAATGTGTTATGCCTTTGCGACCATTGTGAATGGCCATTCATATTACTTGTGTGTTCTCCCCACTAAGCGTTATCGCTTAGCACGGGCTCTCTTCCCGTGCAGGTGGCAGGTTGTGTTCGGATCGAGTCGCGTATCTGCAAGGTCGACCACATAGGAGTTAGCAGTGTATTGTTATTTTGTTTCAGTTTCTGCATTTCGAATTATGTAATTTTGTAGCCTTTTTACTTATGTATTTGTATATGTAAGAATCTTATTGTAATTAAGTTTTCCATTAAATGAGCCTTTTGTTTTATCGTTCACTTTATGCTTCCGCCGAGTGATCTTATGTATGCATGTGTTTATGCTTCTGCTTAGTGCTTGCGTGTGTGCGTGAGTTATTGCATGATCAGTTTGTGCCCACAGGGTAAGTCAAGTTTTTAATTACCCGTATTTTTGTATATATGTTTATGCTTGTACGCATACTTTCGCGTAACGAATGTGTATATCCGTGTGTGAGAGCGTCGGGTAGTGCGCTCGCCGGCGTCCTTCCAATGGGGGCGGCGGTGGGGGTGTTACAATAATATTACATTTAATATTTGTAATTTGTTTCCAAAGTTTGGATAGGAATTAATGACATTCCTAACTTATCTAGGTTTTATTCCTATTTAGTTAGGGAAAAACGTGAATAGTGACATCTCTTCTACTTCTTCTTCATTTAGGTTTTTCTCATGGCTGTAACAGGGAGTTTAGTTTCTCAATTTAATTTAATTTTGTTTTTACTTTAATGATGTGTGGCTAAAAACTCTTATTTCTGTTAAAGATCAATTCAAGGCCAAGTTTTTATTCACCATGAGATTGTTGTACTTATTTATTGTTCTTAATTTCATATAATGTTCATGTTATTTACTGAAGTTTAGAGAAGCCATATCTCGATTATTATTTATTTTATGTTCAATGAGGCACCGTTGTTCATTTAAATAAATAAAATAATGCTAGTTATGTTTGCTAAATCCGTAATTGTTTGGTAAGGTTAACAATGAGTGGCAATCAGTATAACTTCCTCACAAGGGCTGTTATATTGAGTAAATGCATGATTTGGTCTAAATCGGACTCGCGTGAAGTCGGTTGGCTTAGGTCAGGTCTTTCTATTCCTTAATGTTATCAGTAAATTAAATTCTTGCGCGTGCTAAGGGTTATTTATTGGTTAGGAATTAATTATAGTCTTACTTGATTAATTCATTAATACAGAAAGATTAGGTCGGGAGTGTGAAGCCGACAGCTATAACTGTCCCATTAATTGTTTTTTAGATTTACTCTTTTGTCAATGATCGGTTGAATTAATCCTGTGTTGCGAATATCTTTAACTGGAATTTATCATCTATTGAATTTCTTTTGGTCAATTTACTGCTTGTTTATTTATTTCTTTACATTCAGCATTTGTTAGCTTTTATTTTATGAAAACCCCCCTTTTATATTTTTATTGTTAAAAATCTTGTTATTTAAAGTTATTTCGGTGCTAATCTCTATGGATTCGATCCTTTCTTGCCCTATTTTACAATTTAGTTGATAGGATAATTGAGGTATTTATTTTTGGTGGCTTCGACACCCATCAGGCTTTTATGGATTTGATGAACCGAGTGTTTAGGCCATATCTCGACCGATTTCTAGTAGCGTTTATAGATGACATTTTTGTTTTCTCGAAGGATGAGAATGAGCACGAAGAGCATCTTTAGTTAGTATTGCAAGTGTTGAGGGAGCACTGTTTGTTTGCAAAGCTTAGCAAGTTTTACTTTTGGCTTCGAGAGGTGTCTTTCTTAGGTCATATTGTGTCGGCTAAGGGTATCCAAGTGGATTCAGCCAAGATTGAGGCAATTGTGGATTAGAAAACACTTAGGAATGTTCTAAAAGTGAGAACCTTCCTTGGTTTGGCAAGCTACTACCGTCGGTGTGTGAAGGGTTTTTTCGGTCATAGCAACTCCTATGACTAGATTATTGAGGAAAGGAGTCAAATTCGAGTGGTCGGATAAGTGTCAGCTGTGCTTTGAGAGGTTGAAGAGTTTGTTAGTTGAAGCTCTTATACTGACTCAACCCACCTCTGGTAAAGAGTTTGTGATGTAAAGATTTGGCGGCATTATCTATATGGGGAGAAATGTAGGATTTTCACAGACCATAAGAGTTTGAAATATCTCCTCACGCAAAAAGAGTTGAACACGAGACAGCGCCGATGGTTAGAGTTGTTCAAGGATTACAACTGCATTGTGGATTACCATCTGGGTAAAGCCAATGTGGTTACAGATGCTTTGAGTCAGAAGTCAATTTTGGCTTTGTTCTTGAGACGATTCAGATGGAGATTTGATTCGGATGGTGTTTTGGTGGCCTAATTGAGAGTGCAACTGACTTTGAGACAGTCTATTGTGGACACTCATAAGGATGATTTGAGATTGCAATGGATTTTGCAAGAGGTTCAGCAGGGTAAGCAGTCTGAGTTTTCAGTTTTGGATGGGGTGCTTATGTATAGGGATCGCTTGTGTGTGGCCGAGAATGATGAGTTAAGGAAGAAACTTTTGAGTGAGGTACATACTACGGTCTTTACTATGCATCCTGGTAGTGAGAAAATGTATCGGGATTTGAAACAGTTCTACTGGTGGTCTGGGATGAAGAGAGCTATTGTGGAATTTGTTGAAGGTGTCTGATGTGTCAATAGGTTAAGGCTGAGCATCAAGTTCCTTCAGGATTGCTCACTCCTTTATCTATTCCTCAGTGGAAATGGGATGACATCGCCATGGATTTTGTATCGGGTTTGCCAGTGACTGAGAGAAAGCATAACTCGGTTTGGGTTCTTGTGGATCGGCTTATGAAGTCAGCGCATTTTGTGCCGGTTAGAGTGGATTACTCGATGGATAAGTTGGCCAGTGTGTATATGGATGAGGTAGTTCAATTTCATGGAGTGCCTTTGTCGATAGTTTCAGATCGGGATCTAAGGTTCACATCTAAGTTCTGGAAAGAATTGCTGAGAGCTTTGGGTACCAAGTTCAACTTCAGTACAGCATTCCATCCTCAGACAGATGGTCAGTTCGAGCGAGTTATCAAGATTTTAGAGGATATGCTTCGAGCTTGTGCTTTGGAATTTTCTGGCAGTTAGGATCAGTATGTGCCGCTTATGGAGTTTGCCTAAAACAACAGTTATCAGTCCAGCATTAGGATGTCACCGTTTGAGACTTTGTATGGTCGACTGTGTAGGACTCTAGTTTTTGGACAGAGTTGACCGAGTGATCTTTTATTGGGCCAGAGATGATTAGAGATACCGAAGAGAAGATCAGAGTTGTGCAATGGAATCTGAAAGTGGCTAAGGATAGACAGAGGTCCTATGCCAATTTGAAGAGGAAGGATATTCAGTTTGAAGTCGGGGATAAAGTTTTCCTTAAGGTTTCACCTTGGAGGAAAGTTTTGCGGTTTGCCAAGAAAGGTAAACTTAGTCGTCGGTTCATTGGGCCTTTTGAGATTTTGAAGAGAGTTCGTCCGGTAGCCTATAGGTTGGCTTTACCAATGGAGTTGGCTAAGATGCATGATGTTTTCCACGTCTCTATGCTTCGTCAGTATAGATCGGATCCATCGCATGTGTTGTCAGTTCAAGATGTTTGGATTCAGCCGGATTACTCCTATGATGAAGAGCCAAAGGCTATTGTAGCTCGAGAAGTGAGACAGTTGAGAAACAAGCAAATCCCTCTAGTCAAGGTTCTTTGGAGGAAGCGACTTGGAAACCAGAGGCGGCGATGAGGATTCAGTATCCGCATTTGTTCAGTTCAGGTGAGAATTTCGCGGACGAAATTCTTGTTAGTAGGGGAGAGTTATAACACCCCGATTCCCCCTTATTAGTTTGAGCCATGTTTGCCATGTGTATGAGTGCATGTGTGGCAGTTTTGGCATATCAAGGGCATTTTAGGTAAAATGCATGTTTTATGGGCTGTAATATTGTGTGGGTGCATAAATGTTAGTAAGGTGTATGTGCATTGGGTTGTGCTAGTGTGTGCATGAGCATATAGTTGTAGTGTGTGAATTATGTTGGTTGGTCTTGTGTGTAGTAGCATGTGTGTTTGTTGGGTGTGAGTGGTCAAGTCCCACCAACCAAAGAGTGACAAGTGGCTAGAAATTAGGAAAAAGTAAATAAAGAGGAGAGGGAAATGAGAACAGTAAATTGTTGTCTCTTTCCCGTTTCCTCTTCCTCTCTTCATCTTTTTACTCTTTTCTCTTCACTTGGGTGCCCTAGCTTGGGTTCAAGTGTGGTGGTGGAAATTGGTCATTCCCTTAGCTTTGATTGGTAAGTCTTTCATGGCTTTCTTCATCTTCTTCATCTTTTTCCATTGTTCTTGATTTTGTTTAGATTGGGTTTTCATTTAGGTTTTGTATTTGTGTCATTTTTGGGTGTTCTTGATTAGTTGAGCCTCCTCGCGATCCCAAGGGAAAGGAGAAGGCTAGTAAGAGTGGTGCTCATTGATTTGGAGCATAGGAGTTATAGGTTTGGGACTTTTGTTTGGGTTTTGTTTGGAATTTGATTGTTTGATGTTCATATGGTGATTTATGCCTTTGCATGTGATCTCTAGAAAATTGATGCTTGATGAGGCATATTATAGTGTTAATGTTATGGGTATTTAATTGATTTGAGTTATAATGTATGAATGTTGAAGTATTGAGCAATTATTGAAGTTTGATGAATATTTGCTGTAAATTTCTGGGTTTGTGTTCTTGAGGAGTTTGATTTTGATAATGCATGATTTTAATTGTGTAATGTGTTGAATTAATTTGTGTTTATGTTATATGTGATGGTAGAAGGCTTATTTGAAGGTAAGATGAGGTTTGGTTTGATTTTGGGTCAAAATGGTTTTGTGATTGGAAATCTGGGTTTGCTGCGTTTTAATCGCGATGTTGTCGTGAGCACGACAGAACGGTGAATTCCAGTTTTACGCGAGATTGCTCTGTTGGTTTGTAAGGCATCCAACTCGTGATTGAGTAGCACGACTCGTGAAGCTTAGCATGTACGAGTGGTGCGGCAGAATCATGCATCGGCAAGAGGGGAGACTGAGAGTTCACGAGACGTGAACTGAGTTCACGAGTCGTGAACACAGTTCATGAATCGTGAACATTGTTCACAAGTCATGAAGGTTGTCTCACGACTCCCATGCCCTTCACTCTTCGTCCTTCCCCTCGCGCAGGCCTATCACCATGACACTGGTCGCGATCGCGACAGTGACCTCTTTGCCCCTTCCCCTCGCGAAGGCCATCCGACTACTGTTGCGAGCGCAACGCCAGTCGCGATCGCAACAGTGTCCTCCTTTCGCCATATTTTTCGATTTTGTCCCTTTTCTTCTAAAATGATTTTTGTATCATTTGTTCATGAGTTTTTACTACTGTATCGGAGTAATTATGCATATATCTATGAATGATATTATGATTTCTTCATGATGAATTATATGTTATGCCTTGAGCATGATTTGTATTATGCATGACCTATGACAGTCAGTCTAGTGGATAGTTATGCATGCCTAAAAGAGTCCTTTAGCTATAGCCTCTGTACTATTTTGGACCCTAATTAGGTACCCGTTTAGTTCCTCGCGAACTTCTACGTGTACGGATCTTGTTTAAGATCCATTTGTAAAATGTTTTGAAAAGAGAAAATGTGATATTGTTTTCCGATTCGTACTCGTAAGGTACTGCTATGCGTCGATTCGTACCCATAAGGTACCGCTACGCGTTTACTTGTTATCCACTACTGTGAGTCAGCAGGTGTTATGATTTGTCCTGATATGATTATAAGTGTGTGAATCCGAATGAATATGAATATAAGTATTTGAATATGAATGACTCTAATATGAGCATATGAATCTGTTGGCATAAGAATATGTTTATTGAACCTTTGAATGGTTGTGAATGGAATTCTCTTGTGTTTATATCTTATGGTATTTCAGCATATGCCATTTCGTATGTGATTTGCCGTGACGACCATTGTGAATGGCCGTCCATATATTATTGTTTGTCTCCCCACTAAGTGTTATCACTTAGCACGATGTCTTCACCCGTGCAGGTGTGGAAGGTGTATAGCTTTTGGGAGAGTCTCCGCCAGTCAAGCCAACACAGTGGGATTGTTGATAGGACATAGTTTCTTCTTATATCATCATTATTTTGTAATAGTGATATCTCTTGTATATAGTTTTGTTAAGCTTCCGCTATATATCTCTAACTGATGTAATTATGTTGGTATCAGAACAATTATGTAATTGAATATTGTTATTCTATGAATGAATGATCTTTTGGTTTTAAAGTTTCAATTTTTGCTATTTATATGTATGTTATATGATGTGAATGTATGTATGTACCATTCTGTTTGGTGTGACACCCCTTCTCATACGGGTTCTCACTCCCTCGTGGATGGGTTCTCCTACGTATTGGTAGGGGGTGTTACACTCCCAGTTCTTTCCAGCAAACTAGTGTACGACACTTCCTACCATACAACACTTCAAATGGTGCCATGCCAACACTTGTTTGGTAACTGTTGTTATAAGCAAATTCCATAAGTGGAATGTACTTATCCCAACTTTTAGAGAAATCCAAAACACATGCTCTCATCAAATCTTCCAATACTTGGATAACTCTTTCCGATTGTCCATCGGTCGGTGGATGGAATGTAGTACTGAAGTTTAGCTTGGTACCCAATGCAGCTTCAAGACTCTTCCATAACTTAGAAGTGTACCTCGGGTCCCTATCAGATACAATAGATACAGGCACACATACAATCTGATAATTTCTTTCACGTACAATTCAACTAGCAGATCTATAGAGTAGTTCATTCGAACCGGTATAAAGTGAGCTGATTTTGAAAATCTATCCACAATTACCCACACTGCATCTTGTTGCCCCGAAGTCAAAGGTAATCCAGAAACAAAATCCATGGTAATATTGTCCCATTTCCATTGTGGGATGGGAAGAGGATTCAATAACCCATGTGGAACCTGATGTTCCGCTTTCACTTGTTGACAGGTCAGACATTTGGTTACGTATTCTACCACATCCCTTTTCATACCAGGCCACCAATATAGTTGTTTTAAATCCTGATACATCTTGTTTCTACCTGGATGCATAGTGAAGGCAGCATTATGCGCCTCATACATCAATCTTTTCTTCATTTCTTTGTCATTTGCAACATATACTCGATCCTCATAAAGCAGTACACCGCACTCATTCACTGAATAGTCAGTCTTGTCCCCATTCCTAACTAATTGCAAAATCTATTGCAACTTCGAATCATTTCTCCGTGCAGCTATCAATTCATCTCTTAGTACCGGTCTCGCTTTCAGTTGAGGTAACAAAGCCTAATCTACAGAAAAATTCCATCCATTTGTCTTAATAGCAAAGCCAAAATGGGCTTCCTACTCAATGCATCAGCAATTACATTAGATTTACCTGGATGATAGTCTACTATACAGTCATAGTCCTTGAACAATTCAAGCCATCGACACTGTCTCAGGTTTAATTCTTTTTGAGTTAACAAATACTTCAAGCTTTTGTGATCAAAGAAATTTTTACACTTCTCATCATACAAGTAGTGTCGCCAAATCTTTAAGGCAAACACCACTGCTGCCAATTCCAAATCTTGCGTCGGGTAATTCCATTCATGCGGCTTCAGTTGACTGGAGGCATATGCTACCACTTTCCCATCTTGCATCAACACACAACCCAAACCTATGCTAGAGGCATCACTGTATAGAACATATTCTTTGCCAGAGATAGGCTATGTTAGGATAGGTGCCTCCACCAGCATTCTCTTCAATTGTTCAAAACTCGACTGACACCTTTCTGACCATTCAAAGTTAACTCCCTTTTGAAGCAATCGGGTCAAAGGCGAAGCTATTACAGAAAACCCCTTCACAAACCTTCTATAATACCCAGCCAACCCTAGAAAACTGCGAATTTTAAGCACATTTCTAGGTGGCTTCCTGTGACGCCCAAATGCCCCTCGGAAGGACAAGGGAGCGCTACACAATACTAAGCATACAATTACCATATTCAATTAACATTACTTAATATCACTATCACTATTAGCATACATTAAGGACTATAAGCCATACACTACCACTAGCTCATATACTATTACTAGTTCATTATAGCTCTCATATTACAAGTTACGGATTTAACTTCTTAAGTTACATATTACTATATAGATTACAAAAAGAATAGTTATTACAAAAATAGAGCTTTAACTTTACAAATTCATTATACTTAAAATGACACTTCCCGCTCCTAGGGTGGCCTGCAGAACCTCCTTAAAAAATACGACTCCAATCCACAACCTACACAGGACACAAGCACCCATGCTAAGCGATAACGCTTCGTGGGGATGTAGATAAATAAATACTAATACAAGCATTCACAGATTACTATACAATAAGAGGACATGCTCTAAACATACACCATATCATGTAACAATCTCTAAGTCAATAATTCATTAACATGCCGTTATCCAATAATTCATCTTTAAAACAGAAAGTCATGCATTCACTATAAGTCGATAATCACATGCTCATGCTCAATATCTCTTTCTTTAACAAACCAATAATCACTTCATGCTAGCGGAAGGCTTCACAATCAATATCACTAGTTCACTTAGCATGCCATCGATATTACACGATTAATAGGAACAATATTATCACAATATATATATATGAAACATCAACATTCTTTAACACCACATCATTACCAATCATACACACTGTAGACATCGGGTCCTGAGTCAGCCTAGATCAGAGTTACCCAATGATGATAAAATGCCTATTCACGGGCGAAAGTATTGAAAGTGATTTTCTTGTCAAATTTGCATTTTAGAATAAAAAATAATAAAAATATTTAAAAAAATTAATTTTGAAAATTGGGGTTTAGAAATTGTAGTTTTTTTAGTTAAATTTAAAATTTAAAAAATATATATATTGTTTTGTGAGTGTCGGCCGCGGTAGCGAGCGACGAGCGACGCACGGCCCGTCGTGCATGCTGGGCATGTGTGTGTGCCTCGTGCCCGCGATCGACGCCTGTTGGATGCGTCGACGGGCGTCGGTCGGCCCAGATCCGCCGCAAACGTGGTTTTTCCCCCCTTTTTTCGATTTTTCTTCATTTTTCTTGATTCTTTCACCATTTTTTCCGGGTTTTTAATGATTTTTTCCCTATTTTACACCCAAATTAAGGGAAATTAGCTATAAATCCTATTTTCTTCACTAATTAATTATTTTTTCCATTTTATTCATTTAAGTTGTAAATTTGAAAGGATTTTGGGAGGAATTCATTTCGCATCAAAAATTTCATTTTTCTTCTTCTCTTCTTCTCTAAGAATTCTCTCTACACTATTGTGATGCACGCGGAACCCCGGGGCACCTTGAAGACCTACTTTTATGGCAATCGGGATGAGGTTCACGAAAACTTGTAGGAAATTACAAGTGCGTCTATTTTAGGCAACAGGGAGGTTTCTTAGAGTCGCCACCCAACAGAACATTGGGAAAGGTCGTCTAGCCTCAGTGAGCCTAAGACAGCGCTGTTATGTCCATCATAGGCAAGCCGGAGGTGTTAAATAAAATATAAGTACAATAAAACTAGGGGCGGAATGCAACTCCCATTGTAAATAAAATATAAATCATACATAAATCGGTATATTGATTAAGAATGAGGGCATTGATCCTCGCATACATACTTTAAAAAAAGTGTTAAAGGTGATGGTTTTTTTTTGGGGGTATGAAAAATTTGGACATTGGTCCCGTTTTTATTTAGAAAAATGCCAAATTAATTAATAGAAATGTTTTTGTGATTTTCTTTTTAGTGTGCCTAAAATAAACAATTTTATTAAGGATTACATGGCAAAATAAATGAAAAAGCCAAATAAATGAAATATTACAAATAAGGCAATTAAATATCTAACCCAAACGAGCCTTCCGGATCTCCTCGAGTGCTCACAAAAAATGCCCAAGCGGAAAATAAGTTTTGACATAAACAAACAAAACACAGATGAAATAATGTTAGTGATTAAATCAATTAAATAATAATAAATGAATGACAAACTAAAATAAAATAAGGTGATGTGAAAGAATGATAATTGAATTAAAATGTTAGCAAATCAAAGTAAATAAAAATATATATTAAATGATAAAAGAATTAAATGATTTAACTGGAATAAATAAAACATGTTAATGAGTTAATATGTAAAAATATGAAAATGATAATAATAATGATGAATAATGAAAATAAATAAATAAATGAATAAATAAATAGCAATGGCAATGATAAAAGAATGATAAAAAAATAATGAATAAAATAACGATGAAAATTATTAAATAAGTGACATGATCAATTAATGTTATCACAATTAATATGAAATATTTACATGGTAAAAATATCAATTAAAATGAATTTATTTAATTACATGTTAAGAATAATGATGAATTAAAGTAAAATAAATTAATTACATGTTAAAAATAATAAACAATCAATATTTACATGAATAAGAATAAAATATTATATGAACATATTAAATAAAATAAATAAATGAATGAAAGTAATCAAAATATATATGAATAAATTAAATATGAACAGAAATAAAATAAAATAAAAGCGTCAAACCCAGAATATTTACACTTAGAGTTTCGAATTCGATGAAGGTGAAAATGATATTGATTTCCTTATTTGTGGTTTGCAAGATTAGAATTGAATGATAAAATGTTGGAATTTTATTCCAAGAAAAAATGATCAAAAATTCTTTAAGAACAAAGAATTAATTTCTTTGTCTAAAGAATGATTTTTATTGATAAAAATAAAAAATAATCTCAAGAACAAACAATCCTTTTGTTTGTCTCAACAAACAAAACATATGAAAAAAAAAATCTTATTTTTAGAAAATCAAACGAAAAAAATTAGATTTTGATAACAAACAATTATTTTGTTTGTCTCAAAATTATATTTTCATCAAAAAGAGATTGAAAAGAAAAATCAATGAAAAAGAGTTTAATTGAAGAAAAATAAAAAGTTAAAAAAAAAAAAATTTGAGAGCAAATAATTGTTGTATTTGTCTCAAAATTGAAATCAATCAATAAAATTACTTCTAAATATATGTTTAGAAGAAATTCTATTAGAAAAAGATGAACTAAATTTTTTTTTTTTTTTTGGTGGGGAAAATCTGGAATTTTTAGAGAGAAATTGAGAGGAAAAAGAAGAGAAAACCTAAAAAAAACGCAAAGAAAAAAGATCCCCCTTTCTCTTTCTATCTTTGTCTTATTATATGAAGAAAATAGAAAATAAAATTAATTAAGAAAAAAATATCAAATTAAATCAGATCTTATTTGATTTGTATTTTAAAAAAGGAAAAAAACCTTCAAAAACAAAAAAAAAAAGGGATAAAAAATGGATTTTTGGGTGAAAAATCAGAAAAAAAAAATCATTTTGGGGCCAAAAAGGCCAATTTCGGCAGACCAGGTCCTACGGACGCCCGTCGGCGCCCCCGACGGGTGTCCGCAGCGTACGCTGGACGAGAACACTCGCCTAGCGTGCGCGCGAATGCGCGCAGCTGGCGCGGACTATCGCGCATTGCGCGCGATGTTGCCTCGCGCGCGCGCTGCCGACACTCCGAAAATATTTTTATTTATTTTTTTTTCTTAAATTAAATTAAAATATTATAATTTCTAAGCCCCATTTTTCAAATCTAATTTTCATAATATTTTTTATTTTTTTTCACTCTAAAATGCAAATTTGACCAGGAAATCATCACTTTCAACCTTTTTGCTTGTGAAAAGGCATCTTATCATCATTGGGTAACTCTGATCTGGGCTGTTTCAGGACCCGGTGTCTACAGTTGCCCCCAATTTTGGGGAAACTAGTGCACTAGTGCCTAGATGAGCCAAAATTCAGAGAAGAAGGAAAGAGATGCGTACCTGAGGCAGCCCTTACCTTTTTTCCGTGTGGAATGTTGCGACTTGTTGCCGTTGAGCTGTAGTGCTATCCGACTGTAGCTCATTTGCAATCTTTTCTATCGCATTGTCCTGCTCGCCTCCGGTCGGCTTGCACGGCGTCTGTGAGATGCGTTGTCCTCTAACCCCAATCCCGTGGCGATCTGTTATATCGCTTGTGCCCCACTGTCCTCGTCTCGGTCTGCACGGCCGCTGATTTGTATAGCTAGCCTTGTCTCGGCCTGCATGGTGTGAGGTGCAGTGTCTCTAGTTCCGTCCTCTATTGCGATTTGTTCTATCGTTGGTGCCCCGCTAACCTCGTCTCAGCCTGTACGGTGGCTGATTTGTACCGCTAGCCTCGTCTCGGCTTGCACGGTGTGAGGTGCAGTGTCTCTAACTCCATCCTCTATTGTGATCTGTTCTATCGCTGGTGCCCCGCTAACCTCGTCTCGGCCTGTACGGTGGCTGATTTGTACCGCTAGCCTCATCTCGGCCTGCACGGTGTGAGGTGCAGTCTCTCTAACTCCATCCTCTATTGCGATCTGTTCTATCACTGGTGCCCCACTAACCTCGTCTCGGTCTGCACGGTGGCTAATTTGTACCGTTAGCCTCGTCTCGGCCTGCATGGTGTGAGGTGCAGTGTCTCTAACTCCATCCTCTATTGCAATCTATTTTATCGTTGGTGTGCTGCTAGCCTCATCCCAGCTTGCGCGGCGACTGTGAGATGTAGTACTCTCTGACTACAACATCTGTTTGCGATCTGTTCTATTGCTTGTGATCTGTTAGCCTCGTCTCGGCCTAATTGCCCCCGGCATAACGTGAATGAAGAGGTTTCCTTTTCTGGGTAGTTTTTAATAAGGTTAAGCTGAACCCACCTCTTGGATCATCTCATATTGAAGGGATTTGGAATATTTTTGAAAATAACTTGATGTTACGAAGAGATTGAGAAAGCCTTAAGAAAAGGTCTTAAAGATAATGCTCCAAAGAGACTGAGAATGCCTTAAAAAAGGTCTTAAAGATAATGCTCCAAAAATATTGAGAATGCCTAAAAAGGACTCAAAGATAATACTCCGAAGAGACTGAGAATGCCTTAAAAAAAGGTTTTAAAGATAACACTCCAAAGAGATTGTGAATGCCTAAAAAGGACTCAAAGATAATGCTCCAAAGAGACTTTGATGCTCATTGGGAGACTTTGATGTCGAGCCTCCAGAGAGGGAATTATGTTTGAGCCTTCTCAGATGAAAATTATATTTGAGCCTCCAGAGAGGAAATTGGATTTGAGCCTACTCAGAGGAAAATTATATTTGAGGTTTTGGTTGTTTGCCCGCAGGCATATAGGTTTCCATGTCTTTGTTGTTTTTTCTGTTCTTCTTTTTGTTTTGGGATTTTCTTTCTTGGAATTTTTACACTTTGGATGCATTTGAATTTTTACAGTATGTTGGATTTTCAAGGCCTTAAAAATATCTTCTTCTTTTTGTTTTGTTATTTTGCTATTTTTTTGTTTTTTTGTTTTGTGTTTGTTTTTTGTTGTTGTTGCTCGAGAATTTGTTTTTGCTTGAGATTTTGTACATTTGAATTTGGATTTTGTACACTTATTCTGTGATGTGTGTGAGCGTATGTCTTGTGATAGAGAGACCTACCTGGCTGCCCTCGGCATGGCTTGCATGAATAGGCTCGTTCATTTAAATGTCCTCCTAGGAGCGGGTCTGCGAGACTCCATTCTCGTGTGGACTTCATCTTGAACTGATTGTTTGGCGTGGATGAGCGCCAATGTAGAGCTGAAACTGTACCTCGGCCCACTTTTGCATCTGATTGCCTCTAACTAAAGTACGTGTGGGTAGTCCGGCTTCTCAAAGGATCTTCTTTTCTATAGATTTATGTGATTCCGGATTGCCCTTTAGCATGGTGTGTCCGGGTATGCTTGCTCTTCTTGGCATTCCACCTCTATACCTAATCACCTGATTTTACGCTGGATACAGTGGCCAATCATGCTGAGGTAAATCCGTCCTTTGGGCTATCCTTGCTCATGAGGTCTATTCGGACCCTTCCCTCTAAGTCATGTACACAACGACATATACAAAAGATTGTGTGTGCGTATGGAATCATGTGTGTGAAATATACATACAAAACTATATATAAGAAACATGAGCAAAGGATTAATGTACAAGAATTGTGTGTGCATATCTATACGTGTAAAAGACTGAATGCACGTGACATGCATGTGATATGAAAAAATGAATAGACCAATCCCAGGTGGTTAAGGGATTCGTTGAGGGTACTGCTCGGTTGCTCACATTGTCTGATGCTCCCAAGGATGTAGAAAAGCATTGTCTTGGCTTTACGGACTCTAGCCCATAATCTTTTCAAGGAGAACTGACCCGTACGTATCTTTGCCCCCCGGTCAGCGAGCATTTTACCCCCATGACTTTGAATCAAGTTCTACATTATGAACCACCTGCCTAAAGGAAATTTATTTAGAGTAATGCTGCCTTATCACTCCAAGCTTTAAAGGTCATTATTTTAAAGGTAGTGCGTCCCTTGTGGATTTTCACACTAGCTTTCCTTAGCAGGAGATGCGTCCCTTTTGAGATTTTCACATAACCCTGTGCCTAACTTTTGCCTAGAATGGACCCAACCCACTCCAGCGGATTTTTTTTCATTTTTTTTCTTTTTTTTTGAAGGACAGGCTGCCTGTTCCCAGGTTTTCACCCTGCCCTTTGGCCTAACTTTTGCTTAGAGAGCCAGTCACGGTTTTCATCTCTAATGGCCTTTCATTTTTTTTTTAGTCATTTAAGGGGTAGGAGGAGGATTTGTCATGTGAAAATTCGTTATTACTGCCTTGGCAATTGCTCCAACATATGTCCTTATGCCTGCAATAGGTTTCTCTTAACTGTTTAATTGCATGTTTACGTCTAGCTTATGCATGCATTTCTATCTATATGCACCATATAGCAATAAGAATGACCATGACTAGACATGTGATACAAAAACACAAGTTTCATTTAGTTTCAATGAGTAACAACTTAGGTACACCCGACTCCTGTTATCAATCAGCCCTCTCGGGTTTTCTTGATTGAACATTTTCTCTCAAGCCTCTAATTTTTGCCCAGGGTGCCTTTTTTCGATTTTTGACCCGTGGGGCTTTTATTCTCTTCTTTTAATTTTTAATCTTTAGCCTCGGACCCTCTTGAGTCTGTCAATGTTGACTGGTTCTATGAAGTCACCTTCATTGTTGTCCGTTGCTGCTCTCTTGGATAACAATCTCTAGAAGACAAAGGGACCTTCTCACATTGGCCTAAATTTACCTTGTATGTCTGGAACACCTGGTCTCATTTGCTAGAAGACAGAATCTTATTCTTTCAATGGCTGCTTTCTGAACTCCTTCTTGGGTGACGAACAAAGTGTTTGGTGATGAATCCGACTGTGGCAATAATCTCATGACCTATCCTTAAAGATTTGAGCTTTACATCGATCAGGCGTACTGCTTCTACTCCCTGTGTCAAGGAGTCATGGGCGACTATTGTAGAGGTTCCAATGGTGATTCCCTAGCCTTGAAGTGCGGAAGGGTTATTTCTCTGCCCAATTCTTTTTCATGATCTTTTCTGCCAGCATTAAATCATTCATATAGGTCATGCAAATTTTAGCTTGGATTTCTTCCGTGATCCTCTTAGCTCCTTCCTCATTCATCAACTTGTTGCTTGTATAGTACATCGTTCATGCAGATAAAATGGGTAGATGGTTTGCAGATCAGCATTTTGGTCCCTTTTTCTTTTGGCAACCAAGAAGAATGGCAGGATACAGATTGTAACACCCCCTACCTATACGTAGGCGATCCCATCCGATAAGGAGTGAGATGCCGTATGGGTAAAGGTGTCACCACACAGATACAGGATATACATACACTCATACACGATCATACATACCGAAATACATGGTAATTAAAAGCTTTACAAAACCATTCATGAAAGAAGCTGATCATGCATTAATATAACAGAAAACATTACATTACTGTTTGATCAACCCAAAGGTACAAAGATAATTACATATCCAAAAATATACATATACAGAAGCGGAAGCTATTACAAAACTGATACGAGAGAGTTCCGCACAAAAAGAATCATCTAAGACTACAAAAGATCAAGTCCTACACTAAACTCTGCTGTGTTGGCTTGGCTGCGATGACTCTCCTAAGGCAAAACTCCTTCCGCACCTGCACGGGTAAACACACCGTGCTAAGCGATAAACGCTTAGTGGGGAAACACATATAAAAAAGGACAGCCATTCACAATGGTCGTCAAGCATAACGCATACAAATGGCATAATCAGAAATACACATTAGATATAAATATGAATATGCGAACACAAATAGTCATACATTTGATATTATATAATTGCATTTACATTAACTCATCATGGTGCACATTCGGATAATTATCGAAATAGTTCAAAGCAATTAAGCACCTGCTGACTCGAGGTAGTGGATAATGAGTGCACGGACAGTACTTTACGGGTACGAGCCGATTATAGACAGTAACTTATGAGTACAAATCGCAAACCATTTTACTTTGTCATTTACAAAACATTTTATTAAGGGACCTTAAACAAGATCCAAACACATTCGCGAGAAACCAAACGGGGACCTGATCGGGGTCCAAACTAAACTGAGGCTGTAGCTATAGGACTCTATTAGGCATGCCTAACTATCCACTAAACTGACTCTAGCAGGTTATGCATAATCCATTCAATTCATTCCATATATCCTAAAATCATATATATATATACATACATATAGGCATATTCAAATCATATATTCGCATTCGAATAATTCACAAGTTAACAGATATAAGTTTTATAGTCGCCAAAAGAAACTGGAGTTCAAAACCACACACACCAAGAGAAAAACTCATTCAGCATAACAGGTCTGTCGCGCTCGCGACAGAGACCATAGTCTCTTCGCTGCGTGCGTGCGACGGACTTCGCGATCGCGGGGTGGGGAAGAAGCCTGACTCTGTCGTGCTCGCGACGATGTCGCGATGGCGACAGAGATTTTAAACATCGCTATCGCGGGCTCGCGATAAATCGCGTGCTCGCAACAACACAGGCCAGCATTGCACTCTGTCGCGATCGCGACACCGTCGCGCTCGAGACAGAGAGCACCCAACAACTTTTGCTATCGTGAGCTCGCGATAGCAAAAGCCAAGATCATCGATCTCTGTCACGCTCATGACAGAGTCGGGATTTCCAAAATCTGTAAAATTCTGCAGATTTCTTCCTCTCCCAAAATCACCCACAAGCACATAAATCACCTCCAATGGTCTCTTACCTCAAATCCAGCCATCCATCACCATCAATACCCACAATATAACATTTATCAACAAGTAATTTAACACCAAACATCAATTCTGTCACACCCCAAAATAGCCCTGGTCGGAATGTGTATGCTAAGTCGGGAATGCAAGGGTATTTCAGTAATTTGTGTATGAGGAATTTGGATAATAAGGACTTAATGGCAAGTAATTAATTAAGTACGTTAAGAAGAGAAATGTTAGAGTCTGCATGTGGTATACGGTTGTAGGGTGTTTTGGTTGCGGCATTTATCTTGTGAAGTGTGAGTTTGGTACCTTGGCATGAGATATTTATTCAAGAAAGGATTGGGTGCATGTGAGAGTATGGTGACATAGTTTGAAAGTCTAAGTGGGTTTTGTGGTCCGATAGGGAGCTGCCATGTGGCAGTGGTGGATGGGCAGTGAATGAAGAAAGAGAAGAAAATAAAGAGGAAGAGAGAGGGAACACAAGTTTTTGGCATTCCCGTACTCTCCTCTCAGGCCTCCTCTTCTTCTTCTCTTCTCCTTTCTCTGCTTTTCCTTTCTTTCTCTTTTGGCTTGGAGTTGTGCATTGCTTGAAGAGGTAAGCCTGGGGTTTAGGTTTCCTGCATACTGTTCATCTTCTTCTTCTTCTTCTTCTTCTTCTTCTTCTTCTACTGGTTTTACTTCTGTTAGGGTTTGGACTAAGGATTTTTTGGGTTTCTTGTTTGTGCAAGCTTTGGGTTGCAAGAAGAAGCTTAAGGACAAGTAGAGGAGTGAGGATTGAAGCTTAAAGTGTGATTTTTGGATCTTCAATTCTAGGTTTGGGAGCTTTGATTCCTGCATTTGATCTTCTGAGTTGTTTTTGCCCAAATTCTCACTTAGGTTGTAAATGTGTTTGCATTGTTTAATTTCTGGAATTTGGTGTGTTTTGGCATGTGCATATGCATGATTTATGTGGGTAGATTTGTTAGGGATGCATGATAAGGATTGAATTAAAGGTACTGAGTTTGGAATTTGAACTTACTGTAATTTTTAGGGTTTATGTTCTTGAGGGAATTGAATGTGTTTATGCATGATTTTGGTTGTTTAGATTGTTGAATTAAGTTGGTTTTACATCATTTTGATGTATGGAAGATCGATTGGAAGGTAAGATGAGATTGGTAGTGTTTTGAATCAAATTGAAATTGATTTTGTTGAGTTCTTGGAATTCTGGGCATGCTGGGAACGGAAAATCGCGATTCTGATGGAATTTCCGTTTCCAGTGTTCGTGTGTGCCGTGACTACCCTGAATGAGGCAAGTCACGAGTCGTTACTCCCATTCACGACACGTGACTCTATCTCCCAGTCACGACGCGTGAGTCTTCGGCGGGTTGGAAGCAATCGCGGGGCGTGACTCACCAGTCACGACACGTGACTGCCCTGTGAGAGTCAAGTCACGAGTCGTGCCTTAGAGTCACGACTCGTGACTCCCTGGTGAGGCTTATCACGAGGCGTGACATAGAGTCACGACTCGTGACCCTCCTTTGAGGCCAGTCATGAGTTGTGACATGGCTCGTGAACGACCCCCCTTCAGCCCCATTTTCCGAATTAGCCCAGTTTCAACCAAAATGAATTTCCTATTTCTTCTGTATGGACTTATACTACTGTATGATGCATGTCATACTTTTATATGCTCTTATATGGCCTTTTCTGTTTTGCCTTGTTCCCCAAGTGACTAGTTTTCTTATAAAATGACTTTCAAATGCTTTTATGGCTTTTTCCCCTACGGTGTGCTATATTACCTTGCTTACATGAATGATTATCCTAATTTATTTGTGATTAGTAATATGTTATACATATCCTTGATCAGATCCTCCTCTAAGAATAACCTGTCATGCTTAAGAGTTTATTGTATCATTCCACGACTAAGATTATGCGTTATTAATCATTGGCATATATGATTCCACATGTGTTCCTGACATGCTTTAGTAAATTGAGTAGTGCTAAAACATGATTGATTGAACTGTTGCATACTTCAAAATATGAATTGTAGGAGGTATGATTGATAGTATGCTATGCCAAATTTATTTGAATAATATGGTTGATGTCTGAATGCATTATTATGCTTTAGCCTTTGAACTCAATGTGTTATGCTTAAATGTAATTTGGATTATGCATTATTTATACTTAGTTATCCTCACCTGATGCATCATTAGGATTTTTGTATTGATAATCATTGGCATAGTAGTGCTTCCATACCTGATTTCTGACATGCTTTAGAACATTGTTTAATGCTAAAGTGTGTTGACTGTTTTATGTTTTGCAATGGGAATTGTATGATATATGACCGACTTTATGAGCATATTTATATGTCTATCGTACTCTGGTTTTTGCATCATATAAGTATATTTATGCGTTATGCGATTCGAAACGTGAATTGTTTTATGCGTGACCTGCGACAGTCAGTCTAGTGGATAGTTAGGCATGCCTAATAGAGTTTTGTTAGCTACAGACCTGTGGACGTTTGGACCCTGATCAGGTCCCCCGTTTGGTTCCTCACGAACCGTTTATGTGTGTGGATCTTCGCGATCCTTTTTAATGTGTTTTGATCTTGTTTAAGATCCCCCCTCAGGAAAATGTTTCTATTGTGACAAAATAAAATGGTTTTCGATTCTTACCCGTAAGGTACCCTTTGGCCGATTTGTACCCGTAAGGTACTATCAGTACACTCGTTATCCACTATTGTGAGTCAGTAGGTGCTTTGTAGGTTTTTTTTACTTTGAAATAACTATAAGAATGTGATATCCGAATGAGCACGATAATGATTTGGGGAATCAGTTTATATGTATATAAACGTATATTTGAACTTTGGAATGTATGTCTTTATATTGTAAGCATGATTGGATACCTAACACCATTATCCGCACTTGTCATGTGTTGTGTTATAAGTTTCAGAATGCTTTGAATGTGATTCGAGTAATGTATTTATATATGTGACTCAAGCATGGTTTTGTTATATACAAGCATGTGAACCGAAGCAGTTGTGGCTGTAAGTATGTAAGATTTAATTGTACTTTCTACTTGGTGATGATATGAATGTGATGTTATGTGATTATGTCTTCGGTCTCCGCTATTAGAGTGTTTTCAGTATGATATTTATATATTAGAGTTGCGCAGCGGTAATGTGGTGCTTTGAATGCCGTCCCTTGGACTTTGTCTAGTGTGTGTATGGCATGTCAAAGTATGTCAGATAGCTAGTATTCTTAACATGATAGTTGGGTGCGTTATTTTATGGTAATTGTGTCTCATTTGATTGGGTTGTCAGTTCATGCATGGGTACTTGGTTATAACAATTGCATGTGTAAATCTCATGTGACTTCGCACGGTAAGGTACTGATATTTGATACCATTGTAGGTATATGCATGTGATATTGTATGTGGCTCTGCATGATGATACTTGTATCGTGTATTGTATTATGACTGTTTGGCCTATTCTTGACATAAGTATATGGTTATGGTTGTGAGTTTTCGAATTAATGCCTTTACTATGCAAGCCTGATTATATATGTATTTTGAATGTTCGCATTAGCCATTGTGAGTGTGTTATGCCTTGGCGACCATTGTGAATGGCCGTTCATACTCTTGTGTGTTCTCCCCACTAAGCGTTTATCGCTTAGCACGGATTCCTTCCCGTGCAGGTGGCAGGCTTTGTTATGTTTGAGTCGCGCATCTGCAAGGTCAGCCACGTAGGAGTTAGAAGTTTTGTATCTTGTTCAGCTTCTGTACTTCAGTTTTTGTATTTCTGTATTATTGTTTATGTAATTATGTAAGAATCTTGAGATTATTTTTGGGAAATGTAAACGTTAGTATGTTTTTATGTTAAGTTATTCCTTCATTTCATCTTTTGCATTTTTGCTTCCGCTTAGTGCCTGCGTGTGTGTGAGTTATTGCATGATCAGTCTGTGCCCGCAAGTTAAGTCAAGTTTTTAATTAACCCATATTTTTGTATGTATGTTATGTATGAATGTATGCTTCTGCATTGTGCATGTGCATATTTGTGTGAGTGAGCGTCAGGTAGCGCGCCCGTCGGCGTCCTTTCAACGGGGGCGGCGATGGGGGTGTTACAGTTAGTGGTATCAGAGCCCAGGTTTGATGATTCTGAGTGTGTTGTTTGTTATGTGTTGAGTCTTTGCATGAGAGTCGGTTTCGTGTCGTGGCCTAATGCAGATGTGTCTTGTTTTGTGCCGTGTCTAGATGGAGTCTGATCCTAGTGAGAATGTGGGCGAGACAACAGGAAGTGTGAGTCCAGTTAGTGCTGATCAGAATGTTTTCGAGCGTTCTCCAGTTAAAGATTTCGGTCCTATTTCTGATGATAGGACATTAGTACAAGGGTTTATTATGATTTTTGATAGGTTGACTGCTCCTTGTGCTTCTCAAAAATTTGTTCAGAATGTACCTCAGAAGAGAAAAGGATCGGTTAGTGAAGTGCCAGCAGGAAAAAGGGTTCGAGAGGCATCGATGTGTCAACAATGTCAGAAGCAACAGGGGAACAAGAGTAAGAAGAAGTGGCTACCGCCTATATGTCAGCACTGCCAGAAGCGACATCGGGGCCCATGTCGAAAGCTCTCAGGTGCTTGTTTCAGGTGTGGCAGTATGGAACATCAGATAATCGATTGTCCGAAGAAGATGAGTGAGAGTCTAGCTGGGCAAGCTAGAAAGGATGTGGAGGATTTGCTCAAATCTTCTCGAGCGCCTACGGAGTTTGTAACGTATGGCAGGGATGCAATTGAGACCGCAGATTCTTCTGGTAAGTTACATTGCAAGCTTTTGTTTAAGTAAGTTTTGTTTTTTTGGGTTGTTTGAATGTAAGTGTTTCGCCGTGAATTTCGAGGACGAAATTCTTTTAGGAGGGAAGAGTTGTCACACGCCAAAATAGCCCTGGTCGGAATGTGTATGCTAAGTGTGGAATGCAAGGGTATTTCAGTAATTTGTGCATGAGGAATTTGGATAATAAGGACTTAATGGCAAGTAATTAATTAAGTACGTTAAGAAGAGAAATGTTAGAGTGTGCATGTGGTATACGGTTGTAGGGTGTTTTGGTTGTGGCATTTATCTAGTGAAGTGTGAGTTTGGTACCTTGGCATGAGATATTTATTCAAGAAAGGATTGGGTGCATGTGAGAGTATGGTGCCATGGTTTGAAAGTCTAAGTGGGTTTTGTGGTCCAATAGGGAGCTGCCTTGTGGCAGTGGTGGATGGGTAGTGAATGAAGAAAGAGAAGAAAAGAAAGAGGAAGAGAGAGGGAACACAGGTTTTTGGCATTCCCGTTCTCTCCTCTCACGCCTCCTCTTTTTCTTCTCTTCTCCTTTCTCTGCTTTTCCTTTCTTTCACTTTTGGCTTGGAGTTGTGCGTTGCTTGAAGAGGTAAGGCTGGGGTTTAGGTTTCCTGCATACTGTTCTTCTTCTTCTTCTTCTTCTTCTTCTTCTTCTACTGGTTTTACTTCAGTTAGGGTTTGGACTAAGGATTTTGTGGGGTTCTTGTTTGTGCAAGCTTTGGGTTGCAAGAAGAAGCTTAAGGACAAGTAGAGGATTGAGGATTGAAGCTTAAAGTGTGATTTTTGGATCTTCAATTCCATGTTTGGGAGCTTTGATTCCTGCATTTGATCTTCTGAGTTGTTTTTGCCCAAATTCTCACTTAGGTTGTAAATGTGTTTGCATTGTTTAATTTATGGAATTTGGTGTGTTTTGGCATGTGTATATGCATGATTTATGTGAGTAGATGTGTTAGGGATGCATGATAAGGATTGAATTGAAGGTACTGAGTTTGGGATTTGAACTTACTGTAATTTTTAGGGTTTATGTTCTTGAGGGAATTGAATGTGTTTATGCATAATTTTGGTTGTTTTGATTGTTGAATTAAGTTGGTTTTACATCATTTTGATGTATGGAAGATCAATTGGAAGGTAAGATGAGATTGGTAGTGTTTTGAATCAAATTGTAATTGATTTTGTCAAGTTCTTGGAATTCTAGGCATGCTGGGAACGGAAAATCGCGATTCTAGTGGAATTTCCATTTCCAGTGTTCGTCTGTGCCGTGACTGCCCTGAGTGAGGCAAGTCACGAGTCGTGACTCCCAATCACGACACGTGACTCTGTCTCCCAGTCATGACGCGTGACTCTTCGGCGGGCTGGAAGCAATCGCGGGGCATGACTCACCAGTCACGACGCGTGACTGCCCGGTGAGAGGCAAGTCACGAGTCATGACTTAGAGTCACGACTCGTGACTCCCTGTTGAGGCGTGTCATGAGGCGTGACTTAGAGTCATGACTCGTGACTCCCTGGTGAGGCTTGTCACGAGGCGTTACATAGAGTCACGACTCGTGACCCTCCTTTGAGGCCAGTCACGAGTCGTGACATGGCTCGTGACCGACCCCCCTTCAGCCCCATTTTCCGAATTAGCCCAGTTTCAACCAAAATGAATTTCCTATTTCTTCTGTATGGACTTATACTACTGTATGATGCATGTCATACTTTTATATGCTCTTATATGGCCTTTTCTGTTTTGCCTTGTTCCCCAAGTGACTAGTTTTCTTATAAAATGACTTTCAAATGCTTTTATGGCTTTTTCCCCTACGGTGTGCTATATTACCTTGCTTACATGAATGATTATCCTAATTTATTTGTGATTAGTAATATGTTATACATATCCTTGATCAGATCCTCCTCTAAGAATAACCTGTCATGCTTAAGAGTTTATTGTATCATTCCACGACTAAGGTTATGCGTTATTAATCATTGGCATATATGATTCCACATGTGTTCCTGACATCCTTTAGTAAATTTAGTAGTGCTAAAATGTGATTGATTGAACTATTGCATGCTTCAGAATATGAATTGTAGGAGGTATGATTGATAGTATGCTATGCAAAATTTATTTGAATAATATAGTTGATGTCTGAATGCATTATTATGCTTTAGCCTTTGAACTCAATGTGTTATGCTTAAATGTAATTTGGATTATGCATGATTTATACTTAGTTATCCTCACCTGATGCATGATTAGGATTTTTGTATTGATAATCATTGGCATAGTAGTGCTTCCATACCTGATTTCTGACATGCTTTAGAATATTGTTTAATGTTAAAGTGTGTTGACTGTTTTATGTTTTCCAATGGGAATTGTATGATATATGACCGACTTTATGAGCATATTTATATGTCTATCGTACTCTGGTTTTTGCATCATGTAAGTATATTTATGCGTTATGCGATTCGAAACGTGAATTGTTTTATGCATGACCTGCGAGAGTCAGTCTAGTGGATAGTTAGGCATGCCTAATAGAGTTTTGTTAGCTGCAGCCCTGTGGACGTTTGGACCCTGATCAGGTCCCCCGTTTGGTTCCTCACGAACCCTTTATGTGTACGAATCTTCACGATCCTTTTTAATGTGTTTTGATCTTGTTTAAGATCCCCCCTCAGGAAAATGATTCTATTGTGACAAAATAAAATGGTTTTCGATTCGTACCCGTAAGGTACCCTTTGGCCAATTTGTACCCGTAAGGTACTATCAGTACACTCGTTATCCACTATTGTGAGTCAACAGGTGCTTTGTTGGTTTGTTTTACTTTGAAATAACTATAAGAATGTGATATCCGAATGAGCATGATAATGATTTGGGGAATCAGTTTATATGTATATGAACGTATATTTGATCTTCGGAATGTATGTCTTTATATTGTAAGCATGATTGGATACCTAACACCATTATCCGCACTTGTCATGTGTTGTGTTATAAGTTTCAGAATGCTTTGAATGTGATTCGAGTAATGTATTTATGTATGTGACTCAAGCATGGTTTTGTTATATATAAGCTTGTGAACCGAAGCAGTTGTGGCTGTAAGTATGTAAGATTTAACTGTACTTTCTACTTGGTGATGATATGAATGTGATGTTATGTGATTATGTCTTCGGTCTCCGCTATTAGAGTGTTTTCAGCATGGTATTTATATATTAGAGTTGCACAGCGGTAATGTCATGCTTTGGATGCCGTCCCTTGGATTTTGGCTAGTGTGTGTATGGCATGTCAAAGTATGTTAGATAGCTAGCATTCTTAACATGATAGTTGGGTGCGTTATCTTATGGTAATTGTGTCGGATTTGATTGGGTTGTCAGTCCATGCATGGGTACTTGGTTATGACAATTGCATGTGTAAATCTCATGTGACTTCGCACGGTAAGTGTAGACACCGGGTCCCGAGTAGCCTTGATCAGGATTACCCGATGATGAAATTTAGCTATGCCGGCTTATAGGCAAAAAGATTGGAGCTCAGAAGTGATTTTCCTTGTCTTTTCGGTGAGTAAAAAGGGTATTTTAAAAATATTTTAAAAATATTTTTTTAAATTATTTTGAAGAAGAAAAAGTGTGTTTTAGGTTGAGGGTATTTTATATAAAAAAAAAAAATAAAAAAAATAAAAAATAAAAAAAAAAAAAGGTGAAAAACGATGGAAAAATGTTGAAAATAAAATAGGGGAAAATAATCGCGACGAAAAGGCGACGGCCAAGGGCCGTCGCGAATTTCCGTGCGCTCCGCGCACGGAGCGCGCGCTCCGCGCGAGCGACGCGCAGGGCGTCGCTCGCCCCGCGCACGTCGTGCGCGGAAACTCCGCGCAGATCGCACGGAAACGTGCGCGACGCGCACGATCTCTCGCCGAAATCGCCCCACTTCGCCCATTTCGCCCACTTTTCGACCCCCACTCGATTTTCAACCGTTTTTGGACGGTTTTTGGTGGTTTTTGGGTAGTTTTTGATGGTTAAAAACACTGGAAAAATTCAGAAACAGGGGGGAACGAATGAGGAACATTTTGGAGGAAAAAAACTGAATTTTGGAGCTTTGAGTTGAGAGAAAAAAATCCATCTTACACACTTGTTTCCAAGAGCTTTTCTTCAAGTTTTCAAGCTATTTTCTAAGGATTTTCACAAGAGAAGACAAGGAATTCAACACTTCTATCTTCAATTCTTCAAAACTGAATTTGAGGGTAATTATTCTTGGCTTTGCTCATTAATTCTCTTGTTAATTTCATTTATTTTGGCTTCCAATTAACATATCAAACATGTAAATTCTCTTAGTCTCCATATTCTTCTTCTTATTTTTCTTTCTTCAATTATTCATATAACAAATAAGCTTTTTAAATTCTATTATTTTTTTATGTCAAATTATTCTTTGTTCATGTAATTATGCATGCTTTAGGTTGTAAATACCTTTAATTTCTTAATGCTATATCATGTTTATTATTATGCTTTCTTTTGCATGTATGAGTGTTATAGTCATTATTTTATGCTAGTTATGCATGTCAAGTGGAATTATTCTCATGTTACACATTTATTCATGTCTTAACTATAATAAAATTGATTGTCAATAATCTTCCATGTATGTTAATAACTATTATTAATAAGTTGCATATGCCATGATACTTCATCACCTTATGCATGTTAAATTGCATCTTAATCACTTTATGAATGTTAAATTGCATCATGATTATTTTTTTTATGCATGTTATAGTATCTTATGCATGTTATATGGTCTTTGTACATATTACCTTTTATGTTGTATTATTTCATTGGCCTAATCACTAACATGAATTTCTTTTTGATTTTTGGTTGCAAATCCTTGTTTTATTCTCATTTGAGCATCCATGCACATGAAGGAGGAGTTGCGGGGTTTGGTATTTCCTTTATACATTTTTAATTCTCATTTCGTTTATATTTTTAATTTCCTTGTATATATTCATTGAATAAAATGTTTTTTCTATGCGCACCTAAATAAAGATCATAAAAATATTTCTTACTAAATTAATTTAGATTTTTCATAATAAAATGGGACCAATGTCCTAATTTTCATTCCAAATAAAATCATCACATCCAGAATATTTTCTTTAATTGTGCATGCGGGGACCAAAGTCCTCATAATTAATAAATTCCCCGGTTTTATGTATGTGTGCACTTTTAAATGGGAGTTGTATTCCGCTCCTTGTATTATTGTAATTCATTGCTTTACTTGCTAATTTATGGTTTTCCTAACATGAGTAAATGCGCCTTAAATTAATTGCATTGTGTGGAGAGAGAGCGAATTAATGACAATTAAAATTCAATCATAAATTAATCGAGGTAGAAATAGATGAGAAATCCCGGACCCAGCTCTGGTCTTTGGGCTCGAGAGGTTAGAGGTTATCCTCCAATATACTTCTTGGGTCACGAGACTTTAGCGCTAATCCTAGGCCTCATGGCCCAACATGGATACTAAGCGCAGTCTTAGGCTCTCCGAGGCGAGAGTAACTTTCCCAATGTTCTATTGGGTGGCGACTCCATGATACCTCTGTGTTGCTCAACATAGACGCACTTGCGATTTATTGCAAGATGCCAACGGACCCGCAAATGCCCGATCGCCCTCAAGCGGGCGGTCATAGGGGCGGCGCTCGGGATCCGGCGCGCGTCACAGTGGCGACTCCACTGGGGACGATATGGTTCGAGATTTCAATTTGAAAATACCTCGTTTAACATTTATGGTTAAAAATTTAATTCATAAATTCGCTTTATCTCAAAATTGCATATCATCTCATTAGAGCTTTAGATTAAGTTAGTTTGGTCCCTTTTCAAGCCCCGGTGCGTTCCCGAAGCACGACCTCATTTTCACTCAATTTGGGGAAGTGTTAAGGATAATCACCAGCCCAAGCCACGTACCTCAATGGTATATCAAAATGACGACCCGATCGGTCGCTATGCTTGTGATGAGCTAGACCCGTCGGCAGGGATCATGCTTGGGTAGCCTTAAAGTAACATCTCCCTTGTCCAAAGCTCATGTAATGGCAATAGATACTTCCACTAGGTGAAATGTACCGTAATACTATGCTTGCTATATGGGCCATCATATATTAAACGAAATCAATTTAATTAAATGGTCTTCATCAAAGGCTTTCATGCCCCGGTGGGCCCATCTTAGTTAAGTTGAATTGTTTAAATACATAATTGCCAAACACCCATACGTATGTACATTGGATAGGAGCTGTTATGCTGCCGGTTTTTCACCGCGCACCATACGTGTCCATTGGGTTCCACGTTAATCCATGGATCAAGCCCACCTAGGAAAGAGACCGCACCACCACGTGTGTGGGAGATACAAGGTTGGAAAGATCTATCTGCTTGCATGTGTTTGTCTATGTTGCATCAGCACGAGCATACATTGCATTTTAATCATGCATCATCTTAACAATTTTTGAACTTCAGCCATCATAGATTCTCCTGGGTGGTCTAGAGGTCCCGACGGACGGTTAAGAAGGACGCCGCTTTTGGGATTAACAGAGTTAGTGTCGGATCAGAGTTCAGATTCAGTCTTAGAAGGAAGTGTGGGGTTTTCTTCCGAATCATCAACAGAAGTAAGTATGGCTACTCCATCAAATGAGTCTGATGCAACTCGGGCAATAATCACCGAGGAGGTAGGAAAGAGAATGGAGGAATTTGAAGCCCGAATGATTGCAATGATGGGCAATCTTGCCACCACCATAGCTGGGCAACAAGCTGCTGCTGCCCCTATCCGAGTACCAGCTGAACAAGAGGTTGTAAGAGAAGAACGTCCTGTTGCAATTAACCAACCAGTGGTTGACCCACCTGTTGTCGAGCAAAGAGTACCTGCACCCATTGAGCGCAGAGAAGGCCCCAGGTCTGAAGTTGAGTTTGGGGGAGATGAGCATGAGGAGCATGCAGTAGCTAAAGAGAAGTCGCCAAAACTAGATGAGGCAATGTGGAGGAAAATGGAAGAGAGATTTGAGGTCATGGCAAGGATGATGACCGTGGGAAAAGGAATGAACCCAGAAGACCGAGAGCTGGATGGGGATGACCTGATTCCCCAGAATTTTAAGATGCCGGACATTCCCAAATTTGATGGAACCTCTGACCCTGCCGCACACATCAAGCAATACTCGCTAGTCATGAAGGGAACGACCTTAACAAGAAAGCAGAAGATAGAATATTTCTGCTTGAGTCTCACAGGAGCTGCTATTGATTGGTACCATGGGCTTGACAGGAGATCCAAGGAGAACTGGGACCTGTTGACTGAAGAGTTCCTTAAGCAGTACGATTGCAGTACCCGGATGGAGGTCACTTTGAAAGATCTCGAGTTGTTACAGCAGAAGGCTGGGGAGTCCTTCCACGAGTACCTTACTCGGTGGAGAAACCGGGTTATGGAGATGAAACGCAAACCGGACACTTCTGATCAGATCCGGCTATTCATTCGAAATGCCAGCCCTTATTTAAGAGAGGGACTGAAAATGAAGGGACTCAAGGATTGGGAGTCTTTGAAGGACATTGCCATAGAAGCAGAAGGAGAATATCTAGCCAGGAGGGCAAATAGTGAGTCCTATGCCCGGAGGGGATACAGCAATCAGGGGACGGCCAAACCAGTAGGTTCAAGCAGTGGTAACAGAGTTGGGAAGACTGCCGAGGTGTCTGCAACCGGCGTAAGTCAGAGGTATTTCTCCAACTTGGGTAAGCCTTTATCATGGGTGCTGAAGAGGCTAATAAAAGAAGGAAAACTGCGGCCCCTATCACCTAAACCGGCCAAGGCCCAAGGGCAGCCAGGGCACAAAGAGAATGAATACTGCGCATTCCACCAACATACCGGGCATTTGACGGATGAGTGTATAACGCTAAGACATCGGGTCCAAGATCTAATTGACAACAAGCAGATCACCGATCCTGAGCAGAGAGAAAGCAAGAAGAAGTCGGGTTATAACACAGTGCCACCTCCAGTCTTTATGATCGGATCGAGCCTACCAGAGTGGTACGTAATGCAAGATCTATATGGAAATGAGTATGTCGCTATTACTCGCCCTGCAGTGGATGAAAAAGGGGTTTCCGTGGCAGCGATAGACTGTTGGTCCACTAGTGAGAGTGGAGATGATGAAGATGAGAAAAATGGAGAGTTTACGGATCCGTGGGATTCAGAGGAAGAAGAAAGAGTAGAAGCAGTAACAAGAAGTGGGAGGGTCATTCCAGAAGCCGAGAAGCAGCAGGACCCAGCACAAGCAATCGCAGAGAAAGAGCCGGAAGAAAATTCAATAGTGAAGCAACTAAAAAAGACCACGGCTCAGATATCTATTTGGGACCTCTTGAGACAGTCCCCCTCGCACCGACAGAAGTTAGTCGAAGCATTGAGTGTATCAACCGTAGCAACTACAATCTCCCCATCTGAGCTGTTAGACCTTGTAAAGGGGGGATCCGGGGAGAAGTTGGTTTTTTCTGATGCAGACCTACCAACAGAGGGTCGTAACCACAACCGACCATTGTACATCAAGGCACAGATCAATGGTAAACACACCGCTTGTGTCATGGTTGATGACGGGTCATCGATAAATGTCTGCCCTTTGGTGGCACTTCAGGCCTTTGGGATGGATGAGAGTATGTTAAGCAAATCTGACCTGACCATCACTGCCTACGACAACTCCAGAAGGCAAGCATCGGGAATTTTCAAAGCTTTGGTAAAGACAGGGCCCATTGAGACAGAAACAGATTTTGTGGTCTTGCCGATTCCAGCAAACTTTTCAGCTCTGCTTGGTAGATCGTGGTTCCACAAGTTAGGGGGAGTACCATCCACATTACACCAGATAATTAAAATACCCCATGAAGGAGAAGTAGTGACCATTAAAGCAGCAAGAGAGAACCAAGTGTCTGCCTTGGAGATCTCTAATCAGCCATTCAGTGGCTTTCATGTATCGATGATCGGAGAAGAGCAAAACCTAGAAGGTAGCCCTCAAGTGGTGAATATGCTGAAGAAGATGCACTTCCTCCCAGGGGCTGGTTTGGGAAAAGAGTCACAAGGGCTGCAGAATGCTATCACTACACGTGGTCAGAAAGATCGAAAGGGGTTGGGCTACAAAGGAGAATATGGTAAGAAGAAAGGGTCAGGGAAGATTCCCCATATTTCGGAGAGCTTTGTGCCATCATCATCGGTTTGTGCCTACACTGGAGAAGAAGAACCGCAATGGGTAGATGGGAAGATTATCCCTGGATTTGAAATTTTTAACGATGTCTTTGATTAGGAGATCGGAGTTGTTAAAGCCGTAGAGAACTTTTGGGATGAGGAGATTATGACCCAATGCAGCATATGGGACAGGGATGAGCCTGAAGAGATCGTCACTGATAAGCTATTAGCCACTAAGCTCAAAGGGAAGGAGAAGATAGTGGAACCAGAGCCGAAGATTGAGGATCTCAAGATTTCACCAAATCAAGAAGCCAAATCACAGTCATCTGCAGCATCAGCATCGACTGAAGTTGATAGTCATTTAGATTCTCTTTTTATACCAGAACTCTTTGAGAACAATGTTAATGTTTCTGATTATGTTAATGAGATGAACAACTTTGCTTACTTGTGTGATGTTTCTGATGATTTCATTTCGCATGATCATAACCATGATGCATTCATTTTTGATATTAATTCAATTGGCACAACTGCATTTAATCTCGGAACTTTGGAAAATCCAAAGGAAATTTTGCTAGCGTCAGATATAACTCCTGAAGAGAGAATAAAATTTGAGAGAATATTAAAAAAATATGAAAAAGTCTTTGCCTGGACCTATGAGGATATGCCGGGAATAGATCGAGATGTTGCCGAACATGCCATCCCAACTTACCCAGAGTTTAAACCAGTCAAGCAAAAGCTTCGGAGGCTTAGGCCAGAATGGGCACAGAAAGTGAAAGAGGAGATCCATAAGCAGATTGAGGCTAAGTTCCTGATAGAGGTTCAATACCCAACATGGTTAGCTAATGTGGTTCCTGTAGCTAAGAAAGACGGTAAGGTTCGAGTATGCGTCGACTATCGAGACCTGAACAAAGCTTGCCCTAAAGATGATTTCCCACTGCCTCATATTGATGTGCTAGTAGATAGTGCTGCTGCTTGTATGATGTATAGCTTTGTGGATGGATACGCAGGGTACAATCAAATTCTTAACAAGATAGTGGACCGGATCAAGACAGCCTTTATCACCGAGTGGGGGACATATGCCTATCGGGTTATGCCTTTTGGGTTGAAGAATGCAGGAGCAACCTATCAGAGGATGGCAACCAAGGTTCTCAATGACTTAATCCACAAAGAAGTGGAGGTGTACGTCGACGACATGATGATTAAGTCGGCTACCAGGGAAGGTCACTTTGAGGCATTAGAAAAGTTCTTTCAAAGGATTAGCAAGTATGATCTGCGACTCAATCCCAAGAAGTGCATTTTTGGAGTTACATCAGGAAAGTTGTTAGGCCATGTGGTAAGCCAGAGGGGAATCGAGGTTGATCCCGATAAGGTCAAAGCCATAAGAGAGATGCCAGTGCCCCAGAAGGAGAAGGACGTCAGAAGTTTCCTAGGAAAGCTTCAGTACATCAGTCGATTTATTGCCAAGCTAGCTTCGGTATGTGAGCCTATTTTCAAGCTTCTTAGGAAGAATCAGCCGGTGCTATGGAACGATGACTGTCAACTGGCCTTTGACACCATTAAGGACTATCTGCTAAATCCTCCAGTGTTAAGACCACCACGCCGTGCCAAACCATTAATCCTGTACCTGGCTGTGGAAGATAACTCAGTGGGTGCTATGATGTCTCAGGAAGACGATTTTGGTGTAGAGTTTGCCGTTTACTATCTTAGCAAGAAATTCCTGCCTTACGAAGCCAAATATGTAGAGGTGGAAAAGATTTGTTTAGCCGTTATCTGGGCTTCTAAGAAGTTGCGACACTACTTTCATTCCTTCAAGGTACAAACGGTTGCCAAACATAATCCGCTTAGATACCTCCAAGAAGCACCCTCTCTACTAGGGAAGATGGGAAGATGGTTACTGCTATTGCAGGAATTTGACATTGAGTACATAACCAGGAAAACCATTAAGGGAAGAGCTGTAGCGGAGTTCTTAGCCGAGCATCCTATTGAGGGAGATCAGTTTGAATACAACTTCCCAGATGAAGATGTCACGGCCATAGCAGTGCAAGGGTGGCAATTATTCTTTGATGGAGCAGTCAATAATAAGGGAGCAGGTGTAGGAGTTATTCTTACGACCCCAGATGGTGAAAGACTACCATTGGCTAAGAAGCTGAGGTATAAGGCTACCAATAATGAAGCAGAATACGAAGCTTGCATCTTTGGATTGGAAGCATTGCTGGCTCTGGGGGCAAAGACCGCAGAAGTATTTGGGGATTCCTCCTTGGTAATTCACCAAATTAAAGGAGAGTGGTCAGTCAAGGAAGAAAGGCTGCTGCCTTATGTAAAGCACTTGAGAACGTTGAGCAGCCAGTTCGAGATTTGCACTTTCCACTTCATCCCCAGAGATGAAAATCAGTTAGCTGATGCTCTAGCAACTTTAGTGTCCATGTGGGACAACCCAACAGGAGTTGCGATGAAACCCGTGCTGATATATAGTTCGAAAAGACCTTGCTTTGAAGCTGAACAGGTGATGGACATTGAGGCCACTGATGGAAATCCATGGTATTATGACATTCAGAATTATTTAGAGAGATCAGTCTTTCCAGAGGAAGCCACTGAGAAGGACCAAAGAATGATCAGGAAGTTATCCACTCAATTCATCAGTGTTAATGGCACTTTATACAAAAGGCAAGCTGATGGTATCCAGTTAAGATGTCTGGCAGAGAAAGAAGCTAAAAGAGTTATGGAAGAAGTTCATGCCGGGGTTTGTGGAGCTCACATGAATGGCTTAGCCTTAGCAAAGAAGATCATGCGCCAAGGGTTTTATTGGCTCACAATGGATACAGATTGTTCAAAATTTGTGAAGCAATGTCAGTTATGCCAACAGTACGCGAATTTGAGGCATGTGCCAGTTTCAGAGTTACATAACTTAACATCTCCATGGCCATTTGCAGCATGGGGAATAGACATCATAGGCGAAATCCATCCTACTACTTCTAATGGGCATAGATTCATCATAGTTGCCATTGACTACTTCACTAAGTGGGTTGAGGCTGAATCTTTCAAGAAGGTTGATGCAAGGGATATGGCTAAATTCATCGAGCGGAATTTGATATGCAGATATGGTCTCCCACATCACATTGTGTCTGATAATGGGGTACAATTCCTAGCAGAGACTAAACAGATGCTCCAGAAATATAGGATCCAACATCATAAGTCTTCTCCTTATCGTCCTCAAGCAAACGGTGCAGTTGAAGCGGCAAATAAGAATGTGAAGAGAATTTTGGCCAAGATGGTTCAGAACTACAAGGATTGGGCAGAAAAGCTACCCTTCGCACTTTGGGGTTATAGAACAACAGTCAGAACCTCTACGGGGGCAACACCATTCTCTCTGGTGTATGGAACTGAAGCAGTCCTGCCGGTTGAAATTGAGCTGAAATCATTAAGAGCAGTCCTGGAAGCCGAGATTCCGGAGACAGAATGGGCACAACAGCGATTGTTGCAGTTGAATCTATTGGATGAAGATAGGTTGAGAGCCTATTACCACAATCAGGTTTATCAGAAGAGACTAGCTCGGTCCTTTGGCAAGAAGGTACGAAAGCACCCGTTAAAAGAAGGGGATTTGGTCTTTAAGATGATGAGGCCGGGAGTTCCAGACATACGAGGAAAATTCAGACCAACCTGGGAAGGACCTTTCATTTTGAAAAAGTTGCTAACAAAAGGAGCAGCAATTTTAGCAGACAGCGATGGGAATGAGTTCAAGGACCCGGTCAATGTCGATAGACTTAAAAGGTTCCATGGCTAAAGACCAAAAATAAAAAGAAGAGAATAAATGCCCCGCAGGTCGAAAACCGAAAAAAGGCGGCCTTTGCTAAAATTGGGCGCCCTGTCAGGGTGAAAACCGAAAAAAGGCATCCTGGGCAAAAATTAAGGGCCAAGAGAAAATATTCAATCGAGAAAACCCGAGAGGGCCGATTGATAACAGGAGTTTGATGCTGACAAAACCCACTCCGAGATTAGGTGTAGTCATATGCTTTTGAATTCTTGTCAATTGAAAATCATGTATGATGAAATCATATAGAAATGTACACAATTTTGCAATGAATAAAAGAATACATTTTCATTGATCTTTCAGTTCTGTCTTAAAAAGAAATATACCAATTGTTCATCTAAAGATTATTGTTCAGTCCCTTCATCGGATATGTGCTATTTGCTCTTAACAGAAGCTTTGGTGATATAAAAAAAAAGAAAAAAAAAAAAAAAAAAAAAAAAAAAAAAAAAAGGCCGTTAGAGATGAAAACCGTAATTGGCTCTCTAAGCAAAAGTTAGGCCAAAGGGCAGGGTGAAAACCTGGAAACAGGCAGTCTGCCCTACAAAAAAAAATAAAATACACAAAAGCCGCTGGATTGGGTTGGGTCCATTCCAGGCAAAAGTTAGACAAAGGGTTGTGTGGAAATCCCATAAGGGACGCATTTCCCGCAAAGAAAAGCTAGTGCGAAAATCCACAAGGGACGCACTACCTTTAAAACAATGACATTCAATGCCTGGAGCGATAAGGCGGCATTATTTCAAGATGATCTTCTGTCAGTCAGACAACACACAACACAGAACATGAAACAGAATCCCGGGTAAATGATCATTGACCAGGGGGGGGCAAGGATATATACCGGACGTCTCTTTTAGAAAACTTGTCGACGATCTTCAGGTTTCAGGGGGCATTGTAGAGCAGGAAGGCTACAACCTCAGCGAACCATGGACCACCTAGGGCACAGTCTATACATTGTTGCAAGCATTTGCATTCCATATCATGCACACGTGATTTCTTGTATATTCCTATGCATACAATCTTGCAGGAGAAATCGGCGGGAAACACCCACAAAAGCCAAGTGATGACACTAGTCCAAACATCTAAAGGAGCAAAAAATTAAAAAAATAAAAAATAAAAAAATTAATTCACAACGGTTAGCACGATGGCGGCACTACCCACAAGAGGTTAGCACGACCACGGCAATACCAAAATTCACAGCGGTAAGCACGATGGCGGCACTACCCACAAGAGGTTAGCACGACCATGGCACTACCAATTCACAGCGGTTAGCACGATGGCGGCACTACCCACAAGAGGTTAGCACGACCACGGCACTACCAGTTCACAGCGGTTAGCACGATGGCGGCACTACCCACAAGAGGTTAGCACGACCACGGCACTACCAGTTCACAGCGGTTAGCACGATGGCGGCACTACCCACAAGAGGTTAGCACGACCACGGCACTACCAGTTCACAGCGGTTAGCACGATGGCGGCACTACCCACAAGAGGTTAGCACGACCACGGCATTACCAATGCACAATGTTTAGCACGATAGCGGCGCCACCCACAAGAGGTTAGCGCACCTACGGAATTACTAGCTACAACAAAAAAGACAGCAGCAGCTATCATCACAACTCCATCAAGCAGGAAGATCGCCGCTTCAGGTATGCGTTTCTTTCCTTTTCCTGAATTTTGGCTCACCTAGGCACCCATGCACTAGTCTCTTCAAAATTGGGGGCAACTGTAGACACCGGGTCCCGAGTAGCCTTGATCAGGATTACCCGATGATGAAATTTAGCTATGCCGGCTTATAGGCAAAAAGATTGGAGCTCAGAAGTGATTTTCCTTGTCTTTTCGGTGAGTAAAAAGGGTATTTTAAAAATATTTTAAAAATATTTTTTTAAATTATTTTGAAGAAGAAAAAGTGTGTTTTAGGTTGAGGGTATTTTATATAAAAAAAAAAAAAAAAAAGGTGAAAAACGATGGAAAAATGTTGAAAATAAAATAGGGGAAAATAATCGCGACGAAAAGGCGACGGCCAAGGGCCGTCGCGAATTTCCGTGCGCTCCGCGCGTCCGACGCCCTTGGCGTCGGGCGCTCCGCGCGAGCGACGCGCAGGGCGTCGCTCGCCCCACGCACGTCGTGCGCGGAAACTCCGCGCAGATCGCACGGAAACGTGCGCGACGCGCACGATCTCTCGCCGAAATCGCCCCACTTCGCCCATTTCGCCCACTTTTCGACCCCCACTCGATTTTCAACCGTTTTTGGACGGTTTTTGGTGGTTTTTGGGTAGTTTTTGATGGTTAAAAACACTGGAAAAATTCAGAAACAGGGGGGAACGAATGAGGAACATTTTGGAGGAAAAAAACTGAATTTTGGAGCTTTGAGTTGAGAGAAAAAAATCCATCTTACACACTTGTTTCCAAGAGCTTTTCTTCAAGTTTTCAAGCTATTTTCTAAGGATTTTCACAAGAGAAGACAAGGAATTCAACACTTCTATCTTCAATTCTTCAAAACTGAATTTGAGGGTAATTATTCTTGGCTTTGCTCATTAATTCTCTTGTTAATTTCATTTATTTTGGCTTCCAATTAACATATCAAACATGTAAATTCTCTTAGTCTCCATATTCTTCTTCTTATTTTTCTTTCTTCAATTATTCATATAACAAATAAGCTTTTTAAATTCTATTATTTTTTTATGTCAAATTATTCTTTGTTCATGTAATTATGCATGCTTTAGGTTGTAAATACCTTTAATTTCTTAATGCTATATCATGTTTATTATTATGCTTTCTTTTGCATGTATGAGTGTTATAGTCATTATTTTATGCTAGTTATGCATGTCAAGTGGAATTATTCTCATGTTACACATTTATTCATGTCTTAACTATAATAAAATTGATTGTCAATAATCTTCCATGTATGTTAATAACTATTATTAATAAGTTGCATATGCCATGATACTTCATCACCTTATGCATGTTAAATTGCATCTTAATCACTTTATGAATGTTAAATTGCATCATGATTATTTTTTTTATGCATGTTATAGTATCTTATGCATGTTATATGGTCTTTGTACATATTACCTTTTATGTTGTATTATTTCATTGGCCTAATCACTAACATGAATTTCTTTTTGATTTTTGGTTGCAAATCCTTGTTTTATTCTCATTTGAGCATCCATGCACATGAAGGAGGAGTTGCGGGGTTTGGTATTTCCTTTATACATTTTTAATTCTCATTTCGTTTATATTTTTAATTTCCTTGTATATATTCATTGAATAAAATGTTTTTTCTATGCGCACCTAAATAAAGATCATAAAAATATTTCTTACTAAATTAATTTAGATTTTTCATAATAAAATGGGACCAATGTCCTAATTTTCATTCCAAATAAAATCATCACATCCAGAATATTTTCTTTAATTGTGCATGCGGGGACCAAAGTCCTCATAATTAATAAATTCCCCGGTTTTATGTATGTGTGCACTTTTAAATGGGAGTTGTATTCCGCTCCTTGTATTATTGTAATTCATTGCTTTACTTGCTAATTTATGGTTTTCCTAACATGAGTAAATGCGCCTTAAATTAATTGCATTGTGTGGAGAGAGAGCGAATTAATGACAATTAAAATTCAATCATAAATTAATCGAGGTAGAAATAGATGAGAAATCCCGGACCCAGCTCTGGTCTTTGGGCTCGAGAGGTTAGAGGTTATCCTCCAATATACTTCTTGGGTCACGAGACTTTAGCGCTAATCCTAGGCCTCATGGCCCAACATGGATACTAAGCGCAGTCTTAGGCTCTCCGAGGCGAGAGTAACTTTCCCAATGTTCTATTGGGTGGCGACTCCATGATACCTCTGTGTTGCTCAACATAGACGCACTTGCGATTTATTGCAAGATGCCAACGGACCCGCAAATGCCCGATCGCCCTCAAGCGGGCGGTCATAGGGGCGGCGCTCGGGATCCGGCGCGCGTCACAGTAAGGTACTGATATTTGATACCATTGTAGGTATATGCATGTGATATTGTATGTGGCTCTGCATGATGATACTTGTATCGTGTATTGTATTATGACTGTTTGGCCTATTCTTGACATAAGTATATGGTTATGGTTGTGAGTTTTTGAATTAATGCCTTTACTATGCAAGCCTGATTATATATGTATTTTGAATGTTCGCATTAGCCATTGTGAGTGTGTTATGCCTTGGCGACCATTGTGAATGGCCGTTCATACTCTTGTGTGTTCTCCCCACTAAGCATTTATCGCTTAGCACGGATTCCTTTCCGTGCAGGTGGCAGGTTTGGTTATGTTTGAGTCGCGCATCTGCAAGGTGGCCACGTAGGAGTTAGAAGTTTTGTATCTTGTTCAGCTTCTGTACTTCAGTTTTTGTATTTCTGTATTATTGTTTATGTAATTATGTAAGAATCTTGAGATTATTTTTGGGAAATGTAAACGTTAGTATGTTTTTATGTTAAGTTATTCCTTCGTTTCATCTTTTGCATTTATACTTCTGCTTAGTGCCTGCGTGTGTGTGAGTTATTGCATGATCAGTCTGTGCCCGCAAGTTAAGTCAAGTTTTTAATTAACCCGTATTTTCGTATGTATGTTAAGTATGAATGTATGCTTCCGCATTGTGCATGTGCGTATCTATGTGAGTGAGCGTCGGGTAGCGCGCCCGTCGGAATCCTTTCAACGGGGGCGGCGATGGGGGTGTTACAAATTCAAACTCACAATCTCACAAATTATCAATACTCATAAATTTGCAGCAAAAACCCATCAATCCTCATAATCACTACAATAATTCCAAGCTCATGCAAAATTACCTTACCCAAACAAAAACCCATAACATACTTGCCATATTAAGAGCATATCACAACACAATTTCCAGAAATCACCAAGAACACATACATGAACATATTTACATACAAAAACAAGAAATTTCCCAAACCTTGAAATCCTTTGCTCCTAATGTTTAGATCCACTAGATCCCGCTTTCTCTTCACCCTTCGGTTCACGAGGAGGCTCAACTAAGCATAACCCAACAAAACCCACAACAAAGCAACTCTAGATTAAAACCCAAATCCAGAAAATATGAAGAAGATGATGAACCAATTGAAGAAAAGGAGAACAAATGCAATAGACTTACCTCTAAAATGCTAAAGGATGATCAATTCCCACCAACTAAGCCTTGATTCCAAGCTAGGGTTCTTAGAGGAAGAGAAAAGGAAGAAGAAGAGAGTGAGGGGAAGGGAAACGGGAAAATGGAGGCAGCCACTGCCCATCCCACTCTTCTCTTTTCTTTTTATTTTTCTTTTCCTAACCCTAGACAAGTGTCACTTCCCTATTAGTGGGATTTGATCACTTACACCCAAAGCACATGCATCACATACATACAAGACTCTCCCAACTAATGCATACCCTACAAATGTGTGAACACACACATTCTAGCACAGCCCAACAAGCACATCCTACAAACATATGAGTAAACACACCCAAGTGCAACCCAACTAATTCACACCCTAACACCACACATGCACCCACATGCTAACAAAACTCTTAAAACATCATTTCTACCCAAAATGCCCTTTACACATGCCAAAACTCACACAATGCACAAGCACAAACATGGCTCATTCTACCAGGGGGCAAACGGGGTGCGACACGGACATGTACAAATCAACAGGATTTGGACAAAACTTGCCCCCAAGATGTTTTCCTTCTTTCTCTTTTTATTTCCTTCTTCCTTTTTTTTTTTTGCGCTTGCTTTTTGTTTTATTTTTGTTCTTTTCCTTTTTGTCCTTTTTCTTTTTCCTTTTTTGAGGATAAGCTTTGTCCTAATCCTGATAGTTTACACATACACGTACCCCTCCTCTTCTTGACTTGGGACAGCATTGACCAACTAAGTCCGGCGTTGAACTCTGATTAAAAATTTTAGCTTCATCTCTGCTAGTGGATTCCCCTCAGGCCTAGGTCTTCTGAGTTTCTACTTGACTGGTCGATGATCGGGGTATGTTGGAATGGCGTGTTTAACGACTTTACGATTATCTCCTGGCATGTCTTCATGGGTCCAGGCAAAGACTTCTTCAAATATTTTTCTTTTCATTCTCTTAAATTTTGTCTCACCTCAGGAGTCAAATTGGACGCAACCAAGATTACTATTTATTGAAACTGAATGAAATGGTGTTTAAACCAATGCCTTAATCATGATTATTATTTATGCTTCATGCAATAAGATATGACAATACATAAATAAGAAAAGCCCATATTATTAAAACAGGAAAGAGACACAAGTGCATAGTTCAGGAATACACTTTAGAAAAGGAAAAGCATTATAACAACTCTAATTCTTCCTTTCTTCCTCTAGGTCAGGCACTAATTCTTGAATACGATCTCTTAGAGGATGACAATAGTCTGTCCTATGCCCTGTGTACTGGTGATATACACAATACCAATCCGTTCAGTGCCTAGGCTTTCCTTGACTTGGGGCAGGCCTAGCTGGCAAGGGTTGCAACTTCCCTTCCTTGATGAGACGAGCGAAGTGCCAAGATAGAGGCTTGCCTAAGATGTTGAGGTGTTTAGGAGTCATTCCGGTGGTTGAGACCTCTGCTGCCTTGGTATTGCCCCCATTGCCACTACTGTTTCCTTTACTTTTGCCCAAGGCTAGGTTTGCAGATTTCGCCATTTTATCCAGATGCTCAGCCTCAGCTTCAATGGCTATATCTTTTAAGGACTCCCAGTCCTTCAGCCCCTTCATCTTTAGCCCACCTTTCAAGTATGGGCTGGCATTCCTAATAAACAGCCTGATCTGTAATATCCCGTTACCCCCGTTGGAGGGATACCGGAGCGCCACGCACACAAATACATTTACATACTCAAGCATGCTAGAAATACTTACATATAATAATAAAGATATCAAATCCATATATAAATAACCATATACTTTTACAAAAGGGGATTTGTAAAAAATAAACATTTACATATACAAAATGATTCTTATACAAAAATTACATTTCTCCAAAATCAGTCCCAATATACAAAAATACAGCGGAAGATAAAATAACTCTAACTAAAGACTTCTAGTGGCCGACCTGCAGATGTCTGACTCTAAAAAGAACCTACCACCTACACGGGAAAAGAGCCCGTGCTAAGCGATAACGCTTAGTGGGGAGGAACAACACAAACAGAACATGCATATACAACAACTACTATAACAACTCATGACTCATATGGCAATAAAACATGTAAGCAATATTCCATTTATAATCATACGAAACATCAATCCTATTGATAAACATGGCATATTATCATCACTCATACCTCATATGTATTCTTATAATATAAAACAAGTAATTAATCGAATCATATTTAACTTCAAGTATTGCAACATAACCAATCATATTTCATATACAACACATATTAATATATAAGCCTGATATTCATTAACTAGTGGATACGGGACTTCGATACTGATAGGACACAGTATCCTAACATATGGAGACATGGGTCTCAAACATTTTATGTGACCCAAACGGGGCCGAAGCCTGCATATGGTAGCTACACTCACACATATTACTCAACCCTAGATAAGCGCTTATCTTATCCACTAACTATGACTGATCAGGCTCAAAATTTAATACAACAATATACATATAACTCATTATCATATAGTAGTGTATACTACCAATGAAATCATATAACTTATGCATACATGCCATCCTAAACTCATTCACATACAACACTATATAAATATATATATGATTGCATACTAACTTGTACATATTATTACATATTAGCACCCACATGTTTATATGCATTCACATACATAATTCTTCATGCTTAGGACACTCATTTCTTAATGTTAAACATATAGTTCAACATACAAATATATAATGCATTATTCATTTCCACATCACATATATACACATATTCATATGTTAAACACATTAGAATTCTCAAATAATGTATTTAAACTAGTTTAGATTCCATTTGGCATACATATGCAACATTTGATGATGTTTAATAAAGGAAAAATGCAAGTCGAAGGTACCTCACGGTGGTAACCTTTTGGTTGCGACCGTGAGGTCCAAAAATAGGCAATTCTGCCTTCTCTCGGCATTGGTCATGGTGGTAACCATTTTGGTTGCCACTGTGACATACCAAAATAAGCAAAATAGAAGCTAAACTTTAGGACTGCTTCACTCCACAATTTTGTACAGCCTATACCGATGTCTAAACCTCATTTTTAGACAAAGTGTCCTTCTTAACTACGGACTATTCCAATGAGCCTACCTGGGTAGAGACACGTCCGGTTTTTACCATTTTTAAGCCTCTTAATGACAGAATTAATTTATGGTCACTCTTAGACTTTTAAAGGTACGTTAGTCGTGGTTCAAATGGAGTAACAAACACTCATATTGGAGTTTTCAAACTCTAGCTATGATCAAAACAATACACAGAGGTCTGGTACGACATAAACAAAATTCTCCCTAAACTAGGGTATATACTCAAATTGTAAGTTCAATAATCATTCAATCAGCAATCTCAACACAAGTCAATTAAATATCTCAATCATATCATCTATCAATATTAATATACACAAAGCTATTTTACTCATGCATTTTCATATACCATAAATACACAAATAATATTAATATTCAACTCAAAAACAGGATCCAAAATGAGATGGACAAAACACTCCAAATAAACTCCCAAACATATAACCAAGTAAACTCCCAAACCTGGAATGGAGCTCTAAAATTCCACTGACTTCAATCTACAACTTTTCCTTTCCCTTTATCCTTCCTCTTTTCTTCAGATTCTTGCAACCAATCAAAACAATAATTCTATCAATCCATGAACATAACCTTTAAAAACCCAATTGATCACTTAGAAGGAGAAGAAGAAGGATACCCAAAGCAACTACAACTACTTACCTCTTAGAATCCTTCAAAACTCAAACCCTAGCTCAAAGATGGAAGAATACCCACATGCAAGACTTGAGAGAGTAGGAAATGGAGATAAGGAGAAGAAAGAGAGGACTTGAGAAGGGAGAGGGCACTTCCAAAAATATCTTCCACGGGAAGTTTCACTTCCTTACTCCCCTCTCTCTACTCCCTCAAATCACAATTAATGCTCCCAACAACTCTCACACATGTCACTCTACCATTGGCCCTTAATCTCATCTTTGACTAACAATCTATGGCACCAAACTAGACTCACACCATATAATTTCCTTATAAAACACTTCTTACATCCAAGTTACCATGCACACATACTACTAGATTATCCCACAACAAAAGTACCCTACACCCATACATCACATGTATACCATATAATTCCTTTATTTAACTTAACTAAATTAATTCTTTGCAATAAAGTCCTTATTATCCAAATTTTCTTTTGCTAAAATTTCTAATATGCTCTAAATATTCCGACATACCACACAGATTCTGACTAGGCCTATTTTGGGTTATTACATGATCTGTTCTGAAGTGTTCGGCCTCTTCTTCATCTCCATTACCCGGTTCCTCCATCAGGTCAAGTACTTATGGAATGACTCATTCGGCTTTTGTTGTAGTAACTCTAGATCTTTCAGAGTGACCTCCATCCTTGTACTACAATCATATTGCTGGAGGAACTCCTCCGTCAGCAGATCCCAATCTTCTTTTGTTCTTCGATCCAGTCCGTGATACCAGCCCACCGCAGGACCTGTCAAACTTAAACAGAAGTATTCTACCTTCTGCCTCTTTGTCAGCATAGTACCTTTCATTATCAAAGAGTACTGCTTGATGTGTGCAGTGGGGTCCAATGTGCCATCAAATTTCAGGACATCAGGCATCTTGAAGTTTAAGGGGATTAGATCTTCTCCATCTAGCTCTTTATCTTCAGGGTTCATCCCCTTTTCCATCATTAGCATTCGGGACATTGCCTCCAACTTCTCTTCTATCTTCCTCCAAATGGTATCTTCTGTCTGGGGTGCTTTCATTCTAATTGATAAGGGTTCTCCATATTCATTACCTTCTACGTCCTCTTCTATTCTATTGGCTACTCCTCTCTTTTGCCCTCCTGACGTGGCAGCCCCTAGGTCCACTGGTGGTGGACGTACATCCTTCGGCGGATCCTCTTTGGCCGCCTCCTGTTTATTTTGTCTCATGGTAGGAGGCTCCAGGTTCAGTGGCGTAGCTGGTTGAGCCACTGTGACCATCATGGCCATCATCCGGTCCTCGAATTGTTAAAACCTTTAACCCACTTCTTCAGATATTAAGGCCCTGGTAGCATCTGCCTCCCTCGATGAATCGGCCATTTCTGGAGATTCTCTGAATGCCTGTTAATTGCACTTGACTTGACTCTGGTGGCTCAATCAAAACCCTCTGATAATGCAACTGTCAGAACCCCTAACCAGCTAGGAAAGTGGTCTTTGATGGCTGACAGATTAAAGAGTTAGAATGATGCACGAATAATACGCAATGAATGGTCGTGCTGTGCAACAAAAATGGTATATAATGGCTAAAAGAGATTACAATGATACATGTGAGACATGTGAAAAATTATACACAAGACGATATATACATAATAATTATACGCAAAGAATAAGTTATATACATGAGGAGAAAAAAAATATTATTTGTGCATGAATGACATGAATGTGCAATGCATCATCCACAGCCACATGTTAGCAGGTAGATCCTTCCAACCTTATTACCCCCACACCCGAGGTCGTGCGGTCTCTGTCCTAGGTGGACTTGATCCATGGGTTAAGAGGGGACCCTATGGATGCGCATAGTGCGCAGTGAAAAATCGGCAGCATAACCTCTCTTAACTAATGCAAAGGCGCATGAATTATAATCATTGTGTATTTAAGCAGCCCGAATAAGTTAACATGGGCCTATCGGGGCATGAAAGACTTTGATTATGTGACTAATCGAATTATTTGGGTTTGTCCAATACAAAATGATCCATATAGCAAGCAAGGTATTATGGTTCATACCACCTAGGGGAAGTATCTATTTCCATTACATGAGCTTTAGTCAAGGTGATGATACTTTAGGACAACCCAAGAATGGTCCCTGCAACGGGTCTAGCTCATCACGAGCATAACGACCGATCAGGTCTCCATTTAATATACCATGATGGTACGAGGCTTTGGCTGGTGATTATCCTTAACACTTCCTTACATTGAGTGAATGTAGGGTTGTGCTTCGAGAACGCACCGGAGTCGAAAGACGGACCAAACTACCATAGATCTAAGGCTCTAATGAGATGCAATGCAATTTCAAAAAAGGATGAAATTTTTAAATTAAAACTCAATTGTAAATTTTAACCAAGGCACTTTCGAAGCGAAGTCTCGAGTATTGTCCCCAGTAGAGTAGCCACAGTGACGCGCATCGAGCCCTGAGGCGCCCCGAAGACTCACTTTTAGGACGATCGAGATGAGATTCATGAAAACTTGTAGGAAATTACAAGTGCATCTATTTTGGGCAACAGGGAGGTTTCTTGGAGTCGCCACCCAATAGAACATTGGGAAAGGTCGTTTAGCCTCTGTGAGCCTAAAACAGTGTTGTTATGTCCATCATAGGCAAGCCGAAGGTGTCTTGGAGGTTTCCACCCTAATGATAGAGTGGTCCTCTAGCCTCATGCTTGGGCAAACCAGAGGTGTCTTGGAGGTATCCACCTTAAGAGAACATTAAGATGGTCCTCTCGCCTCGTGGCGCCTAGAACTGTGCAAGTTTGAGCCTTTTTATGGGTTACAAGAGGTGTCTTGGAGGTTTCCACCCCAACAAAATGTCGAGGTGGCCCTCTCGCCTCATTGAGCCCAAAGACTAGAGAAGGTTCGGGACTTCCCATTTATTCATGCGTTGGTTAGGTTTATAGTTGAGTTTTAAATTTATCGTTTCATCCATTTTCTCATTCAATTCGGTGCAGTTTAATTAAAGTGCAAATCATCCATTTAAGGAAAGCGGTAAATAAAGCATAATTAAAGTAAAGTGCATGAAAATAAGTATAATAAAACTAGGGGTGGAATACAACACCCATTGTAAATAAAATATAAATCATACATAAATCGGGATATTGATTAAGAGTGAGGACATTGATCCTCACATACATACTTTAAAAAAAGTGCTAAAGGTGGTGGTTTTTTTTTTTGGGTATGAAAAACTAAGACATTGGTCCCATTTTTATTTAGAAAAATACCAAATTAATTAATAGAAATGTTTTTATGATTTTCTTTTTAGTGTGCCTAAAATAAACAATTTTATTAAGGATTACAAGGAAAAATAATGAAAAAACCAAATAAATGAAATATTACAAATAAGGCAATTAAATATCTAACCCAAACGAGCCTTCCGGATCTCCTCGGGTGCTCGCAAAAAATGCCCAAGCGAAAAATAAGTTTTGACATAAACAAACAAAACACAGATGAAATAATGTTAGTGATTAAATCAATTAAATAATAATAAATGAATGACAAACTAAAATAAAATAAGGTGATGTGAAAGAATAATAATTGAATTAAAATGTTAACAAATCAAAATAAATGAAAATATACATTAAATGATAAAAGAATTAATTGATTTAACTGGAAAAAATAAAACATGTTAATGAGTTAATATGTAAAAATATGAACATGATAATAATAATGATGAAGAATGAAAATAAATAAATGAATGAATAAATAACAATGGCAATGATAAAAGAATGATAAAAAATAATGAATAAAAGAATGATGAAAAAGATTAAATAAGTGACGTGATTAATTAATGTTATCACAATTAATATGAAATATTTACATGGTAAAAATATCAATTAAAATGAATTTATTTAATTACATGTTAAAAATAATGATGAATTAAAGTAAAATAAATTAATTACATGTTAAAAATAATAAACAATCAATATTTACATGAATAAGAATAAAATATTATATGAACATATTAAATAAAACAAATAAAATAAATAAATGAATGAAAGTAATAAAAATATATATGAACAAATTAAATATGAACAGAAATAAAATAAAATAAAAGTGTCAAACCAAGAATATTTACCCTTAGAATTTCGGATTCGATGAATGTGAAAATGATATTGATTTCCTTGTTTGTGGTTTGCAAGATTAGAATTGAATGATAAAATGTTGGAATTTTATTCCAAGAAAAAATGGAAAAAATGATCAAAAATTTTTTAAGAACAAAGAATTAATTTCTTTGTCTAAAGAATGATTTTTATTGATAAAAATAAAAAATAATCTCAAGAACAAACAATCCTTTTGTTTGTCTCAAGAAACAAAACATATGAAAAAAAATCTTATTTTTAGAAAATCAAATGAAAAAGTTAGATTTTGATAACAAACAATTATTTTGTTTGTCTCAAAATTATCTTTTCATCAAAAAGAGATTCAAAAGAAAAATCAATGGAAAAAAGTTTAATTGAACAAAAATAAAAAGTTAAAAAAAAAAGAATTTTGAGAGCAAATAATTATTGTATTTGTCTCAAAATTGAAATCAATCAATAAAACTACTTCTAAATATATGTTTAGAAGAAATTCTCTTGGAAAAAGATGAAAAAGATGAACTGAATTTTTTTGTTATTTTTGGTGGGAAAGATCTGGAAGTTTTAGAGAGAAATTGAGAGGAAAAAGAAGAGAAAACCTAAGAAAATCCCTAAGAAAAAAATCCCCCTTTCTCTTTCCATCTTTATCTTATTATATTAAGAAAATAGAAAATAAAATTAATTAAGAAAAAAAATCCAATTAAATCAGATCTTATTTAATTTTAATTTTAAAAAAGGAAATAACCTTTAAAAACAAAAAAAAAAAGGATAAAAATGGATTTTTGGGTGAAAAATTGGAAAAAAATCATTTTGGGGTTAAAAAGGCAAATTTTGGCATACCAGGTGCTACGGACGCCCGTCGGCGCGCCCGACGGGCATCCGTAGTGCACACTGGGCGAGAGCGCTCGCCCAATGTGCGCGCGGCCGACACTCTGAAAATATTTTTATTTATTTTTTTATTTAAATTAAACTAAAAATATTGTAATTTCTAAACCCCATTTTTCAAATCTAATTTTCAAAATATATTTTTTATTTCTTTTTATTATTTTCACCCTAAAATACAAATTTGACCAGGAAATCATCACTTTCAACCTTTTAGCCTGTGAAAAGACATCTTATAATCATTGGGTAACTCTGATCTGTGCTATTTCAGGACCCGGTGTCTACAACTATTTTTACCTCTTTTTCTCCAAATAAAATTATTAGGTTAAAATAATTCAATTTTTAATCTAGAATTTTTTTGAGACAAAGAAAATCATTCTTTGTTCTTGAGATTGGAATTTTTATTCAATTGTAATTTTTTAAGACAAAGGAAATAATTTTTTTTTTGTTCTTGAAAATTAAATTTATGTTCTTCTTTTTAACAAACTTTTATCAATAAAAATTCTTAAGACAAAGAAATCAATTCTTTGTTCTTGAGAATTAATTTCTTTTCTTCTATTATTTTTTAAGTAAATTTCTTTTGAAATAAAATTTCAATTTTTATTATTTTTATTTCTATTTTGTGAATCAAATCAAGGAAATCAATCATATTCTTCATCAATCGAATCCAAAATTGAAGGGTAAACATTCTAGGCTTAATCTTTTAATTTTATTTTTCTTTTAATTGTTTTTTTTGTTCATATTTAATTATTAACAATGTAGATTTTTATATTTATTGTGTTTTTATTTATTTTATGTGATTTCATATATAGTTTTAACATTTTTAATATTCTTTCTACTTTATTTTATTTAATTGTTTATTCTTCATTTCTATTGTTATTATTATTATCATTATTATTATCATTTTTTATGTTAATATGTTAACCTATTTATTTTAATATGTCATTTAATTTATTTGTCATTGATAATGCATATTTTATTTATTCTATTCAATTATTTATTGTTTTATGTGTTTAATTGATTTTCTTGATTTAATCACTAACATAAATTTTATATGTGCTTGTTTTTGGTTTCGAATCCTTTTTTTTTTCTTGTTTGAGCATCCATGCGAGCGAAAGAGGAGATCGAGGGATTTATTTTTATTGAATTTAAATTTTTACTTTATTTGTATTTTGATTTATTTTGTCATGTAATTATTAATAAAATCTTTTTTTATGCACGCTTAATTAAAAATCACACCAAAATATGTTTACAAATAAATTGAATTTTTCTAATAAAATGGGACCAATGTCCTAATTTTTTCGTCCAAATAAATTGTCACTTCAAAATTATTTTTTTTAATTACTCTTAATAAATACCCCATTTTATGTATGCTTTACATTTATTTTATATTGGGGGTTGTATTCCGCCCCTAGTTTTGTTGTAATTTATTGTATTTATTTTTCTCTTATTTTAATCATGCTTTTTATCGCTTTTATGTATGTGATTGATATGCGCTCTAATTATTGCATCAAAATGAATGAGAAATGGGATAAAACGCTAAATTTAAAACTCAATTATAAACTTAACCAAGGTATGAATAAATGAGAAGTTCTGAACCATCTCTGGTCTTTGGACTCAACGAGGTGAGAGGGCCATCTCAATGTTCTATTTGGATGGGGACTCTAAGACACCTCTTCTGTCATGTAAAAAGGCTTAATTTGCATAGTCCTCGGCGCCACGAGGTGAGAGGGCCATCTTAATGTTCTATTAGAGTGGGGCCTCTAAGACACCTCTGGTTTGCCCAAGTGCGAGGTCGAGAGGGCTATCCTAATGTTAGGGTGGGGCCTCCAAGACACCTCCGGCTTGCCTATGATGGACATAGCTGCGCTGTCTTAGGCTCACTGAGGCTAGACAAACTTTCCAAATGTTCTATTGGGTGGCGACTCAATGAAATCTCTTTGTTGCCCAAAATAGACGCCCTTGCAATTTCACTTGCAAGTTTTCATGAACATCATTCCAAGAGCCCTAAGAGCGGGCGGTCGGGGCCATCACCAGGGTTCGGCGCGCGTCATAGTGGTGACTCCACGGGGGACATAAGGGACTTCGATTCGAAAGTACCTTGGTTAAAAATTATAATTGATTTTTAATTTAAAAATTTTATCCCTTTTCTAAATTGCATTGCATTTCATTAGATCCTTAGAACTATGCTAGTTTGGTCCCTATTCTTACCCCGATGCATTCCCGAAGCATGACCCTACGTTCACTCAATGTAGGGAAGTGTTAAGGATAATTACCAGGCCAAGCCTTGTACCATCATGGTATATTAAATGGAGACTCGATTGGTCATTATGCTCGTGATGAGCTAGACCCGCTGGCAGTGACCATGCTTGGGTAGCCCAAAAGTATCATCGCCCTTGACTAAAGCACATGTAATTACAATAGATACTTCCCCTAGGTGACATGTACCTTAATACAATACTTTCTATGTGGGCCATTATATATTGAACAAAATCAACCAAATTAAATGTTCTTTTATCAAAGGCTTTTATGCCCCGGTGAGCCCATCTTAATTTAGCTGAAATGTTTAAATACATAAAGGCCAAAACTCATACGTATGCACATTAGTCAAGAGATGTTATACTGCCGATTTTCCACCGTGCACCATACGCATCCATTGGGTTTCCCGCTAACCCATGGATCAAGCCCACCAAGGAAAAAACCGCATTACCTCGTATGTGGGAGTGATAAGGTTGGAAGGATTTACTTGCTTGTATGTGGTTGTAAATGTTGCATAACACACTATCATGCATTGTATATGTCATCCATGCATCATTCTAACAATCTAAGTCTTGCAGCCATCATAGATTCATCCAAGTGGTCTAGAGGTTATGACGCTTGATTAGTGGGGACAGACTCGTCCTTTGGATTGCTGGAATTAGTGCCTGTTTGGGATTCTTTTTGATCTACTAACTCTGAGGGGGTCCCGATAATTATTTGAAGAGCAATCGGATTTCAAAGTGGTTGGCAGAGATCTAGCATCTTTATAAGAATACCCACAAGCATTAGAAATGGCTTGTCCCTCACAATATATTGAAGAGGCTCATGCCTTAATGACCCAAGAGATGGATAGAAGGTTCGAGGAGTTTGAAAGGGGGTTTTTTGCCACAATTGAAGAAAGGATGGATGCTATGGCCCTAGTTCTTTAAGCTCAAGTTGGTCTCTATAGTAATAGCAGTGGTACCCGAAGGATAGGGAAAGCATCAATGATTGAGACGGCTCAAATGCGCTACTCTGACATAAGTAAACCTTTATCTTGGGTCCTGAAAAGGCTGATGAAGAAGGGGATGTTGCAGCCAATTCCTTCCAAGCCGGCTAAGACCCGGGGGTAGCTTGGGCATAAGGAAGATGAGTACTACACCTACTACCAGCACACTGGCCATGTGATGGATAATTATGCTAGGCTGTGGTATGACATTCAGAATCTGATCGATAATAACCAGATCACAGATCCTGAGTGCTGACAAGGTAGTCATGGGACCTCAAGTTTTTCGGGTAGCGACGGAAAAAACTTTGGAGCCACAAGGGCCCCGACCTTCGGAATGACTCAAAGTTACTATGCCATACTAGAGAAGCCCTTGTCTAAACACCTTGCTCATTTTGTTAGCAAGGGGAAAATACGGCCAATGCCGGCCCAACCTCGCTCATTTTATTAGCAAGGGGAAAATACGGCCAATGCCGGCCCAACCTGCCAGGAGCCAAGGGCATCCCAATCACCGAGCAGATCTATATTATGCCTACTATCAGCATACCAGGCATGAGACTGATGGGTGCCAAATTCTGAGGAGGCAAGTTCTATACTTAATTGATAAGGAGTTGAGAGGTGAGGAGAATGGTTCCCAAAAGTGATAATAGACCGTCGACTACAGCATCCGTGTTGGCCAGAAAGAAGGATGTTAGCTATTTAGATGCTCTTTTTTATTTTTGAACTACTTAATGACGATGTTTTAATGCTAATTTTTATGAAGTGGAATGAATATTTTTATTTATTTGTGTGATATTTCTTGTGATTTCACTATGCATAATCATGGCACATTTACATTTGACATTGATTCAACTAATGCCATTCTATTTAATTTCAGAACTTTGGAGAATCCAAAAAAAATCTTGATAGCATCTGTTATGACTCTTGAAGATAGATTAAAATTTGAGAGAATGAAAAAAATGAAATAAAAAGTCTTTGCCTGGACCTATGAAGACATACCAGGAGAGAATTATGAAGTTGCCAAACACGCTATGCCAGTATATCCCAATCATGAACCAGCCAAGCAGAAGCTCAGAAGATTCAGGCCAGGAGGGACAGGAAAGGTTAAAAGGGGAATTCACAAGCAGAACCAGGACTAAATTTTTACTGAAGCGCAATACTCAACTAGGTGGATCAACGACATCCCCAATGGTGAAGAAGAGAAGTGCACGTATGTGTAAACTATCAGGATTTGGACGAAGCTTGTTGGAGAGCGAAAAATGTACGCAAAAAAAAACAACAAAAAGAATAACAAAAAAAAATAAAAAACAAATAAAAAAAGAGAGAAGAAAAATTTATCATTGGCATAGGGCAAGGGACAGTTATCTGGGGGCAAGCTTCATTCAGATCCCATTGATCTACAAGTACCTGTATTTTGCCGTACTTCTTCACCATTGAAATGGACCTAAAGACTGATTCACAAACTATCCACCCAGTTCATCAATATAGACGAGAAGAAGACAAAGAAGGTTATAGAGGAAACCCATACTAGGGTCTGCAGTCGGAACCTTTACAAGAGTCACGCTTTATTCCTCGTTACATGGGGTGGAAGCACAACTGCCTATCAGAATACGTCAAATCTTTAGGGGCAGTCATAGAAGCAATGGCTACAGTAGCTAAACTTGTTAAACGGAAATAGGTCTTGGGATTACTATCACAATCAGATCTATCAAAAAACACCTTATTTGATTGTTTGGGAAGAAAGTCAGAAAGCACCCACTAAAAGAGTGAGTCTTCAAGCAAATAGGTCCGAGTGGTCCAGACGGACGAGGCAAATTCAGGACAACGTATGAAGACCCATTGATTCTTGAAAAGTTGTTATCCAAGGGAGTAGCATTCTGACAGACAGCAAGAGAAGCAAGTTCAAAGAACCAGTCAGCATCAACAAGGTCCATGGCTGAAGATTAAAAATCAAAAGAAGAGAATAAATGCTCCGTGGGTTGAAAATCGAAAAAGGGCGGCCTGGTTAAAATTGGGTGCCTCGTCAGGGTAAAAATAAAAAAAAGGCACTCTGGGCAAAAATTAGAGGCTTGAGAGAAAACATCCAATCAAGAAAACCCGAGAAGGCTTATTGGAAATAGGAGTCTAATGCTTACAAGATCCACCCTGAGATTAGATGTAATTTCGCATTTTGAATCTATGTTAGATGGTGATCATGTATGGAGAAATCATACTGAAATGCACACAATCTTTGCAAATACATAAAACAAAAGCAGTTCAACTCATGCACTCATCATTTTCTAGAAGGATACCATTCATTGTTGAATGTGTGAAATCTAAATGGCTATATTCTGCTTCTACTCTCACCGACCAGATGCCTAAGCCGGTGGGTCTCATTATCTACAGCGGGGCTTTCACACCCCATTTGCCCCCCTAGAAGTTTGAGCCATGGTTGTGCATGTGCATTGAGTGTGTTTTGTTATGTGATGAGGGTATTTTGGGTTAATTGTATGCTTATAGGCTTTATTATAGTGTGGGCGCATGTATGGTATTAGAGTGTATGTAAATTGGTTTATGTTTGTGTGTGTTTTCACACATAGTTGTAAGATGTAAGTGAGTAAGTTGGGTTGTAGTAGTGTGTGCATGAGCATATCTCAATAGGGTTTGTTTTAGTGAGGGAGGTCTTATGTGTAGTGTATTGCATGCTTGTAGGGTGTGAGTGGCTAAATTTCAACATTAGGGAAGTGACATGTGGCTTGGGTTAGGTGAAGGGAGTGATTAGAAGAAGAAAGAGAAAAGGGAAAGAAGAAATTTTCTAGCTATTCCCGTTTCTCTCTTCCCTCTACCCCTCTTCTTCCTCTTCTCTTCCCATATTTTGCCCTAAGCTTGGATTTAAGTGGTTGTGGTTGAAATTAATCACTCCTCAGCCCTTATTTGGTAAGTTCACTGCATTTTCTTCATCTCCTTCTTCTTCTTCTTCTTCATCTTTTCTCGTTTCTAGTTTTGGTTTTGATCTAGGGTTGTGTTTGTGTGATTTGTAGGTTTGTTTGGTTAGTTGAGCCTCCTCGTGATCCTAAAGGGAAGGAGAAGGCGTCGGGAAGTGGTGCACATTATATTGGAGCTAAGGAGTATCAGGTTTTGGAAATTCTTATGTTTGATATTCATGTATGACTTTTTGGGTTTGCATGAATTTCTTGAAATTTATGATGTGTAAATAGGCTTATATTGGTATATATGATATGGGTCTTCATTCTTGATGAGTTATGTTGCATAATTATTGAATTATTGAATCAAATGTGAAGTTGATTGAACTTTGCTGCAGAATTTTCCGGTTTTGTGATTTTTGAGATCTTGATTTGTAAATTGATAAATTGATTGTAATTAATTGTTGAAATGTTGTGTTTTATGTTGGTTATGGTGTTCGGAAAGCTTAATTTAAGGTAAGATTGAGTTTGGGGTGATTTGGATCAAAATGGTTTTTGTTTGGGAAAATTCTGGGTTTCTGCGTTTTACTGAGGACTAGAAATCCCGCTCCTATCGCGAGCGCGACAGAACGAAAATTCCAGCTCTCGCGTGTTATGCACTGAAGATGAGTATCTGTCCGACTCGTGATTGAACAGCGCGACTCTTTCTACCTTTGGCGTGTGCGAGTGGTGCAGTTCAACAGGACGTCTGCGTTGTGGGAGAGATCAGCACGTCCCATGCTGATATAGCACGACTCGTGCTTGAGTAGGACAACTCGTGCTCGCTCAGCACAACTCATGCTCATTCAGCACGACTCATGCTGTTGGGGCTTCTTTTGCTTGTCGTGCTTTAGAGCATGACTGGGAGGAAGAAGGACATCCGACATGAGTCGTGTCCTTCAGCATGACTCGTGTCCGATGCCTTACTATCGCGAGCGCGACAGAGACCCCAGTCTGCCCTGTTTTTCTCGCGTGCCCAGTTTTCCATAAATGAACTTCAAATGTCTTTTTCTTGGCTTTTTCCTACTGTATGTTATATGACCTTATTTATATGACTATTATTATGTGGATTATGCATGATAAATAATATGTTGTGAATTGAAACATGATTTTGATTATATATATGGCCTGCAAGAGTTAGTCTAGTGGATAGTTAGGCATGCCTAATAGAGTCTCTTAGCTGCAGCCCTCCGTTCCGTTTGGACCCCGATTAGGTCCCTGTCTGGATCCTCGCGATCCTTGAAAAGTTTTGGATCTTGTTTAAGGTCCTCTCCATAAAATGTTTTGAATGTGATAAATATATGGTTTTTGATTCGTACCCGTAAGGTACCATCACTGTTCGATTCGTACCCCTAAGGTACCGTCACTGTATACTCGTTATCCACTATTGTGAGTCAGCAGGTGCTCTGTTTGCTTTGTTCTGCTTTGAAATGATTACAAGAATATGATATCGAATGCACATAGTGATAAGTATGAGAAATCAGTTATATGTATATGAATGTGTATATGAGCTTCTGAATGTGTGTCTTTATTATACAAGCATGATTTTATATCTGACATGATTATCTGCATATGTCATATCGTATGTGTTATGCTTTGACGACCGTTGTGAATGGCCGTCCACTCTTTTGTTGTGTGTTTCCCCACTAAGCGTTATCGCTTAGCACGGTGTTTTACCAGTGCAGGTGCGGAAGGCATTGTTGCTTTGGGAGAGTCGCCGCCAGTCAAGCCAACACAGAGGGATTAGTATTAGGGCTTATTTTGTAGTATTTTATGATGATTCTTTTTATAATAGAACTCTCATTGTATCAAGTAATTTTGTAAGCTTTTGCTTGTATATTTTGGAAATGTAATTATTTTGTATTGGCTATTGATCAGAACATTATTGTAATGAATGTTGTTATATTAATGCATGATCTTGATGATATTTCTCAAAAGTTTTAATTTTCGCTGTATTGTCATATGTTTATAATGTATGAATGTTTGCTTTGCATCGATCTATTTGGTGTGACACCCCTGCTCCTACGGCATCTCACTCTGATCTGGATGGGTTCACCTACGTATGGGTAGGGGGTGTTACAGTTTTTGGCATCAGAGCCCCGGTTTAGACGCTTCTGGGTGATGTTGTGTTTAGATGCGTATATATGTCTATGACTGTGTTGGCTGATGTGGTTGTCTTTGCTTGTTTTAGATGGATTCTAATTCAGTCCGAGGGTCTCTTGAGGGATCAGCCGAAAGTGTGAATCATCAAGCTGTTGATCCTTTAATTTCTGTGTCGGCTCAAGATCCTAGGGTTCGGGTCGAGGCCGCAGCCATGCCCTTCGAGGCAATGCTCAAGATTTACCAGGACATGGCTCGAGTCTTGGAGAGGGTGACAGCCCCTAAGGCCCCGATTGAGAGTATGAGAAGAGTGGGTGCAAAAGATTTTTATGGGACCGGATTGGATGAGTCGGAGTGTGCTAAGAAGTGGTTAGATAAGGTGAAGCGTACTCTGCGGGAGGTCTGGTGTCCTCCTGATTAGCGAGTGGAGTGTGCTTTGGCATTGCTTCAAGGGTCTGCTTTTGACTGGTGGGAGTTGGTTTCTAGGCATCCCCAGTTGCCTGATTCAGTTTCTTAGGAGTTCTTTGAGATGGAGTTCACAAATAAGTATGTGACTCAGACCTACAGGGATGCGAAGTGGGCGCAGTTCTTGAGTTTGAAGCAGCGAGCCATGTTAATATCTGAATTTGAGAAAGAGTTCAACTATTTTGATAAGTATGCACCAGAAGGTATTTTGATAGAGGAGTTCAGGTGTAGGCATTTTGAGAAAGGGTTGAATGAGTCACTGCAGGCGATGTTGATTTCTCTGATGAGTACTCCAGGGGTTGGGTACTACCAGATTATGCAAGCTGTCGTGCGGGCTGAGAGGTCCGAATCAATTTTGAGAGAGAGGGCTTAGAGGAGGAATCCCTCTCGTGGAGGTTCATCTTCTTCATCCTCGGGTAAGAGGTCAAGGAACCCGTAGGATGAGTCATCTTCAGGCCCGGATATGAGAGGTAGAAGATAGGGTTCAGCTATGGTGTCTGGTTCTGGTAGAGGTAATTCGGGTGGAATGACTGAGATGTTACCAGAATGTTCTCGTTGTGGCAAATGGCATAGAGGTGAATGCAGGTGGCTCACAGGTGGGTGTTTCCGCTGCGGGAGCACTTAGCACTTTTTAGCCAATTGTCCAAGATCAAATGAGGCTTCGGTTGATCAGCGAGAGGCCAGTAGAGTTGGTTCGAATGCTTCTCAAGCTAGTCGCGGTAGAGGCCATGGAAGAGGTCGAGGCGGTCGACCTAGAGAGGGAGCTGCATCAGAGTCAGTTGAGCGTCCTTTGGCAGTGCCAGCTAGAGCCTATGTAGTGAGAGCTCGGGAAGAGCATGATGCTCTAGATGTGATTGCCGGTAAGTTTCTACTCCATGACACTGAATTATATGCTCTAATTGACCCTGGTTCCACACACTCATATTTGTGCACAAATAAGTTATTTGATAAGTTGCATGTTGTAGATCAGTTGGATTATGAGATTTGTGTGACCAGTCCTTTAGGGCATAGTGTCAATGTGAGTAGAGTATTTAGGAATTGTCCCATGTTGGTTGAGGGAGTTGAGTTTCCAGCAGATTTGATTGAGTTGCCTTTTAGAGAGTTTGACTTGATTTTGGGTATGGACTGGTTGGGTAAGCATCGGGCGGTGATTGATTGTTATAGGAAGACAGTTGTGCTTTGGGATAGAGATCGGTCTTCTGTATTTGTGAAAGGTTTGGGTGCTAGTTCCTTGAATAATGTGATATCCGCAATGCAAGCTAAGAGGTTTATTAGGAAGGGTTGTGAGGCTTTTCTGGAAGTGGTGTTGGATTTCAAGCAGGATCAAGTTAGGATTGAGGATATCCCGGTTGTCCGAGAGTTTGGTGATGTGTTTCCGAGCGAGTTGCCTGGGTTGTCTCCTGAGAGAGAGGTGGAGTTATCCATAGAGATAGTGCCAGGTACTTTGCCTATTTCGAAAGCACCTTATCGGATGGCTCCTGTAGAGTTGAGAGAACTCAAAACTCAACTACAAGAGCTATTAGATAAGGGGTTTATTAGACACAGCATCTTTCCATGGGGAGCTCCGGTTCTGTTTGTTAAGAAGAAGGATGGTTCTATGAGGATGTGCATCGACTATAAGCAAATTAACAAGGTCACTGTGAAGAACAAGTATCCTTTGCCTAGAGTCGAGGATTTGTTTGATCAGCTTAGAGGTGCAGGAGTCTTTTCGAAGATTGATCTCCGGTCGGGGTATTACCAGCTTCGAGTTCAGGATACTAATGTGGTTAAGACTGCATTTCGGACTAGGTATGGCCATTATGAGTTTTTAGTGATGCCGTTTGGTTTAACCAATGCACTGGCGGCTTTTATGGATTTGATGAACCGAGTGTTCAGGCCATATCTTGACCGATTTGTAGTAGTGTTCATAGATGATATCTTGGTTTATTCCAAGGATGAGAGTGAGCATGAGGAGCATCTTTGATTAGTTTTGCAAGTGTTGAGAGAGCATCGGTTATTTGCCAAGCTTAGTAAGTGCGATTTTTGGCTTCGGGAAGTGTCATTCTTGGGTCATCTTGTTTCGGCTAAGGGTATTCAAGTTGATCCGTCTAAGCTTAAGGCGATTGTTGATTGGAAAGTGCCTAGGAATGTTCTAGAAGTGAGGAGTTTTCTTGGTTTGGCGGGTTACTATCATCGGTTTGTGAAGAGTTTCTCAGTTATTGCTGCTCCAATGACGAGATTGTTAAGGAAAGGAGTTAGATTTTAGTGGTCGGATAAGTGCCAGGCTTGTTTTGAGCAGTTGAAGAGATTGTTGGTCGAAGCTTCTGTACTTGCTCAACCCATCTCGAGTAAAGAGTTTGTGATGTACAGCGATGCTTCCGGTGTCGGTCTTGGTTTTGAGTTGATGCAAGAGGCGAAAGTTGTGGCTTATGCATCCCGTCAGTTGAAACCGCATGAGAGGAACTAGCCGACACACGATTTGGAGTTGCTAGTAGTAATCTTTGCTTTGAAGATTTGGAGACATTAGCAGTATGGGGAGAAGTGTAGGATCTTTACGAATCACAAGAGTTTGACGTATCTCCTAACACAAAAGGAATTGAACATGAGACAGCGCCGATGGCTAGAGTTGTTCAAGGACTATGATTGTATAGTGGATTACCACCCTGGTAAGGCCAATGTGGTGGCGGATGCTTTGAGTTGGAAGTCGGCCTCTGCCTTGTTCTTGAGGCGGTTCAAGTTGAGATTCGATTCAGATGGGGCTTTGGTTGCCCAGTTGAGAGTGAGGCCTACTTTGAGACAGATGATTGTAGATGCTCAGAAGGTTGATGAGAGGTTATAGCGGGTTGTACAAGAGGTTAGTTCTGGTAAGGAGTCAGAGTTCTCAGTTTTGGATGGGGTGCTAATGTATAGAAATCGCTTGTGTGTGCCCGCAAATGAAGAGTGTGCGCGCCGACGGGCGTCTGTCGACCTAGATTCGCCGCAAACGGGGTTTTTCCCCCTTTTTTCGATTTTTCTTGATTCTTTCACCATTTGTTTCGAATTTTTAATGATTTTTCCCTTTTTTTAAACCCAAATTAAAGGAAATTAGCTAAAAATCCTATTTTCTTACCTAATTAATTATTTTTTCCATTTTTATTCATTTAAGTTAAAAAATTTGAAAGGATTTTGGGGGGAATTCATTTGGCATCAAAAATTTTATTTATCTTCTTCCCTTCTTCTCCAAGAATTCTTTCTACACCATTTTTACCTCTTTTTCTCCAAATAAAAATCTTAGGTTAAAAAAATTAAATTTATAATCTAGAAGTTTTCTTTAGACAAAGAAAATCATTCTTTGTTCTTGAGATTGGGATTTTTATTCAATTGTAATTTTTTAAGACAAAGGAAATATTTTTTTTTTGTTCTTGAAAATTAAATTTATGTTCTTCTTTTTAACAAACTTTTATCAATAAATATTCTTAAGACAAAGAAATCAATTCTTTGTTCTTGAGAATTAATTTCTTTTCTTCTATTATTTTTTAAGCAAATTTCTTTTGAAATAAAATTTCAATTTTTATTATTTTTATTTCTATTTTGTGAATCAAATCAAGGAAATCAATCATATTCTTCATCAATCGAATCCAAAATCTGAGGGTAAACATTGTAGGCTTAATCTTTTAATTTTATTTTTCTTTTATTTGTTTTTTTGTTCATATTTAATTATTAACAATGTAGATTTTTATATTTATTGTGTTTTTATTTCTTTTATGTGATTTCGTATATAGTTTTAAGATTTTTAATATTCTTTCTACTTTATTTTATGTAATTATTTATTCTTCATTTCTATTGTTATCATTGTTATTATTATTATCATTATTATCATTATTATTATCATTTTTTGTGTTAATATGTTAATTTATTTATTTTAATATGTCATTTAATTTATTTGTCATGGATAATGCATATTTTATTTTTTCTAATCAATTATTTATTGTTTTATGTGTTTAATTGATTTTCTTGATTTAATTACTAACATAAATTTTATTTGTGCTTGTTTTTGGTTTCAAATCCTTTTTTTTTACTTGTTTGAGCATCAATGCGAGCGAAGGAGGAGATTCGGTGATTTATTTTTATTGTATTTAAATTTTTACTTTATTTGTATTTTGATTTATTTTGTCATGTAATTATTAATAAAATCTTTCTTTATGCACGCTTAATTAAAAATCACACCAAAATATTTTTACAAATAAATTGGATTTTTCTAATAAAATGGGACCAATGTTTTAATTTTTTCATCCAAATATATTGTCACTTCAAAATTATTTTCTTTAATTATGCATGCAAGGACCAATGTCCTCACTCTTAATAAATACCACGTTTTATGTATGATTTACATTTATTTTATATTGGGGGTTATATTTTGCCCCTAGTTTTGTTGTAATTTATTGTATTTCTTTTTGCCTTATTTTAATCTTACTTTTTATTTCTTTTATGTATGTGATTGATCTGCGCTCTAATTATTGCATCAAAATGAATGAGAAATGGCATAAAACGCTAAATTCAAAACTCAATTATAAACTTAACCAAGGTATGAATAAATGAGAAGTTCTGAACCATCTCTGGTGTTTGGGCTCAACGAGGCGAGAGGGCCATCTCAATGTTCTATTGGGATGGGGCCTCCAAGACATCTCTTGTGTCCCGTAAAAAGGCTCAATTTGCACAGTTCTAGGCGCTGCGAGGCAAGAGGGCCATCCTACTGTTCTATTAGGGTGGGGCCTCCAAAACACCTCTAGTTTGCCCAAGCGCGAGGCCGAGAGGGCCATCCTAATGTTAGGGTGAGGCCTCAAAGACACCTACGGCTTGCCTATGATGGACATAGCTGCGCTGTTTTAGTCTCACTGAGGCTAGACGAACATTCTCAATGTTCTATTGGGTGGCGACTCCATGAAACCTCCTTGTTGCTCGAAATAGATGCCCTTGCAATTTCACTTGCAAGTTTCCATGAACCTCATCCCAAGAGCCCTAAGAGCGGGCGGTCGGGGCCATCACTGGGGTTCGGCGCGCATCACACACACACATTTGTCATTGTTAGCCTGAATCGTCTTAGAGGTGGATACAGGTACAATAATTATTAATCACTAGAGACCGTAGTCTCAAACTCTTTATCTCTAGATACCCGTCGGTATCGATCACTCGACACACGTAATGTCACACTAATAGCCGCAATTCACTAGCCCTTTATAAGCATGCTTATTTATCCGCGACTCGACTACAGGCTTATTACTTTATTCAGTCATTATGCATTTAATCTCATGGCATTACCTATTCGCATAATACTCAATCACATAATAATACATAGTAATAGTTGTTATCATAATGTGGCTCAATCCCATTGTATTATTTATTCGCATGGTATTATTCACATATTAAGATTCAATCGCATAAGCAGATACTCATCACATATTAATAATCTCACATAGTGATGCAATCAAGCTTAGTTAGGCTTTGTCATGCATCCCAAAATCACATTGTAATGGCCAAAATACCGGTTTGAAAGTGTCAGTGAATAATTTCAGTGTTATTATGATGTTTGCTGTGTCGAACAGTGCAGGGAGTGAGTTTGCCAATGTCAAAATTTAGTGATAAGTGGGTTAGAAGTATAGTGATTTCGGGATGGGTGACACCGGGGTGGCTATACAGCAAACCTAGCTGTCCGACGCCCAAAAAATTTTAATTTCTCAAAAATGATATGTGGGCCGTAAGGAGTCTGGTGGTGAAATCGGAACTGAAAACGGAGTTAAATTGACCTCCGAAAGTCATTCTGAAGTTGGCCTCCGGTTCGGTTAAATTTGAACCGGGGTTTGACCGAGGGGTTATGAATAGTAAATAAGACCTAATGGAAGTTGAGTGTGTATAATAAGACAATAGAAGTTTTATATGTGAATTTTGACAGCTTTAGAGTTTTATTTTACGGTAGAAGAAAAATTGATCGAATCAAACCGGTTTAGGTGAACCGAGGCCCAGATGGACTCTGATTGAGCTAAAAATTTGCAGGGAGTCTATTTTTAAGGTTCTAAGATCAATCAAATTTTTTAAAATTGAAAATAATGATAGAAACATATAGATGCTTTGGAAAACTGCAAATGAACCGAAAAACCAAAATTTTTGTTCAAATTAGTTGGACCACCTTGGTTGGACCAGCTCGGTTCATTTATAGACTATATAAGGGAAGGAGAGGCCATATTTCTCTAGAAAAATCCAGCCAAAACCGACCTCCTTCTTCTTCTTTCAAAACCGTATGTTATTTTTCATACTTTCCTTCATTCTTCTTCATTCTTTCTTCAATATTTCTCCAAATATTAGCCTCCCAAACAAATATAAGTCCCTATATAACATAAACACAGCAAGTGGAGTCCATTTGGAGCATTGAAAGTGAAGAAAACTAAGTATTCAAGGTTATACCCTAAATTTGAGGTAAGAGATTTAAGGGTTTTTAATTTAGTTTATTGGTCCCTATGTGGGTTTTTGAGGGTGTAGAACACATTTATGATGTTAGATTTCATATTGGAAGTTTGGTTTTAAAGTTATGTGGATTTTGGAATTCGGCCACCTTAGGGAATAAAAGGGAATGATGGAGTTTAAAGGAGTTATGGCATGGGAAGCATGTTTATGATGTGAAGAACAAGAATCTAAGGTGAGTGGATACATTATCCTTCCTTTTCTATTGATTATGTGTGAATTTTAGGTTATGTTTAAGTGTGAAAATGAGATTTAGGCATGTTTAATTAAATCTAATGTGATATTCATAATCTATGAAATTAATATAATGTATAAATATGATTAGATGAAATTAAAACATATTGGAATGAAAACTCTAGTGTAGGACAAATGGTTATTAAAGGATTTCCTCAAGATCTAATAATGATTATGGTATATAAATGATGGATATAGTGTATATAATATGCTTAAAGCATAATATAGTGATTAAAAGAATTAAAAGAAATTATAATGAAATGGTAAAGTAGTGGTTGAATGGTATATAAAGGCTTTAATTAAAATATATGATGAATTGTGCCATATCAATAATATTTATAGCATGTTTAATATGTAAGGAGCATGAATGAGTGATTAAATAAAATTAAAGTGCATGATGTGAAAAAGTGATTCATTGGCCGAATGGTATTTATAAGGAATAAAGTGTGTATTTTGATAATAAATGTAATGTAATAGCATAATATGATTAAGTGATGATTAATGAGTGTGTATGTAAAGTGGTAAGTGAAAATGAAGTGTATGGCAAAATAAGCGTGATGGCATAATGTGATATTTATATGAATATTGATGAAATATTGCCCTTAGTAGTTGTCTGGTAGGAAAATCTAGTCCAGGATATAATTGGCTAGCCATAAGGATTCCACACCGCGGTACGAGTCATGGCGACTCGCTATTGATAGACCAATGACGGTCTATTTCAGTGCAGTGTTCAGTGTTTATAGTGTATCCAGTGATTTTAGTGATCTGTATAGTGCATGCAGTGAGAAATGGTCCTATTAGGATCATTTCATAGTGTAGTAGATCTGTGGGATCCACGTCCCATGTATCTGGTCAGTAGATTTTCTATCGGGTGTATACTAGGGGCATTATGATAATTATGTGATAAAAGTGATTAAAATAGTGATAAAAGTTAAAATGGGACTAAAATGAAGTAAATAGAAAGTTTAGGGGTAAAACGGTAATTTTACATAAAGTTGATAAAAAGTGAGCAAGTTAGGTAAAAAGTGTAAGTGGAAGGGTAAAATTGTAATTTGGGTAAAATGTGAGGTTAAAATAGTAAATTAGTGGAAAAGTGATAAACCAAGGACCTAAATATAATTTAGTGAAAATATAAGGTTAAAAGTGGTATTCAAGTGTAAAAAGGGTAAAAGTGTAAATTGAAAAATAAGTGATGTTAAAAAGGGTAATTATTGAATAAGTGAGGGCAAAATGGTAATTAGGTAAAAAACGAGGATATAAGGGGAATTAGTGAAAAAGAAAGGATATGGGTGGTATTATGGCAAAAGTAAGGACATGAATGTAATTAATATAAAAGATGGGACATAGATGTAATTAATGGAAAAGTTAGGGACGTATGTGGAATTAAGTGAAAAGATTAAGGACTTAAGTGTAAGTAATTATGATTGGTAAAGTAATTATGATTGGTAAACTAATTATGGAATATGTATATATTTAAAGTAATTAAAGTGATTTAATAAATAATATGATTGAAATAAGATTAATTAATGAATTAGTGTAAAAATATGTTAATTGGCAAAATAATGGTATAATTAATTAATTGGTGAATTTAAGTGGATTATTACATTGAGGAAATAATTGGATAAATTATTATATTTAATTAATTATATTGTAGTAGTGAAAATTTATGCATAAGTGAATGAATGATTTAAATGAGTGATTTAAGGATTAAAATGTAATTTGTGAGTTAATAATAATATAAATAGTGAGATTAATTATAACTAGTGGTATGATTGTAATTATAGTGGATTAAGGTGGTAATATTGGAATTTATGAACAATGTGGGGACTATAGTGGAATGTAAAGAGAACATTATAGTAGTGACTAGATGGAAATTTGTATGCTAAATAATAAAGTAATGTAATAATGAAATGCAATTTTGTAAATATAAGATAATTAAAGGCTAAATTCTAATTTAGCATAAAGTAAGGGACTAAGTTGCAAATTGAGGATAATAAGGCTAAGGAAGGGATTAAAATGTAATTATGCAATAAGAGAGATAATAAATGCGTGTCTGTAATTAGTGAGCGAACAATTAAGAATTTTAGAATAACATTGTTTGATTAAATATTAAGTGAATAAGGGATTAAATTAATTATGATTTAACTACTATGCTAATGACAATGAAGGGTAAATAGGTACGTTAGTGGCATTATTGTCAATAAATGAAATTTATTGGACTTAAACGTAATTGATTATAACAATGCTAGTAATAATATTTAAGTGTAAATGGAAAAGAAATAGACTACTAAGTAATGAATAAATTGGTTTTATGTATATGTAAATTAAGAGATGATATTTGAAAATAAATAAATAATAAGGTGGATAATGATGAAAATATAAATCAAGTGAAATGGAAAGATAGTGTTTAAATTGTAAGAAACATATAGAGATTTAATTGTAAAGTTAATTATTAAGAGGCTATAGTGGATAAAAGAACAGTGTAAATTAATTGAATAAAGGTAATAAGTAGGATTGGCAAATTAAGTGTATCCAGAATAATTAGAATATTATAAGTGCGTAATTGAGTATATCGGGAAATAAAAATTATCATAATAAAAGTGATAAAGGATGGAATGATTAATAAATAGTGTTAAGATAAAAGAAAATATACAGTTTATTATTGTGAATAATAATATAAGTGACCAAAATCAAATAAGAAATAACATATTAGTAATGAAATTTATAATGACATATATGTGGACCAAATGAATAGTAAAAAGAGACAGTTATAGGTCAATCGATAGTTAAGTGATAAGTGAAAATTGTTAAACAAAATGAGTGTCTAAGTGAAATGAAATTGATAAGTGATATTGTAAAGAAAAATGGTTGATAAGTATAGAATCGAAATAGTAAAGGAAGAAATAAGATAGTGATTAAAGTATAGTGGTAACCACACAAGAATAAATGCAATCGAAATTAATTTAAGTAAATGATTTATTGGAATATTTAGCATAGTAAATGATATTAATGTAAGAGAGTTAGTGTAATGTAAAAGATTAAACGAAATGTTAGAAACGCCAAGAAAGTAATAGTATTTGATCGGTGTTACTAGTAGTGAAATAATGATAAATTTTTAAGTAAGTTGATAAACAATTTAGAATCGGAAATTAAATTGTAATTGAGCATTCATTAAGCAAGGAATCTAATAGGTTATTTAGAAAGTTGAAAGTATTAAAAGAGACACATGTGAAATTGATCGTAAAACAAACCGAACAAAGTGTTAAGCGACAAGAGTCATTAGTGCATACGATAAAGTTAGTGATAATAGTAATGAAAAGAATAGAACCAATAAATAAGGTAAAGCACCGAAATTGACAAATAATAGTGAAATTGACAACATTAAAGATTAACAGTGTAATTGATAGTGAAATCGATGAGTGTAATGGTTAACAGTGTAAGTGATAGTGAAATTGTCAATAGCATGATAGAGATTAATATATTATAGTGTAGTGCTAAAGGTGTAACACCCCTTACCCGTACGTAGTAAACCATACCGTGAACCAATGGTTCACGATGACGGTCAAGGGCATTACCGAACAAACATGTAAAACTTATAAACCTTTAAGCTAAAATATGGGTTATAAAATTTTTTTCATTTTCAAAAAAACACAATATAATTAACTATAAATTCATTATAAATTCACATTATAAAGTAAATTTCTTCAGGATTTACTATAGATAGATCTTTTACATAACCAATATCACTTTTACAAAACTTATAATTTAAAATTTTAAATCTTGCATACATTCCGAAGACGATACAAATCCTACTCTAATAACTCTTCATAAGCTTGCATTGGCCCGGGCTGCTGTGGAAAGACTCTCGAAAGACCCGATCAATAGTACCTACATGGATTAAAAAAAATCCGTGCTAAGCATAAAAGCTTAGTGGGAAACACATAAATTGTAACACCCCTTACCCGTACTTAGGCGATCCCATCCGATAAGGAGTGAGATGCTGTATGAGTAGAGGTGCCACCAGACAGATACAGAATATACATACATTCATACCTAAACATGCATACTGAAATACAGGGTAATTTAAAACTTTACAACACCATTCATAAAAATAAGCTGATCATGCATTAATATAACGAAAGTATTACATTACTGTTCTGATCAACCGAGAGATACAAAAGATAATTACAAAACCCAAGATACATGTACATAAGCGGAAGCTATTACAAAACAAAAATAAGAGAGTTCTATACAAAGAATCCTCAAAATACAAAATTGAAGCCCTACACTAAGAACCTGCTGTGTTGGCTTCGATGGCGGCGACACCCCCAAGACAAACTCCTTCCGCACCTGCACGGGTAAACACACCGTGCTAAGCGATAAACGCTTAGTGGAGAAACATACAAATAGCATAAAGACAACCATTCACAACGGTCGTCAAGGCGAATCACATGCGTACTTCGTGTACATACGTTAATCATGGCATAACGATAGCATAAACTCATGCTCACATACATAAAGCCATTCATCAGAAAGTTCATAATAATAATCATATCTTCATAACAGATTATACTTTTGACTACTGAATCCGTAAAGATATAACATATGTTTTCCCATATGACAATTCATACAAAGCACCTGCTGACCCGAGGGAGTGGATAACGAGTATACGAACAGTACTTTACGGGTACGAGCCGATACGGACAGTACTTTACTGGTACGAGCCGATAAAACTAATTTTGCATTTTAACTTTCACAAAACATTTCAAAGGGGATCTTAAACAAGATTCTTTCACATAACGGTTCGCAAGGAACCAAACGGGGACCTGATCGGGGTCCAAACGGAAACAGAAGCTGCAGGAAAGACTCTATTAGGCATGCCTAACTATCCACTTACTAGACTCTAGCAGGTCATACATAAACCATTCAATCCATTTCATAACTTCCAAAATTATCATCATATATGTACATAATTATTTCATGGTTCCATATTCATATATCATAAAATACCAAATATAAATCTCATAACTGTCAAAAGAAACGGAAGTTCAAAACCACACGCAATGAAAGAGAGCTCATTTAGCATATAAGGGACTGTCGCACTCGCAATGTCTGTCGCGCTCGCGATAGAGACCGAAGTCTCTTCGCTGCGTGCGCACGACGGACTTCGTGACCGCAAGGAGGACGGAAGGGCCAGACTCTATCGCGCTCGCGACGGGTGTCGCGATCGCGACAGAGAACAATTGGTGCTGTCGCGGGCTCGCGATGAATCGCGTGCTCGCGATAGCACTTGCCCAACATCGCGTGCACAACACTTAGGCTATCGCAGGCTAGCGACGGCATCGCGTACTCGCGATAGCGAAGCTCCCAACACCGCTCTCTGTCGTGATCGCGACAGCATCGGGTTTTCGACCTCTTCCAATTCCTCCTCCCACCACACAAATCTCAATCAAAGGTCACTTACCTCCAATCCAGCCATCCATTGACATCAACAACCATAATACAACATTTATTAACAACAACTTCATACAATCCAATGATTTAAACATTCAATTTCAAGAATCAATCAAAAACCCAATTTATGCATCAAACCACATCAATTCCAAAATCATCATAATTAACTCATAATCTTGCAAATTCCACATTCCAAAATAAAGACCCATAACATATACATCAAAATAAAGGACATCTAATAACCTAATTGCAAGAAAACATCAAAACACATACATGAACATATTCACATGCAAAAGTAAGAAATTCCCAAACCTTCAAAAATCCTTTGCTCCTATTGCTTAGTTCCACTTGGCCCAACCTTCTCCTTACCCTTCGGTTCACGAGGAGGCTCAACTAAGCAACAAAACAACACAACACACAACACAAAACCCAAAACTTCAAACCCAAATCCGAAAATAAGAAAAGAGAAGAAGATGGAGAACCAAATGAAGAAAAGGAGAATAATGCAGTAGATTTACCTCTAAAATGCTATGCAATGATCAATTTCCACCACTAGAGGGTTGAATCTAAGTTAGTGCACTTAAGAGAGTTCAGAGGAGGAAGAAGAAGAAGGAGAAGAAAGAAAAACGGGAATGGGTTTTCAAAAATCTGATTTTCCCTTTTTCATCTTTTTCTCTTTCCCACTTTACACATGTCAATCATCTAGTGGAGGAGATTACTCACTCACACCCTAACTAAATGCATCACATACACACAATGTGACACCCTAATAATGCATCCTACATATGTGTGAGCAACACACACAAGCATAGCCCCATAAACATACCCTACAAACATATGCATGTCCACACACTACAATAACCCACTAGTGCAAATCCTACTATGGTGCACTCATGCACACACAATTCTGTCCCAACTAATTCACACCATAGCATCATGCATGCACCCACATGCCAGCAAAACTCTTAAAACATGCGAAATTACCAAATTGCCCTTATAATACAAAACTCATGCAAATGCGCACACATATATATATGGCTCATTCAACTAGGGAGCAAACGGGGTGTGACAACTCTCCCCTACTAAGAAGAATTTTGTCCTCGAAATTCTCACCTGAACTGAACAACTGCGGGTACTGCAATCTCAACGATTCCTCCGATTCCTAAGTTGCTTCCTCAACCCCGTGGTGATTCCATAAAACTTTGACAAAAGGAATCTGCTTATTCCTCGACTGTCTTACTTCCCGAGCTAGGATAGCTCTAGGCTCCTCATCGTAGGAAAAATCTGACTGTACTTGAACTTCTTGAACCGACAACATATGGGAAGTATCCGATCTATACCGACGGAGCATCGAAACGTGAAACACATCATGAAGCTTCGATAATTCCATCGGCAAAGCTAACCTGTAAGCCACTGGACCAACTCTTGCAAAAACCTCATACGGACCAATAAAGCGAGGACTAAGCTTTCCTTTCTTTCCAAACCTAAGTACTTTTCTCCAAGGTGACACTTTAAGAAAAACCTTATCCGCAACTTCAAACTGCACATCTTTTCTCTTCAGGTTGGCATAAGACTTCTGTCGATCCTTGGCCACTTTCAGATTTCGCTGCACAACTCTGATCTTTTCCTCTGTATCTCTAACCAGATCTGGCCCAATCACTGACCTCTCGGATAACTCTGTCCAACAAACAGGAGTCCTACACTGATGTCCATACAGAGCCTCATACAGTGACATACCAATGCTCGACTGAAAACTGTTGTTGTAGGCAAACTCCATCAATGATACATACTTGTCCCAACTACCCGGAAAGTCCAAAACACAAGCCCTCATCATATCCTCTAAGATCTGAATCACACGCTCGGACTGACCATCTGTCTGAGGATGAAACGCTGTACTGAACTTCAGCTTGGTACCCAAAGCTCGCTGTAATTCTTTCCAGAACTTAGATGTGAACCTTGGGTCCCTATCTGAATCTATGGACAAAGGCACTCCATGCAACCGAACTATCTCATCTACATAAATACTGGCCAATCTATTCATCGGATAATCCATCCTAACCGGCAAAAAGTGAGCGGACTTTGTGAGTCGATCCATAACAACCCACACAGAATCATGCTTTCTCTGAGTCAATGGCAATCCGGAGACAAAATCCATAGCGATGTCATCCCATTTCCACTCAGGAATGGACAAAGGCGTAAGCAATCCAGAAGGAACCTGGTGCTCAGCCTTGACCTGCTGACAACTCAGGCACTTGGATACAAAGTCCACTATGTCCCTCTTCATACCAGTCCACCAAAAGAACTGCTTCAAATCCCGACACATCTTTACACTGCAAGGATGCATGGTGAAAACTGAACTATGTGCCTCATCCAAGATCTGTCTTCTTAACTCTTCACTAACCGGTACACACAAACGGTTTCTAAACAGAAGAACCCCATCCTGAACCGAAAACTCTGACTGCTTGCCCAAACTGACTTCTTGCACAATCCGCTGAAGGTTCTTATCAACCTTCTGAGCATTAACTATCCGATGTCTCAAAGTAGGCTTGACCCTCAACTGAGCTATCAAAGCCCCATCCGAACCAAACCTCCATCTGAACCGTCTCAAAAACAAGGCAGAAACTGACTTCCTGCTCAAAGCATCTGCAACTACATTGGCCTTACCCGGATGGTAATCCACAATGCAATCGTAATCCTTAAATAGCTCAAGCCAACGACGTTGCCTCATATTCAGCTCCTTCTAAGTCAGAAAATACTTCAAACTCTTGTGGTCCTTAAAGATCCTACATTTCTCCTCGTAGAGATAATGACGCCAAATCTTCAAAGCAAAGACAACCGGTGCTAACTCAAGATCATGCGTTGGATAGTTCCTCTCGTGCGGCTTCAACTGTCAAGAAGCATAAGCCACAACCTTACCTTCCTGCATCAGAACACATCCCAAACCAACACCTGAAGCGTCACTATACATAACAAACTCCTTACCCGAGGTGGGTTGAGTTAGTATAGGAGCTTCAACTAACAACTGCTTCAACTTCTCAAAGCAGGATTGACACTTATCCGACCATTCGAACTTAACTCCTTTCCTCAATAACCGGGTCATCGGAGCAGCAATCACTGAGAAACCTTTCACAAACCGATGGTAGTAACCCGCGAGACCGAGAAAACTCCTCACTTCCTGAACATTTCTAGGCGCTTTCCAATCCACTATCGCTTCAATCTTAGCTGGATCCACTTGGATACCCTTAGCCGAAACTATATGGCCCAAAAATGACACTTCCCGAAGCCAAAAATCATACTTACTCAACTTAGCAAACAACCGATGCTCTCTCAAAACTTGCAAAACTAACCGAAGATGCTCCTCATGCTCGGTCTCATCCTTGGAAAACACAAAAATATCGTCTATAAACACCACTACAAACCGGTCTAAGTATGGCCTAAACACTCTATTCATCAAATCCATGAATGCCGCTGGAGCATTTGTCAAACCAAACGGCATAACAAGGAACTCATAGTGGCCATACCGAGTCCGAAATGCAGTCTTAACCACATCCTCATTCTTAACACGAAGCTAATAATACCCAGACCGAAGATCTATCTTGGAAAACACACCTGCACCCCTAAGCTGATCAAACAAATCTTCCACTCTGGGCAACGGATACTTATTCTTCACTGTGACCTTATTGATCTGCCTGTAGTTGATACACATCCTCAAGGACCCATCCTTCTTCTTAACAAATAGAACTGGAGCTCCCCAAGGAGATATGCTGGGTCGAATGAACCCCTTATCCAATAGCTCTTGTAGTTGAATTTTAAGTTCTCTCAACTCCACAGGAGCCATCCGATAAGGTGCTTTCGATACCGGTGTGGTACCCGGCATAATCTCTATGGCTAGCTCAACTTCCCTTTCCGGAGGAAAACCCGACAAGTCACTTGGAAAAATATCACTAAATTCTCAGACAACAGGGATGTACTCAATCCTAACTTGATCCCTCCTGGAATCCAAAACCACAGCCAGAAAAGCCTCACAACCTTTTCTCATAAACCTTTTAGCCTGAATTGCAGAAATCACATTGTTCACAGAACTCGCACTCAAACCTCTAACGAACACTGGAACTCGGTTCCTATCCCGAAGCACGAAGGTCTTCCTATGACAATCAACCACAGCTCGATGCTTGCTCAACCAATCCATACCCAAAATCAAATCACACTCTCTGAAGGGCAACTCTATCAAATCCGCAGGGAACTCAACTCCCTCAACCAAAAAAGGATAATTCCTATAAACTCTACTCACACTGACACTATGCCCTAATGGATTGGTCACACAAATCTCATAGTCTTACTGATCTACCACATACAACTTATCAACAATCTTATGCGTGCACAAATATGAGTGTGTGGAACCAGGATCTATTAGAGCATATAATTCAGTGTCATGGAGTAGGAACTTACCAGCAATCACATCAGGGGCATCCTGCTCCTCTCTGGCTCTAACTGCATAAGCTTTAGCGGCAACTGGGGAAGGATGCTCAACAGTCTCAGAAACAGCTACATCTCTGGGTTGACCGCCTCTGTCACACCCCGTTTACCCCCTAGTAGTACGAGCCATGTGTATGTGTGCATTTGTATGTATTTTGACATGTAACAAGGGTATTTTGGGGTATATTGCATGTTACAAGGGTTATGTTAACATATGGGTGCATATATGTTATTACGGTGTGAATTAGTTGGGCTATATTTGTGTGTGCATGCATATACCATTGTAGGATGTGAGTAATGGTATGGTGATTGTGTGTTTTACTCACACATTAGTAGGGTGTTTGAGTGGGGTTGTGATTGTGTGTGGGTGAGTATAGCATAGTGGAAGGAATCTAAGTGAGATATTATTGTGTGTTTTACTCACACATTAGTAGGGTGTTTTAAGTGAGAATGCATTGAGTGTGAGTTGTGTATACTTGTTGGGTGCGAGTGATGGATTCTCACCAATAGTGAGGTGACATGTGGCAAGAATTAGAAAAAAATTAAAATGAAGAAGTGTGTGTTCTTCATTTCCGTAAGTCATCTTATTCTTCTTGTTCTTCTTCATTTTCTCTCTTCTAAAAAAAAAAATAAAATCCTAGAATAGATCTAAGTTTTGTGGGTAGAAATCAAGTAATTCTTGCATTATTTTGGTAAGTTTAATTCATATTTTCATCTTGTTTCTCCATTTTCTTTTACATTTTAATTGGGTTTTTAATCTAGGTTTTGTTTTCGTATAATTATTGGGTTTGATTGTTTAGCTAAATCTTCCCGGGATTCCAAGGGCAAGGAAATTGCTGGGAGTTGTGGATCTAAGTAATTGAAGTGAAAAATTTCAGGTTTGGGATTTATTTGTTCAATGTTGATGTTTGTGTTCTGAAATTTTATTCAGTTTTTATCTGACCTCAGTGTGATGTTTTTGTCATAAGTAGAGTTATAGAGCTCCAATTGAGTTGATTCAAATTTCATCTGATAGATAAGATCCGTATCTAAAATTATCTAATTGGATCTAATTCTTGACTTAGGATCTTCAAAAATGCTAAAAACCGAGACCTCTCTGCTTAGGTGGGTCTGATTGACCTTTGGTCACTCTTTTTAGCATAAGTTGCTTTTTACGACTCCAAAATGCATAATTCCAGTTGGGTTAGAACCACAACATCTGTCTTTAAAACTTTGTAAAAATAACTATAATTTAATTCAGACTCTAACTATTTTAAAATCGCCCATTACAGTAGCAAAATGTTTCAGGTGTGTCTGTGGAGCAGGTTAGAGCAATTTGAGTATATCTCCCAGATTTCAGCTCCTGTTGATCTGAAATTTAGTCACTAGAAAGCTATCATCTTGAGGATTAATTTTTATGAAGACTATTTGGTCTGAAAATGTATTTTACTATTTCAAAAAAATGCAAGTAGACTAAGGAACTGAATTTTGCCCTGTGCTGTGCTCTTAATTTTGATAACGTTTGGGGACTGGTTGGAAAGCACAGCTGCGCTTTTAGTAGGACACAGCTGTGTTTTTGACAATTAGATCGACGATTAGCAGCAGAGCACAGCTGTGCTTTTTATACAGCACAACTGTGTTTTAGTAAAAAAATTTCCCTCTTCACCAATTCATCCTAGAATCGGTTCCACACCTCCAAATTAGCCCCAAAGTGTCTAGAAACGCCTGAAAAATTTAATGTTACTTATTTTATAATTAGGTAATGAGGATATATAATTAAATTACCTGTGAATTGAATAAATTCTTATAACGAAGAATTAATTAATATGATGATTAACCATGAATTAAACTATAAGCCTAATTTGCTAGATGAATAAATACTCATGATGAGAATTATATAACATGTTTATAATTTATGATTAAGGCATTAAACCTAATATATTATTTGATTAAATCTAATTTAATTAGGAAGCAAGAACTTGTGATTTGAATATTACATGAGCTATATATTACTCGTGTTTGTGCTCTGTTATAGACGTGATAAGGGTGTACATTAGATGGCTTTCTTTGTTCAGTCATTTCTTTGCTTTGGATGTTTTTTTTTGTATTATATTTCATGCTAAGCTATCTAAATGTTATTTAGTGTCTTCTTATATGCTAAATATTTGTATGCCATATTATGCCTTAACCTATGAACTAAATGTGTCATGCTTAAATATAATTGATTTATGTATGTTAAATTCAATGGTTATTCATATTGAACAAATGTGTAACTAAATGTGAATTGTATTATACATGACCTGCAAGAGTCAGTTTAGTGGATAGTTAGGCATGCCTAATAGAGTCCTTTAACTGCAGCCTCAGTTCAGTTTGGACCCCGATCAGGTCCCCGTTTGGTTCCTCGCGAACCTTTTTAATATGTTTGGATCTTATTTAGGGTCCTCCCTTTAAATGTTTTGTAAATATTAAAGTAAAATGGTTTTCGATTCATACCCGTAAGGTATCGCTATACTTCGATTCGTGCCCGTAAGGCATCGCTATGCGTCGATTCGTACCCGTAAGGTATCGCTATGCGTATACTCGTTATCCACTATTATGAGTCAGCAGGATCTTTATGTGATATGTGATTTGTTTTGTTCTAAGTTGACTATGCGAAGGTAATATTTGAATAAGATAAAATGGATATGGATATAACATGAGATGCAGAATGTATGGTTGTAAATTGGTGCCTATATTGGTACATATTATGTTATGAATTATTGCATATGCCATTATGAATGTGTTATATTTTGACGACCATTGTGAGTGGCCGTCCATATTATATGTGCGTATCCCCACTAAGCATATATCGCTTAGCACGGTGTTTTACCCGTGCAGGTACATAAGAAGTTTTATTTTGAGTGAGTTGCCGCAGTCAAGCCAACACAGCAAGGTTTAGAGTTTGGAGTTTATTGTTTGATTGATAATTCTTTTTGGTGTATAGAACTCTCTTGTATTGATTTTGATATGGCTTCCACTTATGTAATTATATTTTTGGGTATGTAATATTTTTGTATCAGCCAGTTGATAAAAAAACTATTGTAATGGCTTTTGGGTTGTATTAATATATGATGAGTTATTTGTGTGTATGCTCCGAAATTTTTTAATTACCCTGTACTTCAGTATGTATGTGTATGTATGAATGTATAATTTTTATGGTATATGCATGGTAGTACCCCGACTCATACGGCATCTCACTCCTTATCGGATGAGATCGCCTGGGTATGGGTAGGGGGTGTTACAGCCTCGACCTCTACCTCTACCTCTTCCTCTTGCAGCCTGAGAAGCGTTCGATCCAACTCTGCTAGCTCCTCCCTGAGGACTTGAGTCTTCACCCATCTGAGGACAAATAGCCACACGGTGCTCGGTGCTCCCACACCTAAAGCACCCACCAGTGAGCCACCTACACTCACCCCGGTGAGCCTTACCACAATTCTCACAAACTGGTATAGCATCAAACCAACCACCTCTACCAGATCCAGATACTGCAGCTGAACCTTGCCTTCTTCCTCTAGTAGCCGAACCAGCTGAAGGTTCATCTTGCGAGTTCCTAGACCTCTTACCCGAAGATGAGGAAACACCACCCCTGGAAGAACTCCTGCGCTGAGCTCTCTCTCTAATCAAAGATTTCGTCTTCTCCGCCCTCACGGCAGCCTCTGCAATCTGATAATAACTTACCCCCGGTGTAACCATCAAAGAGATCAAAGCAATCTTCAAAGAGTCGTTCAACCCAGCTTCAAAATGCTTGCATCTGAAATTATCCGTCATAACCCCACGTGGAGCATAACGAGACAACCGGTTAAACTCCTTCTCAGAATTACTATCGGAGCTTTCGTGGCAGTCACCCTTTCTAAAACCCGAGCCATGTCCTGATGTAATCTGAACATCGCCTCGAAAGGCATGGCAGCGGCCTCGGACTGGACCCTAGCACGTTGAGCCGACACCGAAATAGAGACAGACGGATCTACCGCTGGAGGGTTCACACTTTCAGCGGACTCCTCGAGCACACCGTGAGCAGAATCAGAATTCATATAAGAAATAAGAGGATAACCACATCAGCCAACACAGCCTTAGACATAGACATATGCACACATAACATCATATAAACAATCACCCAGAAACGCCTAAACCGGTGCTCTGATACCACAACTTGTAACACCCCTTACCCGTACTTAGGCGATCCCATCCGATAAGGAGTGAGATGCCGTATGAGTAGAGGTGCCACCACACAGATACAAAATATACATACATTCATACCTAAACATGCATACTGAAATACAGGGTAATTTAAAACTTTACAACACCATTCATAAAAATAAGCTAATCATGCATTAATATAACGAAAGCATTACATTACTGTTCTGATCAACCGAGAGATACAAAAGATAATTACAAAACCCAAGATACATGTACATAAGCGGAAGCTATTATAAAACAAAAATAAGAGAGTTCTATACAAAGAATCCTCAAAATACAAAAATGAAGCCCTACACTAAGACCCTGCTGTGTTGGCTTCGATGGCGGCGACACCCCCAAGACAAACTCCTTTCGCACCTGCACGGGTAAACCCACCGTGCTAAGCGATAAACGCTTAGTGGAGAAACAAACATATAGCATAAAGACAACCATTCACAACGGTCGTCAAGGCGAATCACATGCGTACTTCGTGTACATACGTTAATCATGGCATAACGATAGCATAAACTCATGCTCACATACATAAAGCCATTCTTCAGAAAGTTCATAATAATAATCATATCTTCATAACAGATTATACTTTTGACTACTGAATCCATAAAGATATAACATATGTTTTCCCATATGACAATTCATACAAAGCACCTGCTGACCCGAGGGAGTGGATAACGAGTATACGGACAGTACTTTACGGGTACGAGCCGATACGGACAGTACTTTACGGGTACGAGCCAATAAAACTAATTTTGCATTTTAACTTTCACAAAACATTTCAAAGGGGATCTTAAACAAGATCCTTTAACATAAGGGTTCGCCAGGAACCAAACAGGGACCTGATCGGGGTCTAAACGGAAACAGAAGCTGCAGCAAAGACTCTATTAGGCATGCCTAACTATCCACTTACTGGACTCTAGCAGGTCATGCATAAACCATTCAATCCATTTCATAACTTCCAAAATTATCATCATATATGTACATAATCATTTCATGGTTCCATATTCATATTATTCATAAAATACCAAACATAAATCTCATAACTGTCAAAAGAAACGGAAGTTCAAACCACACGCAATGAAAGAGAACTCATTTAGCATATAAGGGACTGTCGCGCTCGCGACAGAGACCGAAGTCTCTTCGCTGCGTGCGTGCGATGGACTTCGCGACCACGAGGAGGAAGGAAGGGCCAGACTCTGTCGCGCTCGCGACAGAGAACAATTGGTGCTGTCGCGGGCTCGCGACGAATCGCGAGCTCGCGATAGCACTTGCCCAGCATCGCGCTCTGTTGTGATCGCGACAGTTGTCGCGCTCATGATAGAGGGGTGCACAATGCTTAGGCTGTCACGGGCTCGTGACGGCATCGTGTGCTCACGACAGCGAAGCTCCCAACACCGCTCTCTGTTGCGATCGCGACAGTCGTCGCGATTGCAACAGCATCGGGATTTCGAAAATCTGCAGAAATTCTGCAGATTTTCCTCTTCCAATTCCTCCTCCCATCACACAAATCTCAATCAAAGGTCACTTACCTCCAATCCAGCCATCCATTGACATCAATAACCATAATACAACATTTATTAACAACAACTTCATACAAATCCAATGATTTAAACATTCAATTTCAAGAATCAATTAAAAACCCAATTTATGCATCAAACCACATCAATTCCAAAATCATTATAATTAACTCATAATCTTGCAAATTCCACATTCCAAAACAAAGACCCATAACATATACATCAAAATAAAGGACATCTAATAACCTAATTCCAAGAAACCATCAAAACACATACATGAACATATTCACATGCAAAAGTAAGAAATTCCCAAACCTTCAAAAATCCTTTGCTCCCATTGCTTAGTTCCACTTGGCCCAACCTTCTCCTTACCCTTCGGTTCATGAGGAGGCTCAACTAAGCAACAAAACAACACAACACATAACACAAAACCCAAAACTTCGAACCCAAATCCGAAAATAAGAAAAAGAGAAGAAGATGGAGAACCAAATGAAGAAAAGGAGAATAATGCAGTAGATTTACCTCTAAAATGCTATGCAATGATCAATTTCCACCACTAGAGGGTTGAATCTAAGTTAGGGCACTTAAGAGAGTGCAAAGGAGGAAGAAGAAGAAGAAGAAGAAGGAGAAGAAGGAAAAACGGGAATGGGTTTTCAAAAATATGATTTTCCCTTTTTCATATTTTTCTCTTTCCCACTTTACACATGTCAATCATCTAGTGGAGGATATTACTTACTCACACCCTAACTAAATGCATCACATACACACAATGAGACACCCTAATAATGCATCCTACATATGTGTGAGCAACACACACAAGCATAGCCCCATAAACATACCCTACAAACATATGCATATCCACACACTACAATAACCCACTAGTGCAAATCCTACTATGGTGCACTCATGCACACACAATTCTGTCCCAACTAATTCACACCATAGCACCATGCATGCACCCACATGCCAGCAAAACTCTTAAAACATGCGAAATTACCAAATTGCCCTTATAATACAAAACTCATGCAAATGCACACACATACATATATGGCTCATTCAACTAGGGGGCAAACGGGGTGTGACATAAATATAGACGACCATTAAGAATGGACGTCAAATGAGTTTAAAGGAAAGCATAACATAGAAAATATATTATCAATTATAACAAAATAGATACTTTCAAGGAGGTCATCAATTAACCACTTACTTTGCATATCAACGTTAACAAATCACTTATATTTTATTACATTTTCCTTACATCATATACATGTCACTTTGCTTACTTATTCACATTCCTTTCGGCTTCCAAAATTCATTTCACACATCTTGCTTAGCAAATGCTTTATCATGTAATTCATCCAATCAACAAGGCATTTAGATTTGCAATAACAAAATACATAATTTCATACAAGTCTTCACATATTTTCATCAATTCATAACTTATTGTTTGATTCACATACTCTTGTTCATTTAATGCTTGCTAAGTCAAAAGGGTGGATAAGCAAGTAACACATAGATACCCGAGGGTATCACAATTCTTTCATAACGCATGGATACCCGAAGGTATCAAAATCCTTCTTTTCTTTTTGTTTCAAAAACATTTTCACATGGGACCTTAAACAAGATCCAAGACAGAGGGATCACGAAGATCCAATCGGGGGACCTGAATATGGTCTAAATCGCATACACATAGCTGCAGCAAACAGAACTCTATAGGCATGCCTATCTATCCACTACTCGACTCGCAGGCTATGTTATTAATTTCCCAATATGTATTCATTCATTCAATTACATAATAGAATAAACACATGGTTTCGTGGCAATTATCGTAGTATATATATATACCATTACACATTCCATCACGCTTATATGTTCTTGGAAAAATTCACTACCACAATTTCATATCATGCACAGCAAGTTCTTATTCACCAACCGCATCATGCTATCCCATTAATATATAAAATGGAATTGGCTATTATATAGCTTATGAATAAATTCATAATTATTCCTCACGTTAATCCATAGCATTACGCATATAGTACTCCTCCTCAAATGAGGTTAAACTAGATTGAAATACTGATCATACATGTGAATTACATATGTCATTGATTAGAGTTGACAAGGCAAAGCAAGGGTACCTCAAGGTCACAACCGATTTGGTTGTCACCGTGATATACCAATGGTACACAATAGAATGTAAGCTGAGGTACCTCACGGTCACAACCGATTTGGTTGTCACCGTGACATACTTCACACTTCCATGAAGAATGCAATCTACGGTATTTCACACTTCATCATGTAATTCATAAGCTAAAAGCATTAAATCACATTTATCATAATATATGATCACTTCAAATATCCACATGAATTATTATAACATCATTAGATATCTTGCATAACAATACGTTATAGTAACAACTATATCCATTTACGCATAATATTAATACTCTTAGGTAAATTCTTCAATCCCATATCCATTGAACGTTTCACACTTATACATAATTGCTACAGACCTATCATCATACTCTTACACATCTCATTCATTTCAGTCATACTCATCTTTTCTTTGATATCCTTCACATGTGTATAACTTAATTTCAACTCATAACTTTGTATACTTGTTCATATTATACATTCTCATATAGATTAAGGTATTATAATTCTCAATGTTAATTAACTTGACTGAGTTATATTTCATGCAAATTTACATTATCAATTCATTAGTTTACTATTAATCTTAATCATATTCGGGTGTAATATCCAAGTGATAACTATTTTTATACTCATTTAATAACCCTAAACATGCATCGGATAGATCCTAGAAAGTTCCGGTGCAATACAGGTTCAATTCGGGAAGAAAAACACCTAAAAATGGTGAAGACAGAAGGGGTCACGGTGGTAATGAATTTGGTTACCACCGTGAGGTCGAAACTAAGCATTCTGCCCAGCATTTTCATATGTCACGGTGGTAATGAATTTGATTACCACCGAGACCTATCAAAAATTTGCAAAACAGAAGCTAGGATTCAGGACTGCTTCACAACTCCTTTTTGTTCAACCTAAACGGGCATTTAAACGACATATTTAGGCAAAACTTCCTCTTAACAAATGTTCCCTAGGATGTTAACTTTCATATAAAACAAACTTCAGATCATTTTGACACCTAAATCGCCAGATATAAGCAAAATAACCTATACTGCTCCCCTGAACCCTGCTAGAGAAGATAGCTCTACTTCATGACCACTTTTGAGACCCTTACAGGTAAAATTAACTCAAACATATTTCTAAGATATTTATAGGAATATGTCTTAGCTTTCAAACGGCACTGGTCTCATATCCATTGGACTTCTAAAACTCACAATATAGCATAATAATCGAAGAAAGGTCAAGTGCATTCTAACCCAATTTTCACCCAAAAACCTATTCACATGCACAAATGAACAATTTGAACCAACACTCACTACCATCATCAAAGATCATCATCAACACATCCAAATTACTTAAAAAACACATTAGTATAATCAAAATCGTATATAAACAAAGAGTTTCCAAACCTCATGTGGTGACTCCTTCTATCTTCACTTACTTTCTATCCCTTCTTTCTCTTTCATTTTGCATCCAATTCCAACTTGCATCAATTGATTCCCTCAATTAAAACACATCACAACTAACATGAGTTTCCCCTCAAAAACACAAAACTTAAAATCTTATACAAAGAAAAGGAAAAATCAAAAGACCTAAAACTTACCTCAAAATCAATAACTCTTGCTTAATTTTTCCCAACTTCCATCTCTCTTTCTTTTACCAATTTAAAAGATGAAGAACAAAGAGAAAAGGAGAAGTAAAATTCTGAGTTTTCCAGCCGAAGAACCCGTGTCCCCCTATTTCATTCTTTCCCTTTTTCCATACTTGGTCTATATTAAGCCACGTGCCATGCTCCTATTGGCTACACTTAGATTTTTATGTTTAATATCAATTTAGTCCTTTATTCTTTTATTTCTTCATACATTTGGCAAATAACTATCTCCAATTAAAACATTGGCATACAAATCTTCTTAATTGTTTTATTTAAGTCACAATTTGGCAGATTACCAAAATACCCTTAACTTTTCACCTAATGCCGATGACATCCTTTACTACACTTAATCATTTCCATCATCCCATTACACATTTTAATCACCAAGAATAATTCTCTTCATGTCGTTAGAGCTTGATGATATAATTGTCCCATTTACAGAAACTCGCCGAAACTTTCGAATTAATGACGGTTATATCCGTTTTGACACTTCCATTCATATCTCAACCACATTCGATTTCCGTTACACCCTAAACCTACCCTAATCCGACTAGGGTGTGTTCGGGGTGTTACAAATCTACCCTCCTAAAAAGAATTTCGTCCTCGAAATTCACTCCTCCTCAAATGAGGTTAAACTAGATTGAAATACTGATCATACATGTGCATTACATATGTCATTAATTAGAGTTTACAAGGCAAAGCAAGGGTACCTCACGGTCACAACCGATTTGGTTGTCACCGTGATATACCAATGGTACACAACAGAATGTAAGCTGAGGCACCTCACGGTCACAACCGATTTGGTTGTCACCATGACATACTTCACACTACCATGAAGAATGTAATCCACGGTATTTCACACTTCATCATGTAATTCATAAGCTAAAAGCATTAAATCACATTTATCATAATATATGATCACTTCAAATATCCACATGAATTATTATAACATCATTAGATATCTTGCATAACAATACGTTATAGTAATAACTATATCCATTTACGCATCATAATAATACTCTTAGGTAAATTCTTCATTCCCATATCCATTGAACGTTTCGCACTTATACATAATTGCTACAAACCTATCATCATACTCTTACACATCTCATTCATTTCAGTCATACTCATCTTTTCTTTGATATCCTACACATGTGTATAACTTAATTTCAACTCATAACTATGTATACTTATTAATATTATACATGCTCATATAGATTAAGGTATTATAATTCTCAATGTTAATTAACTTGACTGAGTTATATTTCATGCAAATTTACATTATCAATTCATTAGTTTACTTGCAACACCCCAAAACCGCCCTGGTTGTCTGAGCCTGTCTGAATCTGAATTTGCCTGTCTGTATCTATGTGTGTACGTACTTGTGTGCATTTTGATGTTTTATGCATATTAATTTATTTAAGTATGTGTTTATGTTTGTGATGCTTGAGGTGAGGAGTTGCTAGTGTGTGTGCTTAAGGATAGGGAAGTAGGGTGTGAATAAGTGATAATAATTGTATGTAAGTGAGAGTATGGGAGTAGGGTATGCATGTAGGATCCTTTCCTATGAGAAATTGACACATGGCAAGTGGATAGGGTTGAATTAGTGGGTGATGAAAGAGAGGATAGCTAGAAATCACTTTGTTTCTTCTTCCTTTTTCCCGTTGCCTTCCTCTCCCTCACGCCATTTTCATCCTCTTTTCCTTTTCTTCACTTTTCCTTCTCCTTCCTTACATATTTCTACTCTTCTCTTCTTCCTTGGGTGATTGTTTAGCTGGGTTGTGTCTCATAAGTTCAAAGGGTGAGTTTAAGTTAGTAATATCTTAGATTCTTTTCTTCCTCCTCTCTAGGTTTGATTTTCATTTATGTGTTAATTGTTAGAATTAAACCTGGTTGTGTTTGATTTATGGTTCAGAGGATCTTCCTAGAACATCTAAGGGGAAAGAGAAAGCGAGTGGAAGCGGAGCTCACGACTAGGAGCGAAGGAAATCAGGTTTGGGAACGTTTGTGTATTTTGGGATTTTGTTTGATAAATTTGATTGAATTTGAACTTAATGTAATTTTTAGGGTTTGTGTTCTTGAGGCATTTGGATGTGTTTATGCATGATTTTGGTTGTTTTGATTGTGGAATTAAGTTGTTTTTATGTAATTTATGATGTATGGAAGATCTACTGGAAGGTAAGATGAGATTTGAGTTGTTTTGAGCCATTTTGGAGTTAATTCTGGGAATTCTGGGAATGGAAATTCACGATCCTGGTGAATTTCCCGTTCCCAGTGTGTGTGTGTGACGTGACCAGCCAAGAGAGGCCTGTCACGAGTAGTGGCTGCCATCACGACTCATGACAGAGGAGGCCTGTCACGAGTGGTGACCTCCGTCACGACTCGTGACCACCCAAGAGAGATCTGTCACGAGTGGTGACTGCCGTCACGACTCGTGACAGAGGAGGCTTGTCAAGAGTGGTGGCCTCCGTCATGACTCGTGACTAGCCAAGAGAGATCTGTCACGAGTGGTGACTGCCATCACGACTCGTGACAGAGGAGGCCTGTCACGAGTGGTAACCTCCATCACGACTCGTGACTAGCCAAGAGAGATCTGTCACGAGTGGTGATTACCGTCACGACTTGTGACAGAGGAGGCCTATCACGAGTGGTGACCTTCGTCACGACTCGTGACTAGCCAAGAGAGGTCTGTCACGAGTGGTGATTGCCGTCATGACTCGTGACAGTGCCAGTCACGAGTAGTGACTAGTAGTCACGACTCGTGACCGGCCAATCTTGTTGGTCACCACCCATTTTCTGGAATTTTTGCTCAGTTTTAACTTAAATGAATTTCGTATCTCTTCTGAATGAACTTATACTATTGTATGATACATGTCTTACTTTTATGTGCTTTTATATAAGTGATACCATGAATCTTTAAATGAATTGTATGCTGTACTCTGAAATATGGATTGTATGGTTTATGCATGACCTGCTAGAGTCTAGCAAGTGGATAGTTAGGCATGCCTAATAGCGTTATGTGTAGCTGCAGCCATATGTACGATTTGGACCCTGATCAGGTCCCCCGAATGGATCTTCGTGATCTTTCTATTGAATCTTACCCAAGATTCTATGTGAAAATACTTTGGAACAAGAATAAAAAGATTGTTTTGATACCCTCGGGTATCTATGTGTTATGAGAATATTTCTGGTACCTCTGGGTATCTATGTGTACTCGTTATCCACTATCTTGATATAGCAGGTGTAAAAGTGTTATTGGATGTTATGCATAAGTTCTGAATTATTGCTTATTAAGAATAATATAATTACAGTGCTACTACGTATTAGCTTGATTTATGAAATCTTATCAAGTAACGGTGCCATTCGTTTGTGATTGTTTGTAACGCCACTGTGAGTGGCGGTATTGCATTTTGTGTTTTTCCCCACTAAGCGATTTCGCTTAGCACGGGTGTTTTATCCGTGCAGGTGTGGAAGATTTTGGTATGCACAGTCAAGGCGTGCCGCATCGGGAAGGCCATCATAACTAGGGATCGGAGTTTTATAGTATAGGCTTTCCTGTCTTTTGTATAAGATGTAAAATTTTGTGTGCCCTTTGAAACAGTATTCTTTGGGCCTTTGTATATATGAAATGTTTTGTAATATGTACAGATTTGGTTTATGAATATATAATAGAAAAGAAAAATTTATCCTGTTTAGTACCGCTCTGCTTCTCTTTCATAAGTTTTATATTATCTCTGTATTATCTATTTGCTTGCTGTGGTTGAATGTTTTGGTATGTGTAATGTGACACTCCTATCTATCGGGACTCTTCTCCCTCTACCGGGGTAGAAGTCTCCAGGGTATAGGTTGGGGTGTGACATTACTATTAATCTTAATCATATTTGGGTGTAATATCCAAGTGATAACTATTTTTATACTCATTTAATAACCCTAAACATGCATCGGATAGATCCTAGAAAGTTCCGGTGCAATACAGGTTCAATTCTCGAAAGAAAAACACCTAAAAATGGTGAAGACAGAAGGGGTCACGGTGGTAATGAATTTGGTTACCACCGTGAGGTCCAAACTAAGCATTTTGCCCAGCATTTTCATATGTCACGGTGGTAATGAATTTGGTTACCACCGTGACCTATCAAAAATTTGCAAAACAGAAGCTAGGATTCAGGACTGCTTCACAACTCCTTTTCGTTCAGCCTAAACGGGCATTTAAATGAAATATTTAGGCAAAAATTCCTCTTAAAAAACGTTCCCTAGGATGTTAACTTTCATATAAAACAAACTTCAGATCATTTTGACACATAAATCTCCAGATATAAGCAAAATAACCTATACTGCTCCCATGAACCCGGCCAGAGAAGATAGCTCTACTTCATGACCACTTTTGATACCCTTATAGGTAAAATTAGCTCAAACATATTTCTAAGCCATTTATAGGACTATGTCTTAGCTTTCAAACGACACCGGTCTCATATCCATTGGAGTTCTAAAACTCACAAGACATCCTAATAACCAAAGAAAGGTCAAGTGCATTCTAACCCACTTTTCACCCAAAAACCTATTCACATGCACAAATGAACAATTTAAACCAACACTCACTGCCATCATCAAAGATCATCATCAACACATCCAAATTACTTAAACAACACATTATTATAATTAAAATCGTATATAAACAAAGAGTTTCCAAACCTCATGTGGTGACTCCTTCTATCTTCACTTACTTTCTATCCCTTCTTTCTCATTCATTTTGCATCCAATCCCAACTTGCATCAATTGATTCCCTCAATTAAAAGACATCACAACTCACATGAGTTTCCCCTCAAAAGCACATAACTTAAAATCTTATACAAAGAAAAGGAAAAATCAAAAGACCTAAAACTTACCTCAAAATCAATAACTCTTGCTTAATTTTTCCCAACTTCCATCTCTCTTTCTTTTACCAATTTAAAAGATGAAGAACAAATAGAAAAGGAGAAGCAAAATTCTGAGTTTTCCAGCCAAAGAACCCGTGTCCCCCTATTTCATTCTTTCCCTTTTTCCATACTTGGTCTATATTGAGCCACATGCCATGCTCCTATTGGCTACACTTAGATTTTTATGTTTAATATAAATTTAGTCCTTTATTCTTTTGTTTCTTCATACATTTGGCAAATAACTATCTCCAATTAAAACATTGGCATACAAATCTTCTTAATTGTTTTATTTAAGTCACAATTTGGCAGATTACCAAATACCCTTAACTTTTCACCTAATACCGATGACGTCCTTTACTACACTTAATCATTTCCATCATCCCATTACACATTTTAATCACCAAGAATAATTCTCTTCATATCGTTAGTGGCACGATGATATAATATTCCCATTTACAGAAACTCGCCGAAACTTTCGAATTAATGACGGTTATATCCTTTTTGACACTTCCATTCATATCTTAACCACATTCGGTTTCCGTTACACCCTAAACCTACCCTAATCCGACTAGGGTGTGTTCAGGGTGTGACAAAAGGTAAAGACATTGATTAGTGATAATAGTGACAGTGATAAAGATAAAAATAGTGAGAGTCACAAAAGTATGTTGTAAAGTATTTAAAAGTTTTAGAAATAATTGACCCCATAACTTAAATACAATAAAACAATTAAGTGATCAAGTATATAGGATTAGTATGGAAAACATAGGATAAGTATCCACTACTGGGCATTTTAATGCTCAGCGCGTAGTGTGTTAAATACGTACAGGTTATAATAGTTAGACGTGGCCAAAGACGTAGAAGCAATTGAAGATTGAGCAACAGCAAGGACCGAAGGATTTGCAAGGCATGTATACGATCGTAGTTGGGTAAAACTATGGTATAGGTAGGTAAGTTATATGTTAGTGTATTGTTACGTTTACTGTGTATGCATTGTTGTGTATGTTAAAAAAAATTTCAGAGCTATCGAGTGTATTATCAATGATTGACAATGTAGTGCAGTATTATGACATCCGGTATCTGCATCATCTACGGGTACAAGGGTGTTACACACATGATGTTTTAGAAAAGAAAATAACCTTGAAGTACCTCACGGTGACAACTAATCTTGTTGTGACCGTGACATACACTAATTCTCAAAACAGAATGCATAATTTCATACCTCACGGTGATAACCAATCTGGTTGTGACCGTGACATACGAAATAGTTCCTGGACAGAATGCAAACTTGGGTATCTCATGGTGGCAACCAGATTCATTATCGCCGTGACATTCCATTTCTATTCGAATAGAATGCAATCCCTGTATGCCTCATGATGACAACCAAATGGTTGTGACCGTGACCTATGCAAAATTGCCAATATACAGCTGTGTTTTACCAAGACATAGCTGTGCTGTATATACACTTTGCATTCTTGCATTCACTATCTCATGGCAAACTAACTCACAACTCATGCACATTTACCTCATCAACCACCGACATGCCATTTAAATACAATTAAACCGTATATGCATCCTTCTAAACTCACCATAAAATTGGCATAAACAATCAACAATCAACAATTAAACCTTATATGCATCCTTCTAAACTCACCATAAAATTGGAATAAACAATCAAGTAAGATATCAAAATCACACTACACCAATTTTGGTACGACCATAACATCTATTTTCCACTGCATATCAATATCACTATTCAATTTCAATAATCAATTTACACTAATTCACTATCCAATTCAATCACTATCCAATTCAAATCAATTAACCATATACACAATAAACACATACTTTAACACATCAAGCATATTAATTCACACTCAATCCCTAACCTCTTGGAGCTCTCCTTCCTTTCTTTCTATACCACCTTCTCTTTACCCTTGGCAGCTGTAGTTGGCTATTCACCTCATATACACATACAACACATGTGCAATTCCATTAGACTATACTCATAGCTTAAAATTCAAATCAGAAATAGAAGGAGATGAAGATGACAAACTCTATACCAAGACTTACCTTTCAAGCTAAATACTTAATCTTCTTAACTTTCACTACTTAATTCTCAAAAATCCATGGCAATTTGAAGAACAAGAGAAAGAGGGAGACGGATGAGGTATTGAAGAACAAAGAAGAAGAAATAAAAATGACAGAATTTCCCATTCTCTCTCTCATCTAAACCCTTTTATGTGCATGGGAGGAGGAGGTGTCAAATTCCCATCCCTTCTCATGCTAGGTGGCCGGCTCCTTCAATCCCACATGCCTTCCACTAACATTCAATTAACCTTGATTAAGTTCACTTAGTTAACCTAATTTATCCATCACTTAACACTAATCATGCATTATTACCTTTTAATCACTACTATACTTTATTTTCTTTCAATTAAGTCCCTAGTTTCACATTTTAAATTAGGTCCAAATCTGTAAATCCTAATTAACACTCACTTATTTACTCTAATAACACTCAATACTACTAGGGTGATTTTCGGGGTGTTACACTTCAAATTCACAATCGCCTCAATTTTAGCCGAGTCTACCTTTATACCTTCAGAAGACACTACATGCCCCAGAAAAGACACTTCTCTTAACCAAAACTCACAATTACTCAATTTAGCATACAATTGATGCTCCCTCAATGTCTGAAGCAAGATTCTGAAGTGCTGCTCATGTTTTTTCTCATTCTTTGAGTAAACCAATATGTCATCAATGAACACCACTACAAACTGATACAAATATGGCCTAAACAATCGATTCATCAAGTCAATAAATGCAGCAGGCGCATTGGTTAACCCGAATGGCATTACTAAAAATTCATAATGTCCATACCGAGTTCTAAATGCAGTCTTTGGTATGTCCTCCTTTTTTACTTGCACCTGATAATACCAAGACCTTAAGTCTATCTTGGAGAATACACTTGCCCCTCTTAACTGATCAAACAAATCCTCGATTCTTAGCAGAGGATATTGATTCTTTGCTGTTACTTTATTCAACTGGCGATAGTCAGTACACATTCTCATAGTCCCATCTTTCTTCGTAACGAACAGAACTGGTGCTCCCCAAGGAGACACACTAGGTCGTATAAAGCCTCTATCTAACAACTCCTGCAACTGAGTTTTTAACTCCTTCAGCTCAGTAGGAGCCATTCGATAAGGTGTTTTGGATACTGGCGCAGTTCCTGACACAACATCAAAAGATAGTTCCATTTCCCTCATTGGCGGTACACCAGACAGTTCTTCTGGAAACACATCAGGAAACTCCCATACTATGGGTATATCCTGAATCTTTACTTGCTCTCTTTTGGAATCCAATACAAGAGCCAAGTAAGTCTCGCATCCCTTCCTCAAACATCGGTACGCTTGTGTTGTATATAACATATTCACAAAAGGATCAGCACAAATTCCCCTCACTATCACTTTGTTTCCCTTACAATCTCTGAGTACTACTATCTTCCTCTTACAGTCAACTACTGCACTATACTTACTTAACTAATCCATACCCAATATTAAATCAAATTCATCAAAAGGTAATTCGATTAAATCAACAGGTAATACACTACCCTTAGTTACTAATGAGCACTCCCTATACACTTTGTTCACATTCACATTATTTCCCAACGGGCTTGATACACATATATCATATTTCAAACATTCAGCATTAGGCATTTTATCGCATATCCTTTTTGTGCACACATACGAGTGAGTTGATCCAGGGTCAATCAAGGCGAACATCTCTATATCATAAAGTAAAAAAGTATCTGCTATAACCTCAGGTGCATCTTGATCCTCTTGAGCTTTCATTGCATTAGCCCGAGTTGGAGCCAGAGTAGGTCTGTCCACTATTTCTGACTCAGTTCCACCTCTGGACTGGCCACCTCTGCCACATCCTCTTCCTCTACTAACTGGTGGTACATTAGAACCACCTCTGCTTTGTTCTTGCTGATTCCCAGCTACCTCATACGCCTTTGGACAGTTTGCTAAGAAATGCTCAGTGCTTTCGCATCTAAAACATGCGTCCGTTAACTTCCAACATTCTCCTCTATGTCTTTTGCCACAGTGAGAACATTCATGCACTTCACTCTTGGTACCAGATGTACCTGTACCGATCTTGGACACAGAAGATGTCCCTCACTTCTTACCCCTTCTGCTGAACTAAACATAGATTCTGCCAGTGGTGCCATTTGAGAATCTCTTCATCTCTTGCTCGGATTGGACCCACCACGATTGGAATTCCTCTTCTGCATTCTTTCTCTTTGTATCTCCAATTAGCTCTCAGCTTGAACTATTTGATAGTAATTTACATTCTGCTCGGTGGTCATTGAGATCAATAGCGCCTTAATCTGTTCAATTAATCCTTCCTCAAACTGCTGGCATCTGAACTCTTCTGTCAAAACACCAGGTGGTGTATACTTACTCAATCAGCATAACTCTTTCTCATATTCTTCCACTGTCATTGCTCTCTGCCTCAAATTCAGAAACTGTTTCCAATTTGCCTGCCTATATGCCTTGGTTACATACTTATTTCGAAATTCCCTTTCGAAAAATTCCCAAGTGACCGAATCCGGGAGCATTGGATGCTGTAGGACTAGTTTCGACCAATCATATGCTGCACCATGAAGTAACGATACTACACATTCAACTCATTGGTCCATAGGACATCTTATCTCTCCAAGGACCCTATGCACTTTCTCTATCCAATATTCTGCCTTATCAGACTCATCCAGTCTTGTACCCTGAAATTCCTCTGCTCCGTGCTTCCTTAATAATTCCAATGGAGCCTTTGGTAGTGTTGTTATCCGATCCAACACAATTAAACAAGGACATCCGCATTAAGTCAACACAACTATTCACATCCTAGCTAGCTGGTTACCCAGAAAAGACTAAACCTAGGCTCTCATACCACAACTTGTAATGCCCTTTCCCCGACCACAAGATTGGCTCAGCCAATGCAGTCAGGAATGGCCGCTATACAGCAACCAAAAACACAATACACTATCACATTTGCATGCTAAAAACTGAGCTATTAAATTTCATAAACCCACCTACATTCACATGCAGCGGATATCATAAACTTCTTCATGCTTACTAGCATACTTGCACACATACAAATATCGCAGGCATAAAACTTTACCATACTTAGTTATTACAATTTACATACTCCTTGATTGTCAAAATATTATAGATATTATACACAAAAGTACATTACCTAAAACCCCAAAACCTACACTATATGTACTCCTAGTGTTGACCTTCGGCAATGCGGATTTGTCCTTCGGTTTCCCTTAGCGTCCGAACCTACACGGATTAGAAAATCGTGCTAAGCGATAATGCTTAGTGGGGAACACATACATATATACATATATGGCATACAATATAGTGATTATTCATGTATAGAATATATGATTTTACTAGCAAAATAATGAAGAATTCAGCTTTACCATCTTCATGTATCATGTATGAACATATCATGCATTCATATATTAAAATAGTCATAACTCATGCATTTTATTCATCGCATTAGTGTACACATTTCGTATTGAAATCACATAATGCTTAATCAAGCTTCACATTATTCAAACAATTAACTTCTTAATTTAACCTTGCCTACAACTCAAAGATGCGGATAACGGGTATCGCATTGTTATCCGTGGATACATCACATTCGCATTGGTACCCTAAGGTACAGAGAAATCAATATTCACAATAATTTTGTATTGGGGAAAATCCAGTAAGGATTCTAATCACATTGTGATTCCAAAGGAATCGGACGCATTGGGCTACAACACTTAGACCTTATAGGCATGCCTATCTATCCACTACTTGACTCGCAGGCTATAATTATTAAATCTAATTACTGATTCAATTGATCTAATGTTCACCAATTACATTAGTACACATAGGCAGATAATATAATTCATCATTTATGCTTACTTGTAAGCTGATATCAAGTTCACATTCTTGACCAACATCACACTATTATATTTACTTATCACATAACTCATGGTGTAACACCCCCTACCTATACGTAGGCGATCCCATCCAATAAGGAGTGAGATGCAGTATGGGTAAAGGTGTCACCACACAGATATAGGATAAACATACATTCATACGCGAACATATATATCGAAATATAGGGTAATTAAAATTTTTCAAAACCATTCCTGAAAGAAGCTGATCATGCATTAATATAACGAAAAACATTACATTACTGTTTGATCAACCCAAAGTTACAAAAGATAATTACATATCCAAAAATATACATATACATATGCGGAAGCTATTACAAAACTAACATAAGAGAGTTTTGTACAAAAAGAATCATCAAGCTACAAAATTAAGCCCTACACTAAAAACCCAGCTGTGTTGGCTTGGCTGCGGCGACTCTCCCAAGGCAAACCTCCTTCCGCACCTGCACGGGTAAACACACCGTGCTAAGCGATAAACGTTTAGTGGGGAAACACACACATGAAAAGGACGACCATTCACAATGGTCTTCAAACAAAACACATTCAAGTGGCATAATTAGAAATACACAATAGATATAAATATAAACATGCAAACACAAATAGTCATACATTTGATAATACAAAATGGCATTCATATTAACTCATCATGGTATACATTCGGATAATTATCAAAACAGTTCAAAGTAATTAAGCACCTGCTGACTCAAGGTAGTGGATAACGAGTGAACGGACAGTACTTTACGGGTACGAACCGATTACTGACAGTACCTTACGGGTACGAATCACAAACCATTTTACTTTGTCATTTACAAAACATTTTATTAAGGGACCTTAAACAAGATCCAAACACATTAAAGGGTTCGCGAGGAACCAAACTGGGACCTAATTGGGGTCCAAACTTAACTGAGGCTGCAGCTATAAGACTCTATTAGGCATGCCTAACTATACACTATACTGACTCTAGCAGGTTATGCATAAACCATTCAATCCAATTCATAAGATTCAAAGTCTCATTCATAGATCACTCATTTACCCATTCATATAATTCGTAACATTAATCTTGCATATAGTCCAAAAACATAATCATTCAAAGATTTGCACACAATCATGCGAGAAGAGAAACCCAGATGGCTAACAGAGCTATCGCGCTTGCGACAGGAGCTAAGCTCTCGCGCGTCGCACCCGCGATAGACCTCGCAATCGCGAGAAGGAACGTGTAGCCGGCTCTGTCGCGACAGACCTCGCGATCCCGACAGATACGGGTTTTCCAAAATCTGCAGAATTCTGCAGATTTCCTTCTTCTCCAAAATCACACACAAACACATAAATCACTCCACTTGGTCTCTTACCTCAATTCCAGCCATCCAACACCCACCACAAACACAATATAACATATACCACAACATATATATCAAGAATTCCAACTAAATCAAGCCAATAACAACATCAATTTACCCAATTTGAAATATTTGCACTATTCATCATCATCAAATTCAAAATCACAATTAAATTCATTAAACCACAATTGAACTTCCTTAGCACATCTAAAACAAAACCCATAACATTTGAACCACAAAACACATCAAGATCACCATAATTTCTAGAAATTCATCAAGAGCACATATGGAGATTTCCACATTTAAGAGCAGAAAATTCCCAAACCTTGAAATCTTTTGCTCCTAATGCTTAGTTCCACTAGATCCAACCTTCTCTTTGCCCTTTGGCTCTTGAGGAAGCTCAACTAAGCATCAAACCACCAAACACACAAACACAAAATCCTAACTCAGATCCAAACCCAGAAAATAAGAAGAGGAGAAGATGAAGAACCAATTGAAGAAAAGAAGAACAAATGCAATAGATTTACCTCTAAAATGCTAAAGGATGATCAATTCCCACCAACTAAGCCTTGATTCCAAGCTAGGGTTCTTAGAGGAAGAGAAAAGGAAGAAGAAGAGAGTGAGGGGAAGGGGAAACGGGAAATGAAGGCAGCCACCACCCAACCCACTCTTCTCTTTTCTTTTTCTTTTTCTTTTCCTAACCCTAGACAAGTGTCACTTCCCTATTAGTGGGATTTGATCACTCACCCAAAGCACATGCATCACATACACACAAGACTCTCCCAACTAATGCATACCCTACAAGTGTGTGAACACACACACACAATGCTCTCCCAGTTAGACATACTCTATTATGCTACACTTATGCACATGCAATCACACCCAACTCACTCACACCCCACAACCATGTGAGCAGGCACACCCTAGCACAATCCTAATAGGTCACACATCAATACCATGCACACACCCACATGCTAACAGAACCCCTATACATGCACTTTTACCAAAATGCCCCTTATGACATGCCAAAACAAACACAAATGCACACCCACCCATGGCTCATTCTACTAGGGGGCAGACGGGGTGTGATAACTCTCCCCCACTAATAAGAATTTCGTCCACGAAATTCTTACCTGAACTGAACAAATGCGGTTACTGAACTCTCATCGACTCTTCTGGCTCCCAAGTTGCTTCTTTAACCCCATGGTAACTCCATAACACTTTAACTAGAGGAATTTGCTTGCTTCTCAGCTGTCTCACTTCCCGGGCTAGAATAGCTCTTAGTTCTTCATCATACGAAAAATTAGGCTGAACTTGCACCTCTTCCACTGACAAAACATGCGACTGATCCGACCGGTACCGACAAAGCATCGAAACATGAAACACATCATGCAACTTTGATAACTCCATTGGCAAAGCCAATCTATAAGCCACCGGGCCAACTCTAGCCAAAACCTCATACGGACCAATTAAGCGAGGACTAAGCTTCCCCTTCTTTCCAAACCGAAGCACTTTTCTCCAAGGCGACACTTTAAGGAAAACCTTGTCCCCGACTTCAAACTGCACATCTTTCCTCTTTAGGTTAGCATAAGACTTTTGTCGATCCTTAGCTGTTTTTAAATTCTGTTGCACAACTCTGATCTTTTCCCCTGTATCCCTAACCAATTTTGGCCCAATCACTGATCGCTCGGATAGTTCGGTCCAATAAATCGGAGTCCTACACTACCGACCATACAAAGCCTCATACGGTGCCATACCAATACTCGACTGATAACTATTATTGTAGGCAAACTCCATAAGCGACACATATCTGTCCCAACTACCTGGAAAGTCCAAGACACATGCTCTCAGCATATCCTCCAAAATGTGTATAACTCATTCGGACTGACCATCTGTTTGAGGATGGAATGCTGTACCGAAGTTCAACTTGGTACCCAAAGCTCTTTGCAACTCTTTCCAAAACTTAGATGTGAACCTTGGGTCCCGATCTAAAACTATGGATACCGGCACTCCATGCAACCGAACTACCTCATCCACATAGATACTGGCCAACCTGTCCATCGAATAATCCACTCTTACCTGCAAGAAGTGAGCTGACTTCGTAAGCCGATCCACTATCACCCATACTAAGTCATGTTTCTTCTGAGTCAAAGGCAACCCGAAAACAAAATCCATGGCGATGTCATCCCATTTCCACTCGGGAACGGATAGAGGCGTGAGCAATCCCGAAGGGACTTGATGCTCAGCCTTTACCTGCTGACATGTCAGACACTTGGACACAAAATCCACTATGTCCCTCTTCATACCGGACCACTAATAAACTGCTTCATATCCCGATACATCTTTTCACTCCCAGGATGCATGGTGAAAACTGTACTATGCACCTCTTTCAAAAGCTGTCTTCTTAATTCTTCATCCTTCGGTACACACAAACGATTTCTAAATAGAAGAACCCCGTCCTGAACCGAGAACTCTGACTGCTTGCCCAAACTAACTTCTTGCACAATTCGCTGAAGCCTTTCATCAACCCTCTGAGCATCAACTATCCTCTGTCTCAAGTTATGCTTCACTTTTAACTGAGCCATTAAAGCCCCATCTAAACCAAATCTCCATCTATATCGCCTCAGAAACAAGGCTGAAACTGACTTCCGACTCAGGGCATCAGCGACTACATTGGCCTTACTAGGATGGTAATCCACAATGCAGTCGTAGTCCTTAAATAACTCAAGCCAACGACATTGTCTCATATTCAATTCCTTCTGCATGAGGAAATACTTTAAGCTCTTATGGTCCGTAAAGATCCTACATTTCTCCCCATAAAAGTAATGGCGCCAAATCTTCAAAGCAAAAACCACAGCCGCTAACTCTAAATCATGCGTCGGATAATTCCTCTCATGCAGCTTCAACTGTCGAGAAGCATATGCCACCACCTTACCTTCTTGCATCAATACACACCCAAGACCGACACCTGATGCATCGCTATACATGACAAACTCTTTACCCGAGATGGGTTGAGTCAGTATAGGAGCTTCAACTAGCAACTTCTTCAACTGCTTAAAACAAGTCTGACATATGTCTGACCACTCAAACCTAACTCCTTTCCTCAACAACCTGGTCATCGGAGCGGCAATCACTAAGACACCCTTAACAAACCGACGGTAATAACCTACCAAACCGAGGAAACTCCGCACCTCCTGAACGTTCTTAAGCTCTTTCCAATCAATGATCGCCTCTATCTTGGCTGGATCCACTTGGATACCCTTAGCTGAAACTATATGACCCAAAAACGACACTTCCCGAAGCCAAAAATCACACTTACTAAGCTTAGCAAACAATCGATGCTCTCTCAAAACTTGCAAAACTAACCGAAGATGCTCCTCGTGCTCGGTCTCACCCTTGGAATACACCAAGATATCATCTATAAACACCACCACAAACCGGTCTAAGTATGGCCTAAACACTCTGTTCATCAAATCCATGAATGCCGCTGGAGCATTGGTCAAACCAAACGGCATGACAAGGAACTCATAGTGGCCATACCGAGTCCTAAATGCAGTCTTAACCACATCCTCATCCTTAACACAAAGCTGATAATACCCTGACCGAAGATCTATCTTGGAAAACACACCTGCACCCCGAAGCTGATCCAACAAATCCTCGACTCTAGGCAGCAGATACTTATTCTTCACTGTAACCTTATTGATCTGCCTGTAGTCGATACACATCCTCAAGGATCCATCTTTTTTCTTAACAAACAAAACCGTAGCTCCCCAAGGAGATATGCTGGGTTGAATAAACCCCTTATTAATAGCTCTTGTAGTTGAGTTTTAAGTTCTCTCAACTATACAGGAGCCATCTGATAAGGTGCTTTCGATACAGGTGTGGTACTCGGTATAATCTCTATGGCTAACTCAACTTCTTTCTCCAGAGGCAACCCAGGCAAATCACTCGGGAAAACATCACTAAACTCCCGTACCACAGGGATATCCTCAATACTAACTTGATCCCTCTTGGAATCCAAAACCACAACTAGGAAATCCTCATAACCCTTCCTCATAAATCTCTTAGCTTGCATCGCTGAGATCACATTATTCACAGAACTAGCACCCAAACCTCTTACAAACACTGGAAATATGTTTCTGTCCCGAAGCACAAAGGTCTTCCTATGGCAATCAACCACAGCCCGATGCTTACCCAACCAGTCCATACCCAAGATCAGATCAAACTCCTTGAAAGGCAACTCTATCAAGTCCACATGAAACTCAGCTTCCTCAACCAACAGGGGAGAACTCCTATAAACTCTACTCACATTGACACTATGCCCTAATCGATTTGTCACACATATCTCATAGTCTAACTGATCTACCACATGCAACTTATCAATAATCTTATCTGTGCACAAATATGAGTGTGTGGAACCAGGGTCTATTAGAGCATACAATTCAGTGTCATGGAGTAGGAACTTACCAGTAATCACATCAGGGGCATCCTGCTCCTCTCTAGCTCTCACAGCATAAGCTTTGGCTGCGACTGGTGGAGGACGCTCAATTGTCTCTGAAAAACTCCATCCCTAGGTCGACCGCCTCGACCTCTACCTCGGCCCCTACCACGGGCAGCCTGCGTAGCATTTGATCCACCTCCGCTAGCCCCTCTCTGTGGACCTGAATCTCACTCAACTGTGGACAACTAGCCAGATGGTGCTCGGTGCGTCCACATCTAAAACACCCACCAATGAGACACCTACACTCACCCCGGTGAGCCTTACTGCAATGCGAACAAATAGGTATAGCCTCAGATCTATCACCCCTACCAGAACCAGACACAGCTGCCGAACCCTGCCTTCTACCCCTCGCGGCTGAATCGGATGATGACTGATCTTGCGGATCCCTTGCTCTCTTACCCAAAGACAAAGAAGAAGAACCACCCCGAGATGAATTCCTCCTCAGAGCTCTCTCTCTCATCACTGACTCTGACCTTGTAGCCCTCATGGCATCATCTGCGATCTGATAGTAGCTCACCCCTAGCGTGCTCATCAAGGAGATCAAAGTTACCCTTAAGGACTCATTCAACCCAGCCTCAAAATGCTTGCATCGGAAATCATCTGTCATGACCCCTCGCGGACCATATCAGGACAACCGATTAAACTCTTTCTCATAATCCGAAATCGACATAGCCCTTTGCTTCAAACTCAGAAACTGCGCCCATCTCGCATCCTTGTAAGTCTGAGTTACATACTTCTTCGTGAATTCCTCATCAAAGAATTCCCATGTAACAGGATCGGGCATCTGAGGTCGTCTGCACACCAGCTCCCACCATTCGTATGCCGACCCTTGAAGTAAGGACACAACACATTCTGCTTGTAGATCCAAAGGACACCTAACTTCTCTCAAAGCCCTCTTCACCTTATCTAGCCACCTCTCTGCTAACTCTGATTCATCCAATCCTGTTCCATAAAAGTCATCGGCCCCAGCTTTTCTTAAGTTCTCCATGGGAGGCTTGGGGGCAACCACTCTCTCCAAGACCCTTGCCATGTCCTGTGACAGCCTGAACATGGCTTCAAAAGGCATGGCAGCGGCCTCGGGCTGGACCCTAGCAGGTTGAGCCGACACTTTAATAGAAGGATCCCTAGCTTGAGGGTTCACACTTTCAGCGGACTCCTCAAGTAATCCACGAGCAGAATTAGAAGCCATCTAAGCAAATAAGGAAAACCGCATCAGCCAACACAGCCCTTGACATATATGCATCTATAAACAGCATCACGTTAACAACACCCAGAAACGCCTAAACCGGGCTCTGATACCACAACTTGTAACACCCCCTACCTATACATAGGCGATCCCATCCGATAAGGAGTGAGATGCCGTATGGGTAAAGGTGTCACCACACAGATATAGGATAAACATACATTCATACGCGAACATACATACCGAAATACAGGGTAATTAAAATTTTACAAAACCATTCCTGAAAGAAGCTGATCATGCATTAATATAACGGAAAACATTCCATTACTGTTTGATTAACCAAAATGTACAAAAGATAATTACATATCCAAAAATATACATATACATATGCAGAAGCTATTACAAAACTAACATAAGAGAGTTCTATACAAAAAGAATCATCAAGCTACGAAATTAAGCCCTACACTAAAAACCCAGCTGTGTTGGCTTGGCTGCGGCGACTCTCCCAAGGCAAACCTCCTTCCGCACCTGCACGGGTAAACACACCGTGCTAAGAGATAAACGCTTAGTGGGGAAACACACACATGAAAAGGACGGCAATTCACAATGGTCGTCAAACAAAACACATTCAAGTGGCATAATCAGAAATACACATTAGATATAAATATAAACATGCGAACACAAATAGTCATACATTTGATAATACATAATGGCATTCATATTAACTCATCATGGTATACATTCGGATAATTATCAAAATAGTTCAAAGTAATTAAGCACCTGCTGACTCAAGGTAGTGGATAACGAGTGAACGGACAGTACTTTACTGGTACGAACCGATTACTGACAGTACCTTATGGGTACGAATCGCAAACCATTTTACTTTGTCATTTACAAAACATTTTATTAAGGGACCTTAAACAAGATCCAAACACATTAAAGGGTTCATAAGGAACCAAACGGGGACCTGATCGGGGTCCAAACTGAACTGAGGCTGCAGCTATAAGTCTCTATTAGGCATGCCTAACTATGCACTATACTGACTCTAGCAGGTTATGCATAAACCATTCAATCCAATTCATAAGATGCAAAGTCTCATTCATATATCACTCATTTACCCATTCATATAATTCGTAACATTAATCTTGCATGTAGTCCAAAAACATCATCATTCAAAGATTTGCACACAAGCATGCGAGAAGAGAAACCCAGATGGGCAACAGAGCTGTCGCACTCGAGATGTCTATCGCGCTCGTGACAGGAGCTAAGCTCCTGCACGTCGCGCCCACGACAGACCTCGCGATCGTGAGAAGGAACGTGTAGCCGGCTCTGTCGCGAGCTCTCTTCGCTATCGCGGGCTAGCGATAGGTCGCGTGCTCGCGATAGCGCGAGCTAGCAGCGCAGCCACCAGCGCTTTGTCGCGCTCACGACAGAGAGCGGTGTCACGCCACAAAGATTGCTACAAGGCGAAGGCTATAACACCAGCCTCTGTCGCGCTCGCGAAGCTGTCGCGATTGCGACAGATGTGGGTTTTTCAAAATCTATAGAATTTCTTCTTCTCCAAAATCACACACAAACACATAAATCACTCCACTTGGTCTCTTACCTCAATTCCAGCCATCCAGCACCCACCACAAACACAATATAACATATACCACAACATAAATACCAAGAATTCCATCTAAATCATGCCAATAACAACATCAATTTACCCAATTTGAAATATCAGCACTATTCATCATCATCACATTCAAGATCACAATTAAATTCATTAAACCACAATTGAACTTCCTTAGCATATCTAAAACAAAACCCATAACATTTGAACCACAAAACAAATCAAGATCACCATAATTTCCAGAAATTCATCAAGAACACATATGGGCATTTCCACATTTAAGAGCAGAAAATTCCCAAACCTTGAAATCCTTTGCTTCTAATGCTTAGTTCCACTAGATCTAACCTTCTCTTTGCCCTTTGGCTCACGAGGAGGCTCAACTAAGCATCAAACCACCAAACACACAAACACAAAACCCTAACTCAGATCCAAACCCAAAAAATAAGAAGAGGAGAAGATGAAGAACCAATTGAAGAAAAGAAGAACAAATGCAATAGATTTATCTCTAAAATGTTAAAAGATGATCAATTCCCACAAACTAAGCCTTGATTCCAAGCTAGGGTTCTTAGAGGAAGAGAAAAGGAAGAAGAACAGAGTGAGGGGAAGGGGAAATGGGAAATGAAGGCAGCCACCGCCCAACCCACTCTTCTCTTCTCTTTTTCTTTTTCTTTTCCTAACCCTAGACAAGTGTCACTTCCCTATTAGTGGGATTTGATCACTCATACCCAAAGCACATGCATCACATACACGCAAGACTCTCCCAACTAATGCATACCCTACAAGTTTGTGAACACACACACACAATGCTCTCCCACTTAGACATACTCTATTATGCTACACTTATACACATGCAATCACACACAACTCACTCACACCCCACAACAATGTTAGCAGGCACACCCTAGCACAATCCTACTAGGTCACACATCAATACCATGCCCACACCCACATGCTAACAGAACCCATATACATGCACTTTTACCAAAATGCCCCTCATGACATGCCAAAATAAACACAAATGCACACCTACCCATGGCTCATTCTACTAGGGGGCAGACGAGGTGTTACACATGGTTAATTCACTATAGATCACAACTTAACAAGCAATTAGGATTGTTTAATCACATTTATTTGCTCTACTTATTCTTGATATTAAGTTCATATTAGATACTATTAAGCTTGGCTAAACATCACTTAAACATCAAATAACAATCATGAATGAATTACGATTGGTTGCAAAAAATAGAGTACCTCACAGTCACAACTAATTTGGTTGTCACTGTGACATGCCAAAGTTCCAAAACAAAATGCATCATAAGGTACCTCACAATCACAACCATTTTGGTTGACACCGTTACATACACCACTTGCCCGGACAGAATGCAATTCTTGGTTATCTCACGGTCACAACCATTTTGGTTGTCACCGTGACATACCCCACATTACCAAATAAAATACAAGCATGGTACCTCACGGTCACAACCAATTTGGTTGCCACTGTGACATAGCTCACATAGCTAGGCATAATGCAAACCATGGTATCTCACAGTCACAACCAATTTGGTTGTCATCGTGACATACCAAGTTCACCCAAGCAGAACGAAACTCTTGCATACGTCACGGTGGCAATCTCTTTGGTTGTCACTGTGACCTATGCAAAACTTCCAAAACACAGCTATGCTAGCAATCTCATTGCTGATGCTAATTGAAGATTTTTAAATCAAGTTCAATTATCATTCTAACAACATGTTCTCAAGCTCATTAACTTTCCATAATGCCAAATTACAACTCAATTAGACTTTAAGTCAAGAAGTTATAGATACCTTAACATGGCGTATCCAAATAGATCCATTACTCACTTAGCCACATAAGTTAGGTCTTATACTCATCTAAGTTCATAATCAATTATAAAAGCTCATCATACAAGACTTTAATTTAGCATACATACATAATTTCACAATCAAACATACAAATTCCAGAATTCATGTAAGATAACAAGATTAACATTCAGGGGTGGTTCCCAAACCTCTTCTGCTATGCTCCTAAAGAGCTCCTCTGGAACTGGGTTCACCAACTTTAGCTTTTCCCTTATTCTTCTTCAATTCTTCAACTACCAAATCAAGTCCAATTTCTAGAATTTGTACACCCAAGTTAATATCCATAGAAACTCAAAATTCAGAAATAGAAGAAGAAGAAAAGCACAACAACCAACACTTACCTTGCTAAACTTCAGAATCTAAACATAAGCAACCGTAATAACTCAACCTCTACAGATTTCATTTAAAAAGATGCATCACAAGAAAATTGAGCTTTAACGACCAAAATTTAGCAAAGGGATAACAATCTGGTCGTAAAAAGATAAAAGCAATGAAGGGAATTTAATTTAATCCGGTCTTTAAACTCAAATTTTAGTATTATTTAACAAGGGGTATATTTTCGGTCGTTAAAAGTCTCAAAATCAATTCGTTATTGACTTAAAACAAAATGAACCATTTTACCTCCAAAAAAAACCTAAAATAACAAAATGTATTTTCCCATGTGCTAACTTCAAGTCTTCAACTCTCCGTGCATCTCTCGTGTCGCGCTTTCCATCGCGCGCCCCCTCCCTCACGAGCCACCAAGGGCCAGATCTGGTGTCGTCCCCCACCCTGCCACTGCTCGCCCCCACTCCGACGTCGCAAATCTGATCTCACCGCTGTCGCTGTCAGTTCACTGTCGTCGCCTGTCGCAGGTCGCCTTTAGCCACCGTCACTGCTCGCCCCTCATCTCTTGCTCACCGGTGACTCCGCCCTCTCTCGCACCTATCAGTGTCACCTCTGTGTCCCCCACCCACTGCCGACTTTCACCTATATCTAATGCCGACTTCTAATCCTTTCTCTCGACCTTGGTGTCAAGTCTAAATAGAAAACCCCAAAGTGTTCTTCAAATAAGGTAAATAAATAGAAATTATTGTCTTATTTAGCTTTAAAATCTTGTATTCCTCTTGAATCCTCATCTCTACTTTCAATTTAGAGTTTGGGTCAATTTTTTAGTTTCAATTTTCTTAAGTTCATACGAAGTTAAAATTACGCAGATCTCGTTCTATTCTTATTCCTTCCCCCTACCTCTATTATTCTCTATAATTCATTTTTGTATAATTTGTTATTCTTAATCAAATTAGAGAATGAATCAAATTAGTGAAGAGGTTTGCAAATTGAGAATTTCCTGGACACAATCAAATCCTAGGAAGAGATTATACAATTGCAAGGTTGGAAAGGTATGTTTATTTCATTGAACCTGTGAAATACTAATTTTATTTTTTTGGTCAAGGTCTAATTTTGTAAATTGAGATGTAATTGCAGAAACACGGTGAGTGTGGCTATGTGAATTGGTACATCTAAATAAGTTAAGAGATTGATTGGGGGGTTATTGATTATACATTTACACTTTAGTGTTAGATTTAAATACATTATTAGTTAATTATACATTAACAATTTAAAAAAATTTGCCTTTATTGCTTTGCTTCTTCTCGGCTACTGCAATCATACACTTGTCTTGAATTTTCTCTTACTCTGCCTCATCATAAAAACAAGCCAAAACAAACTAAATGCTTAAATGGTTACAGTAAGAATTTAAGTGCTTAAATTAGCAAGTACATATGGCTGCTTGTGTTTTATTATTTCATTTATTTTTATCTTAGCTTGCAAGATTAAAGATATTACTAAATGATCTTTTTCATCTTTTTGAATATTGATTCCAAATGGTGAATTGGCCTTGCAAGAGAGGTTGGAAAGATGTATGAAGCTAATGTGGATGATAAGGGGTACAGATTAGTGGTAATTTATACTCTATTTAGGGAGGATGGTGTTGAGGGGCAGCCTGTGTCTGCATCAACAGAGCGAATTTCTGTTGGTAGGATGAATTACCTTATCATGCTGATTTATTACTCATCCTTTTTTTTTGTTTATTTTCAATTGATTTTCCAAATTGCCATTCAAAAAATTATTCATGGTTCTTTGCTTTAGAACTTCTAAACCTTTTTTTTTTTGCATTGGATATGAATAATTTATGTGATTTGATGAATATTAATGGATCCTTAATTGCATGTACCTTTTCTTGTGAATCGATATTTGTGGCTTTGGATGTTCAAAAACTTAAGGACGAAAGAAATTTTTTTCAAATGAATACTTAGATGGTGACCAGAGGACATCTTTTACATGCTTGGAATTATATATTTTAAATCATCTAATGACAGTTAATATGGCATTAGAACTGTAGATAGACTTGCCTACAACTTCTATTTGTTTATTGAATATCTCTCATAGATGCAAGGCAAATTTAATCTTGGTTGGTTCAAATTTAAGCCTGAAATTCCTGCTGCTTGAAGTAGTGCTTTATCTTATATGCCAAATATGGTATGTGTAAATATGTAGTTACACACACTTTCATTGACCTTTTAAATGGAATAAAAGATAACAGTAGCGCCTCATAGTAGACCCAAGTTTGTATATGTGTTCTAAATTAAACCTCAAAAAAATGCTGCCTGAAAATCATTGCAAAAGGTTCGGTTTTCTTTATGGTCCAATTGGCCATGAACTTCTAGCTGGTAAGGTCAAGGACTTTAATTTTTATAGGAATAAAATGTTTTTACTTTCCCTACTAAATGTTCACTAGATCTAATTATAGGTTTTAATCCAAAAACCTAATGAATATCATATGAGCCGAGTTGTGGAAAATATGTGAAAACTGAACAAGATTGAAGCTAAAAACATATGGAGGAAGAAATGAAACTTGTGCCTTGAGCCAATGACTAAAAAAGATTTGGTGGCTAAATGTTAATTGTGGCAGTATCTGGATGTTGCATAATTTGTGCCTATGTGAGATTCTCTTCCAATGTCTTCTTTCTCTCACTTTTGCATATAGAGAACAGTTCTACAGTTATAAGAAATCATGTTTGAACACCAATTTCCATTTTTGTGTGTTTTGGCCTGATTAACTTGCAAAGCCTGATATTTTTAAGGAGGTGAAATAGAAGCTTGAGCTTGGATCTGTGAAGTTTGAGGTGTGTATAATTTGACTATTTATGTTAAATTTCATCCCTTTTTTTGTTTGTTTGTCAAATTTTTTTAAAACTCTTTTAGGTTAGGCAATAGAGAACTAGGCATTCAAAAGCTAGGATGTTGACACTATTATTTCATTTGGATAAGGACAATTTTAGTCTTTCTATTCCTTTTGTTCATGTTTTACCTGGAAAAGGCAAGGAAAAAAATAAAAGAGAAGGTCGTAAGAATCTAGAACTAGGATGTCATACCAATCCGTCCTAGATATAAGTGTCTGATCAATCCTCAAATCATTCTTTTCAAGTGTTAAATTAAAGGCATCAGAATACAACTTTATTTAATTTGCTTGTGAAAGAGGAGTAAAATTCAATGCTTCATTGTGCTTTGTAGATGTATAGTATACCACCGTACTACAACTGAACTATCTGACTGAGGTCTTGACAATTGATCAATATCTTGGCCAAACCTTATGCATCTGAAAGGGAGCTGCTTGACCAGGACTTTATTGCAACTAACCAATAGAGAATCTAGTAACACTTATTGGGTGTGGCAATGTCATTTGGGAGGTAGGGAGAGGGAGGGACATCATACCAGCTTTTATTCACCAAAGGAGAGAGGGTGGAAGTCACCAGAGGGATCTTTCTTGATGGTAGTCAAATTCCAATTCTAGTTATCTCCTTTACCTTAAAAAACTCAGCTTTCTTATGTTCATTCTTTTATTTTGAACTTCTTGTAGAGTTATGATATATTGATAATACTCTTATCTTTCACAATCTTGACTCGCTCATCTTCGTCATTTTCCTTTTTTTTCTTTTTTTTAATAGGTTTGTGCAGCTTTTGTTTAGTTAATCAAAGTCCGTCCATCATTCCTAGAGGTGGTTTACTTATTTAAATTTTAGTCTCGTGCCAAGTTCTTTCATATTATATTCTGATTATATTTCATATACTATTCTTTTTCCTTTGCTCAAATTTGAGTTTCCTATGTGCTGGGTCCATTATAGTATAGTTCAATTTTATGTTATTGCCTTTGGTTTGCTGTACCCCAAATCCTGTTTAGTTTACTTAACTGAGCGCCTATTGGGTCAAATAACCGATCTCTTCTCTCTATTTCCCCCTCTTCTTCTTTTTTATTCTTTATTTTTTATAATGAAGGTTTAATTGATGTCATTTTGCACTAATTTCAGCCACATTTGAGAGATGTAATTGAATATAATCGGCAAGTTAACAAGGATAGTGATGATGAAGTAGCTCTTGAAGCCTGTGAATTATGGTAGCCCTCCATTTCCTCAACAAGATATATTGAACAGCATATAGTTGGTGTTCTGATTGTTGTGTTGGAGATTGGTTATAAACACTTTTGCACTAGGATAAGAAATTTTATTTGCTTGGGAATCTATTGTGTTGTATTGATTATCACACATATTTGTCTTTTCTATTTGAATCCTTTTTTTCCCTTCTTTTGCAATATGATTCAGGGATAGTCACTTTTTTTTATCCTGGTTAATTACTTGCTTGTTGCCGAAAATGCAGTCGAATAACTTATTAGTAATTAAATTTTGATTCAGATGCTGAACATCTGATATATAGTTAATAAATTAGTAGCTAATAAATTTGTCTGCATCAGTTTGTATGCTAATTGATTTCTTTACAGCTATTATGCTATGGCAGCTTATAGATTACATGCTAAAGCATGTCCATGCAAACATAGAAGTCACTTATGTTAATTTTTTTAGGCTCTTATCAATGATTTATCTTCTGAAACATATCACATATTGCCTTACACAATATTTTTTGCTTTGATGGCAGGCTAAAGTGCATGATCTGGCTATTTGAGATTATTATGGACTATCCTGAATGGCAAGTTTTCTTTTTTCTTTTTTCTTTTTCTCAAAACCTCGCTTTCCCCTTTAGATTTCTAATAAAAAGCGTGCAGTCTAAATTTAGATATTTAGTAGTCTGATTTTTGAAGTAAAATTTTGTGCTGTATAGGCAATTTTTGATCTTTAGAATACCAATCAAGAGCTGAAAAGCTATTTAAAAGATCTGTTCGTCAATTTAGCAGTGTAAGTTTTATGATTGCATTTATTATTTGTCCATAATCTCTATTATTAATATTTTTATATGTGCATGTGAATCGTAATTTTAGCTTTTGTTATAAATTTTGCAGGTCTTCAAAATTTTGGACAGGCTTCTCAAAAATCTTTTAAATAGAAATTAATATAGGGAGTTGATGTTTTTTTGGAGTTGTGACAAATAGAATGCTATTCAATTTGTAAATGTGACTATACTTTGTAACTTTTCCGTTTTAATATATGAAAAGAGTTTATTATATTTTTTTATAAAATATGTGAGTGATATGTACTGTATATGTAATATTATAAAATGGTTTATATTTTAAAATACCATTTTGGTATCCATGTGTGGTGTTTATGATAAATCAGATGGTTGTTTGTTAAGAATACAATTAGCGAAGAAAAAATCCGGTCGCTAAAAGGTATCTTTAACGACCTAAATTCCCTTCGTTGAAATTGAACCCAATCGGCAAAGTGAAAATCTGGTCGCTATAAGGTATCTTCAACGACCAGAATTCCCATCATTTAAAGTGAACACAATCAGCGAAGGGAAAATCCAATCGCTAAAATAAATCTTCAACGACCGAAAATCTCTTTGTTGAAAGTTAACACAATCAGCGAAAGGAAAATTCGGTCGCTAAAAGGTATCTTAAACGACTGAAAATCCCTTCATTAAAAGTGAACAGAATCAACGAAGGGAAAATCTGGTCGCTAAAAATCACTATTTAACGACCGAAAACATTCCGATCGTTAAAGATATTAACGACCGAATTCAATATCCAGTCGTCTATACCTTTAATAAAGGGGCTTTTACCGACCGTATTTTCCGGTTGTTAAAGGTCTTTAACAACCGGATTTCAACCTTTAACGACCGAATTTCCCTTCATTAAAGAGCATTTTTCTTATAGTGATGCATAGGTAGAAAGAAGAAGAAGAAGCAAAATTTGAGAGAGAAAGGAATGACTTAACACACATGCAAAACTAATGGACTCTCTCTCTCTACCAACCTTATATTGTATGCAAAGGAAGAAGTGTCAACTTCCTTAGCTCATACGTGGACTCCCCTAATCCAAATCTGATTTAGTTAAACATCATTAACACTAATTAATCCTCACTTATTATTAACCATGCACAATAGCCAATAAGCCGCTTAACTTTCTTTTAATTATTTAATCAAGTCCTCCATTAACTTACTCTTAGGTCCTTAATTAACATAATCAATGCAAACCAAACCCACTTATCTTAATTTAAGCCGATTACTACTAGGGTATAATTCAGGCCATTACATTACTGCACATCATGTTTTTGAAAATAACTTGTTGCTTTTTCTTTTTAAGTTAAAGCAGAATTTTAAGTTTCATGTTTTGAGGGCACTTTTAGGAACCCTGAAGATTTTAGTCCTCAGGAATTGCAAGCTAATGCTTCAACTCTAAATTCTTATGTTTTGGGTATGCAAAGCTGCATAGGATTTTCCAATCCAATATTGCAATCTCAATATGATAATCCAAGAACTGAAGACACATACCAAAATCAAAGCCATATCATTAGTTTCAAGAATCATTAGAGTTGTGAGGTGATTTTAATTAATTCGTACAAAATTGTTATAATAATTAGTTATTAATTTTGTATGATTTAATTAATATATGTATTCTTATTAATAGTTGGAATTCTTATTAATACTTTCACCAAATATTCCAAGTCCTCTTGTTCAATGTTCACATCAAACTTGTTTAATTTCTTTACACTTTGAATTATCAATATAGAAATTCATAGAGATGTGTAACCTAAGGAACGAGATTGTTGGGTTTGGAAGTTGAATCATCTTTTATAATTGGAGAATTGGAGGCTTGAATTGGAGAATTCGGAGAAGCTGATCTTAGGGTTGCATTTGAATTGCGATATTAGGTGTTGAGGAAGAATTTGGGGGAAGCCATGAACTTATTATTATAGGGTTTTAATGGAAATTTGTTAAAGGAATGAAAGTAGTAGAGCCTTGAAATTCCATTTGCCATGGCTGCCACCGCCATTATCTGTTTCCCTCTTCCTTCAAGTTTCCTCATTCTCACCTTTAATTAATTGTGCCAAACAGATTTATTTCCTTTATTTTGTTTTTTTATTTTTATTTTTTAAATTTATGGAGGAGAATTTTAGAATTTGCCAAGCATTCCCCCAATATACCTCACCATTACTAAGTTACACAAAAATAGGGTATTTAACAAGGGTTTTTATCTTCGTCGATTTTTGTGTTTATTTCTCTTGGTTGGGTTTGTTTGTTTCACAGTAATGGTAGGCTAACTAATGCTTTATTTCTAGCATTTTATATTTTATAGTTATCCTAAAATACATGTATATTTTTTATAAATATTTTATGGTTAATATATTTTCTATTGGAAAAAAATAAAAATAAGTAGTTTGACATTTTCAAATTCATGTTTCCTATATTGGCTAGCTAGATTGTGAATAATGAATTGTATAGTGAGAATGTCGTTTGGTTAATTCAGGTGCAAATATTGATCTATTTAAACTCCACTTGAAAAAGTTTACTGAGCTATGTCAATATTAAATGTTATATCCTCAGCATACATCAGAACTGCTTAATAGTGTTACTCAATGTCTTGTTTATCCATATTATGGGATTTGTTAGATCCTCATTAGTATGACTATTATGTATGGCTTCTAAAATCTTACATTTATCCAATGTAATTTTTACATAATGGCTTCTGAAATCTTACATTTATCCAATGTAATTTTTACTTAATTGCCATTATTTTTATTTCTAGGGTCAAATATTTGTTAGTTCAATTTGTTTGTTGAATACAATGACTAGTTTGGGACCATTATTTTTTACTGTGAAATGCAGACGTCTCTCATAATTTTGCACAATTATTTGGCCTTTTTAACTATTCATTTTTCAAAAGAAACACTTATCCTTGTTGAGTTCCTACTGTTAATTTCTTGGTCTTTTTCAGATGCCAAGACTGTACAATGTGTACAAGGAATTAGGGATTGTGACATCATTTCAAAACATGCTTGACAATATCCTCATTCCACTCTCTGAGGTTACGGTAGACCCAAATTCAAATCCTCAGTTACAAGTTTTTTTGCAATAGGTTTGTTGTTTCTTTTTTCCTCCTAACTCCTAGTGGTTAAGCTTGCATTTAGTGAAGTTTATAATTTCTTTGCTATTTTCTTCAATGTTTTCATGTTGAGTCTATTATGCTTTTTATGTAGTTCTTAATGCTAAATCCTATTTATTGTTATTGCCAGATTTATGGAACTAATTCTTCCAAGCTACCAAAGTATGAGCAAAATTGTTGTAAATGATGGGTCCTCCATGAATTCACTATGAGAATATCTAAACTCTCTGTTCTTATTCCTCTTCTTCTTAAAGTCTAGATAGTTTCTTAGGATCAAAGGAAAATATGATTTTATGTGTTTTTATAATATTGAAATTGTTAGTGGTTATGCCCTAGGCCAAGCATTTGGACCTTGATGTAATCATTACATTTTCATTTATATATAATGGTTTTCTTCACATTAATATTATTGGCATGTTACATTATTGTAATGTTTATGAATAACAATGTTATTCATGTTGTCCCTAGTCATTTAGCACTAAAGGGCATAAAGATAAATTAAGACTAGTATAGATTTGCATTGATAATCATGGGATGATTATATATGATGATATAAATCACATTTATAGGTATTTGTTAGAGAATAAAGTACCGGATAGACCCACTGTATGATCACTACATGGGATAGTGTCATAAGTGATCTTATAATAGATATGTTATTGAATCCTTTGACCTGAGGTTATCACGGTTTCCTACATAAGGAATATCATTTTTTGACATAATCAAACGTTATCTTTAATTAGATAATTATAAAGTTTATGATCGGACATAATGAGAATTATGCAGAGAAAAGTGAATACTCTAGTTGGAATTTGTCCCTCTCTTATGAGAGAGATATCTATTGGGCCCCTCGATAAGTAGGACTGTAAAAATGCATGGCCATGCTCGAATGAATTGATAGTGTGATCAATGTCATTAGAATTCATCAGTCTACTTAGTCATCGGGAAATTATATGTTTGAACAATATAAGTTTGACATGTACCATGACTTATGTTCAAACAAGATATCGTGTGACAAAAGGATAATGGCATGTTCTATTGTCTGGTTAAAATCGGACTAATGATATTTATATTATTTGGGTAGTCATAATATCTTGCTAGGGACCAATTATGACTTGTGGGCTTATTATGAGATTAGGCCCACTGTCAACTTAATATAAACATATTGGCTCACACACCAAGATCAAAGATGAACAAAATGGATTTTATTAGGTTATTTTGGAATAATATAAATATAGGTATTTATAATTAATTTTGAAATTATATATATATGATTTATTTCATATTAATTTGAATAAGAAATAAATAAATAAATAAATAAATATATATATATATATATATATATATATATATATATATATATATATATATATATATATATATATATATATATATATATATATATATATATATATATATATATATATATATATATATATATATATATATATATATATATATATATATACACCTCTTATTTTGAATAAGAGATAGTATTCCTATTTATCTCTTAGGGTTTCAAATTTATACATATATATATGTTAAGAGGTGATTAACCCTAATCACGTTTTTCCTAGAGAGAAAAGGATAGAGAGGGGTTGATTTTCTTGAGAGAGAAAAACCTTGCCGCTATATTTTCTTTGAGAAAGAAAAACATAAAATCCAGTCGCGACGTACGGGAGCTAAAACCCCTGCGAATTTTGTTCGTTGGTTAGTGCATGTTGATGCCGGTAGAGGGTGTTCGTGATTGAGGCAGTACCTACAGTCTGAGATAAGGAGTTAATTTCATTCTAAAGGTTGGTAAATCTTAATCCCTACCTTTTGAATCAATTGAAAATACATGGATCCTGTTTTTGGTTTCGATTTTATTCCGCTGCATTAATTTGAATTATTGCGATGAAACCCAACAGTGGTATCAGAGCCACTTGTATATTCGATTGATTCAAATATTTTATGTATGTATGTGATATATATATGATTCTGTTGATCGATTTATATGCTGATACATGGAAATTGATTTCAGTTTTAATTGTTAAAAACAAACAGATTTTATGTGATATAAATGAAATCAATTTTGTAATTTTTAATCTGGCATATTAAAGGGCTATGAAATTAATTAATGTTAATATGATTAACGAACTCAATTAAGTGTTAATATGAGTCTGTTAATATGATTAACTAATAGTATTAATATGTTTAAAACGAAATTGTTTATGATGGCATTCTGTGTCTACTAAATTGTTTAATGTGATTAAACGATGGCTGATATGATCAGCAGAATCATTTTCTCATAGATAAAGAATAGGGTTTTTTTGGCAGAAAATCGTTAATATGGTCAGCCGTGCTACCTATTTGTAGCGCTTTATATGTCGTTAATAATTATAACTCAGTAATTTTAATATATCAAATTTATGAAATAAGGTATATTATGCATGATATGAAATAACATGATTTATTTTATGTATGTATAATGTCTTTGCATGGTTCATAGCATGTCCAATTGAACCTCATGTGGATGAGTTTTATTTTATCTATTTTAAGGGTTTGTAATTTTTAAATACGACCTGCATGTCATTAATTTTCTCACAATCTTTATTTTATTCAATAGTTGTAGTAGAATATCTTTGTATTATTATTGTAATGAAGACGAAGAACAACAATGGAGATCAATCCAAATCCATGGCGATGGAGGTGTGATAAGTTGCAATTATATTAATATTTTAGATTAATTCTTGGCATAATTATGTGTTTTATTTATTTAATTTTAATAATAAATAATTAGTTTTTGACTTTTTATTAATTTATAATGTTTTTATAATTTTTAATCAGTTTTGGGATATTTTCAGGCGTTTTATTTTAATCCGGAGCTAAAATGGAGGTTTGGGATTGATTTTAGAAGAAATTGTGGAAGGAGGGCAATTTTAGCCAAAAGCACAGCCGTGCTCTTCAATAGCACAGCTGTGCTTTCGAAGGTCACGCGCATCAGCGAGAATCAACGAGAACACAGTTGTGTCCATGCGCAAGGCACAGCTGCGTCACGCAGCAAGAGGCGCGCGCGCGCGGAGCAACGACGCGCAATTATTGCCCAGGAGCACAGCTGTGCTTCAGCGAGAAGCACAGCTGTGCTTCGCCTTTTTCCGCCAGCAGTCACGCAACCCTAGCACAGCACAGCTGTGCTTCCCAAAGCACAGCTGTGCTTTTCTCCAGTATAAAAATCAAAGGACGCTGCTGCATCAGGAGGCTTTTAGTTAGTTTTTAGTTTTCAATTTTTGTGGTTCTCTTTCTTTAGGCTAGACTTAGGATTATTTTCTTTGAATTTTCAGCAACAATTTATTTTATTTTCATGTTTTAATTTTCCTTTTAAATTATGTTTTAGTTTAGATTTAATTTTGAATTGCAATTTCCTTCTTAAATAATTTAGATCAATTTAGTTTAAATCTATATTTTGGGGATTCAAGTGGATTCCAAGGTTGAAGAACAAGAACTTCAAGATCTATTTTCTCTCTCATCAAGGGTGTATTCTAAACTTTAATTTTCCATCTTTTATGTTTATATTCTTGATGTTAGAGTAGTCAATCATGCTTGGGAGTTCTTGAATCATATTTGTATTTTGGATTTTTTGATTTAATAAATATTTCCATGTTTTCTTTTATTCCTCTTGTTATATATTGGTTGCAATTATAATGATGATTGGAGCTAAATCCGAAAATTATTGTTTGTGCAAATGCTCTGTTCTTTTAATATTGACATTTATTTTTCCAGCTTAATCCAGGGATGGTAGGTTGGTTTGTGGGTGTTAATGTTATTAGATTAAGAATAGTGAGGAATAAATAGGTTTAAGATAGCTGAATCCGGGATGGTAGGTTGTCTTAGATCTAGGATTTGGTAACCCGCGCTTAAGCTAATAAATAGACTGAATCCGGGATGGTAGGTTTATTAATTAGAATAGCTGAATCCGGGATGGTAGGCTTGGGCTTAGTTGAGTTGTCCAGAATTTCATGTTATATTGTTTTACCAATTTTCAGTTACATCTATGAGGATAGAATTTCCTAAGCATTTAATTTCATCCTTGAGTAATTTCTTGATGAACAATTTTATATTTAATTGTTAATTTATTTTCTTGCTTAGTTTAGTTATCTCCACCAAACAAATTGGGGACATCTCAAATTCACTCATCTATAGATATTTAACGGGACAATCCTTTTTCCCTTGGGTACGATAACTCGGGGTCCTAAATATACCCCACTTTATTACTTGTCGATTCGGTACACTTGCCGAGGACCCGTCAAGTTTTTGGCGCCGTTGCCGGGGATAACGGTGTTGTTTGTTTTATATCTTTAGTTGAGTTAGTTTGAGGTTTTTATTTTTCTTTTTGTTTTAATTTGGTGTTTATCTTTGCAAGAAAATTTTGAGGTATTTTCAAAATGATGCAAGACAGTGTTCAAGATTATGATTTGGTCCTTTTGCGAGAACAAGTGAGTGATATGATGAGGGAGATGCAAGAGTTACGACAATTGTATTCAACTTCACCAGTCACCTATTCACCGTCTTTTGAAGATCCTCACTCTTCATGTGTATCACAAGAGTCTCACTTTGCCCATATCGAACGTCTTTCAAACTACATTTATTGTAGAGAGAAGGAATACCAAGCAGAAAGGGGGGAGTTGCAGGCTACAATCAACTTTCAAGAGGAAAGGATCAAGGCTCAAGGGAATCTATTAAGAAGTCAAGAATTGGAGATCCAAAATTTGGAATCCAAGTTGGAGCTTTTAATTTTCTCTTCGGGTGATCAAATAGATGGTGGTGAATTGACTCATGCACCTATAGAGATTAACGAGAATATTAAAATTTTTGAGGATGGGTTGCATGACGAAGAAAAGGAGCCAAGTATTGTTGAAGACAAATCTTGTGTTTGTTTGGAAACTAATTTCAATTTTTCTATGCAGGATAGTGTACCAAAGGAGCAAGAGTTGTATGATTCTCAAATGGAAACACTGAATTCAGTCCATTTGAAGGATTTATTTAGGCTTGAAGAGCCGGTAGAGTTCGTGTATAGTGAACCCAAGGTGGAGTCATACTTCATCGAAAACATGGAATTTCCCACCTTGGTAGCTTTCAATGATTTTCTCCTACTGACGGGGGAAAATGAAGAGCAAAAATCGGAAAGACCAGTATTTGGTTCACAATCTCGTCCACCAGAGAGTAACATGAGTCGAGCTGGGACTCAATAAACCAGAACTTTATTTTTCTTAACCCTTCCTATTTAATTTTCTGTCATTTTTCTGTGTTTATGTTTTTATTTTTAATTACTAGTTGTTTGTATTTGTATTTTTATTTTTCTTTAAAAATAAAAAAAATTAAATAAATACTAATAATAATGATAAAATAAAATTATTATATGTATTTTTATAAAATAATATTCCTTAAATTTTTAGTGTGTTAGAATGTTAATTTGTTATTTTTAATGTTTAATTTGTTGGATTTAATTTTTGTGTTATTTGGTTTTGATTTGTTTCATTGTTTTGGAAATTAATAGTTGAGAAGGAAGAAAATTTCAATTGAGGAGGAAGAAGCCAAGAAGTGCAAATTGGAACATTGGGGCAGTAGCATCAGGTATAGCGCAAAAGACACAGCTGTGCTTTTACAAAAGAACAGTTGTGCTTTCATTTAAAACACGCCAGTACGAAGCGCTGAGTGTAAAGCACGGCTGTGCCTCTATCAAAAGCACAGCTATGCTTTCAATTAAACTCACGCCGAAACGCAGCGCTGGAAAAAAACACAGCTGTGCTTCTTTCAAAAGCAAAACGCACAGCCCTTTAACACACGCTGTGCTCTTCTTTCTTTCTCTTTTCTCTTTTCTTCTCCTCTGTTCCCCCCTATTCTTAAAAATCAAAATTTTCTCCGATCTTCAATTGCAATCCAAGCTGTTAACAGGTAATTTAAATCTAATTTTAATTTTCGAACTGTAATTGAAATATATTCTTATTTTCTATTTAATTTTCGCTTTTTCCCCAAAATTCTGCCCGATATTGATTTTTCCCCATTTTTGCACAAGTTTTAGATTTCTGCTTGAGTTCGAGATAGATTGAACTGAGCCTTTCCTTCAATTCTCGATTTTCAAATTTTTAACTTTAGCATTCCAGTAATTTTTGCAAGCTACAGGTATGTATATTTCCCTCATCTCTGTTCTAAACGCTACTGTGTAAATGTCCATTTTATTTCACTAAATTTCTCTAGAATTTTGATGTTTATTTGTGATTATGTGAATTGTGCTACTTGTCTTGTGCGTTTGTACAGATCTTTGGGTGTTGGGGGTTATTAAATTTGCACACAAATCCAGTTTATATTCATGCACACCAGCTGTTTGCTTAAATGCTTCAATGGATGTTCAAAGAATAATTTTCTTCTTTTGTTTGATTTCTACAACAATTCTTGTGCATGAATTCTTATAGAAATTGTCAATTTGAACTATGCAATTTATGTTAGAGCTGGATGGCATGAAATTTGTGCTTATATGTAATGAAAATTTATTACTAGTGGCACTGTTGGAGCTGATTTAAACAGCTGCTGTGACGAGAGTCTGGCCAACTTTTAATGGAGCAGTTTGTTTAGGAATTGTTAGTCTTTAGATCTTAATTTTTATGTCATTCTTTTCTGGGCATAGAGGCTGCCATGTTGACTGGGTTTCGGGCTTACTTTTCAATTATCTAGCTTGCATTTGTTCTTTAATTGGTCAATTGAAAGGGAGAATCATGGACAATGGGATTTTGAACTTCAATTGGAAAAATTAATTATTTTCATTGTATTAATTTATTTGGGCATAGCAATGGATGGGGAGATGTTAAAAGTTTAATTTTAAATTACTTGAGATTATGCTTGGTGATTGTATTGTGTGATATTGTTGTTGTTGCTTTTAGTTTTTTAATTTAGATGCAATTGATATTATGCTTATTGTTTTGAGGAACATGCATGTTTTCTAGCTACCGAATTGATGGGATTAGGATGAGTTGCAATGGATGCCAATTTTTCAAATTCTTATTCACATGCAACTTTGAATTTATCTTACAAATTTTTGCTTTGAATAGAGCATTGGCTAGGCAAACTTTGCATTTCTCTATTATTCTCCAATAATTGCATTTATTTTATTTTATTTTTGGCATGTACACTTCAAGAATTGATTACTTATGCTTATTTCTATTTTACACCTTGTGCTTTTCATCTTTAATTTATTTAAATTCTAATTTGTGCAATCTTCCAATTTTGTGCATAGAATTTGTACTTCAATATGTTTATACATTTGCCTTATGCTTAATGTTTCAAGTTTTGCATCATCATTAGCTAGAAAGTATATTTATTTTGCAAATTTTTGTTGTGAAGTTTTGGTGAGTTTTGATATTATTCTTCCAATTTAGTTATAGATGTGGTATGCGCTTAATGAAACCAAGAATGTTGTGAACAAAGTTTATACTTTCTTTTTCAGGAACCATGGTTCACAATAGAGAGGAGCAACCATCAGCGCCCATTCAGCCTCCTGATTGGTTGACTCCAGAGCAACGCACCCTGTTCAATAAGCTGGCTGCAAAGATTATTATTTCGAGTAGGTTTATGAGTATGAAGACACTCATTGACCTGGGCATTCAAGAGAGGGTATTATCTTTGCTGAGGAACATTGGATGGGAGGAGTTCTTTTCTCTGAATGGTCCGACTTATCCTGAGATAACATTGGAGTTCCTTAGTACGTTTCAGTACTCTCCTAGGTTATCTCTGGATGATCGGAATACCATCCAGTTTAGAGTGCGCAATATCCCTTATTTTCTATCGATTGCTGACCTGGCAAGATACTTGAGGTTGCCAGTGGATGGAGAGGTGCATGTTGTGGGTGATTCAGCTGTGCATTAGGCTATTATTGGGAAGCCCAATATGGATTTTCATGCGAGAAACACCAAGTCAACGAAGCTCCGCTCTCCAGTCTATCAGTACCTACACAGAGTGATGACTTCATCAGTGTTCATGCGACCAGGGTGTCCTAGCAATGTGAGCACACCAGACTTATTCTTTTTAAATGCTATGGAGACCGGCACCAGAGTTAATGCCGTACCTTGGTTGTGTAAGAAACTAAAGAGAGCCACCGCTACTTCAGGTAAGAGGATCGGGATTGGTGGATTGATCACCTTGATCATGAGAGCTCTGCATCTGCCTACTCCTGACATGGGACCAGCCTTGAGGTCATCGTACTTGATTGATGAGGAGGTAGTGCTTAGATGTAGGATAGCTATAGAGGATCCTTCTTCCGAGAGTGGATATAGACTTAGGAGAGCGGAAGAGATGGAGGCCCATGACTTGGGTGATGATGGAGAGGGCGATTCTGATGATGTCCACCCGCCAGCTGATCATGATATTGATGCTCCACCACCACATCCACCACAGAGAGCGACAGCCACTACTTCCAGTAGGAGGGTGAGACGGAGGAGTGATATTCCATTCTCTCCTCCAGATATGAGTCGGTATGCTCAGGGGCATGATGAGCCATCTTCTTCCACAGCCCCTCCACCCTCAGCTCCACATCTAGATGCTTCTTTGGTCCAGACTTTGATATCTGAGATTCAGTCTATGACAGCATTGATGACGCAGTTTGAGACTTCTTTTAGTGAGTTGAGGAGGGAGCAGACAGCTTTCCAGGAGAGGGTTTGGGAGAGATTGGATGAGTTGAGCAGAGGATTGGCGGAGGTCAGGGCAGCTACCTCTCAGAGTGACCAGATGATCTCTGGCATGGACTTATCGGTACAGCGAGCTTGGGAGCGACTGGCTTCTATTGAGACTCAGATGGAGCAGGTGCGCCGAGATATGGTACTGGGAGCTGAGCAGAGAGATGCATTTTTGGGATCCTTCCAGCAAAGGATTATGACACAGTTGGACAGGTTGAGCGTTGAGATTCGTGGATTTTTCACTCCTGTTTCCACTGTGTTTCCTCCACATCTGAGACGACCACCACAGTAAAATATTGTATATATTTCAGGAAGTGATTCGTACACAACAAATTTTGTATATATTTATTTATTTATTTTAGTTAATGAAATTGATGTAGTCAGGCAATGTATGATTTCATTTACTTTATTATATTTTGGAATTGTGTGGCTGAGCCAATGCCGTGTGATAGGATAGATATTATTTTTGTTGGCTATGAATCTCACAGATTTCAGAATATTTCATTTTGCACAGTGATTATTGGATTCTTGCACAGGTTTTGAATTTTCTTCATTTTGCATAGGTGGCATGCAGGAATTTTGTATGGTTGTTAATTTTGCATAGTAATTATTTTTTGTTTGCCATTTTTGAGATGCTTGCAATTGATTTTAAATTGCAATGAGTTTTAGCACAGCATAGGGGAAATTTTTTGAAAAATATCTTTGTGTGCTTCACTTTCTTGCACTGAGGACAGTGCAACATTTTGAGTTTGGGGTGGAGTACCATTTCAATTCTTCAAATCAAAGCCAGTTCCGTTTTATTGCGTCTTTTTAGTTGTGTGTTTTTTTTATATCTTGAGGGTAACTTTTTCAATTTTTAGTAGTTTTTAATTAAGTTTTGCTTTGTTTGTGGCGTGTTTGTGCCAAGTTTGTGTCTAAATATTTTTATGGTTGTTTCTTTTTGATTTTCCTTCGATTTAAATTTTTATTTCGTCCTAATAGTTCTCAATTGTGAATGATTTTGATCTCAGGTTTAGAAATTTGTGTTTCATTCAATATTAAGTTGAGTGAGAAATAGTCATGTTTATATCTTTGTTTGTTAGACTGCATGTAAACCTTGATTATACTTTGCAATTTCTAAATTTTGAGCACTTTGGGCCTGTTTTCAAAAATTGAGAAAAATCTAGTTGCAATTAGGGGATTAGATGAAAACTCACTAAGAGCACTAGAACCTTTCTGATTACCCATCGAAGCGACCTCAGATGAGACACAACTTAGAAAATGATTTAGGCAACTCTTCTTTGTATAGCTACTTTAAATGACTTTTCTTACCTTAATTTCATTGTCTCTTGTTAGCCCGTTGAGCCTATCAATTTAGTATGCTAAATGCGTGCTTATTTTATTGTTACACATATTAAAACTACCTTTAGCCTTAAATGATTTTTGCCTCCCTTTAAAAGAGTGGCCACTCTAGTAAGGTTGGGTTTTTATTTTGGGTAAAAGGGAGTTTAGATTTTGTCAATTCTTAGTGCAAATTTCTGTTTGAGAATTGATTGGTGTGTGTAATGGAGAGTTGAGCCCATTTAAAGAAATGAGTTTGGGGTTGATATATAGGAATGTGATTTAAGTGGTTTATTGGTCTTTTAAAAATTAGAGCTCAATTTTAGTTCTTGTTGGAATTTATAGATGAATTAAGTACTTTATTTATTGTTAATGGCTAGTTGGTTTTTGTCTTCTTTAAAAAAAAATATTGAAAAAGAAGAAGCATTGTAAGTTTTTCCTAGCTAATTGGGCAAAATGTGAGTTTGGGGTACAAAATTTAGTGAGACTTGAACTAGTGCCTTGTGAAAATCGGTGTTGAATATTATGTGGCATTTGTTATTGTGAGTTGAGTTTGATAATGCTAAGGTGTCTTTTAGGCCAATTTTATTTTGATTATATGTAATTGAGTTGGGAATATTTATTAGTACAGTTGGGTGATTGTGTTTTGTTTAGGTAGTGGCTATTTTTCTCTAGTGACTTGATCTTTCTTTGTTAGCCAATTTACCTAAGCCTAACGTTACAACCAAAATGTAAGAGCTCCTGATTCTTTGTTTTGTCTTGTTCTATTTAGTGGAGATGACCTTCTAGTAAGGTTTGGTACGTAAGAAGAGGCATATGGTGTTTCTTGAGCTTTGAGTGAAAAGCCATGAGTGCATTCATGCATTCGAGTTGATTCATTTTCCCAACAATATATCTAGAAGTTTTATTTTTTTTAAATGATAAAAATTATGTTTTGACCTATTGCACACACACACAGAAATTGTTTAGTATGTTCTTGTGTTTATTTGTTATTTAGTGAGCATTAGTATTTGCAAACCTATTTTCTTGTTCCTTAATTGAGAATGACTCCTTATTTTCTTTTGTTGAGATTGAGATGATTGAGAATGTGGTTCATTCAGTTTACTCGAGGACGAGTAAAGGTTTGAGTTTGGGGTAGTTGATAAGTTGCAATTATATTAATATTTTAGATTAATTCTTGGCATAATTATGTGTTTTATTTATTTAATTTTAATAATAAATAATTAGTTTTTGTCTTTTTATTAATTTATAATGTTTTTATAATTTTTAATAAGTTTTGGGATGTTTTCAGGCGTTTTATTTTAATCCGGAGCTAAAATGGAGGTTTGGGATTGATTTTAGAAGAAATTGTGGAAGGAGGGGAATTTTAGCCAAAAGCACAGCCGTGCTCTTCAATAGCACAGCTGTACTTTCGAACGTCACGCGCATCAGCGAGAATCAACGAGAACACAGCTGTGTCCATGCGCAAGGCACAGCTGTGTCACGCAGCAAGAGGCGCGCGCGCACGGAGCAACGACGCGCAATTATCGCCCAGGAGCACAGCTGTGCTTCGCCTTTTTCCGCCAGCAGTCGCGTAACCCTAGTACAGCACAGTTGTGCTTCCCAAAGCACAGTTGTGCTTTTCTCCAGTATAAAAATCAAAGGACGCCGCTGCATCAGGAGGCTTTTAGTTAGTTTTTAGTTTTCAATTTTTGTGGTTCTCTTTCTTTAGGCTAGACTTAGGATTATTTTCTTTGAATTTTCAGCAACAATTTATTTTATTTTCATGTTTTAATTTTCCTTTTAAATTCTGTTTTAGTTTAGATTTAATTTTGAATTGCAATTTCCTTCTTAAATAATTTAGATCAATTTAGTTTAAATCTATATTTTGGGGATTCAAGTGGATTCCAAGGTTGAAGAACAAGAACTTCAAGATCTATTTTCTCTCTCATCAAGGGTGTATTCTAAACTTTAATTTTCCATCTTTTATGTTTATATTCTTGATGTTAGAGTAGTCAATCATGCTTGGGAGTTCTTGAATCATATTTGTATTTTGGATTTTTTGATTTAATAAATATTTCCATGTTTTCTTTTATTCCTCTTGTTATATATTGGTTGCAATTATAATGATGATTGGAGCTAAATCCGAAAATTATTGTTTGTGCAAATGCTCTGTTCTTTTAATATTGACATTTATTTTTCCAGCTTAATCCAGGGATGGTAGGTTGGTTTGTGGGTGTTAATGTTATTAGATTAAGAATAGTGAGGAATAAATAGGTTTAAGATAGCTGAATCCGGGATGGTAGGTTATCTTAGATCTAGGATTTGGTAACCCGCGCTTAAGCTAATTAATAGACTGAATTCGGGATGGTAGGTTTATTAATTAGAATAGCTGAATCCGGGATGATAGGCTTGGGCTTAGTTGGGTTGTCCAGAATTTCATGTTATATTGTTTTACCAATTTTCAGTTACATCTATGAGGATAGAATTTCCTAAGCATTTAATTTCATCTTGAGTAATTTCTTGATGAACAATTTTATATTTAATTGTTAATTTATTTTCTTGCTTAGTTTAGTTATCTCCACCAAACAAATTGGGGACATCTCAAATTCACTCATCTATAGATATTTAACGGGACAATCCTTTTTCCCTTGGGTACGATAACTCGGGGTCCTAAATATACCCCACTTTATTACTTGTCGATTCGGTACACTTGCCGAGGACCCGTCAAGGTGCAAGATGGAAGCTGTTGATCAAGTCCATTTATTTTAACCTAGGATTGACCTTTGATCTTCATATTGGCTTATGAGAATCAAAAATAGATTTGGCCATGCTATGACACGGTTTTATATATATTATGCATATTTTCTTTGTATATGATGCGATGAATGATTATATATGTGTATGAGATGGCATGTTTGAATTGATGCATGATGTATATAAATAATTAGACATCAAAAGTTAAAATTAAATCCCTCACCATAATTTTAAGTCATATGCCACCCATTATTAAAAACACTTGTCAAGACTAAGATCACATAAATGTGGATTCTGCTAAAGCTAAGTACATTAGGTTATCCTAGTAAGACAGGATGGGTAATGGTGCTACTCATATGTTTAAAATGGTTAGACTTAATTAGGCTATCAAAACGGTTTTGGGCTTAAGGGCATAAGATGGGATTATAACATGCCGGGACATATGATGTCAAAATCCCATAAATGATCTAAGAGTTATATAAGATATAATTGGTAAATGAGCTACCTACCTAAATAACTTAACTATAAGCATCATACCAAAGCCGACTTAGAGTTAGGTGAAATATGGATCTTAGCCCACTAAATTATTATAATTATTATTGAGGGTTATTATTTTAGTGGGAGTTGTTTATAAGAAAACCTAAAATGAAATTGGTACTAATATTATTTATCTTGCATGTTTGTAGATTAATGGCATCAAATAATACTTTTACTATGTCACTGCGATCAGTCCTTGAGAAGGACAAACTTAAGAAACTGGCACAAACTTCCTTGACTGGTTCAGAATGTAACACCCCAAAGTGACCCTAGAAGAATTATAGAGTTTTGTTCGAAAAAGGTAAGTTTATGTGAGAGAGTTCTGTCGCGGGCGCGACATATGTGTGAGAGCTCTGTCACGAGCGCGACAAGTGTCGCGGGCGCGAAAGAGCCCTCCAGCGGTTTTCGAACTTCAGCTGGTTGGTGCGGGCGTGAGCGTTCTGTCGCGAGCGCGACAGAACCCCCTCGCAAGATGTGTGCATAAGTGGGACTAAGAGACTTGGAGTTGTAGTGAGTTGACACATGGTGTCATAGGAGAGTGACAAGTGTCACCATAGAAGAGTGACAAGTGGCATTGTAGGAGTGTGCCAAGTGTCATTGTAGGGAAGAGACACTTGGTTTGGCTTGGCTTAGTTTGGCTTGGCTTGGTTTGGCTTGGCTTGGCTTGGCTTGGCTTGGCTTAAGATAGGGATGAATTAAATGAGATGGTTGGCATTTATTTGGTTTGGTGAGCATTATGTGAGAAGGTTTGGCTTTATTTGGATTGGATTTAGTTGACCGGCCACTTTCCTACTCCCATTTTAATTTCTTCATTTGGCTTTTTAATTCCCCCTTTTGTTTTCTTTGCTCTTAGTTGCCGTCCTCCACTTTCCTTTCTTTTCTTCTCTTTTCCATTTGCTCCTAAAGAGAATCATTTAGGTTGGGTTAAAGAGAGTGGATTTTGAGAAGAGGTAAGTAGTACTATTATGATAGCATTAGTCTTCTTCTACTACTTGGTTTCTATTTTGATTTAAAGTAAAAAAGAAGAGTAACCCCAAGTGTTTTTGTGTGTGGTTTTGGTGCAAGCTGGAGGCAAGAGAGTCGATAAAGGAAAAGAGAAGATCGGAATGAGTAGAGAGCTGTGATCGAGTTCCTAGAGGTAGGGATCGAGTGTGACTGTGTTAACTTTGCATGTGTTTATATGAGAAATGCTTGAACAAAGACATGTGGAAATAAAGAGATGCTTGATGAGCTTTAATTAGCTCAAGATGTTCATTTTGATTGCTTACAGTGCTCATGACAAGTGTATATATGTTTAAAGTATGTAACCTGATCATTTGAGTGTTTGTGTTGATAATAGAGTTTGATGTTGCGAAATTCTGCTTATTTGCTATTAGACCCCTGTGTATAGTATTTGTTATAAGTAGAGTTATAGGATCTCAATTGGCTTGATTCCAATTGCATATGAAAGATAAGATCCGTATCTAAAAATGTCTAAGAGGGTGCTTGATCTAATTCTGGCCCTAAGTATCCTAAAAATTAATTAAAACGTAGGTGACCATGTTCTGGCGGTTTCACTGGAATAGTATATGTTGTTTAGATCATATCTTTTGTTATACATATCCAAACGACCTGAAACTTATCCCATTTGAAAGAAACCATCCTAGAGAACAATTTTTAAGAAGAACATTTTGCCTAAAAAAGACGTTTAGAGGTTCATTTAGACGATACAAGTTTAGGGTAAAAAGCAGTCTCGTGAGGCACCAAAGAGGAGCCTCTGTCGCGAGCGCGACACAGGTCGCGACCTCGCGACAGAATAACCTATATTAAGCTCTTTTTTCTTCATTTTGAGCCCATGGTTAGCATGGGTAAACCCCTTGCCTTTCCCCTTAACGTTTTATACATGATTAGGGCTCCTAAATGATTACAAATTAGTTGTTAATGGAAAAATACATATGAGTATGATTAAAGATGGTAATTTAACTAATAAAGTAACAATGTATAGTTGTAGGAAGTATAGTAAATGACATGATAAATATGTATGAACTTAGGAATTGTTATATAATGCATTTGGTATAGAGTATAGAGCCTTTTTGTAATCTATCTTCTGTTGCGAGCGCGACCTCTTGTCGCGATCGCGACAATGAACTTGGCTTCTGTCGCGAACACGACTTCTTATCGCGATCGCGACAGTGAACCTCTTCGCATCCTATTTTATTTGTTTTGAAGAGAGTGTTTCCTTTTGTCTTGCTTTGCATGATTTATATGTTTATGTAATAAATTTATGTGTTACATGCTTTTAGTTGTCGAACAAGATTGTATATGAATTACATGCCTCTGAATTTGATAAATGCACTTGAATTTTAGTTGGTGAGTTGATATCGGCGTATAATGTGTGAGTTGGTATTGAGCCTGATTACCGTTATAGTTGATAGATAAGCATGCTTATAAAGGGCTAGAGTGCAGCTGCTAGAGTTGGCCTTAATTGTGCCCAGAGTTCAGAATACCTTTTGTATTCCATAGAGTTTGAGTTAATTCTCCACATGTAAGATACTGTAAACAGTATCCACAGTTACCCGTATCCACCATGAAAGGAATTCAGGCTTGTCTTATTAATGTTGTGCAGTGAACTTGAGATGATTATAGTGTTGCTTCGAATAAAGCTATAATACATTAGAGTAATGTTTAAATACATGATAGCTTTGTATACAAGTGTATAATTACATGAGCGTGTTTACATGTATATGGACACATGATAGCGTACATTTGAATACGTGATATGTACAAGTTGTAGTGTATATAAAAAAAGTAAATGAATACATGTGATATGCACGTGAGTTCATAGTACTTGATAATTGAGCATGCTACCTATACATGTATAAGAGCTATATGCATGTGATATTTAATTTTGTCATATGAAATGTGTGCTTTATGTGTGACTTCGGAAAGAAGTCCTCTGCATTATTTTCATCCCCATTAAGCATTATCGCTTAGCACGGATGTTTATTTCCGTGTAGGTTACAGGTTCGGATCAGTGAGCGGACATCTGCAGGTCAAGGCCAATAGGAGTTTGTTTTAATCTCTTTTTGTATAAGATAGAAATAGAGTTTATGATGTTTTGAGTAACATCATTATGTAATATAAGTAGAAAAAAATTACAAGTAAAGGTACATGTAAATGTATATGTAAAGCTAAATGGAAACAGATGTAATATGAACATGTAAATGTATATGTAGTTAATATGAAATGCAAGTGGGCCCTAGTGTAGTATTTAATTACTTTTAAATGGATGTGTTTATGCTATCGCTTCCGCTAATGCATGTACATGTATACGTAAGTGTCCGCGTAGCGCCCCGATATTCCTCACCGGGGGTATGGGGGTGTTACACAGAAACTTGAGAATTGTCCTCAAGCAAGAAAGGAAGCTATATGTGCTAGATGAGCCTATTCCCAATGACCCACCTGCTGATGCTATAAGAGCGGTCAAAGAGAAACACAAGAAACATATTGATGATTATGTGGATGTTGGTTGTCTTATGTTAGCTACCATGGCTCTAGAGCTTCAGAAGCATCTGAAAAATATGGAGGCTTATGAGTTGAGTACTCATCTCAAGCAAACCTTCCAACAGCAGGCAAGGCAAGAAAGGTATGAGACTACCAAAGCTTTGCATTCTTGTAAAATGGCTGAAGGTGCTTCAGTTAGCTCTCATGTTTTGAAAATAAAGGGCTATATTGATCAGGTTGAGAGGCTTGGATTTCCCCTCAGTTTAGAACTGGCAACGGATTTGATCCTTAATTCATTGCCTGATAGTTATGACCATTTTGTCATGAACTACAACATGAATAATATGGAGAAATCTATAACTGAGCTGCATGCCATGCTCAAAATAGCTAAGCAAAGCATCAATAAGAAGCCTGGACATGTTCTGATGGTCAATAAAGGAAAAGGCATGAAAGTTAAGGGTAAGGCTAAGGCTAAGGCAAAAGTTGGTGGTAAGCCTAAGCCCAAACCCAAGGCTACACCTCCAAAGGAGGGAGTTTACTTCCACTGCAATGAACCTGGTCATTGGAAGAGGAACTGCAAGCTCTACTTGGAAGAATTGAAGAAGAAGAAGAGTGGTGAGACTACATATTCAGGTATTTATGTTATAAAAATTAATTTATCTACTTCTACTTCCTAGGTATTAGATATTGGATGTGGATCTCACATTTGTACAAATGTGCAAGGACTCAAAAGGAGTAGGCAGCTGAGAAAGGGCAAAGTGGACCTATGAGTGGGAAATGGAGCAAAAGTTGTTGCTCTAGCTGTAGGCACTTATTAATTGACTTTGCCCAATGGGCTTTTGTTAGTTTTGAACAATTTCTGTTATGTTCCTAGTTTGAGTAGGAATATTATTTTAGTTTTAAGTTTAGATGATGAAGGTTTTTCTTTTCTTATTAAGAATAAGAAATGTTCTATTTATTATGATGACATGCTTTATGGTATTGCTGATTCATATTATGGGCTTTATGTCCTAAATCTAGAAACATCCAAAAATCATGATATATACAACATAAATACAAAGAAATCCAAACCAAATGATTTAGGACATTTGCAATTACCAAGATTTGCAATTACCAAATGATTCAAAATCAAATGATTGTAAAAGTCCATATGTATGATAATCAGGTTTGGAACTTGATTGATCCACCTAAAGGAATTAAAACCATTGGGTGCAAATGGGCTTTCAAAAAGAAAACCGACATGGATGGAAAAATAAATATCTTTAAACAAGGCTTGTTGCAAAAGGATTCAAACAAACTCATGGTATTGACTATGATGAAACCTTTTCACCAGTCGGAATGCTTAAATCAATAAGAATTCTTATTGCCATTACTGCATATTATGACTATGAGATATGGCAAATGGATGTCAAAACAACATTTCTTAATGGAAACTTACTTGAGGATGTGTACATGACACAACCTGAGCATTTTCTCCATCCTGAGAATTCTAGAAAGGTATGTAAGCTATAAAGATCCATTTGTGGATTGAAGCAAGCTTCTCGGAGCTGGAATCTTCATTTTGATGAAATAGTCAAAGAGTTTGGGTTCATAAAAAATGAGGATGAACCTTGTGTATACAAGAAGATTAGTGGGAGTGTTGTGATGTTTCTTGTGCTATATGTCAATGTCATATTACTCATTGGAAATGACATGTCACACCCCAAAATGGCCCTGGTCGGAATGCGTATGCTAAGTCGGATTAAGTGAGGGCATTTTGGTAATTTGTGTTTGAGAATTTGGAATGTTAAAGGATCTAATTGAAAAGTTAATTAAGTTGGTAAAGAAAGAAATGTTAAGTGAGTGAAGTGTATTCTGTTTAAGGACTAAAGAGCAATATTTGATTTGGAAAAGTTAAGTGGATTTTGTGGTCTTATTAGGACCTGCCATGTGGGCTTTTTAGGTGAGCATTGAAAGAAGAAAAAGTAAGGAAAGAGGAAGAGAGGGAACACAGATTGCATTTCCCGTTCGTTCCCCCTCTCACGCTCCTCCTTCTTCTTCTCTTCTTCCTTTTATGCTTTTCCTTTGGTTCTCATTTGGCTTGGAGTTGTGTTTGCATTGGTTGAGTTTTGGGTCAGCTTTGAAGAGGTAAGTGGGAGTTAACGTTCTGTTCTTCTTCTTCTTTCTCCTGGTTTTGGTTTTGGTTGAGTTAGGGTTTTGAAGAGTAATTGTGGGTTTTGTTTGTGCAAGTGTTTGATGATAAGAAGAAGCAAGGTAAAGGCAAGGAACGGATTGAGCATTGATCTTGAAGCTGATTTTGGATCGTCATTTTGAGGTTTGGGAGTGTTTTGAATGCATGCAATGTTTGAGCTTCTATGTTCTTCAATTTCAGCATGTCTCTGCCCTATTTTCTCACTAGGCTTATAAATGGGTTTACATTATTTAATTTCTGGAAATTGATGTGTTTTGGAATGTGTCATGCATAATTTATGTGAGTGGATGTGTTAGCAATGCATGATATGAATTGAATTGAAGTTCTGAGTTTAGGTTTTGAAATTACTGTAACTTTTAGGGTTTATGTTCTTAAAGGGATTAAATGTGTTTATACATTGTTTTAATTGTTGAATTAAGTTGCAATTATCTTGTTTATGTTGTATGAGACATCGATTGAAAGGTAAGATGAGTTTGGTGGTGTTTTGAATCAGATTTAAAATGATTTTTATCGAGTTCTTGATTTCTGGGTAAACTGGGAATGGAAAATCGCGTCTCTGTAGAATTTCCATTTCCAGTATGTGTCGGGGCTTTCTGAGAGAGAGAAGTCACGAGGCGTGACTCTTAGTCACGCCACGTGACTCCGTCTCCTAGTCACGACGTGTGACTTCTCGGTGGGCTGGACGTGATCGCGCGGCGTGACTCCCTGATGCGAAGCGTGACTGCCTTGTGAAAGGGAAGTCACGTCTCGTGACTTAGAGTCACGACGTGACTCAGGTGAAGGCAAGGCGTGACTCCAGTCGCGAAGCGTGATTTCCTCTCTCTGAGAGGAAAGTCACGTCTCGTGACTTAGAGTCACGGCGTGACTCCTTTGAATGGCCAGGCGTGACATAGAGTCACGTCCCGTGACTCTCTTGTAGGTCACGAGACGTGACACTAGGTCACGACGTGACCCCTTTGAGGTCAGTCACGAGTCGTGACACGACTCGTGACCGACCCCTCTTCAGCCTCTTTTTCCGATTTCGCCCAGTTTTGACCTACATGAATTTCCTATTTCTTCTGTATGGGTCTTCACTGCTGTATAATTTATGTCAGACTGTTATACGCTCCTGTATGGCTTTTCTGTTTTACTTTGTTTCCCCACATGACTAGTTTTCTTGTAAATGACTTTCAAATGCTTTTATGACCTTTTTCCCCTATTGTGATGCTTATTCTTGATAGGACTCTACTCTTAGAATAATCTGCCATGTATAAGTGTATATTGTATCTTTCCTGATTAAGATTATGTGTGTACTCATTGGTATAGTATGATTTCCCCATGTATTCCTGATATGCTTTAGTATTATGATTAATGTCAAATGTGATTGATTGAATGATTGCATGCCCCAGTATATGACTTGAATGAGGTATGAATGACATCCTGCTATGCTATATTTATTTGAATAGTATGGATGATGCCTGAGGACATTGTTATGCTTTAGCCTTTGAACTCAATGTGATATGTTAAGTGTAATTTGGACTATGCATGATTTATATTCAATTATCGTCACCTGACGCATGATTAGGTTTTGTATTGACAATGTTTGGCATGTTCGTGCTTTTATATCTGATTCTTGGCATGCTTTAGAACATGGTTTAAATGTTAAACTGTATGGACTGTAGTATGTTTCACAATGAGAATTGTATGATTTGAGACCAACTTTATGAGAATATTTAAATGTCTTTCGTTCTCTGTTTATGCATGCTGTTTATATATGCATTGTGCGATTCGAAATGTGGATTGTTTTACGCATGACCTGCGAGAGTCAGTCTAGTGGATAGTTAGGCATGCCTAATAGAGTCTTCTGTAGCTGCAGCGCCCTTTGAACGTTTGGACCCCGATCAGGTCCCTGTTTGGTTCCTCGCGAACCCTTTTCTGTATTGGATCTTGTTTAAGGTCCCTTTTGAAAATGTTCTGTGAAAGTTAAAAGTATAATAGTTTTAATCGGCTCGTACCCGTAAAGTACTGTCTGTAATCGGCTCGTACCCGTAAAGTAGTATCTGTACACTCGTTATCCACTATCTAGAGTCAGCAGGTGTTCTTTGAATGTGTAATTGAACTGCTCTGATCTGATTTGACTATTAATGGATTATCTGAATGAGTATGACGATGTAATGTATATCGGATTATTCTGAATGGATATGATTATGAATACTGATCGTATGGCTTTATTATATGAGCATGCTTATATGGTGTATAACATAGTCTATGCATAATGCCATTACACTCGTTATCCACTATTATGGGTAAGCAGGTGCTTTGTTGGTCTGTTTTATTGTTAGCATGTTTTATGTCTAACATGATTATTCGTACTGGGCATGTGATTTGTTATAAGTTTCTGAATGCTCTGAATGTGATTCGACTGATGTATTTAAGTATATGACTTATGCATAGTTTTGTTATATATATTAGCATGTGAACCGAAGCAGTTGTGATGGTAAGTATGTGATGATTATTGTACTTTCTGCATGATGATGATATAAATGTAGTGTTATGTGATTATGCCTTCAGTCTCTGCTATTAGAGTGTTTCCATATGATGCTTTATATACGAGAGTTGCGCAGCGGTAATGTGATGCTTTGGACATTGTACCTTGGATTTTGACTAGTATGTGTGTTTAGCCTGTAAATGTATATTGGTTAGTTAGCATTCTTAACATGATGGTTTGGTTGTCAGTTCATGCATGGGTACTTAGTTATGTCAATTGCATGTGTCAAGCTCACGTGACTCCGCACGGTAAGATGTTGATATTTGATACCCATGTAGGTTTATGCATGTGTTATAGTATGTAGAGCAGCATGATGATGCTTTTATCGTGTTTTGTATTATGGTTATTTTGACCTATTCTTGATGAGTATATGGTTTGATTGTGAGTATTAAAATGAATGCCTTTATTATGCAAGCCGATTATTTATACGTTATGAATATCCGCATTTGCCATTTGAATGTGTTTTGCCTTTGCGACCATTGTGAATGGCCGTCCATATTCTTGTGTGTTCTCCCCACTAAGCGTTTATCGCTTAGCACGAATTTCCTTTCCGTGCAGGTGGCAGGTTTGGTTCTGTTCGAGTCGCGCTTCTACAGGGTCGGCCACATAGGAGTTAGAAGTTCTGTATTTTGTTCAGCTTCTGTACTTCAGCTTTTGTATTTCTGAAGTATTGTATATGTAATTATTTATATAAGTTCTTGAGTTTTCTTTTGGGAATGTAATAGTTAGTATGTGTTTATGTTTAGTTATTCCAATGTTTTATTATTTCGCTTATGCTTCCGTTGTATGGTCATATGTATGCTTCTGTGCATGCTTATGCTTAGCGCCTGCGTGTGCGTGAGTTATTGCGTGTCGAGTCTGTGCCGTAAGGTAAGTAAGTTTTTAATTAACCCGTATTTCTGTATGTATGTTACGTGTGAATGTATGCTTCCACGTTGTGCATGTGTATACCTGTGTGAGTGAGCGTCGGTAGCGCGTCCCTCGGCGTCCTTCCAACGGGGACGGCGATGGGGGTGTTACAGTTAGTGGTATCAGAGCCCAGGTTTGATGGTTCTGGGTGTGTTGATTGTTATGTGTTGTGTCTTTGCATGAGAGTCGGTTTCGTGTCGTGGCCTAATGCAGATGTGTCTTGTTTTGTGTCATGTCTAGATGGAGTCAGATCCTAGTGAGAATGTGGGCGAGACAACAGAAAGTGTGAACCGAGTTAGTGCTGATCAGTATGTTTCTGAGCGTCTTCCAGTTGAAGATTCCGGTCGGGTTTCTGAGGATAGGGCTCTCGTATAAGGGTTGATTCGGATTTTGGATAGATTGACTGCTCCTCATACTTCTCAAGAAGTTGTGCGGCATGTACCTCAGAAGAGAAAAGGATCGATTAGTGAAGTGCCAGCAGGGAAGAGGGTTCGAGAACCTTTGATGTATCAGCAATGTCAGAAGCAACATGGGAACAAGTGTAAGAAGTGGGTACCGTCAGTATGTCAGCACTGCCAGAAGCGACATCGGGGCCCATGTCGGAAACTCTCAGGTGCTTGTTTCAGGTGTGGCAGTATGGAACACCAGATTGCCGGTTGTCCTACGAAGATGAGTGAGAATTTAGCTGGACAAGCTAGAAAGGAAGTGGAGGATTTGTTCAGATCTTCGCGAGTGCCTACAGAGTTGGTAGCATCTAGCAAGGATTCGAAGGAGACCGCAGGTTCTTCCGGTAAGTTATTTTGCAAGCTTTTGTTTAGGTAAGTTTTGTTTGTTTGGGTTGTTTGGATGTAAGTGTTTCACTGTGAATTTCGAGGACGAAATTCTTTTAGGAGGGAAGAGTTGTCACACCCCAAAATGGCCCTGGTCGGAATGCGTATGCTAAGTCGGATTAAGTGAGGGCATTTTGGTAATTTGTGTTTGAGAATTTGGAATGTTAAAGGATCTAATTGAAAAGTTAATTAAGTTGGTAAAGAAAGAAATGTTAAGTGAGTGAAGTGTATTCTGTTTAAGGACTAAAGAGCAATATTTGATTTGGAAAAGTTAAGTGGATTTTGTGGTCTTATTAGGACCTGCCATGTGGGCTTCTTAGGTGAGCATTGAAAGAAGAAAAAGTAAGGAAAGAGGAAGAGAGGGAACACAGATTGCATTTCCCGTTCGTTCCCCCTCTCACGCTCCTCCTTCTTCTTCTCTTCTTCCTTTTATGCTTTTCCTTTCGTTCTCATTTGGCTTGGAGTTGTGTTTGCATTGGTTGAGTTTTGGGTCAGCTTTGAAGAGGTAAGTGGGAGTTAACGTTCTGTTCTTCTTCTTCTTTCTCCTGGTTTTGGTTTTGGTTGAGTTAGGGTTTTGAAGAGTAATTGTGGGTTTTGTTTGTGCACGTGTTTGATGATAAGAAGAAGCAAGGTAAAGGCAAGGAACGGATTGAGCATTGATCTTGAAGCTGATTTTGGATCGTCATTTTGAGGTTTGGGAGTGTTTTGAATGCATGCAATGTTTGAGCTTCTGTGTTCTTCAATTTCAGCATGTCTCTGCCCTATTTTCTCACTAGGCTTATAAATGGGTTTACATGGTTTAATTTCTGGAAATTGATGTGTTTTGGAATGTGTCATGCATGATTTATGTGAGTGGATGTGTTAGCAATGCATGATATGAATTGAATTGAAGTTCTGAGTTTAGGTTTTGAAATTACTGTAACTTTTAGTGTTTATGTTCTTAAAGGGATTAAATGTGTTTATGCATTGTTTTAATTGTTGAATTAAGTTGCAATTATCTTGTTTATGTTGTATGAGACATCGATTGAAAGGTAATATGAGTTTGGTGGTGTTTTGAATCAGATTTAAAATGATTTTTATCGAGTTCTTGATTTCTGGGTAAACTGGGAATGGAAAATCGCGTCTCTGTAGAATTTCCATTTCCAGTATGTGTCGGGGCTTTCTGAGAGAGAGAAGTCACGAGGCGTGACTCTTAGTCACGCCACGTGACTCCGTCTCCTAGTCACGACGTGTGACTTCTCGGTGGGCTGGACGTGATCGCGCGGCGTGACTCCCTGATGCGAAGCGTGACTGCCTTGTGAAAGGGAAGTCACGTCTCGTGACTTAGAGTCACGACGTGACTCAGGTGAAGGCAAGGCGTGACTCCAGTCGCGAAGCGTGATTTCCTCTCTCTGAGAGGAAAGTCACGTCTCGTGACTTAGAGTCACGGCGTGACTCCTTTGAATGGCCAGGCGTGACATAGAGTCACGTCCCGTGACTCTCTTGTAGGTCACGAGACGTGACACTAGGTCACGACGTGACCCCTTTGAGGTCAGTCACGAGTCGTGACACGACTCGTGACCGACCCCTCTTCAGCCTCTTTTTCCGATTTCGCCCAGTTTTGACCTACATGAATTTCCTATTTCTTCTGTATGGGTCTTCACTGCTGTATAATTTATGTCAGACTGTTATACGCTCCTGTATGGCTTTTCTGTTTTACTTTGTTTCCCCACATGACTAGTTTTCTTGTAAATGACTTTCAAATGCTTTTATGACCTTTTTCCCCTATTGTGATGCTTATTCTTGATAGGACTCTACTCTTAGAATAATCTGCCATGTATAAGTGTATATTGTATCTTTCCTGATTAAGATTATGTGTGTACTCATTGGTATAGTATGATTTCCCCATGTATTCCTGATATGCTTTAGTATTATGATTAATGTCAAATGTGATTGATTGAATGATTGCATGCCCCAGTATATGACTTGAATGAGGTATGAATGACATCCTGCTATGCTATATTTATTTGAATAGTATGGATGATGCCTGAGGACATTTTTATGCTTTAGCCTTTGAACTCAATGTGATATGTTAAGTGTAATTTGGACTATGCATGATTTATATTCAATTATCGTCACCTGACGCATGATTAGGTTTTGTATTGACAATGTTTGGCATGTTCGTGCTTTTATATCTGATTCTTGGCATGCTTTAGAACATGGTTTAAATGTTAAAGTGTATGGACTGTAGTATGTTTCACAATGAGAATTGTATGATTTGAGACCAACTTTATGAGAATATTTAAATGTCTTTCGTTCTCTGTTTATGCATGCTGTTTATATATGCATTGTGCGATTCGAAATGTGGATTGTTTTACGCATGACCTGCGAGAGTCAGTCTAGTGGATAGTTAGGCATGCCTAATAGAGTCTTCTGTAGCTGCAGCGCCCTTTGAACGTTTGGACCCCGATCAGGTCCCTGTTTGGTTCCTCGCGAACCCTTTTCTGTATTGGATCTTGTTTAAGGTCCCTTTTGAAAATGTTCTGTGAAAGTTAAAAGTATAATAGTTTTAATCGGCTCGTACCCGTAAAGTACTGTCTGTAATCGGCTCGTACCCGTAAAGTACTGTCTGTACACTCGTTATCCACTATCTAGAGTCAGCAGGTGTTCTTTGAATGTGTAATTGAACTGCTCTGATCTGATTTGACTATTAATGGATTATCTGAATGAGTATGACGATGTAATGTATATCGGATTATTCTGAATGGATATGATTATGAATACTGATCGTATGGCTTTATTATATGAGCATGCTTATATGGTGTATAACATAGTCTATGCATAATGCCATTACACTCGTTATCCACTATTATGGGTAAGCAGGTGCTTTGTTGGTCTGTTTTATTGTTAGCATGTTTTATGTCTAACATGATTATTCGTACTGGGCATGTGATTTGTTATAAGTTTCTGAATGCTCTGAATGTGATTCGACTGATGTATTTAAGTATATGACTTATGCATAGTTTTGTTATATATATTAGCATGTGAACCGAAGCAGTTGTGATGGTAAGTATGTGATGATTATTGTACTTTCTGCATGATGATGATATAAATGTAGTGTTATGTGATTATGCCTTCAGTCTCTGCTATTAGAGTGTTTCCATATGATGCTTTATATATGAGAGTTGCGCAGCGGTAATGTGATGCTTTGGACATTGTACCTTGGATTTTGACTAGTATGTGTGTTTAGCCTGTGAATGTATATTGGTTAGTTAGCATTCTTAACATGATGGTTTGGTTGTCAGTTCATGCATGGGTACTTAGTTATGTCAATTGCATGTGTCAAGCTCACGTGACTCCGCACGGTAAGATGTTGATATTTGATACCCATGTAGGTTTATGCATGTGTTATAGTATGTAGAGCAGCATGATGATGCTTTTATCGTGTTTTGTATTATGTTTGTTTTGACCTATTCTTGATGAGTATATGGTTTGATTGTGAGTATTAAAATGAATGCCTTTATTATGCAAGCCGATTATTTATACGTTATGAATATCCGCATTTGCCATTTGAATGTGTTTTGCCTTGGCGACCATTGTGAATGGCCGTCCATATTCTTGTGTGTTCTCCCCACTAAGCGTTTATCGCTTAGCACGGATTTCCTTTCCGTACAGGTGGCAGGTTTGGTTCTGTTCGAGTCGCGCTTCTGCAGGGTCGGCCACATAGGAGTTAGAAGTTCTGTATTTTGTTCAGCTTCTGTACTTTAGCTTTTGTATTTCTGAAGTATTGTATATGTAATTATTTATATAAGTTCTTGAGTTTTCTTTTGGGAATGTAATAGTTAGTATGTGTTTATGTTTAGTTATTCCTATGTTTTATTATTTCGCTTATGCTTCCGTTGTATGGTCATATGTATGCTTCTGTGCATGCTTATGCTTAGCGCCTGCATGTGCGTGAGTTATTGCGTGTCGAGTCTGTGCCGTAAGGTAAGTAAGTTTTTAATTAACCCGTATTTCTGTATGTATGTTACGTGTGAATGTATGCTTCCACGTTGTGCATGTGTATACCTGTGTGAGTGAGCGTCGGTAGCGCGTCCCTCGGCGTCCTTCCAACGGGGACGGCGATGGGGGTGTTACAGTTAGTGGTATCAGAGCCCAGGTTTGATGGTTCTAGGTGTGTTGATTGTTATGTGTTGTGTCTTTGCATGAGAGTCGGTTTCGTGTCGTGGCCTAATGCAGATGTGTCTTGTTTTGTGTCATGTCTAGATGGAGTCAGATCCTAGTGAGAATGTGGGCGAGACAACAGAAAGTGTGAACCGAGTTAGTGCTGATCAGTATGTTTCTGAGCGTCTTCCAGTTGAAGATTCCGGTCGGGTTTCTGAGGATAGGGCTCTCGTACAAGGGTTGATTCGGATTTTGGATAGATTGACTGCTCCTCATACTTCTCAAGAAGTTGTGCGGCATGTACCTCAGAAGAGAAAAGGACCGATTAGTGAAGTGCCAACAGGGAAGAGGGTTCGAGAACATTTGATGTATCAGCAATGTCAGAAGCAACATGGGAACAAGTGTAAGAAGTGGGTACCGTCAGTATGTCAGCACTGCCAGAAGCGACATCGGGGCCCATGTCGGAAACTCTCAGGTGCTTGTTTCAGGTGTGGCAGTATGGAACACCAGATTGTCGGTTGTCCTACGAAGATGAGTGAGAATCTAGCTGGACAAGCTAGAAAGGAAGTGGAGGATTTGTTCAGATCTTCGCGAGTGCCTACAGAGTTGGTAGCATCTAGCAAGGATTCGAAGGAGACCGCAGGTTCTTCCGGTAAGTTATTTTGCAAGCTTTTGTTTAGGTAAGTTTTGTTTGTTTGGGTTGTTTGGATGTAAGTGTTTCACTGTGAATTTCGAGGACGAAATTATTTTAGGAGGGAAGAGTTGTCACACCCCAAAATGGCCCTGGTCGGAATGCGTATGCTAAGTCGGATTAAGTGAGGGCATTTTGGTAATTTGTGTTTGAGAATTTGGAATGTTAAAGGATCTAATTGAAAAGTTAATTAAGTTGGTAAAGAAAGAAATGTTAAGTGAGTGAAGTGTATTCTGTTTAAGGACTAAAGAGCAATATTTGATTTGGAAAAGTTAAGTGGATTTTGTGGTCTTATTAGGACCTGCCATGTGGGCTTCTTAGGTGAGCATTGAAAGAAGAAAAAGTAAGGAAAGAGGAAGAGAGGGAACACAGATTGCATTTCCCGTTCGTTCCCCCTCTCACGCTCCTCCTTCTTCTTCTCTTCTTCCTTTTATGCTTTTCCTTTCGTTCTCATTTGGCTTGGAGTTGTGTTTGCATTGGTTGAGTTTTGGGTCAGCTTTGAAGAGGTAAGTGGGAGTTAACGTTCTGTTCTTCTTCTTCTTTCTCCTGGTTTTGGTTTTGGTTGAGTTAGGGTTTTGAAGAGTAATTGTGGGTTTTGTTTGTGCAAGTGTTTGATGATAAGAAGAAGCAAGGTAAAGGCAAGGAACGGATTGAGCATTGATCTTGAAGCTGATTTTGGATCGTCATTTTGAGGTTTGGGAGTGTTTTGAATGCATGCAATGTTTGAGCTTCTGTGTTCTTCAATTTCAGCATGTCTCTGCCCTATTTTCTCACTAGGCTTATAAATGGGTTTACATGGTTTAATTTCTGGAAATTGATGTGTTTTGGAATGTGTCATGCATGATTTATGTGAGTGGATGTGTTAGCAATGCATGATATGAATTGAATTGAAGTTCTGAGTTTAGGTTTTGAAATTACTGTAACTTTTAGGGTTTATGTTCTTAAAGGGATAAAATGTGTTTATGCATTGTTTTAATTGTTGAATTAAGTTGCAATTATCTTGTTTATGTTGTATGAGACATCGATTGAAAGGTAAGATGAGTTTGGTGGTGTTTTGAATCAGATTTAAAATGATTTTTATCGAGTTCTTGATTTCTGGGTAAACTGGGAATGGAAAATCGCGTCTCTGTAGAATTTCAATTTCCAGTATGTGTCGGGGCTTTCTGAGAGAGAGAAGTCACGCCACGTGACTCCGTCTCCTAGTCACGACGTGTGACTTCTCGGTGGGCTGGACGTGATCGCGCGGCGTGATTCCCTGATGCGAAGCGTGACTGCCTTGTGAAAGGGAAGTCACGTCTCGTGACTTAGAGTCACGACGTGACTCAGGTGAAGGCAAGGTGTGACTCCAGTCGCGAAGCGTGATTTCCTCTCTCTGAGAGGAAAGTCACGTCTCGTGACTTAGAGTCACGGCGTGACATAGAGTCACGTCCCGTGACTCTCTTGTAGGTCACGAGACGTGACACTAGGTCACGACGTGACCCCTTTGAGGTCAGTCACGAGTCGTGACACGACTCGTGACCGACCCCTCTTCAGCCTCTTTTTCCGATTTCGCCCAGTTTTAACCTACATGAATTTCCTATTTCTTCTGTATGGGTCTTCACTGCTGTATAATTTATGTCAGACTGTTATACGCTCCTGTATGGCTTTTCTGTTTTACTTTGTTTCCCCACATGACTAGTTTTCTTGTAAATGACTTTCAAATGCTTTTATGACCTTTTTCCCCTATTGTGATGCTTATTCTTGATAGGACTCTACTCTTAGAATAATCTGCCATGTATAAGTGTATATTGTATCTTTCCTGATTAAGATTATGTGTGTACTCATTGGTATAGTATGATTTCCCCATGTATTCCTGATATGCTTTAGTATTATGATTAATGTCAAATGTGATTGATTGAATGATTGCATGCCCCAGTATATGACTTGAATGAGGTATGAATGACATCCTGCTATGCTATATTTATTTGAATAGTATGGATGATGCCTGAGGACATTGTTATGCTTTAGCCTTTGAACTCAATGTGATATGTTAAGTGTAATTTGGACTATGCATGATTTATATTCAATTATCGTCACCTGATGCATGATTAGGTTTTGTATTGACAATGTTTGGCATGTTCGTGCTTTTATATCTGATTCTTGGCATGCTTTAGAACATGGTTTAAATGTTAAAGTGTATGGACTGTAGTATGTTTCACAATGAGAATTGTATGATTTGAGACCAACTTTATGAGAATATTTAAATGTCTTTCGTTCTCTGTTTATGCATGCTGTTTATATATGCATTGTGCGATTCGAAATGTGGATTGTTTTACGCATGACCGGCGAGAGTCAGTCTAGTGGATAGTTAGGCATGCCTAATAGAGTCTTCTGTAGCTGCAGCGCCCTTTGAACGTTTGGACCCCGATCAGGTCCCTGTTTGGTTCCTCGCGAACCCTTTTCTGTATTGGATCTTGTTTAAGTTCCCTTTTGAAAATGTTCTGTGAAAGTTAAAAGTATAATAGTTTTAATCGGCTCGTACCCGTAAAGTACTGTCTGTAATCGGCTCGTACCCGTAAAGTACTGTCTGTACACTCGTTATCCACTATCTAGAGTCTGCAGGTGTTCTTTGAATGTGTAATTGAACTGCTCTGATCTGATTTGACTATTAATGGATTATCTGAATGAGTATGACGATGTAATGTATATCGGATTATTCTGAATGGATATGATTATGAATACTGATCGTATGGCTTTATTATATGAGCATGCTTATATGGTGTATAACATAGTCTATGCATAATGCCATTACACTCGTTATCCACTATTATGGGTAAGCAGGTGCTTTGTTGGTCTGTTTTATTGTTAGCATGTTTTATGTCTAACATGATTATTCGTACTGGGCATGTGATTTGTTATAAGTTTCTGAATGCTCTGAATGTGATTCGACTGATGTATTTAAGTATATGACTTATGCATAGTTTTGTTATATATATTAGCATGTGAACCGAAGCAGTTGTGATGGTAAGTATGTGATGATTATTGTACTTTCTGCATGATGATGATATAAATGTAGTGTTATGTGATTATGCCTTCAGTCTCTGCTATTAGAGTGTTTCCATATGATGCTTTATATATGAGAGTTGCGCAGCGGTAATGTGATGCTTTGGACATTGTACCTTGGATTTTGACTAGTATGTGTGTTTAGCCTGTGAATGTATATTGGTTAGTTAGCATTCTTAACATGATGGTTTGGTTGTCAGTTCATGCATGGGTACTTAGTTATGTCAATTGCATGTGTCAAGCTCACGTGACTCCGCACGGTAAGATGTTGATATTTGATACCCATGTAGGTTTATGCATGTGTTATAGTATGTAGAGCAGCATGATGATGCTTTTATCGTGTTTTGTATTATGTTTGTTTTGACCTATTCTTGATGAGTATATGGTTTGATTGTGAGTATTAAAATGAATGCCTTTATTATGCAAGCCGATTATTTATACGTTATGAATATCCGCATTTGCCATTTGAATGTGTTTTGCCTTGGCGACCATTGTGAATGGCCGTCCATATTCTTGTGTGTTCTCCCCACTAAGCGTTTATCGCTTAGCACGAATTTCCTTTCCGTGCAGGTGGCAGGTTTGGTTCTGTTCGAGTCGCGCTTCTGCAGGGTCGGCCACATAGGAGTTAGAAGTTCTGTATTTTGTTCAGCTTCTGTACTTCAGCTTTTGTATTTCTGAAGTATTGTATATGTAATTATTTATATAAGTTCTTGAGTTTTCTTTTGGGAATGTAATAGTTAGTATGTGTTTATGTTTAGTTATTCCTATGTTTTATTATTTCGCTTATGCTTCCGTTGTATGGTCATATGTATGCTTCTGTGCATGCTTATGCTTAGCGCCTGCGTGTGCGTGAGTTATTGCGTGTCGAGTCTGTGCCGTAAGGTAAGTAAGTTTTTAATTAACCCGTATTTCTGTATGTATGTTACGTGTGAATGTATGCTTCCACGTTGTGCATGTGTATACCTGTGTGAGTGAGCGTCGATAGCGCGTCCCTCGGCGTCCTTCCAACGGGGACGGCGATGGGGGTGTTATAGTTAGTGGTATCAGAGCCCAGGTTTGATGGTTCTGGGTGTGTTGATTGTTATGTGTTGTGTCTTTGCATGAGAGTCGGTTTCGTGTCGTGGCCTAATGCAGATGTGTCTTGTTTTGTGTCATGTCTAGATGGAGTCAGATCCTAGTGAGAATGTGGGCGAGACAACAGAAAGTGTGAACCGAGTTAGTGCTGATCAGTATGTTTCTGAGCGTCTTCCAGTTGAAGATTCCTATCGGGTTTCTGAGGATAGGGCTCTCGTACAAGGGTTGATTCGGATTTTGGATAGATTGACTGCTCCTCATACTTCTCAAGAAGTTGTGCGGCATGTACCTCAGAAGAGAAAAGGATCGATTAGTGAAGTGCCAGCAGGGAAGAGGGTTCGAGAACCTTTGATGTATCAGCAATGTCAGAAGCAACATGGGAACAAGTGTAAGAAGTGGGTACCGTCAGTATGTCAGCACTGCCAGAAGCGACATCGGGGCCCATGTCGGAAACTCTCAGGTGCTTGTTTCAGGTGTGGCAGTATGGAACACCAGATTGCCGGTTGTCCTACGAAGATGAGTGAGAATCTAGCTGGACAAGCTAGAAAGGAAGTGGAGGATTTGTTCAGATCTTCGCGAGTGCCTATAGAGTTGGTAGCATCTAGCAAGGATTCGAAGGAGACCGCAGGTTCTTCCGGTAAGTTATTTTGCAAGCTTTTGTTTAGGTAAGTTTTGTTTGTTTGGGTTGTTTGGATGTAAGTATTTCACTGTGAATTTCGAGGACGAAATTCTTTTAGGAGGGAAGAGTTGTCACACCCCAAAATGGCCCTGGTCGGAATGCGTATGCTAAGTCGGATTACGTGAGGGCATTTTGGTAATTTGTGTTTGAGAATTTGGAATGTTAAAGGATCTAATTGAAAAGTTAATTAAGTTGGTAAAGAAAGAAATGTTAAGTGAGTGAAGTGTATTCTGTTTAAGGACTAAAGAGCAATATTTGATTTGGAAAAGTTAAGTGGATTTTGTGGTCTTATTAGGACCTGCCATGTGGGCTTCTTAGGTGAGCATTGAAAGAAGAAAAAGTAAGGAAAGAGGAAGAGAGGGAACACAGATTGCATTTCCCGTTCGTTCCCCCTCTCACGCTCCTCCTTCTTCTTCTCTTCTTCCTTTTATGCTTTTCCTTTGGTTCTCATTTGGCTTGGAGTTGTGTTTGCATTGGTTGAGTTTTGGGTCAGCTTTGAAGAGGTAAGTGGGAGTTAACGTTCTGTTCTTCTTCTTCTTTCTCCTGGTTTTGGTTTTGGTTGAGTTAGGGTTTTGAAGAGTAATTGTGGGTTTTGTTTGTGCAAGTGTTTGATGATAAGAAGAAGCAAGGTAAAGGCAAGGAACGGATTGAGCATTGATCTTGAAGCTGATTTTGGATCGTCATTTTGAGGTTTGGGAGTGTTTTGAATGCATGCAATGTTTGAGCTTCTGTGTTCTTCAATTTCAGCATGTCTCTGCCCTATTTTCTCACTAGGCTTATAAATGGGTTTACATGGTTTAATTTCTGGAAATTGATGTGTTTTGGAATGTGTCATGCATGATTTATGTGAGTGGATGTGTTAGCAATGCATGATATGAATTGAATTGAAGTTCTGAGTTTAGGTTTTGAAATTACTGTAACTTTTAGGGTTTATGTTCTTAAAGGGATAAAATGTGTTTATGCATTGTTTTAATTGTTGAATTAAGTTGCAATTATCTTGTTTATGTTGTATGAGACATCGATTGAAAGGTAAGATGAGTTTGGTGGTGTTTTGAATCAGATTTAAAATGATTTTTATCGAGTTCTTGATTTCTGGGTAAACTGGGAATGGAAAATCGCGTCTCTGTAGAATTTCCATTTCCAGTATGTGTCGGGGCTTTCTGAGAGAGAGAAATCACGAGGCGTGACTCTTAGTCACGCCACGTGACTCCGTCTCCTAGTCACGACGTGTGACTTCTCGGTGGGCTGGACGTGATCGCGCGGCGTGACTCCCTGATGCGAAGCGTGACTGCCTTGTGAAAGGGAAGTCACGTCTCGTGACATAGAGTCACAACGTGACTCAGGTGAAGGCAAGGCGTGACTCCAGTCGCGAAGCGTGATTTCCTCTCTCTGAGAGGAAAGTCACGTCTCGTGACTTAGAGTCACGGCGTGACTCCTTTGAATGGCCAGGCGTGACATAGAGTCACGTCCCGTGACTCTCTTGTAGGTCATGAGACGTGACACTAGGTCACGACGTGACCCCTTTGAGGTCAGTCACGAGTCGTGACACGACTCGTGACCGACCCCTCTTCAGCCTCTTTTTCCGATTTCGCCCAGTTTTGACCTACATGAATTTCCTATTTCTTCTGTATGGGTCTTCACTGCTGTATAATTTATGTCAGACTGCTATACGCTCCTGTATGGCTTTTCTGTTTTACTTTGTTTCCCCACATTACTAGTTTTCTTGTAAATGACTTTCAAATGCTTTTATGACCTTTTTCCCCTATTGTGATGCTTATTCTTGATAGGACTCTACTCTTAGAATAATCTGCCATGTATAAGTGTATATTGTATCTTTCCTGATTAAGATTATGTGTGTACTCATTGGTATAGTATGATTTCCCCATGTATTCCTGATATGCTTTAGTATTATGATTAATGTCAAATGTGATTGATTGAATGATTGCATGCCCCAGTATATGACTTGAATGAGGTATGAATGACATCCTGCTATGCTATATTTATTTGAATAGTATGGATGATGCCTGAGGACATTGTTATGCTTTAGCCTTTGAACTCAATGTGATATGTTAAGTGTAATTTGGACTATGCATGATTTATATTCAATTATCGTCACCTGACGCATGATTAGGTTTTGTATTGACAATGTTTGGCATGTTCGTGCTTTTATATCTGATTCTTGGCATGCTTTAGAACATGGTTTAAATGTTAAAGTGTATGGACTGTAGTATGTTTCACAATGAGAATTGTATGATTTGAGACCAACTTTATGAGAATATTTAAATGTCTTTCGTTCTCTGTTTATGCATGCTGTTTATATATGCATTGTGCGATTCGAAATGTGGATTGTTTTACGCATGACCTGCGAGAGTCAGTCTAGTGGATAGTTAGGCATGCCTAATAGAGTCTTCTGTAGCTGCAGCGCCCTTTGAACGTTTGGACCCCGATCAGGTCCCTATTTGGTTCCTCGCGAACCCTTTTCTGTATTGGATCTTGTTTAAGGTCCCTTTTGAAAATGTTCTGTGAAAGTTAAAAGTATAATAGTTTTAATCGGCTCGTACCCGTAAAGTACTGTCTGTAATCGGCTCGTACCCGTAAAGTACTATCTGTACACTCGTTATCCACTATCTAGAGTCAGCAGGTGTTCTTTGAATGTGTAATTGAACTGCTCTGATCTGATTTGACTATTAATGGATTATCTGAATGAGTATGACGATGTAATGTATATCGGATTATTCTGAATGGATATGATTATGAATACTGATCTTATGGCTTTATTATATGAGCATGCTTATATGGTGTATAACATAGTCTATGCATAATGCCATTACACTCGTTATCCACTATTATGGGTAAGCAGGTGCTTTGTTGGTCTGTTTTATTGTTAGCATGTTTTATGTCTAACATGATTATTCGTACTGGGCATGTGATTTGTTATAAGTTTATGAATGCTTTGAATGTGATTCGACTGATGTATTTAAGTATATGACTTATGCATAGTTTTGTTATATATATTAGCATGTGAACCGAAGCAGTTGTGATGGTAAGTATGTGATGATTATTGTACTTTCTGCATGATGATGATATAAATGTAGTGTTATGTGATTATGCCTTCAGTCTCTGCTATTAGAGTGTTTCCATATGATGCTTTATATATGAGAGTTGCGCAGCGGTAATGTGATGCTTTGGACATTGTACCTTGGATTTTGACTAGTATGTGTGTTTAGCCTGTGAATGTATATTGGTTAGTTAGCATTCTTAACATGATGGTTTGGTTGTCAGTTCATGCATGGGTACTTAGTTATGTCAATTGCATGTGTCAAGCTCACGTGACTCCGCACGGTAAGATGTTGATATTTGATACCCATGTAGGTTTATGCATGTGTTATAGTATGTAGAGCAGCATGATGATGCTTTTATCGTGTTTTGTATTATGTTTGTTTTGACCTATTCTTGATGAGTATATGGTTTGATTGTGAGTATTAAAATGAATGCCTTTATTATGCAAGCCGATTATTTATACGTTATGAATATCCGCATTTGCCATTTGAATGTGTTTTGCCTTGGCGACCATTGTGAATGGCCGTCCATATTCTTGTGTGTTCTCCCCACTAAGCGTTTATCGCTTAGCACGGATTTCCTTTCCGTGCAGGTGGCAGGTTTGGTTCTGTTCGAGTCGCGCTTCTGCAGGGTCGGCCACATAGGAGTTAGAAGTTCTGTATTTTGTTCAGCTTCTGTACTTCAGCTTTTGTATTTCTGAAGTATTGTATATGTAATTATTTATATAAGTTCTTGAGTTTTCTTTTGGGAATGTAATAGTTAGTATGTGTTTATGTTTAGTTATTCCTATGTTTTATTATCTATTGTAACGACCGGGCCCACACAGTACAAAGTCGACTCCGATTACGCTCGGAGGAGGACGGAAACAGACAGGGTCCGCGGTCATTACTCACAGAACTTTACACTCCCCTTGTGCCTAATGGTAGTGGTATTCTATGAATTAAGGACTTATCCCCAGGTCCTTGGTTCGAATCCCACGAAAGGCAAAAATGCACAAGGGGAGTGTAAAGTTCTGTGAGTAATGACCGCGGACCCTGTCTGTTTCCGTCCTCCTCCGAGCGTAATCGGAGTCGAGTCTGTACTGTGCGGGCCCGGTCGTTACATGACATCTCTATCATGCAAAAGACAAAAGAATGGTTAAGGAAATCTTTTTCAATGAAAGATTTGGGTGAAGCTTCTTATATCCGTGGGATTAAGATCTATAGGGATAGATCTAAAAGGATAATTGGTCTGAGTCAAAGCACTTATATAGATAAGGTGCTAAATAGATTTGGTATGCAAAATTCCAAAAGTGGATTTTGGCCCATGTCTCATGGCATTACTCTTAGCAAGACTTAATGTCCAATGACATCTGATGAGCGAGATCACATGAGTATGATTCCTTATGCTTCGGCTATAGGATCAATCATGTATGCCATGTTATGCACTTGACCAGACATTTCGTATGCTTTGAGCATGACGAGCAGATACCAGTCAAATCCCGGTGAAAGCCACTGGACAGTTGTTAAGAATATCCTTAAGTACATGAGAAGAACTAAGGATACGTTCTTAATATATGGAGTATTGGAAGATGAGCTAATAATAAATGGTTATATAGATGCAAGCTTCCAATCTGACAAAGATGACTTAGATCGCAGCCAGGATATGTGTTTGAGTTAAATGGAGGTGCTGTAAGCTGGAAAAGTTCTAAATAAAGCACTGTCGCTGATTCTACAATAGAAGCTGAGTATATAGCAGCATCAGATGCAGCTAAAGAAGCAGTATGGATTAAGAAATTCATTGCTGAATTAGGAGTAGTACCTAGTATCAGCAACCATATGGATCTTTATTGTTACAATAATGGTGCTATTGCATAGGCTAAGGAGCCCAGATCTCATCAGAGATCAAAACATATACTTAGGCATTTTCATCTCATTAGAGAAATAATTGAGAGGGGAGATGTCAAGATTTGCAGAGTACCTACTGATGATAACGTTGCTGATCCAATTACCAAGGCTCTGCCACAAGCTAAACATGATGGACATACTAGGTCAATGGGTATTAGATATATGTATGATTGGGCCTAGTGTAAGTGGGAGATTGTTAGTGGTTATGCCTTAGGCCAAGCATTTGGACCTTAAAGTAATCATTACATTTTCATTTATATATAATGGTTTTCTTCACATTAATATTATTGGTTTGTTACATTATTGTAATGTTTATGAATAACAATGTTATTCATGTTGTGCCTAGTCATTTATCACTAAAGGGAATAAAGATAAATTAAGACTAGTATAGATTTGCATTGAAAATCATGGGATGATTATATATGATGATATAAATCGAATATATAGGTATTTGTTAGAGAACAAAGTACCGGATAGACCCACTGTAAGATCACTACATCGGATAGTGTCATAAGTGATCTTATAATAGATATGTTATTGAATCCTTTGACATGAGGTTATCACGGTTTCCTACTTAAGGAATAGTATGTTTTGACATAATCAAACGTTATCTTTAATCAGATAATTATAAAGTTTATGATCGGACATAATGAGAATTATGCAGAGAAAAGTGAATAATCAAGATGGAATTTGTCCCTCTCTTATGAGAGAGATATCTATTTGGCCCCTCGATAAGTAGGATTGTAAAAATGTATGGCCGTGCTCGAATGAATTAATATTTTGATCAATGTCATTTGAATTTCTCAGTCTACTTTGTCATCAGGAAATTATATGTTTGAACAATATAAGTTTGACATATTCCATGACTTATGTTCAAATAAGATATCATGTGACAAAAGGATAATGTCATGTTTTATTGTCAGGTTAAAATCGGGCTAACGATATTTATATTATTTGGGTAGTCATAATGTCTTGCTAGAGACCAATTATGACTTGTGGGCTTATTATGAGATTAGGCCCACTGCCAACTTAATATAAACCTATTGTGTCACACACCAAGATCAAAAATGAACAAATGGATTTTATTAGGATATTTCGGAATAATATAAATATAGGCATTTATATTTAATTTCAAAATTATATATATATGATTTATTTCGTATTAATTTGAATAAGAAATATATATATATATATATATATATCTTATTTTGAATAAGAGATAATATTCCTATTTATCTCTTAGGGTTTCAAATTTATACATATAAATATGTGGATATATATATGTTAAGAGGTGATTAACCCTAATCACGTTTTTACTAGAGAGAAAAGGATAGAGACTGGTTGATTTTCTTAAGAGAGAAAAACCTAGCCACCATATTTTATTTGAGAAAGAAAAACGTAAAATCCAGTCGCGACATATGGGAGCTAGCACCCCTGCGAATTTTGTTCGTCGGTTCGTGCGTGTGGATATCAATAGAGGGTGTTCATGATTGAGGCAGCGCCTGTAGTCCGAGATAAGGAGTTAATTTCGTTCTAAAGGTTGGTAAATCTTAATCTCTACCTTTTGAATCAATTGAAAATACATGGATCCTGTTTTGGGTTTTGATTTTATTTCGCTGGGTTAATTTGAATTATTGCGATGAAACCCAACAGTAATATTAAAGATAGTTTAAGAAATAATTACAATTGAATTTCTTCTAGAAAAAATGTGGAATTCAATTCAAATATTTAGTTTAAATTTTTACATTCCAAACATGAAAATTCATTTGGAATTGAAATCTATGTACCCACATTTTGAATTTCAAGTTGCAAAATGAGCTATAAATCTTTTTTGTGTATCTATAAGTGATGTTTTCTATGTTTTGTAATATGTACATGAAACAAAATAATCAAAAAGGATATACTGCATTTGCCAATATACAAGGTGATTACCAAGTCAAACTCCGATTTATGCACGCAATATTGTTTGTCTATAATTGTTCTTATGTTGTATTCTATCTTTTTATTGTTATATATAATTATACTTATCAGGAGATTTTGGATATTTAAGGTAAATGGTATTTCAAATTAAAAATATTAAATTATCTTGCCATTTGATTTATTGAATTTGTGCATGAATATTAATTATAAATTTATGTTTTAAATTCTACAGGTTTTCAAAACAATGGACAATGAAGATATGAGGTTCATTATGCATTCTTCTGAAGATTATAGGGGAATAGAAAATGGTACAGATGGGCCATTTTTGTAAGCAAACTTGTACGTGACAAATAGAATGTCAAACAATTACAAAATGTTGATATATTTTGTAACTGATATTTTGCAATCTATGAAAATATTATTTATTATAATTTTGGATATATATGTGTGTGTGAATGATGTGTACATGTGATATTCAAATAAAATATTTTATTTATTTTAAAAATTTGTTATTAATGACCAAATTTTCTTTTAACGAAGAAAAATCTGATCGCTAAAATTACTCTCTAATGACCACAATTCCTTTTATTGAAAGTGAACACAATCAGCAAAGGGAAAAATTCGGTCACTTAAAGGTATCTTCAACAATCATAATTCCCTTCGTTGAAAGTAAACACAATCAACAAAGGGAAAATCCGGTCGCTAAAATATATCTTTAAGGACCGAAATTCCCTTCGTTGAAAGTGAACACAATCAACGAAGGGAAAATCCAGTCGCTAAAAGATATTTTTAATGACCGGAATTCCCTTCGTTGAAAGTGAACTCAATCAGCAAAGGGTAATTCAGCCGCTAAAAGGTATTTTTAACGATCAGAAATGTTCCTGTCGTTAAACACATTAATAACTGGATTCAAAATCCGATTGTCTATACCTTTACCGATGGCGGTTTTATCGATCAAATTTTCAAGTCGTTAAAGACCAGATTTAGACTTTTAACGATCAAATTTCCCTACGTGAAAGCCCATATTTCTTGTATTGCGTGTTACGTATTAAAAGACTTATTTGGTAATCACATGCCATGAATAGAAGACGAGTGAAGAAGGGATTCCCCATGGCGACGATTAACTATTGGTCCACTAGTGAGAGTGGAGATGATGATGATGATGATGATGTGGAAGGTGAGGAACCCATTGATCCTTAGGGATCAGACAATGAAAATAATGAAAGGTCGGAGTAGTGAGCCGGAGTGGAAGGGTAGTTCCAAAAATGGAGAAACAGCAAGATCCAGTGCAAGTACCTATAAAAAATGAGCCAAAAGAAAACAAGATAATAAAGCAGTTGAAAAAGATGGTAGCTCAGATGTGGATTTGGGAATTTCTAAGGCAATCATCGTTGCATAGATAGAAGTTAGTAGAAGCTTTGTGTGAGTCCACAGTTGTAACCACTATTTCCCCTACCGAATTGTTAGACTTTATTAAAGGAAGCTCTGGAGAGAATTTAGTTTATTCAGATGCAGATCTGCCTACAAAAGGCCGCAATTATAATCGCCCTCTGTACTTAAGGCCACAAATCAATGAGAAGCATACAATGTGTGTAATGATTGATGATGGGTCGTCTATAAATGTGTGTCCGCTGGTGGTGATCTCTGCATTTGGGCTAAATGAGAATATGTTGAGCAAATCTGATCTCACGATCACTGCATATGATAACTCAAAAAGATAGGCGTCGGGGACTTTCAGAGCAATAGTGAAGATAGGGCCAGTAAAGATGGAAGCATAATTTGTGGTCCTCCCAATTCCTGCTAATTTTTTAGCATTACTAGGAAGGCCCTGGTTTCACAAGTTGGGCGGAGTACCATCTACTTTACATCAGATGATAAAAATTTCAAATGAGGGGCAGGTAGCGATAATTAGAGTGGCCAAGGAAAATTAGGTTTTGATTTTAGAGATTTCGAAGAATCCTTTCAGTGGTTTTCATGTGGCAATGATAGATGGAGAAGCAAATTCGACAAAAAGTTCCCATGTGGTCAATATGATGAAAATGTTGTCTTTTTTCCCCGGAGTTGGGGTTAGAAAGATTGAAAGGATCTTGGGTACAAAGGCATAACAATGAATAGTAAGCCACCCACCTCGATTTGTGCCTATACTGGAGAAGTTGAACCCCAATGGGTAGATAGGAGAATCATACAAAGATTTGAGGTTCTCAACGATGTCTTCGATTGGTACATCGGAGTTATCAAGCCAATAGAGGGCTTTTGGAATGAAGAAATCATGACCCAAGGTGTTGTTTGGGACCGAGAAATCATGAGGCAGAGGAGATTGTCACGGATAGGCTTCTAGCTACCTGCATGAATCGAAAGGGGAAGATAGAAGACGAAGGTACAGATTTGAAAAAACAAGACAAGATTCCACCAGAGGTTTGTAATAGCCCCAATACCGGGTTAGTCGTAAATAGTATTTTTCTAGAGTAAATAGTATTTCCGGGGTGAATAGTACTTTCCGGAATTGAAAAATATTTTATTAGACCATTGGGTAGAGCTCGTCAATACGAGTCCGTAGGCGTACATTTCGTGTCAATCGAAGGTCAAACGAGTCCGAAATGGCCAAAACAGTAAACAAAAGTATTTACTTCGGATGAAAAGTGGGCCCAAGTGGGATCCACTTAAAATTAAAAGGTGGGCCCAGGTGGGACCCACTGAACAGTAAAAGTGGGCCCAGGTGGGGTCCACTGAATAGTAAATGTGGGACCATGATGACATCAGCAATGTCATGATGATAAATAGTAACTATGTCCCCTAAAGTGGAACATCATCATTTTGTTGGAAACATAATCATTTGGTTAGAAACATCATCATTTGGTTGGGTCCTATTGAATAGTAACAGCATCTTTGACTAGTCTTTGAATAGTAACTGTGGGTCCGTGAATAGTAACTGTGGGGCCCACAAAATAGTGACTCCGGGATGAATAGTACCCGACAATATTTTTTTCACCATCAAAAAGAGAATGAAAAATGTAGTTTGATGGTATTATTTTGGTGTAAAAACGAGATCATATAGGCTTCCGAAATTCAGTTTGAAGTTTCTTTGGTTTGGTTCAATTGAACCAGGGTTGACTTAACTTTGACCGAATTTTTAAAAATAGTTAGAGTGGATAAAATGTTCTACTCTAAGAGGATAAAAGTCTTAGAATAATTTTTAGAAATTTTTGACAGTATTAGAATTGTAATTTACGGTAGTACCGGATTGAACCGAATTAGACGGGTTTAAGTGAACCGGACCCGAAACGGATTCCGATTGAGCTAAAATTTTGAAGGGAGACTAATTTTAATATTCTAAGAATTATGGAAGTGGTTTGGAGTGAAAATAAATTCGGGAACATTTAATTTCACCAAAACAGTGAAAAATGACCTGAAAAGTGAAAATCGAACCAAATCGGCTCAACCACTTTGGTTGGACCTGGTTGGGTCCAATTGGACACATTAAAATAGACTTAAATTTCTGGAAATCCCTTGGATTCCCTTTTATTTTAGCCTCCCTCTTCTTCCTCTCTTGGCCGAATACACTCTTCTCTCTTTCTCACCATTTTTCTTTCAATTTTTCTTCATCTCACCTCAAGATCAAGCCTCTCAATAAGAATAAAGCCCCTCTAGAATCTATTGGTGGTCTCAAAATTTCGTTTGGAGGTGTAAATTTGGGTGAAATCTAGACTTGAAGTTTAGGTGTAAAATTGAGGTAAGTGATTTTAATTTGGTTTTAAGGTTCCTAAGGGTACTCTAGGATGTTAATAAAATGTTTATGAAGTTTAATTTTTGAAAGGAACCTTGGATTTGATTAAATCTTAATTTTTGTGTTTGGACATAATTATGTCCAATAGGTGAAGGAACTTATAAGCAAGCTAAGGGCAACAAAAAGGTTAATTGAGAAGTATAATACACGGATTTGAGGTTTGTGATTGCAAATTCCATTTAATTCCATGGTAAAAGCATGAATTTAGGTTATATCTGTGAAGAAAGTATGTGATTTATGCATTTTTAATTAGAATTAACATGATATTCATGCTTACGGATGTTAAAAATGATGGTATGGATGATTAAATTGAAGAAATAAATTTTGTGTGAAAAGTTCCTTCTTTGGCCGAATGGTATTCATGTGAATTTTATGTGTTTACATGATATTTTATGTATAATTATGATGGATCTATGGTATTTGGCATGTGAAATAGTGAATGGTATGTGTTGGAGCATGTGAAAATATCATATGGTATGTGATGTATGTATGGCCGAATGTGTATCATGTGTAAAGTCATGATTTTGATGTGTTTTCATGGTAATTGATGGTATGGTGATGTTATACATCATGAAATTGGCCTAAATAAATAATAAAATTGATAAAAATAATTAATGTGAATAAATTGGTATGTGGGCGTATGTATGTATGTATATATGCATGTGTACCATGATGAAATAATAAGTTTACATGACATGTGATGATGTAATGATGATAATCACATGTGAAATGATGAAATGGTGTGAAAAAGAATAATATATTATGATGATATACCATGAAAAGAAAAATAAAAAAATAAGTATAATATATTAATAAAGTGAAAAATAAAATAATATTGCCCTCTGTAGTAATATGGTAGTCAAGTCCAGTTCAGGATATGTTGGCATGCCATAGGGACATAAGACCGCGGGTGTGAGCATGGCGACTCACTTTTTAGTAGGCCAATGATGGTCATACTTCTGTATCTAAAAATCTGAATATCTGAATATCTGTATCTGAATATCTGAAGTGTACTATTCTGTATTAAAAGACAGTGGTGGTCCCACAGGACTCCGCTGGTATTTCTGTGTGAACTTATGGAGTTCACGTCTCGTTTATCCTGTATTCAGAGTCTGCCAGTGTGTTACAAGGGCTTAATTGTAAAAATAAGATTAAAATGGTTAAAATGTGAATTAAATAATATTTATGTGGAAAAATGACATAAATATTATTATATAAAAACTTTGAGGGCAAAATTGTAATTTTGTGCATATGTGTGTTAAGAATAATTAATAAGGCTAAAAATATAAATAAATGGTTAAATATGAAAATTGGCCACTTTATATGGGTAAAAATGTAATTTGGCATGAAAATAATAATTGGAGGGTAAAATTGTAATTTGGCATGTAAATTAATGATAAAATTGTAAGGTTAGTAAAATTAATTAAAATAGTGGCATAATTGTAATATTATTGAAATTAGAATGAACTAGTGGCATAATGGTAATATAATGAAGTTAAAATGAACTAATGGCATTTTTGTTATTTTGAAAAAAGTTTAAGGGTATAAATGAAATATTGCCTTAAGTTAAGGGTACAATGGTAATAAGATTAATTATGTGTTAATTGTGTAATTGCCCAATTATGAAGTTGAAAAATAATTACATGTAATATTGCATGCCTAGTTGGGAATTAAATTAAAAATGTTTATTTATGAATATTAATTGATATTATTTATGTGAATATTTTTATGCATGAAAAATTAAATTAAGTGGAGAGTTGTCACACCCCATTTGCCCCCTAGTAGAATGAGCCTGTCTGTCTGTCTGTATGAGCATGCATGTGCATGTGTTCAGCATGTCATAAGGGTATTTTAATAAAAATGTATGTTTTTGGGTTTATTATTATGTGGGTGCATACATGGCATTAGTATGTGATTTAATTGGGAATTGCTTGTGTACATTGGAGCATACCATTGTAGGGTGTTTTTAGTTGAGTTTGCATTAGATGTGTGTGATGTGTGGGGTTAGGGTGTGAGTGAGTAAGTTCCACCACCAAGAAAATGACATGTGTATTAGGTTAGGGAAAATGAATAAAGAAAAGAAGTAAGAAAGAAGAGAAGATCAGATTTACGTTCTTCCTCTTCAACCTTCATCTTCTTCCTCCTTTTCCCTTTCCTAAATACTGCTAACTGTTAATCAAGTTGTGTTGTGGAGATTGCTCACTCTTGCTTCTAACTTGGTAAGTACATATCTTTGTCCTTGTCTTACTGTAATTCTTCTTCTTCTTCTTCATTGAGTTTAGGTTTAACTTAGAGTTGCATTATTGAATGTTTGTGTTTAGCTGAGACTCCTCGCGATCCCAAAGGCAAGGAGATTGCTGGGAGTAGTGGGACTAAGTGAAGAGAAGCTTAGATTTCAGGTTTGGGAATAATTGATTGTGAATTGTGTGATTTTGAGTTTACTGTAAATTTCTAGGGTTTATGTTCTTGAAGAATTTGAATGCATATATACTTGATTTGGTTGTTTAAATGCTGAATTGAGTTGTATATATGTTGCTTACATTGTTTGAAATGTTTACTGGAAGGTAAGAACAAGTTTGATTGGTTTTGAATCAAATTCGGGATGGATTTCTGGGTTCTGAGAATTCTGGAAATGGGAAAATCGCGTTTCTGTTGAAGTTCCCATTTCCAGATCGTGTGTCGCGTGACTAGCTAAGAAAGAGAGGCAAGTCACGAGACGTGACCTTCGGTCACGACTCGTGACCTGCCAGTTTGAGGCCAGTCACGAGTTGTGGCGGCTGTCACAGCTCGTGACCAGCTAAAATGAGGCCAGTCACGAGACGTGACTTCCAGTCACGCCTCGTGACCAGCCTAAGATAAGGCACGTCGCGTGACAGCTGAAGAATTAGCCAGTCACGTCGCGTGACCAGCTTGAGCGTCGCGTGATCTGCGAGGGACGAAGCAAGTCACGAGACATGACCCTCGGTCACGTCGCGTGACTTGCCTTGTGAGGAGGCCAGTCACGCCTCGTGACCAGCCAACCTCACCCGTTTCCCCCGTTCTGCTCTTTTTCCGAAATTTCCCGGTTTTTAACTCAGAAATGAATTTGTTATTTCTTCTGAATGGGCTTTACTGTTGTATGAAGCTTGTCATACTATTAAATGCTTTGATATGCGTGATACCATGAATTTCTGATGAATTCTATTATGTACTCTGAAATGTGATTTGAATGACGCATAACCTGCTAGAGTCGAGTAAGTGGATAGTTAGGCATGCCTAATAGAGTCTTTAGTTGCAGCCCTCAGTTCAGTTTGGACCCCGATCAGGTCCCCGTTTGGTTCCTCACGAACCCTTCAGTATTAGGATCTTGTTTAAGATCCCCTCAATATACAAATAATGTGTTTTGATAAAAAAATGAATGACTTTTGATTTGTACCTGTGAGGTACCCTCAGTATTCGATTCGTACCCGTAAGGTACCTTCAGTACACTCGTTATCCACTATCTAGAGTCAGCAGGTGTTCTTTAAATGTTTAATAGAATTGTTCTGATCTGATTTGGCTATTAAATGGAATATCTGAATGAGTTTAATGATGAAACACATGTTGGATTATTCTGGAATGGATACGATTATGAGATACTGATTGTATGGCTTTTTAAATATGAGCATGTTTATATGGATTATGTTATAGCCTTTGCATTCTGCCATTGTGAATGTGTTATGCCTTGACGACCATTGTGAATGGCCGTCCATTATTTATGTGTGTTTCCCCACTAAGCGTTTATCGCTTAGCACGGTGTTTTTACCCGTGCAGGTGCGGAAGAAGTTTTGCTTTGAGAGAGTCGCCGTCATCAAGCCAACACAGAAGGATTTGAGTGTAGGGCTCAGTTTTGTATCAGTGATGATTCTTTTTGTATAGAACTCTCTGTATCAGTTTTGTTTCAGCTTCCGCATTTGTAATTATATTTTGGATATGTAATATTATTTTGTATCAGCTAGTTGATCAGAACATTATTGTAATGCTTTATTATATTAATGAATGATCAGCTATTGCTTTCCTTTCTGTAAAGTTTTAATTATACCGTATTTCTGTATGTATGTTATGAATGAATGTATGTTTTACTTTGTACTTGCTTGGTGGCACCTTTACTCATACGACATCTCACTCTTTCTCGGATGGGATCGCCTACGTATGGGAAGGGGGTGTTACAAAACACACATAGGACTACCCAATGAATATACCCTTAATCCAACATGTCCGACATGTTCAAATTCTCATAAAGCCACAATTATACAATTTACATATTAACACCACAAATTACTTAAAACAAAACAACATGCTAAATTTCAATCTTATGGCCAACAAACAACACATCAATTCCTCACTTCTATTCAATTCACAAAAGCACATAATTTCTCATTTTCCATATTCATGAATCACATAATTTAATCAATGCATCATAATATTCATACACATCAAACAATACTAAGAAAAGTGTTCCCAACCTCCTCTCCTATGCTCCTTTCAAGATAACTTTGCACTTGGTTCACCAATCTTTGCCTTCCCTTTGTCTTTCCTTGATTCCATAACTACAAATATAGTCCGATTTCCAGAATTGGAACCACAAATGATCAATTACCACATCCATCTTAATATGGAAACAAGAAGGAGTAAGAGAAGGAGAACTAATAAACCACTTTATTTACCAAGATGAGATGAACAATACACAAGCAACACTTTAAGACTCAAACCAGTAGAAAATATGATAAATTGACTAAAGAGAGAAGGGAAAACGAAGAAGGAGAAGCAGCCGATCCACATGCAACAAATATAGGTTTTCTCTCTCCTCAAGACACTTATATTGTATGCAACAAGTCAAGGTGGCAAGGGCAGAAATAGACACTTTGATTCCATTACTTCCATCCAAAATCTAATTTTATCAACCTAATCACCATTATCCATTAATTAAACATCCACTAATCTTAATCATGCACTTTTACAATAAGGCCACTAAAACTTATTTATTAGATTAATTGAGTCCTCAATCCAATTACACTCAAGTCCGAAATTTAGCAAAATTTAATTTAAATTTACCCAATCACCCAAATTACACAAATATTGCTCCTAGGGTATAATTCAGGCTATTACAACTCTCCCCTCCTTACAAGAATTTTGTCCACGAAATTCATACCCGAATTAAATAATTGAGGATACTACTTTCGCATCACTGCTTTCAGTTCCTAAGTCACTTCTTCAATCCCGTGATGTTGCCAAAGTACTTTAACCAATGGAACCTGCTTGTTCCGAAGGTACTTTACTTATCTTACTAGAATTGCCTTGGGCTTCTCATCATAGAAAAAATCAGATTGCACTAGCACATCTTGCATTGGAATAATATAGGATTCGTCCGAACGATATCTCTGAAGCATCGACACATGGAAGATATCATGAAGCTTAGCCAAAGCTGGAGGCAAAGCTAACTGATAAGCCATTGATCCCACTCTTTCAAATACCTCATATGGCCCAATGATCCTCGGACTCAACTTTCCCTTCTTATCGAACCTTAATTCCTTTCTCTAAGGAGACACTTTCAGAAATACTTTATCACCCACTTCAAACTCAATATCTTTCCTTTTTAGATCCGCATATGATTTCTGCCTATCACTTGCGGCCTTCAATCGCTGCTGAACTATCTTCGCTTTTTCCTTAGTATCTCTAACCAAATCAATAATAATGGCCTTATGTTCAATAAATTATGTCCAACATACCAGAGTTTGACACTTTCTACCATATAAGACTTCAAATGGTGCCATACCAATACTAGTCTGAAAACTATTATTGTAAGAAAACTCCATCGATGGAGCATACTGATCCCAACTCTTAGAGAAGTTAAGTGCACATGCCCGAAGCAAGTCCTATGACACTTGAATTACTCTTTCAGATTGTCCATCAGTCTATAGATGAAATGCTATACTGAAGTGCAATCTTGTACCCAAACCAGCTTGCAAACCCTTCCAAAACCTAGAAGTGAATCTCGGATCTCTATCTGAAATAATAGACAAAGGAATACCATACAATATAGCAATCTCCTTCACATACAACTCAGCCAATCGATCAATGGAGTAATCTAGTTGAATCGGTATAAAGTGAGCCGACTTAGAAAATCGATCAACTATTACCCCCACGGAATCATGCTACTTCGATATCATTAGCAATCCTAAGACAAAGTCTATAGTAATATTGTCCCATTTCCATTATGGAATTGGAATGGGATTCAACAAACCATGTGGAACCTGATGTTCCGCTTTCACTTGTTGGCAGGTTAAACACATGGAAACATACTCTACAATATCCCCTTTCATACCAGGCCACCAGTAGAACTGCGTTAAGACCTGATACATCTTATTACTGCCTAGATGCATAGTGAAAATTGTATTATGCACTTCATGCAAAATCCTCTTTCTTAACTCTTTATTACCTGCCACACATAACCTACCTCGGTAGCACAACACACCCTCTTCATTCACTGAATAGTCAGCCTTATCTCCATTTCTGACTGACTCTAGAATCTGTTGCAACTTGGTATCACCTTTCTGTGCATTCTCTAACTCATCCTTCAAAACTGGCCTTGGTTTCAACTGTGACACCAAAGCACCATCAGAATCAAACCTCTACTTAACTCTTTGTAATAACAAGGCTGAAATGGACTTTCTACTCAATGCATCTGCCACCATATTAGCTTTACCCGGATGGTAATCCATAATACAATCATAATCTTTAAACAATTCTAGCCACCTTCTCTATCTCAAGTTCAACTCTTTTTGAGTGAGCAGATACTTGAGACTCTTATGGTCAGTAAAGATCTTACACTTTTCACCATATAAGTAATGTAGCCAAATCTTTAAGGTAAACACTACTGCAGCCAATTCCACATCAGAGTCTAGTAGTTCTGCTCATGTGGCTTTAGGTTCCTTGAAGCATAGGCTATCACCTTCCTATCCTGCATCAATACACATCCTAACCCAACTCAAGAAGCATCGCTATTGTAACATCCCATACCCATACTTAAGGGAGCTCATCCGCGGAGGGAGTGAACACCCGTATGGATAAGGGTATCACCAAATGATCCACAACAAAGCATAGACAAAAATAAATATAGATAGTAGAGGAAATTAAACTTCAAAATACATAACTGAAAGATTAGAAGAAGATAGATACAAAATAAAATCGAAGTATTACAAAGAGGTACATATATAAATACACAAAAGCTAAGCTCCCAAAACTCCACTCCAACTGCTATGGCCTGGCCTGCGGCGACACTCCCAAAAACTCCACTTCTTCCGCACCTGCATGGATGAAACACCAGTGCTAAGCAATAACGCTTAGTGTGGGAAAACACAATTATGAATGGCCATTCACAATGGTCGTTAAGTCAAAACACACATATATGGCACATGCTTACAAATACATTCAACGAAAAACACAGCTTTAAGTATAATAAATCAAATTCATAAAGCTCATAATCTGAACATATTTCATAATGATTCACATTCATATAATAAACAACAAAATGCTTGCAAATTTAGAATAGCAGATAACGAGTGAACGCATTGGTACCCGTGGGTAAAGTCAAAAGCAACATCTTTGCTTTTCATTCAAACACATTTTCACATTAGGGGAACTTAAACAAGACCCATACACATTAAGGATCGTGAGGACCCAAACAGGGACCTAATCAGGGTCTGGAACACATCAGGGCTGCAACTAACAAAACTCTATAGGCATGCCTATCTATCCACTAATTTGACTATTTGCAGGCCATGCATCATTCACCATATCAATTACATATTGTACATAAAATCATCCATGTATAAGCATAACAGCATCGTAGGATCGAAAATCATGTATCGATTGTATAGAAGAAAACTCGTTTTGAAGATAGAAGGAGTCGTGCTCACGATGCTTGTCGCGCTCACGATAGAGACGGAGCTCGCCTAGTACCGTGCTCATGATAGCCCTAGTGGTCGCATGAAGAGGGACTGGGCAGCCTCTATTACGCTCGTGATAGAGGGCGAACTAGGTCACTGTCGCACTTGCGCACTTAAGCGCATTCATGACGGCGATCTACCCACACTCAGCTCGGCAGCCGAGCTCTTTATTGCGCTCACGATAGAGGCACATTTAGCTGAAGCTCGACAGACATGAGCTCGATAGCAGGTGAGGGCTTGGATCACTTAGCTATGTCGCTGTGACGCGCGCCGGACCCCGATGAGCGCCGCCCTTTCGGACCGGCCGCACGTGGGCGATCGGGGCATTTGCGGGTCCGTTGGCATCTTGCAATAAATCGCAAGTGCGTCTATATTGGGCAACAAGGAGGTGTCATGGAGTCGCCACCCAATAGAACATTGGGAAAGTTACTCTCGCCTCGGAGAGCCTAAGACTTGCGCTTAGTATCCATGTTGGGCCATGAGGCCTAGGATTAGCGCTAAAGTCTCGTGACCCAAGAAGTATTTTGGAGGATAACCTCTAACCTCTCGAGCCCAAAGACCAGAGCTGGGTCCGGGATTTCTCATCTATTTCCACCTCGATTAGTTTATGATCAAATTTTAATGTCATTAGTTCGCTCTCTCTCCACACTATGCAGTTGATTAAAAGGCGCATTTATTCACATTTTGAAAGCGATAAATGATCAAATAGATAATAAAAGCGGTGAATTACAATAATACAAGGAGCAGAATACAACTCCCTTTTGTAAATGTGCGGATCATACATAAATCGGGGCATTGCTTATTCTTGAGGACTTTGGTCCTCGCATGCATCATTATCAAAAATGGAATATTTAATTTGTGATGATCTTTATTGGATAAAAATAGGGCGTTGGACCCTTTTGCATTTTATACAAAACTCATTTTTATTTGAGTACAAATCGTTGGTCTATTTTTACATTCAACGGGATAAAAGAGCTTATTCATATACATAAAATAATCAATGAAAAAGGTGAGGAATAAATCAAGAGGTTTAAGAAAACTAAACCGGACGAAATCCACCACGCATGGTAGGCAGCCGCTCGAGCTTGGAATTATCCATGAAGACCAATATACAGTCACAGAAAGTTAAGAGATGTTAATATTTGTAAAATTAACACATAAGAAATCGAAGGGACCGAATAGAGTTGAAGAATGATCAACGAAAATGGAGGCAGAACCCACCGACGGCCCTTCCTGGTTGACCGACGGGCGTCGGTTTGGTAATTTGATATGCCCGTTTGTCACTCAAAAAGGGTGTCCATAGGTAGGTGACCGACGGGCGTCGGTGATGAAGATGACCCGTTGGTCACCTCTGTCTCCGGAAAACAGAAAGGAAACAAGGGCCTTTCAAGATCAAAAAGCAAGTTTTATTTCAAAAGGGGAGATGGGGTAGTAAAAATGAAGAAAGGTAATGACAAGTATTCAAAATTTCACAGAATGAATAAATAAATGATAAATGATTAAATATGAGATAGAAATGGAGAGAGAATCCGGAATATTTACCCTCAGATAGTTGCCTTGGGTAGAATTTTGATGTCGGTTAGATCCCCGCGCGTTCCACGAGAAGTAAGAGAATGAAAGATTAGAGAGAGAAAATGAGCTATTTCACCTCCGATCCTTCAGAAAATCGATTTAGGAGTCAAAATCTAAAGAAAACTAATTAGCTTTTAGTTCCTTTGATTGATTTGATCCTTGATTAAGTAAAGTTCTTTGGAAAAAGGTGTTTTTGGAAGAGAGAGAAAACGTGCTCGAATTTTGGCAGAGTTTCCTCCTCTGAAAAATTTTCCCACCCTTTTCAAATGAAAATCCGGACCTTATATAGCCAGACACGACCGACGGGCGTCGGTGCATAGGGGCGGGCGTCGGAAGAATCCTACTGACACAAGGACACTTCCGACGGCCCTGCCACATCTATCGACGGGCGTCGGAACGGTTGCGTGCTCTGGGAAACCAGGCGGCTCCTGACAGGGGCGGTGACTTTCCGACGGGCGTCGGAAAATACCCTGAGCCGTCGGTGACTCGAAGCGACGGGCTACCTCCACAGACGGGCTGGCCGTCTGTGGAGGACAAAAAACCTTTTTGACTCAGAAAACTCCCGTTTTCTCCCCCTCTGCCCCTGCAGTGTAGAAAAACCTCATTTCTCATGGAACGCGGGACTAAATCCTCCAACTTCAGCCTCCCGTACAGGCTTTGAACATTGATTTCATCATAGGGTAACCTCCGATCCGGACCGCTCCAGGACATGGTGCTTACAGTTGCCCCCAGTTTTGGGGAAACTAGCGCACAAGCGCCTAGATAAGCCAAAACTCAGAGAAAGGTTGGAAAGAAAGCGTACCTTCGATGGCTTTTCACCTTCCGTGCCTTTTGCCGGTTAGACCTCATCTCAATCTGTAGGGCTTGGTGAGATGCAGCATGCTTTGGCTACAGCCTCGATCTGGTGAAGAGCAGTGTTTTTCTAACCGCAACTTCAATTGGTGAGACGCAGCACTCTCTGGCTACAGCCTCGATCTGGTGAAGGGCAGTGTTTCTTCAACTGCAGCTTCGATCTGGTGAAGGGCGGTGTATCTTCAACCGCAGCTCCGGGGTGAAGAGCAGTGTTTCTTCAACTGCAGCTTCGATCTGATGAAGAGCGGTGTTTCTTCAACCGCAGCTCCGGGGTGAAGAGCAGTGTTTCTTCAACTGCAGCTTCGATCTGATGAAGAGCGGTGTTTCTTCAACCGCAGCTCCGAGGTGAAGAGCAGTGTTTCTTTAACTGCAGCTTCGATCTGATGAAGAGCGGTGTTTCTTCAACCGCAGCTCCGGGGTGAAGAGCAGTGTTTCTTTAACTGCAGCTTCGATCTGATGAAGAGCGGTGTTTCTTCAACCGCAGCTCCGGGGTGAAGAGCAGTGTTTCTTTAACTGCAGCTTCGATCTGATGAAGAGCGGTGTTTCTTCAACCGCAGCTCCGAGGTGAAGAGCAGTGTTTCTTTAACTGCAGCTTCGATCTGATGAAGAGCGGTGTTTCTTCAACCGCAGCTCCGAGGTGAAGAGCGGTGTTTCTTTAACTGCAGCTTCGATCTGATGAAGAGCGGTGTTTCTTCAACCGCAGCTCCGAGGTGAAGAGCAGTGTTTCTTTAACTGCAGCTTCGATCTGATGAAGGGCGGTGTTTCTTCAACCGCAGCTCCGAGGTAAAGAGCAGTGTTTCTTTAACTGCAGCTTCGATCTGATGAAGAGCGGTGTTTCTTCAACCGCAGCTCCGGGGTGAAGAGCAGTGTTTCTTTAACTGCAGCTTCGATCTGATGAAGAGCGGTGTTTCTTCAACCGCAGCTTCGACCTTGGAGTGTGAAAATTCCGTTGGTTTCCTTGTTTTGAAGGAGACCCCTTTAATCGATGTCCGTGCTCAGGTTGGTATTCCTTTGTACCTGTGAGATAAAAGATTTTGTTAATTCATGTGTGAAAGGTCATCTTTTGACCTGCTATTGATTATTATTCTTTTGTTGTTTGTCTTTGTTTCATGTTATTATTATTTTTTTCATTGTCATTTTTATCGACACATGAGTAAATAGGAGAATATACACTTCCTGTGGTGTTATTTAAGCAATTAATCGAAAAGAAAAGAAAAACATGCAAATAATGAAGCAAAAGTTTTTCCACTAAAAATGTCATTTTTGTACAATGCATATACAAAATACAAGAGATACAAAAATAACTCCCTGAAGCTCAGAGAGGTGTGTAGTCTGAAGGCTCATCGGGATCCTCATCATCCGAGATATGCACGGTCCCTGGCGGAGGTGGACGGGCCTGAGGCGGTGGCGGAGCTGCAGAGGGTCCTGCCTCGTGATCATGGGCTCGCCTAAACTAAACCTGAGCATAGCCGTCTAAGAAGGGCTGGGTACAAGTGCCCAAAAACCCTAAGGTCTCAGAGATCTTGTCCCCCAACTTCTTAAAGGCTTGGCTCAGCTGAGTGGTCTGCTCAGCGGCGGCCGTCCTCCTATGCTCCAAGCTCTGCTCCGTCTGCTTCCTGAACTCTCTCATGGTCTGAGAAAGAGGAGGGAGAATCCCCTCTATCGTCTGGACGCGGGACCTCAGAGAGTCCAGTGACTCATCAATCATCTGAAGGGTCATGTCAACCCTCTGAGACGCCTGGTCCTGTGACGTCCTCACATCATGAGCGAGCTGCTGCCTCAACTCCCTCTGCCCCTGAGCAATCTGCTCAACTAGCCTCATCTGCTCTCCTCTGAAGGCCTCCAGGACTCGAGTCTGCTCATCTCTAAGGGCATCCATGGCCCGAGTCTGCTCCCTCGCTGCATGCCCCATGTAGCCTGCCTGCTCTCGGGATAGGCGCTCCACCGTCTGAGACTGCTCCTGGATAGCAGCCTGCTGGCGATCCAACCTCTCGTGAATGGCCCTATCCCTCTCATCCTGTCGCCGCTCAAAGGCCATAAACATGGAGGAGAGGAGCTGGGAATAGTCCGGCTGAGCTGGCTGATGTGGCGCTGGCTCTGGTGGTGGTGCCGAAGAAGTGGATGCCCCAGGATCGCCTCGGGAGTACGGATGGTATCTCTCGGAAGGCTCGCGAGCAGGCCTCTGTACCCTGGTACTCGGCGACGGGGCTGGAGTCGGGGCCCTAGATGCCGGTGAAGAGGCGAAGAGATCGTCCATCGTGATCTCAAAATCAAAATCCAAGGGGGTCCTAGGAGGCTCCTGCTGCTGTGGCGGAGGCACTGCCTGGGACTGAGGAGGTGGAGGAGGCTGGTGCTCCGACTGAGGCTCAGTCTGTGGAGGCTGCGGCTGTACCTGCGGAGGCTGAGGCTGTGGCTCGGGCTGTGGCTCGGGCTGTGGAGGCTGCTCCTCCTGGTGCTCTGGGTGATCAGGATCTGCCCCCAGGGGTGGAAGCGAGAACAGCCGCCGGGTCTCATGGATAGTCAACACCCTATAATCCTCCGCCTGGCCTGGAATCTGAGAGATCATCCCCATCTGAACCGCGGCTGCAGCATCTACATGGATCCCCTCCGGTAGAGGTCCTCTCAGCCTCTCGGGGTTAAACCCCAATCCCAACAGTAATCGGGTGATGACTCCTCCTACCATCACCACCGGTGTCGATCCTCTGCCAACTCTGGCCAGGTTGGCCAAGATCTCGTGGCTAATGTTGAGACGCTGGCCTGCCACCATAGCCCAGAGGCTCCAGATCTCGGTCGCGTTAAGCGACCCTGGATTACCAGCTCGACCGAGGTACGAGCTGGAAAGCACTCTGTGCAGATACCGAAGTGCCTGAGACACCAGTACGGTGCTCTTCGCTGTATCGTGATCATACAGCACTCCTGGTATAGCAATAGCCGCCTAATGGGCGCGTCTCACCGCTCGCCGCGGGATCTCAACCTCCTCTCCCGTAGGAAGCCCCATAGCCTGAGCAAACCTCTGCCTGGTGATGCTGACATGGTCGCCATCAAACCAAAACTGTACCACCCCCGGGTCAGTATCTGCGCTCTGAAAGCCTGTGTAGCGGAGAGTGGCCAAGACCTGGCGGGTAGCCTCTGGAAATGTCTGGAAGGCAGGCTCAAGAAACTCTGTCCAACCCGCTCCCTCGGCAAGTAAATCGAACTCCGGGGCCAACCCGAGGGGCTCTAGAAAAGGGCGAGATACAAAGCGGCTGGCCCGAAACTCTACCTGAGCCAACGCCCTGTACCTCTGGGCGGACTCGTCATCCATCCAAGCCGGGGCCTCAAGCTCAGGCTGGGCCTGTGGTGCTCTGCGTCTGGGAGGCATCCTGTAAAAAGGAAGGAGTCAGATAGCAAAAACTTGGCAAAACTAGCATTATCAGGTTTATTTTCCAAAATCTAAGGTCCATCTAGGCCTTAACAGGGCAATGGCGGCCCAACATGAGATAAAAAAAGTAATGACAGATAAAAATAGCAAACATCCTGTCTACGGAAGTATCCTAACATGCCTTGCACGCATCACGGCAAAGGAACATGTAATCCTCATGGAGATAATTAAAGCGAATAAAGCTGGGCTTTCTAAGTCCTAAGGCATGCATCATACTTGGAAAGTAAATAAATATTCAATTCTAGAATAAAAGATAAAAATTTGGGCAGCACCCCGGCAGGGATGTGCCCAACCTCCTGCGTGAAAAAGCAAGACAATAGGCCTCAGGCCCTAGCAATATTAAATGCCTGTAAATGGGGTGCACCCCGGCAAGAGTGTGCCCCCAACAACTCAAAAATAGTGGCCTCAGGCCGCAAAAGCAAAAATATGCACAAAATGGTGCGCTAAAAGGATGCAATTCTAAAGCACCAAGATTATAGAAAAATTCTACTTCTATGTGATCATGCAAAAAGTTCAGGTTTAATTGCACTAAACGGTATATAAAAAAAATGGGCAGCATGCTTCCTAAATTCTAGAATTATCTAAAACTTCTTAAAGTTAAAAGAAGGAAGAATGTAGAAATGAATTAAAAATAAAAATAAAATAAAATAAAAAATAAATAAAAAAAATAATTATTTACTTACTTGTAATCCGGAGAAGTGTAGAAATTGGAGAAATACGAATATCCGAGCACCGGGTGAGTATATAATGGGAAAAAATGAAGAAATCGCGAAAAAATAAGAAAAAAAGACTCAAAAAATGCTAAAAACACTCGCCCTTATATAGAATTTCGTGACCGACGGGCAGGGCGTCTGTAAAAGCGACCGACGGGCTGGCCGTCTGTCGCGAAATAAATGCAATTTAATGCGCGTGATGAATGCAATGATGACGCGTGTTTCTGCCCGGTGGACTTCTGACGGGCAGGCCGTCCCTATGGAGGGGCGGTCAGGCCGTCTCCGCAGAGAGGCGGGCAGACCGTCTCTGTAGAGGGGCGGGTAGGCCGTCGGTGACCCTCTCCTATAAAATCTGCAAGATTTTCTTGTCTCTTCATTTTCCCGCACCTTGGGCTTTTATTCTTCTCAAAATGTTTTCCCCTCCTGCTCAAAGGATGCATCGTATTTTAGATGACAAACACACTTGGGGAGAAGGCGCCCTTTCCTCTCTGGCTGGGCTGAAATATCTGTACCGGGTGAAAATTGACCAGAACCTCCTCCTGGCGGCGACCCACTTCTGGAACCCTCGATTTCACGTCTTCCAGTTCACCTATCAGGAACTGTGCCCTCTTTCTGAAGAATTGGCTTCCATTCTGGGAGCCCAGTTCCCTCCTGGCGCTCTGCCTTGCATCCCCCGCTGCGGCCTGCTTCAGACCCGGGACGTAGCCCTAGCTCTGGGCATATCCCCCTCGGAGGCCAACCGGCTGATTCCTCTGAGTTCCTCCTTTTCTTTGGAGCCACTGATCGAGGCCCTAGATCAGTTCACTGACATCCCCACCTATCGGGTAAGTATCACATTCCTATTCTGCATGGTGAACTTCCTTACTGTTGTTCCAGGAGGCTTGACAGGTGACTTTCGTCTGCTTGGAGTTCTGAGCGACTTTCATCTGGGATTGTCACCTCTACCACTCGTCTTGGCCGAAACCATCTTGGGTTTGGACGCTGTGAGCTCTGGGTCCACCACAACCTTTACCGGTAGCCCCTTATTACTCCAGGTACGTCATTATTTTAAAGGTAGTGCGTCCCTTATGGATTTTCACACTAGCTTTTCTTTGCGGGAGGTGCGTCCTTTCGGATTTTCACACAACCCTGTGCCTTATTTTTGCCTGAAGCAAACCCTACTTACTCCAGCGGCTTTTTTTTTTTTTTTTTTTTTTTTTTTTTTTTTTTTTTTTTTACAGATCTGGCTACAGGAAAAACTAAAGATGCTGTCTGAACCAGCCCCTCGAGTCACTCCGCGGTACATGCCGAGCCATTTCTTGCCTCGTCGGCTACTGTATGGGTGTGCCGCGACTGGTGAAGGTATTACCAGATTTAGTGAACTGTCTGATGACGATATCAGTTTTACATCCGCCTGGCTCCCGCTGTCTCATGCGGTCACCGATGGGTCATCGGGTTGCGTCCCCCTCTGCGGCCTCCGCCAGGCCACCTTCTGCATCACCTTGCGATGTTCACGGCAGCTAGGGATGACCCAGGATATAGTGAGGGTTCCCCTTTCTTTCCGAGGAGGAGATCTCTCGGTCGCATTTGCTTCCCGGTATCATGAGCTATGGGGTAGATTACCCGTGAAGACTGTCATCCCGAGGTTTGGCAACCATTCCGCATCCTCAACCAGCAGGTACAAGAAGTGGATCCTCAGCCCAACCTCCGATAATAGGACTCGAGGGCTCAAGCATCTGATCGGCGAGAGCAGCAGCAAGACCTAGTTTAGCCTACATGTGTATTTTTTTGCTACATTTCTTTTCAATGCAGAACTAGAAAATGACAAAATTGAAAAGAATAATATTCATCCCTTTCACGAGTTTCGTGTGCATTTCTAGATAATTTCAGCATACATGATCAGTTTTGGCATTTACTCAGCTGCTTATGCACTATCAATACATGAAACCAAATTTTAACAGCATCAACTCCTGTTACCGATCGGCCCTCTCGGGTTTTCACGATCGGCCATTCTCTCTCATGCCTCTAATTTTTGCACAGGATGCCTTTTTTCGGTTTTCACCCTGTCGAGGCGCCCAATTTTAGCATAGCCGCCTTTTTTCGGTTTTCGACTTGCAGGGCATTTTATTCTCTTCTTTTTTTTTGGTCTTTAGCCGTGGAGCCTTTTGAGTCTGTCGACATTGACTGGCTCTTTGAATTCGTTCCCATCGCTGTCTGATAAGATTGCAGCCCCTCTGGACAACAGCTTCTTAAGGATGTACGGCCCTTCCCAGGTAGGTCTGAATTTCCCCCTGATGTCTGGTATTCCTGGCCTCATCTGCTTGAACACCAAGTCCCCCTCTTTCAGTGGGTGCTTCCTCACCTTCTTTCCGAAAGTTCTCACTAATCTCTTCTGATATATCTGATTATGATAATAAGCTTTCAGCCTACTCTCATCCAGTAAGTTCAAGTGCTGCAATCTCTGCTGCGCCCATTCGGCTTCCGGGATTTGGGCCTCCATGACCACCCTTAGTGATTTAAGCTCTATCTCTACCGGCAATACCGCTTCTGTTCCATATACCAGAGAAAATGGTGTAGCGCCTGTAGATGATCTTACTGTCGTTCTGTATCCCCACAGGGCGAAGGGCAACTTTTCAGCCCAGTCTTTGTAGGTTTGGACCATCTTGGACAAGATCTTTTTCACATTCTTATTGGCGGCTTCTACTGCTCCATTCGCTTGCGGTCGGTAGGGAGAGGATTTATGATGCTCAACACCGTATTTCTCAAGAAGTTTTCTGGTCTCTCCCATAAACTGCACTCCATTATCAGACACTATGTGGTGAGGAAGACCATATCTGTAGATCAAGTTCCTCTCTATGAACCTGGCCATATCCCTTGCGTCAATTTTCTTGAAAGATTCTGCCTCAACCCATTTGGTGAAGTAGTCGATTGCGACTATGATATATTTGTGCCCATTGGACGCCGTAGGGCGAATCTCTCCAATGATATCTATCCCCCAAGCGGCAAACGGCCAAGGAGATGTTAGGTTATGTAGCTCCGATACCGGCAGATGTCTCAGATCCGCGTACTGTTGACATAACTGACATTGCTTGACATACTTTGAACAATCAGTGTCCATCGTAAGCCAATAAAAGCCTTGCCTCATTATCTTCTTGGCCAAGGTCAAACCATTCATGTGGGCCCCGCAGACCCCTGCATGGGTTTCTTCCATTATCTTGCACGCTTCTCTCTCATTCAAACATCGGAGCTGAATCCCATCTGACCGTCTCTTGTACAGCACCCCTTCCAAGGATATGAACTGAGTAGATAACTTACGTATCATCCTCTGATCTTTTTCAGTGGCTTCTTCTGGAAATCTATCGCATTCCAAGTAATTCATGATATCAAAGTACCATGGCTTCCCATCTGACGCCTCTAGTTCCATTATAGGCTCGGTTTCAAAACTGGGCCTATCAGAGCTCGAAATGAGCACCGGTTTCATGGCCACTCCTTCAGGGTTATCCCACATTGACACTAAGGTTGCCAACGCATCAACCAAACGGTTCTCATCTCTGGGCACGAAGTGGAAGGTGCAAGTCTCAAACTGCCCACACATCCCTTTCAAGTATTGAACATAGGGGACCAGTCGTTTTTCCTTAACAGCCCACTCACCTCGGATCTGGTTTATTACCAAGGACGAGTCACCAAATACCTCTACGTTTCTTGCCCCCAACACAGCCAAAGCTTCTAACCCGAAAGTGCACGCTTCATACTCAGCTTCATTGTTGGTTGCTTTGTATCTCAGTTTCTTAGCAAGAGGAAGTTTCTCATTATCTGGGGTTGTCAGGATGATTCCGACTCCGGCTCCTTTGTTGTTTACCGCCCCGTCAAAATGCAACTGCCATCCTTGAACAGAAATCGTGCCTATGCTCTCGTCAGGAAAGGTAAATTCGAGGGTGTCCCCTTGGATAGGATTTTCAGCAAGGAATTCGGCTACAGCTCGCCCCTTAATAGTCTTGCGGGTGATGTATTGCACATCAAACTCTTGTAGCAAGAGCAGCCACCTCCCCATCTTTCCAAGCAAAGATGGTGCCTCCTGTAAATATCTTAAAGGATTCTGCTTGGCTACAGCCTGAACCTTGTATGAGTGGAAGTAATGCCTTAGCTTCTTTGATGCCCAAATCACTGCAAGGCAGATCTTCTCCACTTCAGCATATTTTACTTCGTAAGTTAGAAACTTCTTGCTGAGGTAATAAACTGCAAACTCCACCCCAAATTCATCTTCTTGAGCCATCATGGCGCCCACTGAACCGTCTTCTACTGCCAGGTACAGAATAAGCGGTTTGACAGGTTGCGGAGGTCTTAGTACTGGCGGGTTTAACAGGTACTCCCTGATATTATCAAAGGCTCTCTGACAGTCTTCATTCCAGACTACGGGCTGGTTCTTTCTAAGCAGCTTAAAAACAGGTTCGTATATCGAAGTGAGCTTTGCAATAAACCGGCTAACATACTGCAACTTGCCTAGGAAGCTCCTTACATCTCTCTCCTTCTGTGGCACATGCATCTCTCTGATAGCTTTCACCTTATCGGGGTCAATTTCTATCCCCCTCTGACTGACGACATGTCCCAACAGCTTTCCTGAAGTCACCCCGAAAATGCACTTCTTAGGGTTAAGTCGCAGATTATACCTGTCGATCCGGGTGAAGAACTTCTCTAGAGCTTCAAAGTGTCCCTCTCGGGTGGCTGATTTGACCATCATATCATCAACATACACCTCCACTTCTTTGTGAATCAGGTCGCTTAGGATCTTGGTCGCCATCCTCTGGTATGTGGCCCCCGCATTCTTCAAGCCGAAAGGCATAACGCGATAGGCAAAGGTACCCCACTCTGTGATGAAGGCAGTCTTAACCCGGTCAGCTATCTGGTTCAGGATCTGGTTGTAGCCCACATATCCATCCCCAAAGCTGTACATCGCGCAATTGGCAGCACTGTCTATCAATACATCAATATGGGGTAGTGGAAAATCATCTTTAGGACAGGCTTTGTTAAGATCTCGATAATCCACGCACACCCTGACCTTTCCATTCTTCTTAGCCACAGGAACCACATTCGCCAGCCAAGTAGTGTCACACCCCAAAATAGCCCTGGTCGGATTGTGCATGTGAAGTCGGGATCGGAAGGGTATTTCGGTAATTGTGTTTGAGAATTTGGAGTGTTAAGGACCTAATTGATAAGATAATTAAGTTTGTTAAGGAAAGAATTGTGTAAGTGAGTGAATTGTAATTTGTCTAAGGACTAAAGAGCATTAAGACAAGATATTTATTAAGGAAAGGTTTGGGTGCATGTGAGGGTATGGTACTTTGATTTGGAATGTTGAGTGGAGTTTGGGGTCCAATAGGATGTTGCCAAGTGGACTGTTAGGTGGGCATTGAAAGAAGAAAAAGAAGAAAGAAGTAAGAGGAAGAGAGAGAGGGAAAAACACAGATTTTGGTTTGGCTTTCCCGTCTCCCTCATCTCACGCCTCCCTTCTTCTTCTCTTCTTCCTTCTCTGCTTTTCCTTTCACTTTCATTTGGCTTGGAGTTGTGTGTGCATTGGTTGAGTTTTGGGTCAGCCTTGAAGAGGTAAGTTGGAGTTTCTAAGTTCTGTTCTTCTTCTTCTTCTTCTTCTTTCTCCTGTTTTGGTTGAGTTAGGGTTTTGAAGTGTAACTGTGGTTTTTGTTTGTGCAAGCTTGGGATTGTAAGAAGAAGCTAAGCAAAGGCAAGGAAAGGATTGAGGATTGATTTTGAAGCCTGATTTTTGGATCGTCATTTGGAGGTTTGGGAGCTCTGTTTACTGCATTTGAAGTTCTTAGTATTTTTGCCCTAAATCTCACTTAGGATGTTTATGTGTTTACATTTCTGGAAATTGATGTGGTTTAGAATGTGTACATGCATGATTAAGTGAGTAAATGTGTTAGTAATGCATGACAAGTATTGATTTGGAAGCTCTGAGTTTGTGTTTTGAATCTACTGTAACTTTTAGGGTTTATGTTCTTAAATGGATTAAATGTGTTTATGCATGGTTTTGATTGTTTTAATTGATGGATTAAGCTGGTTTTATGTCAAATTGATGTTTGGAAGACCGATTGAAAGGTAAGATGAGTTTGGTGGTGTTTTGAATGAGATTGAAAATGAATTTATCGAGTTCTTGGAGTTCTGGGTAACTGGGAATGGAAAATCGCGTCTCTGTAGAATTTCCGGTTCCAGTTTCCAGTTCTGTGAGAGGCGAGTCACGTCGCGTGACTCAGAGTCACAACGTGACTCATGTGAAGGGCAGCGTGACTCCCAGTTGCGAAGCGTGACTCTTCTCTCCGTGAGAGGAAAGTCACGTCTCGTGACTTAGAGTCACGACGTGACTCTGGTAAAGGCGAAGCGTGACCCTTAGTCGCGAAGCGTAACTATCTCTCTCTGTGAGAGGGAAGTCACGTCTCGTGACTTAGAGTCACGACGTGACTCCTGTGATAGGCAAGGCGTGACTCCAAGACACGAAGCGTGACTCCTCTCTCTGTGAGAGGGAAGTCACGTCTCGTGACTTAGAGTCACGGCGTGACTCTTGTGAGGACAGGCGTGACATAGAGTCACGTCCCGTGACTCTCTAGCAGGTCACAAGACGTGACACTAGGTCACGCCGTGACTCTCCTGTGAGGTCAGTCACAAGTCGTGACACGACTTGTGACCGACTCCTCTTCAGCTCCTTTTTCCGATTTCGCCCAGTTTTAACCCAAAATGAATTTCTTATTTCTTCCGTATGGGTCTTCATTGCTGTATAAATTATGTCATACTGTTATATGCTCTTGTATGGCTTTTCTGTTTTGATTTGTTCCCCCGTGACCAGTTTATTATGAAATGACTTTTAAATGCTTTTATGGCTTTTTCCTCTATTGTATGCTATCTTATTTTGCTCATCTGATTGGTTAGCCGATTTCAGTTATGATTAGCAATATGTTATGCATGTCTATGATTGAATTCCTCTCTACGAATAATCTGCCATGCTTAAATGTATATTGCATCGTCCCGCGATTAAGATTATGTGCTTGTACTCATTGGCATAGTATGATTTCCCCATTTGCTCCTGATATGTTTTAGTATTAGGATTAATGTTAGATGTAATTAATGGAATTATTGCATGCTCCAGTATATGACTTGTATGAAGTATGATTGGCATCCTGTTATGCCAAACTTATTTGAATAATATGGTTGATGTCGGAATACATTGTTATGCTTTAGCCTTAAACTCAATGTGTTATGTTAATTGTAATTGGGACTATGCATGGTTTATGCTTAGTATCTTCACCTAATGCATGTTTAGGATTATGTTTTGATAATCATTGGCATAATAGTGTTTCTATACCTGATTCTTGGCATGCTTTAGAACAGTGTTTAAATGTTAAGTATATTGACTGTCTTATGTTTTGCAATGGGAATGTATGAGATATGACCAACCTTATGAGCATATTTATATGTCTACTGTACTCTGATTTATGCATGATGTATATATTTATATATATATATTTATGCATTGTGCGATTCGAAATGTGTATTGTCTTATGCATGACCTGTGAGAGTCAGTCTAGTGGATAGTTAGGCATGCCTAATAGAGTCTTTCAGTAGCTGCAGCGCCCTTTGAACGTATTGGACCCTGATCAGGTCCCCCGTATGGTTCCTCGCGAACCCACCCTCAGTGCGGATCCTCGTGATCCTTTTTAATGTATTTGGATCGGGTTAAGATCCCCCATCAGTAAAATGCTTTTGTGACAAAATAAAGTGGTTTTCGATTTGTACCCGTAAGGTACTAATCAGTTCAGTACACTCGTTATCCACTATTGTGAGTCAGCAGGTGCTTTACTGGTTTGTATTACTCTGAAATAACTATATGAATGTGATATCCGTTTGATTATGATAAGGATTTCAGGAATCAGTTTATATGTATATGAATGTGACTATGGGCTTCAGAATGTATGTCTGTTTTGAATAAGCATGACTTTATATCTAACATGATTATCCCTACTCGTCATGTGATTTGTTATAAGTTTCTGAATGCTTTGATTATGATGCGACTAGAGAATTTATGTATGTGACTTAAACATGTTTTGTTAATATATTAGCTTGTGAACCGAAGCAGCTGTGATGGTAAGTATGTGATGATTACTGTACTCTCTGCATGATGATGATATGAATGTAATACTAAGTGGTTATGCCTTCAGTCTCCGTTATCAGAATGTTTCTGCATGATGCTTAATATATTAGAGTTGCGCAGCGGTATTGTGATGCTCTAAATGTTATCCTTTGGATATTTGACTAGTGTGTATGCTTAACATGATGATTGGGTTGTCAGTTCAGGCGTGGGTACTTAGTGATATTTAATGCATGTGTATAGCTCTTGTGACTCCGCATGGTAGGATGCTATCATTCGATACCCATGTAGGTTTATGCATGAGTTATAGTATGTAGTTCGGCATGATGATATTTGTATCGTATATTGTTTTATGTCTGTATTGGTATATCCTGGACATGAGTTTATGGTCTGTTTGTGAGTTATCGATTGAATGCCTTTATTGGGTAGCCTGATTATTGATATGCTATGAATATCCGCATTTGCCATTTGAATGTGTTATGCCTTGGCGACCATTGTGAATGGCCGTCCATATTCTTGTGTGTTCTCCCCACTAAGCGTTATCGCTTAGCACGGATTTCCTTTCCGTGCAGGTGGCAGGTTTGGATCTGTTCGAGTCGCGCTTCTGCAAGGTCGGCCACGTAGGAGTTAGAAGTTCTGTATTTTGTTCAGCTTCTGTATTCAGCTTTTGTATTCGGTAGTATTGTATATGTAATTATTATGTTTCGTTCTTGAGTTTTCTTTTGGGAATGTAATAGTTAGTATGTCTTTATGTTTAGATATTTAGTTATTCCTTTGTTTTATTATTTCACTGATGCTTCCGTTGAATGGTTATATGTATGCTTCTGTGCATGTTTCAGCTTAGTGTCTGTGTGTGCATAAGTTATTGCATGATCAGTCCGTGCCTGCAGGTAAGGTAAGTTTTTAATTAATCCGTATTTCTGCATGCATGTTATGTATGAACGTATGCTTTCGCATTGTGCATGTGTATATCTGTATATGTGAGCGTCGTGTAGCGCGTCCGTCGGCGTCCTTCCAACGGGGACGGCGATGGGGGTGTTACAGTTAGTGGTATCAGAGCCCAGGTTTTATGGTTCTGGGTATGTTGTTTGTTTTGTGTTGAGTCTTTGCATGAGAGTCGGTTTTGTGTCGTGGCCTAATGCAGATGCATCTTGTTTTGTGTCATGTCTAGATGGAGTCTGATCCTAGTGAGAATGTGGGCGAGACAACGGAAAGTGTGAATCGAATTAGTGCTGATCTGGATGTTTCAGAGCATCTTTCAGTTGAAGATTCTGGTCGTGTTTCGGAAGATAGGGCTCTAGTACAAGGATTGATTCCAATTTTGGATAGATTGACTGCTCCTCGTGCTTCTCAAGAAGTTGTGCGGCATGTTCCTCAGAAGAGAAAAGGATCGGTTAGTGAAGTGCCAGCAGGGAAGAGGGTTCGAGAACCTTCAGTGTATCAACAATGTCAGAAGCAACATGGGATTAAGTGTAGGAAGTGGATATCGCTTTTATGTCAGCACTGCCAGAAGCGACATCGTGGTCCATGTCGGAAGCTTTCAGGTGCTTGTTTCAGGTGTGGCAGTATGGAACACCGGATTGCTGATTGTCCTAAGAAGATGAGTGAGAGTCTAGCTGGGCAAGCTAGAAAGGAAGTGGAGGATTTGCTCAGATCTTCTCGAGTGTCTTCAGAGTTTGTAGCATCTAGCAAGGATTCGAAGGAGACCGCAGGTTCTTCTGGTAAGTTACTTTGCAAGCTTTTGTTTAAGTAATTTGTTTGGGTTATTTGGATGTAAGTGTTTCACTGTGAATTTCGAGGATGAAATTCTTTTAGGAGGGAAGAGTTGTCACACCCCAAAATAGCCCTGGACGGATTATGCATGTGAAGTCGGGATCGGAAGGGTATTTCGGTAATTGTGTTTGAGAATTTGGAGTGTTAAGGACCTAATTGATAAGATAATTAAGTTTGTTAAGGAAAGAATTGTGTAAGTGAGTGAAGTGTAATTTGTCTAAGGACTAAAGAGCATTAAGACAAGATATTTATTAAGGAAAGGTTTGGGTGCATGTGAGGGTATGGTACTTTGATTTGGAATGTTGAGTGGAGTTTGGGGTCCAATAGGATGTTGCCAAGTGGACTGTTAGGTGGGCATTGAAAGAAGAAAAAGAAGAAAGAAGTAAGGGGAAGAGAGAGAGGGAAAAACACAGATTTTGGTTTGGCTTTCCCGTCTCCCTCATCTCACGCCTCCCTTCTTCTTCTCTTCTTCCTTCTCTGCTTTTCCTTTCACTTTCATTCGGCTTGGAGTTGTGTGTGCATTGGTTGAGTTTTGGGTCAGTCTTGAAGAGGTAAGTTGGAGTTTCTAAGTTCTGTTCTTCTTCTTCTTCTTCTTCTTTCTCCTGTTTTGGTTGAGTTAGAGTTTTGAAGTGTAACTGTGGTTTTTGTTTGTGCAAGCTTGGGATTGTAAGAAGAAGCTAAGCAAAGGCAAGGAAAGGATTGAGGATTGATTTTGAAGCCTGATTTTTGGATCGTCATTTGGAGGTTTGGGAGCTCTGTTTACTGCATTTGAAGTTCTTAGTGTTTTTGCCCTAAATCTCACTTAGGATGTTTATGTGTTTACATTTCTGGAAATTGATGTGGTTTAGAATGTGTACATGCATGATTAAGTGAGTAAATGTGTTAGTAATGCATGACAAGTATTGATTTGGAAGCTCTGAGTTTGTGTTTTGAATCTACTGTAACTTTTAGGGTTTATGTTCTTAAATGGATTAAATGTGTTTATGCATGGTTTTGATTGTTGTAATTGATGGATTAAGCTGGTTTTATGTCAAATTGATGTTTGGAAGAATGATTGAAAGGTAAGATGAGTTTGGTGGTGTTTTGAATGAGATTGAAAATGAATTTATCGAGTTCTTAGAGTTCTGGGTGACTGGGAATGGAATCGTCTCTGTAGAATTTCCGGTTCCAGTTTCCAGTTCTGTGAGAGGCGAGTCACGTCGCGTGACTCAGAGTCACAACGTTACTCATGTGAAGGGCAGCGTGACTCCCAGTTGCGAAGCGTGACTCTTCTCTCCGTGAGAGGAAAGTCACGTCTTGTGACTTAGAGTCACGACGTGACTCTGGTAAAGGCGAAGCGTGACCCTTAGTCGCGAAGCGTGACTGTCTCTCTCTGTGAGAGGGAAGTCACGTCTCGTGACTTAGAGTCACGACGTGACTCCTGTGATAGGCAAGGCGTAACTCCAAGACACGAACCGTGACTCCTCTCTCTGTGAGAGGGAAGTCACGTCTCGTGACTTAGAGTCACGGCGTGACTCTTGTGAGGACAGGCGTGACATAGAGTCACGTCCCGTGACTCTCTAGCAGGTCACAAGACGTGACACTAGGTCACGCCGTGACTCTCCTGTGAGGTCAGTCACAAGTCGTGACACGACTTGTGACCGACTCCTCTTCAGCTCCTTTTTCCGATTTCGCCCAGTTTTAACCCAAAATGAATTTCTTATTTCTTTCGTATGGGTCTTCATTGCTGTATAAATTATATCATACTGTTATATGCTCTTGTATGGCATTTTCTGTTTTGATTTGTTCCCCCGTGACCAGTTTATTATGAAATGACTTTTAAATGCTTTTATGGCTTTTTCCTCTATTGTATGCTATCTTATTTTGCTCATCTGATTGGTTAGCCTATTTCAGTTATGATTAGCAATATGTTATGCATGTCTATGATTGAATTCCTCTCTAAGAATAATCTGCCATGCTTAAATGTATATTGCATCGTCCCGCGATTAAGATTATGTGCTTGTACTCATTGGCATAGTATGATTTCCCCATTTGCTCCTGATATGTTTTAGTATTAGGATTAATGTTAGATGTAATTAATGGAATTATTGCATGCTCCAGTATATGACTTGTATGAAGTATGATTGGCATCCTGTTATGCCAAACTTATTTGAATAATATGGTTGATGTCGGAATACATTGTTATGCTTTAGCCTTAAACTCAATGTGTTATGTTAATTGTAATTGGGACTATGCATGGTTTATGCTTAGTATCTTCACCTAATGCATGTTTAGGATTATGTTTTGATAATCATTGGCATAATAGTGTTTCTATACCTGATTCTTGGCATGCTTTAGAACAGTGTTTAAATGTTAAGTATATTGACTGTCTTATGTTTTGCAATGGGAATGTATGAGATATGACCAACCTTATGAGCATATTTATATGTCTACTGTACTCTGATTTATGCATGATGTATATATTTATATATATATATTTATGCGTTGTGCGATTCGAAATGTGTATTGTCTTATGCATGACCTGCGAGAGTCAGTCTAGTGGATAGTTCGGCATGCCTAATAGAGTCTTTCAGTAGCTGCAGCGCCCTTTGAACGTATTGGACCCTGATCAGGTCCCCCGTATGGTTCCTCGCGAACCCCCCCTCAGTGCGGATCCTCGTGATCCTTTTTAATGTATTTGGATCGGGTTAAGATCCCCCATCAGTAAAATGCTTTTGTGACAAAATAAAGTGGTTTTCGATTTGTACCCGTAAGGTACTAATCAGTTCAGTACACTCGTTATCCACTATTGTGAGTCAGCAGGTGCTTTACTGGTTTGTATTACTCTGAAATAACTATATGAATGTGATATCCGTTTGATTATGATAAGGATTTCAGGAATCAGTTTATATGTATATGAATGTGACTATGGGCTTCAGAATGTATGTCTGTTTTGAATAAGCATGACTTTATATCTAACATGATTATCCGTACTCGTCATGTGATTTGTTATAAGTTTCTGAATGCTTTGATTATGATGCGACTAGAGAATTTATGTATGTGACTTAAACATGTTTTGTTAATATATTAGCTTGTGAACCGAAGCAGCTGTGATGGTAAGTATGTGATGATTACTGTACTCTCTGCATGATGATGATATGAATGTAATACTAAGTGGTTATGCCTTCAGTCTCCGTTATCAGAATGTTTCTGCATGATGCTTAATATATTAGAGTTGCGCAGCGGTATTGTGATGCTCTAAATGTTATCCTTTGGATATTTGACTAGTGTGTATGCTTAACATGATGATTGGGTTGTCAGTTCAGGCGTGGGTACTTAGTGATATTTAATGCATGTGTATAGCTCTTGTGACTCCGCATGGTAGGATGCTATCATTCGATACCCATGTAGGTTTATGCATGAGTTATAGTATGTAGTTCGGCATGATGATATTTGTATCGTATATTGTTTTATGTCTGTATTGGTATATCCTGGACATGAGTTTATGGTCTTTTTGTGAGTTATCGATTGAATGCCTTTATTGGGCAGCCTGATTATTGATATGCTATGAATATCCGCATTTGCCATTTGAATGTGTTATGCCTTGGCGACCATTGTGAATGGCCGTCCATATTCTTGTGTGTTCTCCCCACTAAGCGTTATCGCTTAGCACGGATTTCCTTTCCGTGCAGGTGGCAGGTTTGGTTCTGTTCGAGTCGCGCTTCTGCAAGGTCGGCCACGTAGGAGTTAGAAGTTCTGTATTTTGTTCAGCTTCTGTATTCAGCTTTTGTATTCGGTAGTATTGTATATGTAATTATTATGTTTCGTTCTTGAGTTTTCTTTTGGGAATGTAATAGTTAGTATGTCTTTATGTTTAGATATTTAGTTATTCCTTTGTTTTATTATTTCACTGATGCTTCCGTTCAATGGTTATATGTATGCTTCTGTGTATGTTTCAGCTTAGTGTCTGTGTGTGCATAAGTTATTGCATGATCAGTCCGTGCCTGCAGGTAAGGTAAGTTTTTAATTAATCCGTATTTCTGCATGCATGTTATGTATGAACGTATGCTTTCGCATTGTGCATGTGTATATCTGTATATGTGAGCGTCGTGTAGCGCGTCCGTCGGCGTCCTTCCAACGGGGACGGCGATGGGGGTGTTACAGTTAGTGGTATCAGAAACCACTGAATGGCTGATTGGCAATTTCTAGCGCTGAGACCTGGTTTTCCCTGGCCGCCTTGATAGTCACCACCTCCCCTTCGTGCGGGAATCTTATCATCTGATGCAGTGTGGATGGCACTCCTCCTAATCTATGAAACCAGGGTCTCCCTAGCAAAGCCGAGAAGTTAGCAGGAATGGGCAGAACTACAAATTCAACTTCCACTTCGATAGGTCCTGTCTTGACCAAAGTCTTGAAGGTCCCTGAGGCTTGCCTCCTCGAGTTATCGTAGGCCGTGATAATCAGGTCGGATCCGCTGAGTATATCCTCGCTTAAGCCAAAAGCTTGCAAAGCTATCAAAGGGCACACGTTGATAGAAGACCCATCGTCTACCATAACGCAAGCGGTGTGCTTGCCGCTAATCTGCGCCTTAATGTATAAGGGTCGGTTATGATTACGGCCTTCTGCCGGTAAGTCAGCGTCGGAAAAGATCAACCTCTCCTCGGATCCTCCCTTGATTAAACCCAAAAGCTCTGATGGGGAAATAGTGGTGGCGACTGTGGCCTCAACCAAAGCCTCTACTACCTTCTGCCTATGAGAGGGGGACTGCCTCAACAAATCCCAAATGGATATCTGAGTTGTGGTTTTCTTCAATTGCTTTATAATCTGTTCCTCCTCTGGCTCTTTCTCTGCCAACGGCTGTACCGGCTCAAGTAGCTTTGCAATCTCGGGGATCACTCTTCCACTTCTAGTGACAGCGCTTATCTCTCCCTCTTCTCCATCGGAGCCCCATAGATCAAGGTTCAATCCTTCTTCATCCTCGGCTTCTCCACCGCTCTCACTGCTAGACCAGCAATCAAGGGTCGCCACAACTGCTTTCTCCTTCCCATCCTCGGAATTACCAACAGCAGACTCCTCAATCCCATACAGATCTTGTAGCACGTACCACTCTGGCAGGCTAGATTGGATCATAAACACAGGTGGGGGTACGGCATTATAACTAGGCTTTTTCTCAGCTTCCCTCTTCTCAGGGTCAGAGATCTGCTTGCTATCGATCAAGTCTTGGATAGAGTGCCGAAGCGCTTTGCATTTATTAGTGATATGGCCTGAGTGCTGGTGGAATGCACAGAATTCGTTGTCCTTATGTCCCGGTTTCCCTTGTGTCAAAGCTGGCCTAGGAGTTAGAGGACGCAATTTTCCCTCCTTCATCAGTCTCTTCAAGACCCAGGATAATGGTCTCCCCAAGTTCGAAAACTTCCTCTGGGTGGCTACCTCAGTAGCAGACACTTCACCCATTCTTCTAGTGCTGTTACTGGGACCTGCCGGCCTACTGGCTCCTTGACCGGGGTTAGCCCTTTTGGCAAAATTATCATTGTTAGCTTTTCGGGTCAAAAATTCCCCTTCTGCTTCGATGGCTATATCTTTGAGAGACTCCCAGTCCTTTAACCCCTTCATCCTCAGCCCCTCCTTCAAGTTCGGGCTCGCGTTCTTAATGAAAAGACGAATCTGATCTTGGGTATCAGGCTTTCGGCGCATCTCCATTACTCGGTTCCGCCATCGGGTAAGGTACTCATGGAAGGATTCCCCGGCCTTCTGTTGGAGCAGCTCAAGATCTTTCAGAGTCACCTCCATTCTGGTATTACAGTCGTACTGTTTCAGAAACTCCTCAGTGAGTAGATCCCAATCTTCTTTAGTGCGGCGGTCAAGGCCGTGATACCAATCTATGGCATGAGAGGTTAGACTCAGACAAAAGTATTCTACTTTCTGCTTCTTGGACAATGTTGTCCCCTTCATGACTAGAGAATATTGCTTCACATGTGCGGTAGGATCAGAAGTACCATCAAACTTTGGCACATCCGGCATCATGAAGTTATAAGGGATCGGGTCCTCTCCGTCCAGCTCCCTATCCTCAGGATTCATCCCGTGAGCTCTGCCTATCATACGAGCCATGGCCTCGAACCTCTCTTCCATCTTTTTCAAAATAAAATCATCAGCCTGAGGTGCCTTCCCCTTTTCGGATGCCATGCTCAACCTATCATCCTCGATATCTCTATCGTCATCAATTCTCAGCACTGGCCTTCTTCTCAGCTCTCCCGAAGCCACTGATCTTAACTCTACCGGTGGCGGCCTAACGGGCTCCTCTCGCCTTTCAACCCTTTCTTCTTCAAGCTCATTCAGTCTCACTAGAGGAGGAGGAGGAGGATTCTGGGGAACATTCGGCTGAGCATTCTGCTGCTTCAAGGCGGCCAACATATTCATCATTCTGCCCTCGAATTCCTCAAAACGGCGGCCCACTTCTTCCGCAATCATGGCCCTGGTGGCATCTTCCCCCCTGGGTGAGTTTGCCATCTGAGATACTGTGCCACTTACTTCTGATAAAATCTCCGGCAGACCCTCTCTATCTGACAGCTCAGGAGTAAGAACTCGGATTAGTCGCCCGGTCGGTGATCTAGTCCACCTGGGCAGATCTATGATGGCTGCAGGGACAAATGTTAGAATGATGCATGAAATGCAGGTATAATGCATGATCGTGATATGCAACATTTACAGAGCACAAGCAAGCAAGTAAGTCCTTCCACCCTTATTTCTCCCACACACGTGGTCGTGCAGTCTCTTTCCTAGGCGGGATTAGCCCAAGGGTCAACGAGGGACCCAGTGGATACGCATGGTGCGCGGTGAAAAACCGGCAGCATAACACTCCTATGCTAATGTACAAGCGGATGGATAATGATCGTTACGTATTCGGACGGTCCATAAATTTCGACATGGCCCTACCGGGGCATGATAGCCTTTGGCTAGGTTACCGAGTGAGATATTTGGATTCATCTAATACGTAAGGATCCATACAGCAATCATGAGATTAAGGTTCATTCTGCCTATGGAAAGTGACTACAGCCATTACATGAGCTTTAGACAAGGGAGATGTTTCTTTGAGGCTACCCAAGCATGATCCCTGCCGACGGGTCTAGCTCATCACGAGCGTAACGACCGATCGGGTCACCATTTTAATATACCATTGAGGTACGTGGCTTGGGCTGGTGATTATCCTTAACACTTCCCCAAATTGAGTGAAAATGAGGAGGTGCTTCAGGAACGCACCGGGGCTAGAAGAGGGACCAAACTAGCGTATTCTAAGGCTCTAATGATATGCAAATGCAAATTTGAGAGAAAGCGAATTTATGAATTAAATTTTAATCATAAATGTTAAAAGAGGTATTTTCAAATTGAAATCTCGAACCATAAACGTCCCCAGTGGAGTCGCCACTGTGACGCGCGCCGGACCCCGATGAGCGCCGCCCTTTCGGACCGCCCGGACGTGGGCGATCGGGGCATTTGCGGGTCCGTTGGCATCTTGCAATAAATCGCAAGTGCGTCTATATTGGGCAACAAGGAGGTGTCATGGAGTCGCCACCCAATAGAACATTGGGAAAGTTACTCTCGCCTCGGAGAGCCTAAGACTTACGCTTAGTATCCATGTTGGGCCATGAGGCCTAGGATTAGCGCTAAAGTCTCGTGACCCAAGAAGTATTTTGGAGGATAACCTCTAACCTCTCGAGCCCAAAGACCAGAGCTGGGTCCGGGATTTCTAATCTATTTCCACCTCGATTAGTTTATGATCAAATTTTAATGTCATTAGTTCGCTCTCTCTCCACACTATGCAGTTGATTAAAAGGCGCATTTATTCACATTTTGAAAGCGATAAATGATCAAATAGATAATAAAAGCGGTGAATTACAATAATACAAGGAGCAGAATACAACTCCCTTTTGTAAATGTGCGGATCATACATAAATCGGGGCATTGCTTATTCTTGAGGACTTTGGTCCTCGCATGCATTATTATCAAAAATGGAATATTTAATTTGTGATGATCTTTATTGGATAAAAATAGGGCGTTGGACCCTTTTGCATTTTATACAAAACTCATTTTTATTTGAGTACAAATCGTTGGTCTATTTTTACATTCAACGGGATAAAAGAGCTTATTCATATACATAAAATAATCAATGAAAAAGGTGAGGAATAAATCAAGAGGTTTAAGAAAACTAAACCGGACGAAATCCACCACGCATGGTAGGCGGCCGCTCGAGCTCGGAATTATCCATGAAGACCAATATACACTCACAGAAAGTTAAGAGATGTTAATATTTGTAAAATTAACACATAAGAAATCGAAGGGACCGAATAGAGATGAAGAATGATCAACGAAAATGGAGGCAGAACCCACCGACGGCCCTTCCTGGTTGACCGACGGGCGTCGGTTTGGTAATTTGATATGCCCGTTTGTCACTTAAAAAGGGTGTCCATAGGTAGGTGACCGACGGGCGTCGGTCATGAAGATGACCCGTCGGTCACCTCTGTCTCCGAAAAACAGAAAGGAAACAAGGGCCTTTCAAGATCAAAAAGCAAGTTTTATTTCAAAAGGGGAGATGGGGTAGTAAAAATGACAAGTATTCAAAAATTTCACAGAATGAATAAATAAATGATAAATGATTAAATATGAGATAGAAATGGAGAGAGAATCCAGAATATTTACCCTCAGATAGTTGCCTTGGGTAGAATTTTGATGTCGGTTAGATCCCCGCGCGTTCCACGAGAAGTAAGAGAATGAAAGATTAGAGAGAGAAAATGAGCTATTTCACCTTCGATCCTTCAGAAAATCGATTTAGGAGTCAAAATCTAAAGAAAACTAATTAGCTTTTAGTTCCTTTGATTGATTTGATCCTTGATTAAGTAAAGTTCTTTGGAAAAAGGTGTTTTTGGAAGAGAGAGAAAACGTGCTCGAATTTTGGCAGAGTTTCCTCCTCTGAAAAATTTTCCCACCCTTTTCAAATGAAAATCCGGACCTTATATAGCCAGACACGACCGACGGGCGTCGGTGCGTAGGGGCGGGCGTCGGAAGAATCCTACTGACACAAGGACACTTCCGACGGCCCTGCCACATCTACCGACGGGCGTCGGAACGGTTGCGTGCTCCGGGAAACTAGGCGGCTCCTGACAGGGGCGGTGACTTTCCGACGGGCATCGGAAAATACCCTGAGCCGTCGGTGACTCGAAGCGACGGGCTACCTCCACAGACGGGCTGGCCGTCTGTGGAGGACAAAAAACCTTTTTGACTCAGAAAACTCCCGTTTTCTCCCCCTCTGCCCCTGAAGTGTAGAAAAACCTCATTTCTCATGGAACGCGGGACTAAATCCTCCAACTTCAGCCTCCCGTACAGGCTTTGAACATTGATTTCATCATAGGGTAACCTCCGATCCGGACCGCTCCAGGACACGGTGCTTACAGTCGCGCTCATAATAGAATCAATTTTTCCTGCTCTCCAGCCGTCCTGCAGAAATTCATCTCCTTTAAACTTTTCCCCAAACCTCCAAAAGACCCAAAACTTCATCACCACTACAATCAAGTGTTCAAAACACATTATACCACATGAAACCCAAGTTTTATGCTAAAAATCAAGAAACAAAACTTTCAATTTCATAAATCATAACAAAAAATTCATCAAACCCAGAATTTTGCTCTAAAATTCACACAAATTCATACTTTGGTTCAATAAATCACAACCATGGCATCTCAATTAAAATTATTCAAAAACCCACAACATTTAGATTGACATAAACAACTTTAACCTCATAAATTTTCAGAAAATTAAATCAAACATAAAAATCAAAATATGCACAAATTCATAAATTCCAAAAACTCTTGGCTTTCAAGATTCAAAAACTCAATCCACAGCACTTCCTCCAACTTTTTCTTTCTGTTTAGGCTCTCTAACAGGATTATCTGCTAAAAAAAAGCCCAACCATACCAATCACTCAAAAGCTAAACTCAAACCCATAAGAGGAAAATAAGAAGAAAAGAGATAAAAAGATGATGAAGAAGAACAATTACTTACCCAAAGCTGGAAATTTGCCAAAATCAACTCAAAATCCACAAGTTTTGCAAAGAAGATCAAAGGATCAAGAGATGGGAAGAAGAGAGGAAGAAGAGGAAGAAAAAGAGGAAGAGAGGCAGAAACGTGAGAAGGAGCAGTTGTCCCTCACATGCTCTCTCTCTCTTTCTTATCTGCTCTTCCAAATTCTCTTCCTTCCACTTGTCCAATTTTAAGAGATGATAATGGCAAAGTTCACTTTTAATCCTTCTTCTTTTCTTCTCCACACAATCAAATCACCAAATTAAAATAAATCATGCAATAACTCACAAACAAATGCCCAAAAACTACTAGGGTGGGAATCGGGGTGTTACAACTCTCCTTTCCTAACAAGAATTTGTCCTCAAAATTCTCACCTGAGCTGAACAATTATGGATACTAAGATCTCATTACTGATTCTGGCTCCCAAGTAGCTTCTTCAACCCCATGGTGCCGCCACAATACCTTAACCAGAGGAACTTGCTTGCTTCTGAGTTGCCTCACTTCCTGAGCTAAAATAGCTTTTGGTTCTTTGTTATACGAATAATCAGGCTGAATTCGTACATCTTGAACTGTTAACACATGAGAATGATCCGATTGATTGATGCGAAGCATGGATACATGGAATATTTCATGCAGCTTAGCCAATTCCAAAGGCAAGGCCAACTTATAGGCAACTAGTCAAATCTTTTCCAAAATCTCGAAGGGTTCTATAAATCGGGGACTTAACTTACCCTTTTTGCCAAAACGCAAAACTTTTCGCTAAGGCAACACTTTAAGAAACACCTTGTCTCCAACCTTAAGTTGAATGTCTTTTCGCTTCAAGTTAGCATAGGATCTCTGTCTATCCTTGGCTGCCTTCAAATTCTATTGTACCACTCGGATCTTCTCTTCGGTATCCCTAACCAATTATGGCCCAATAAAAGAATGCTCGGTTATCTCGGTCCAATAGATTGGAGTCTTACACTTTTGTCCATATAGAGCTTCATGCGGTGACATTCTAATGCTTGCCTAATGACTATTATTATAGGCAAATTCCATGAGCAACACATATCTATGCCAACTGGTCGAAAATTCTAAGGCATAACCCCGAAGCATATCTTCTACAACTTGTATAACCTGTTCTGACTACTCGTCTAGCTGAGGATGAAAAACAGTACTGAAATTCAATCGAGTACCCAAATCAGTTTGCAACTCTTTCTAAAACTTTGACGTAAACCTCGAATCTCGATTTGACACAATCAATAAAGGAATGCCATGCAATATACCCACCTCATTAACATAAATTTTTACAAACTTATCCATCAAATAACCAATCCTAATTGGCAGAAAGTGCGCTTGTAACACCCCCAACTCCCACACATAGCATATCGAAGGACAAAGAGCTACAGTGAGCGGAGGGTGCTACTAGACCAAACACTTAGTTTGACGCTTGTTGGACCCGGTCGATTCCCGGGAACCCGTTTTTAGGGCCCGAGAGGGTCTGCATCTTTTGATCTTGCAATCATGAGATATTTTGGACACCTCTTTCCAATAGAACACTGGAAAGATCAACTAATCCCATGAAGCCTTTAGGCACCTTTGAGGTATTTTGGAGTCGCCACCCCATTTAAAAGAAATTGGGAAAGTTTGTCTAACCTCGGGGGTTTAAACCAGAGAAAGATTCAGAACTTTACTCTTATTAATGCCTTGGTTAATTATAAATGGGTTTTTAATTCTTAATTTCTATCTCTCTTCTCATACGATCATTCAAAAAAAGCGCAAATCAATCAATAAAGAAAGCAATAAAATAATAAAGCAAACTAAAGAAAGATAAAAAATTTGGGAAAAAATACAATCCCCCAAAATAACATCAAGCAAAACATAAATAAATAAATAAACCAAATGAATAAAATAAACATTCATAAATCGGGATATTATTTAAAATAGGAACGTCGGTTCCTTTATGTTCGCTTTAAAAATTGAAGAGTTATTTTTGGTATACTTGGAAAAATCAGGATGAGTGATCCCATTTTAAGGAAATTAACTCCTCTTTTTAAAGGTGAATTTTTATTGGTTAAAAATAGGAAATTGGTCCAATTTTATTAGAAAAAAATCAAATTTATTAATATAAACTTTTTTTGTGATTTTTTAATTAACGTGCAATAAAAAATAAATTCATTACAAATTACATAATAAAAAAATAAATAAAAGCAAAAATAATAATAATACTAAAAATACTAAAAATGCTACAAATGTAAATTCCACCAAAATGGTGTCTTCACACCTCCATGGGCTCCCACTTGCCATTGAAAAACTCACATATGAAAATAAGTATTGAAATAAAAAAAACAAATAAAAGTAATATTAGTAATAAAAAAATGAATTTAAACATGTAACATGTAGAAATAAATTAAAATAAATAAAATAAAAAATGACTCATGTATGACAAATCAATCAAATGACAAAATAAAAATAAGTAACTTAATATATTAATAATTCTACATGCATAAAGAACCCAAATGATAACAAGAATAAAACTCACCATGCATGAAAACATAAATAATAATAAAAATGAAATTCAACATGCATACAAAACATAAATGATAACAAGAATAAAACTCACCATGCATAAAAAGCATAAATAATAACAAGAATAAAATTCAACATGCATAAAAACATAAATAATAAAAATAATAATAACAAAAATAAAAATAATAATAGTAATAATAATAGTAATAATATATAATAATGATAATAATAATAATAATCACAATAGTAATAATAATAAAACAAAAGTAATAATGATATTAACAATAACAATAATAATAATAATAAACAATAACAATAAAGAAGATGAACAATCAACAATAAAGAAGATGAACAGTCAAGCAAGCAAAAATAAAAGAAATAAAAAAAACAAAATATGTTAAAGCATGTTAAACAACAAAAACAACAATAACAACAACAACAACAACAACAAAAACAATAATAATAATAATAATAATAATAATAATAATAATAAATAATCAAATAAGAACATAGGAATAAAAATAATGATAATAATAATAATATGAATAATTAAATAAGAACATAAGAAATAAGAAATAATAATAATAACAACAACAACAACAACAATAAAGAAGAACATCAAATCACATAACTAAATTTCATAAACAAATTAAAAAGCAACAAAAGATTAAAAATCTACATGGTGACTAATTAATTATAAATAAAAATTAAATTAAAAATTAAGCAAAGAATGCTTACCCTCAAAATTTGATGTGATGAATAATGGTAGATGATCAAGTTCCTTGTCTTTATTTATAAAAATAAAATATATAGCAAAATTTTATTCCAAGAACAAATAATTAATTTATTTGTCTTAAGGAAAAAATTATAAAAAATAAATAAGAAAATTCACAAGAACAAATAATTAATTTATTTGTTTAAAGAATTGACTTAAGAAAAATTAAAAATATTTGGGGAATTTTGTTCTTGAAGAAGAAGAAAACAGAAGAAGATGAGAGAAAGTACATTTTTCTTAAGAAAAATCCCCATCCTAAATTCAACCCAAAAAACCCATTTTATACCTCCAAATAAAACCCAATAAATCAGATTTTTAATGAATTAAATTAGATCAATTTAATTCCCATAATAACAAAAAAAATGAAGAATTTTAAGGGTTGGAAAATAAAAGGTTTAAAAAAATAAATTCTACAAAAAAAATCAAAGAAAAACACAAAATTGGGCAAAAAAAATGGACTAGGTGCTGTAGGGCACACTTGGGCGTGCGCAGTGGCTAGCGATGCCCGTCAGGCGTCGCCGCATACAGCAGCATGCTATGGGTGCGAGCACGAGCAACGCCCAGCGCAACGCTGCAGGAGTCACCCAGCGCATACCCTGCACGAGGGCGAGGGACGCCAGCATGCGCGCTGTCGCATGCCGACGCTTGCGATTTTTTTAAAAAATTTTTGTTAAAACACTCTAATTTCAAAACTTACTTTTTTTTATCTTAAAATAATTTTTAAAAAATTTTTAAAACACATTTTTATTTGATTTTAATAAATCAATTTGACAAGGAAAACATCACTTTCAACTTTAATTTTTGCCTATAAACAGACACACTTAATTTCATCATTGGATAATCTTGATTTAGGCTGCCTTGGCACCCGTTGTCCACACTTAGCAAAATAGAAAATGGAATAATAAAATTTCTAACATCTAAAACCTCAACCACATACACATCCTAAACTTATCTCACACACCATTATTCGCACTAAAGATTATTACATCTCATCAACAAAAGCCAAAAAATAAAACTTAATTACATTCTAATAACCAATACAAACTTCCTATAAAACTTCTACCGACTTGTTGGCTAAAGACACAGCGAACCGCATGAACTAAACTTTGATCTCCTAACCTGCACGGATAAACAACCATGCTAAGCGATGACGCTTAGCGAGGATACACAAATAATAGACAGCCACCCACAGTGGCGGTCAATATAAATACATGCATAAGCAATATATACATAAGCATAAAGATACCCGCTAGAGTTAGCACAGGATTCCTATCATTATTCTCATACGAAAACTTAAGCGCTTACACGTGCATAAACATTTTATAGACCATAACCCAAAATACTTATACGTACTCAACATTTGTATAAATCACTTAATTAACCATATCAATAGTTATATCTCAAATGTTACCAAAAATACATTGTACTAGTTAGAAAATATTGAGTCTTATCAAATGCCTCTATTGTAAATATTTCGAAAATCATACCGATTTCAACATTGTTACCGGAGTCCAAACATTTCATTGTTCACAGCTAAACAAAAACATTTAAATCTTTAGATGTGGTTCGGGCTTGAAATAAATATTCAAAGCTTCCTATGTATCGCTATGGTTGGGGAATCAGAACCACGTCGTTCTACAGAAAACCTTTATACACATATATTCCAGAATTAATCTTAACTAAATCCATAAATCCTGTTATCTATATCATGCTTGCCATTTTATTTCCCTCACTTACTAATTGATATAGAATTACCGTATTCATTAAACCAACAATAATGCACATAAATTCCTTACCAGTATACTTACTTTAGTACCCAGGCTAAGGTCCAGAAGGTAGATAACACATAATATACCTGTATTCTCATTTTAAGCATCTAAATAAATATATATATATTCACATAGTTCATTTACTGAATAATCAACGATAGCAAATATGCATATCAATTACTTCAGTGATTCTCTACAAAGAATCCATATGGGCAATCATACTCATAACTTTTGAACAGATTAACGACATGCATTATTTCACATATGAATTCTTATGCCATCAGTATTCATTCATAAATACTTAATTGGATAAACATCATTTGCCATATCTCTTTTCATTTAACTGTCATAAGTTTCAGATACAAAAGCGTTTAAGCACCCGTACCTACCACACAATTTCACATAGGTGTCCGTGAAGGATCCAGAACATATGAGTGCGTAAATCACAAGCTCAGATGATATATATATATATATATAAGTCAACAAACACATTCAATGCTCATTCACATATCTTTTTGTCAAAGATTAGAGAACTTATCAAATTGTTCACATTCTTTTACTCTTTAATTGCCTACTAAGTCAAAGGGGTGGATAAACGAGTGAACAAAACACATCGGGGGTACCCGAGGGTACAATCGAAAAGCAACATCTTTATTTTCTCATCAAAACGTTTTCACATTGGGGGATCTTAAATAAGATCCATACAAATTGAGGATCGCGAGGACCTAAACGGGGACCTGATCAGGGTCCAGAACAAAGGGGCTGTAGCAACAGAACTCTATAGGCATGCCTATCTATCCACGACCGACTACGCAGGCTAAATTCACATGTGTTACCATTAAAGGCTTGTAACTTTCTTTTATTTTCACAAAGACACATGCATTCATATACTTGCATATCATTTGTGCTCAATGTTATGACTCGTGAAGGCAAAATCACATAAGGCAGGCACAAGAGGGAGAGGGGCGTTAACGAGTCGTGCAAAGTGTCATGACTTGTGACACAAGCTACACAAGTCATGACTTGCTTCATGACTCATGAGGGAGCTTCACAAGTCGTGCCAGCCTTCACAACTCGTGAAGGAGCCAAAGGCCATGCCGAGTCATGAAGCTTTTCAAGACTCGGATAGTTCCTCTCCCAGCTGAGATGTAGGAATCCTAGGGCTCTGTTGCACTCGCGACAGAGTCGCGTTTTCCAAATCTCATGCAAAATCTGCAGAAGTTCTCTTCTTTCAAAAACTTACCTAGACCTTCAAATCGAACCACAATTCATCAGAACTCAAATTAAACATTCAAATCATCAAAAATAACACAGAACCAACCTTTACACCAATTATCACCATTAAGATCATGCAATTAACATAATCAAAATCTCTAAATTGACAACCAGCAAAATAACTTCATAAGTTCAACCAAAAACACACTTTGGTTCAAAAATCCACATTCAAGCACCTTAACCCAAATTATTCAAACCCATAGCATTTGAACATATCTAAATAATGTAAACCACCACACATTTCCAGATAAACCAAATCAAAACCCCCAAAACATAATATTCATCAAAAATAACAAAATCCTAAACCTCATCTCCTTTGCTCCTAATAGCTCCCTTTAGTTGATCTTCCTTGCTTCCAAACTCATCCAAACTCCTAATCCTCGCGCATACACAAACACAAAACATAATCTAGGTCAAAACCTAATTAAGAAGAAAAGAAGAAATCAAAGCTTTTAACTCACGTTACCTTAACAATCTTCACTTAAATCACTTGAACTCACAAACTCCATCATCTAAATCTTGGACTTTAATCTTAGAGAGAACAAAAATGGTGTAACACCCCTTACCCATACTTAGGCAATCCCATCCGATAAGGCATGAGATGCCGTATGAGTAAAGGTGCCACCACACAGATACAGAATACACATACATTCATACATAAACATACATAACAAAATACAGGGTAACTTAAAACTTTGCATCACCAATCATGGAATAAGCTGATCATGCATTAATATAACTGAAGCATTACATTACTGTTCTGATCAACTACGAGATACAATGGATAATTACAAAACCCAGAATACATATACAAAAGTGAAAGCTATTACAAAACCATAAGAGAGTTCTATACAAAAAGAATCCTCAAAGGTACAAAAATAAAGCCCTACACTAAGACCCTGCTGTGTTGGCTTCGATGGCGGCGACTCTCCCAAGACAAACTCCTTCCGCACCTGCACGGGTGAACACACCGTGCTAAGCGATAAACGCTTAGTGGAGAAACACACATATAGAATAAGGACAACCATTCACAACGGTCGTCAAGGCAAAACACATGCGTACTTCATGTACATACGATAATCATGGCATAACAATAGCATAAACTCATGCTCACATACATAAGCCATTCATTAGAAAGTTCATAACAATAATCATATCCTCATAACAGATTATACTTTTTCACCATTGAATCCACACAGATACAACATATGTTTTCTCATATAATAATTCATACAAAGCACTTTAAGCACTGAAACACCTGCTGACTCAAGGTAGTGGATAACGAGTGAACAGAAGGTACTTTACGGGTACCAACCGAGTACGAATAGTACCTTACGGGTACGAATCGAAAACCAATTTAATTTTCATTCACAAATATTTTCTAAAGGACCTTAAACAAGATCCAAACACAATACAGAAGTTCGCGAGGAACCAAACGGGGGCCTGATCGGGGTCCAAACGGAAACAGAAGCTGCAACAAAGACTCTATTAGGCATGCCTAACTATCCACTTACTAGACTTCTAGCAGGTCATACATAAACCATTCAATCCATTTCATAACTTCCAAAATTATCATCATATATGTACATAATCATTTCATGGTTCCATATTCATATTATTCATAAAATACCAAGCATAAATCTCATAACTGTTAAAAGAAACGGAAGTTCAAACCACACGCAATGAAAGAGAACTCATTTAGCATGAAAGGGACTGTCGCGCTCGCGACAGAGACCGAAGTCTCTTCGCTGCGTGCGCGGGATGGACTTTGCGACCGTGAGGAGGACGGAAGGGCCAGACTCTGTCGCGCTCGCGATCGCGACAGAGAACAATTGGTGCTGTCGCGGGCTCGCCACGAATCGCGTGCTCGCGATAGCACTTGCCCAGCATCGCGCTCTATCGCGATCGCGACAGAGGGTGCACAACACTTCGGCTGTCGCGGGCTCGCGACGGCGCGACAACATCAGGATTTCAAAAATCTGCAGAATTCTGCAGATTTTCGAAATCCCGATGCTGTCGCGATCCCGTTGCAGATTTTCGTCGCGATCGCGACAACATCGGGATTTCGAAAATCTTAAGAATTCTGCAGATTTTCCTCCTCTAAAATCACCCAATCTCACATACAATTCAATCAAGAGCCTCTTACCTCAAACCCAGCCATCCATTAACATCAACAACCATAATATAACATTTATTAACATGAATTTTCATACAATCCACTAATTTAAGCATCCAATTTCAAGAATCAATCAAAAACAAAATTTATGCTTCAAACCACATCAATTCCAAAATTATCATAATTAACTCATAATCTTGCAAGTCCCACATTCCAAAACAAAGACCCATGCCATACATACCATAACAAAAGCACATTACAACTCAATTTCTCAAGAATCATCAAGAACACATTTGCATGCAAAAATAAGAAATTCCCAAACCTCAAAATCCTTTGCTCCTATTGCTTAGTTCCACTTGGCCGAACCTTCTCCTTACCCTTCGGTTCACGAGGAGGCTCTACTAAGCACAAAACAACATAACACACAACACAAAACCCAAAACTTCAAACCCAAATCCGAAAATAAGAAAAAGAGAAGAAGATGGAGAACCAAATGAAGAAAAGGAGAATACTGCAGTAGATTTACCTCTAAAATGCTATGCAATGATCAATTTCCACCACTAGAGGGTTGAATCTAAGTTAGGGCACTTAAGAGAGTGCAAAGGAGGAAGAAGAAGAAGGAGAAGAAGGAAAAACGGGAATGGGCTTTCAAAAATCTGATTTTCCCTTTTTCATCTTTTTCTCTTTCTCACTTTACACATGTCAATCATCTAGTGGAGGAGATTACTCACTCACACCCTAACTAAGTGCATCACATACACGCAATGAGACACCCTAATAATGCATCCTACATATGTGTGAGCAACACACACAAGCATAGCCCTATAAGCACACCCTACAAACATATGCATGTCCACACACTACAATAACCCACTAGTGCAAATCATATTATGGTGCACTCATGCACACACAATTCTGTCCCAACTAAATCACACCATAGCACCGTGCATGCACCCACATGCTAGCAAAACTCTTAAAACATACAAAATTACCAAAATGCCCTTATTATACAAAACTCATGCAGATGCACACACATACATATATGGCTCATTCAACTAGGGGGCAAACGGGGTGTGACAAATGGCATTGAAGCAAGAAGGGAAAGAAGAAGAAGAGGATGAGGGAAAGAACAGGGAGAACGGAGAGGGGAGAGCAGATTTTCTGCCCTCTCTCTCCTTCTCTCTCTTCTTTTATACCTCCTCTAATCTCCTTGCCACATGTCACCATGCCATTGGTCCAACCTAGATATTTGGTCAAATTTCTTTTTCAATCCTTCCACTCTTAATTCTTCTTGCACTTAACTTATAACTTTATAAATCTTTACATTGGCCCAAATAATTAATTTATTCCTTTAATCAAGTCCTAATTCCATGCTTCACAATTTTAAAATTTGCTGTACTTGCCTAGACTTTAACATAAATTCTTACATTGTCCATTTAGCATACCCAACACTTCAACTTGCACAACTTTGGTGACCACTTATTTTTCATATGCCCGAATCCTTCTAGGGTACATTTCGGGTTGTTATAGTGCTGATTTGGTAAGGCGATCCACTATAACCCAAACTACATCAAGCTTTTTCTATGTCAACGGTAAACCCGACACAAAATCCATAGTGATGTCATCCCACTACCATTAAGGGATGGGTAAAGGATTGAGCAGTCCTAAAGGAACTTGATGTTTTGCATTAACCTACTGACAGGTCAAACACTTAGATGCAAACTCGACAATGTCTCTCTTCATCCCTTGCCACTAATAGAACTGCTTCAAATCTCGGTACATCTTCTCACTACTAGGATGCATGGTAAAAACCGTAGTATTGGCCTCAAGCAAAAGCTTCTTCTTTAACTAATCATCACTTGGCACACACAAATGATTTATGTATATAAGCACCCCATCCAATACCGAAAACTCAATTCTCTTACCATTCCAAACTTCTCGCAACACTTGCTGCAACTGTTGATTGTCTCTCTAAGCATCAACTATCGATTGCCTCAAATAAGGCCTAGCTTCCAAGTGGACAACCAAAGCCCCTTCCAAATCCAACCTCTGCCTACACTGTCATAGTATAAGGGTCGAAATCGATTTCCAACTCAGGGCATCCGCAACAACATTGACTTTACCCCGACGGTATTCTAAAATAAAATTATAATCTTTAAACAGCTCCAACCAGCGACGCTGTCTTAAATTCAATTCTTTATGCGTGAGGAGATATTTTAAACTCTTGTGGTCGGTGAAAATCCTACACGTCTCCCCATATAGATAATGCCGCCAAATCTTGAGAGCAAAGATCACAGTAGCTAACTCTAGGTTATGCGTCGGGTAATTCATTTCATGAGGCTTCAACTGATGGGACATATAGGCCACCACTTTACCCTCTTGCATCAGAACACAACCAAGTCCAACTCTTGAAGCATCATTGTACAGCACATACTCCTTACCCGAAATGGGTTGAGTAAGTACATGAGCCTCAATCAATAAGCTTTTCATCTATTCAAAACACGCCTGACATTTGTCGGACCATTCAAACTTCACCCCTTTCCTAAGAAGTTTTGTCATAGGTGGGGCAATAACTGAAAACCCTTTTACAAACCGTCTATAATACCCAGCCAAACCCAGAAATCTTCTTACTTCGGTTACATTCCTAGGCACCTTCCAATTCACGATAGCCTCAATTTTTGCCAGATCCACACGGATTCCCTTTGAAAAAATGATATGGCCCAAAAAGGACACTTTCTTAAGCCAAATATTGCACTTACTAAGCTTAGCAAACAAATGGTGATTCCTCAAAACCTAAAGCACTATCAAAAGAAGTTCTTCATGTTCATTCTCATTCTTCGAGTAAACCAGGATTTCAACAATGAATAGAACCACATATCGGTCGAGATATGGCCTAAATACTCTGTTCACCAAGTCCATAAAATCCACTGGTGCATTGGTCAATCCAAATGGCATTACAAGAAACTCATAGTGGCCATATCACGTCCGAAAAGTAGTCTTAACCACTTCTTCATCCTTAACCCGAAGCTTATAGCATCCAAATCGTAAATGAATCTTGGAAAATATCCCAGCTCCTCTCAGCAGATCAAATAAGTCCTCAATCCTAAGCAACGGGTACTTATTCTTTACAGTAACCTTATTAATCTGACAGTAATCAATACACATCCTTAAAGTCCCATCCTTTTTCTTCACAAACAAAACTGGAGCACCCCATAGAGATATACTAGGTCTGGTTAAACCTTTATCCAATAGCTCCTGTAATTGAGTTTTAAGTTTCCTCAATTCCATAGGAGCCATTCAATAAGGTGCTTTAAAAATAGAAGCAGTACCTGGCAATATCTCTATGGACAACTCCACTTCTCTTTCAGGAGGCAAACCAGGCAACTCACTAGGAAACACATCCTCACACTCTCTAACCATTGGAATGTCCTCAATATTAACCTCACTGTACTTAGAGTACAACACCAAAGTAAAAAAATGCTTTGCAACCTTTCCTCATAAATCTTGTAGCGTGCATGGCTGAAATAACATTGCCCAAAGAACCAAAACACAGACCTCTGACCACAACTGAAGATTGATCTTTACCTCGAAGCATTATCATCTTTCTATGATAATGTACTATAGCTCGATGCTTAAATAGCTAATCCATTCCCAAAATTAAATCAAACACCCGAAAAGGTAGGTCAATCAAATCTGCAAAAAATTCTATTCGTTGAACCATGAGGGGGCAATTCCTAAACACTCTACTCACATTGACACTATGCCCTAAAGGACTGGTCCCAAAAATCTCATAATCAAACTGATCCACTATAGGCAACTTGTCATATAATTTCTCAGAGCACATATCTGAGTTTGTGGAACCAGGGTCAATTAGAGCTTACAGTTCAGTGTCATAAAGTAGGAACTTACCTACAATCACATCGGATGCATCTTGCTCTTCTCGAGCTCTCATTGTATATGCTCTTCCTGGTACTGTCGGAGGACAATCCACTGACTCTGATGGAGCTCCTTCTCTAGGCCGACCACCTCGACTTCTACCTCTGCCCCTACTTTGACAAGCTTAAGGAGCGTTAGACCCTGAACGACTGGCCTCTTGTTGATCTCGGGTGTTCTCGCTCAACTTGGGACAGTTTGCTAGGAAATGATCTGTGCTTCCACGGCAAAAAAACCCTCCAGTAAGCCAATGACATTCGCCCTTGTGGCGCTTACCACAGTGAGAACACTCAGGCACACCCTCACTTCTACTACTAGAACAACCTCTGCTAGTGCCAAACACAAACGAAGATCCCTGCCTCCTATCCCTCGTAGTTGGACTAGCGGAGGACTCATTGTAACAACACAAAAAAGGCCTAGTCGGAATTTGCATGTAAATCGGATAATTAAGGGTATTTTGGTAATTGTACATATGGGAATTTGAGTAATTGAGGATTGAATTGAAGATTTAATTAAAGTTTTAAGTGAAGATTTTATTAGGTGAGTATTGTGTAATTTTGCCAAGGGAGTAAAAAGAGAGTCAAAGAAGTTGAGTCTTTGGTCCAATAGGAGCATGACATTTGGCATAGGTAGGTGAGAGCATTTATGAGATTAGAATGAAGGAGAGAGGGAAATAAGAAAAGTAGAATTTTGCTTCTTGCTTATGTCTCCCTCTTCTTCTCCTTCTTCCTTTCTTTTTTGCTCACTTGTTTTGCCATAACATGATTCTTCATGTTTGAGTTCAATTTTTTTGAGTTCGACCTGGGTTTTGAACAGGTAAGTGCTGGGTTTATTGTGGATTTCAATTATTTCTTCTTCTTCCTGTGTTTTTGTTCGTTTGGTTGGATTTTGGGTTTTTGATTCAATTGTTTGGGTTATTTGCAAGTTTCGGACAAGAGGTTGGATAAAGGGAAAGAAAAGGTCTTAGCTTGAAAGTGAAGAGTGGGTTTTAAAGCTTCTTTTGTCAGGTTCGAGAGCGCTGTTTTTGATGTGTTTTGTTGGGAAGTTGTTTGCCCTAGTTCTCTCTTTGGATTATGTGTGGGTATGTGTAGAGGCATGCGTATGGTTGAGTAGTGAAATTGGATTTGTATCCTAGTGCTATGATGATGATGATTTACATGTTATGTTGAAATGAATGAGCATGGCTTTTGCATGAGTTTCTGTATTTTGTTTAGTTGCTTTGATCTTCAAGAGTTTAAGTGTATGATTATTGTGTAAATTATATTTATACATGATTATGAGCATGTTTTTAAGGCTTTGCAGTGATAAGGTAAGTGGTTATGCTTGATTGAGTGGTTGGGTATGTTTAATTTGTGTTTGAAAGTTTGAATGCATGTTTTCTTTTTGTGCTGAGGAACTGGGTAACGCAACTCTGTTACGAGCGCGACAGAGCCACATGATTCGAGCTTCTCTCGGGCTGATCGAAATTAGACTTTTCACGACACTTGAAAATCTTCAAGAGTCTTGAAGATTGCCCGTTCGGATGAGAGCTGCTCGGCAAGAGATTCTTCACGACATGTGAAGTCCTTCAGGAGTCATGAAGAAGAGACCGTTCGGCATGGGCCTGCTCGGCATAAGCCCCATTTGGCTATAGTACTCCCCTCAGCTGATTGTGCATGACACAGAGGGAGGTGCACGACTAGGTAGATTGTGCACATCTCGGAAGAATGTGTACGACTCGAAAGATGGAGAACGACTCATGCCCAAGCATTGGTGGCCAGCACGAGTCGTGCACCATAGCACAACTCATAACAGCCCACTTTTCTACTATCACAAGTCATGCATCGCGATATGAGTCACGACAGCCCCGCTTCTGGACTGTAGCGCTAAGGCTACTATCGCGAGTGCAATGCGTCTCGCGATCACGACAGTGAGCCTCCTCCTCCTGCCTGTTCTGTTTTGCCTGAAATGTTTTCGTTTATCTCTTTGTATGGCTTCCCAGTATTGTACAAGTTATGTTTTGTATTTTATACAAGTGTATATAGATGTTCTAGAGTTGTGTAAATAATTAATGGTATGCTAGTGTTTTGGATACTTGCTTTGGTATTGTCTAGTGATAAATGTTAAGAGTGAGTGAGTTGAGCCTGAAGTGTCATAGTAGTGGATAGATAAGCATGCTTATAAAGGGATAGTGAGTGTAGCTGCCTATGTTGCCACATTAGGGCCTTTCGATGACCCCGCTTAGGGTCTTAGTGATTAGTGATGCTGTTGAGGCGTCGGTCTCCAGTTTTGATACTATTCATAGTAACCCTATAGTGTAGTGTTCCCGTATCCACCACCACTGAAATTCAGGCTACTATTTGAAGTATTTAGCATTTTTCTTAGTGAAGTGTTATGATTATTGAGTGATTTCAGTTAGTGTAATTATTTTATGCATACTGTTATTAAGCTCTTCTTTCTTATAGTGAATATGAGTTATGTATTTCTATTTTCTGCTACTTAGAGAATTCAGTATGTTGATGTTTTATTATTAATATTTCTGTATAGTGCTCTTCTATCTTTGTTCCTCCCCACTAAGCGTTATCGTTTAGCATGGGTTATTTTCCCGTGCAGGTTGCAGGTTTTTGGTTCAGTACATGTCGCGCATCTGCAGGTCAGCCACATAGGAGTAAAGTTTTATTTTATTTTGTACTCCCCCTGTATTCTTTTTGTACATCATTTTGTTATTATATATATGAATTTTGGTATGGATAGTATATGTAATTATATTCAAGGATGGTTATTTAATTTTTGGATATTGAATATAATTATATTTTGTTTACATAAGATTTATTATTAATATTGTATGCTTCTCCTGAAATGTATATATGTTTCTGAGTGAGTGTCGCGTGGCGCTCTGGTATCCTTCCAATGGGGGTATCGGGGTGTTACAATTTGTGGTATCAAAGCACTGGTTTAGGTGGTTCTAGTTGTCTTTGATTATTTGAGTGTCGAGTCTTTACATGCGAGTCGGTTTTGTGTCGTGGCCTAATAAAGTTGTGTCTTGTGTAGTGTCTAGATGGAGTTCGATCCAAGTGAGAACGTGGGCGAGACAACTGGTAGTGCAAATGCAGTTGAGTTGAGCAGCCTACTCTGCAGCATCAGCGTGATGATTTGCCTGGTATTGGATTTGTGAATCCGACCATAGTGCAAGGTTTGCTTCACCTAGTGGATAAGCTGACCGCTCCTAAGGCTCCTACAGAGTTATTAAGAAAGAGTGGAGCGAAAGATTTTCATGGCATTGCATTGGACTAATGGGATGTGGCCGAGTTCTAGATTGAGAGAATAGATTGAATTTTGCAAGATATTAACTATCCTGCAAATCAGAAGGTATCTTGTGCAGTGTCGCTGCTTAAAGGGCCAGCGTATGATTGGTGGAAGCTTGTGCTTCGTAACGGTCAACGGCTAGCCGAGTTGACATGGGAGTTCCTCAAGCAAGAGTTTGAACTGAAATATGTGACGAAGACATATCGGGAACCCAAGTGGAAGGAGTTCATTAGTTTGAAGCAGCGGGGTATGTCAGTGAGTGATATGAGAAGGAGTTCAGCCGTTTGAGCAAGTATGTGCCCGAGTTGCTCTTAGCAGAAGAGTTTAAGTGTTGAAACTTCGAGGTTGGATTGAGGGAAGTGATTCGAGGACCGTTGTCGGCCATAGCAGTCATGCAATCGATCAACTATTATCAGTTGGTGGCAGGAGCGATAAAGTTAGAGGAATCTGAGTTGATTAAGTAGAGAAGTGAGCAGAAGAGGAGAGCCCCGGATAGCGGATTTTGGAGTGGTAAGAAATCAAGAGGTGTTCCGAGTGGCCAAGGAGTAAAGGGTTCGGTTCCGGTGCATTCAGAGGTTGGAAGTGTAGCGCCACCCTCTAGTAAGGGAAGTGTGACTCCGAAATGTGAGCATTGTCAGAAGCACCATTGGGGCGAGTGCCGGAGGATTTCTGGGGAGTGTTTCAAGTGTAGAAGTAAGGAGATTTCTTAGCAAATTGCCCGGAAATAAGAGAGCTTAAAGATCAGCCGAAAAGTAGAGTGAGTGAGCAGAGATATAGAGGGAACCGAAGTCATAGAGGTAGTGGAAGACTTTCTCAGGCGCTATCAAAAACATTGCAGAAGCTGCCAGCTGAAGGAGATTATGTGCGACCGCGAGTATACGCGATGATCAGAGAAGATACCCCTGAGCTTGTAGGTCCTTCTGGTAAGTTATAAATTTTTAAGTTTCCTTTATTTTCGGTTTGGGTTGTTTGGGTATCAATGGTTAGCAGGGAAATTTCGAGGAAGAAATTTCTTAAGGGGGAGAGATTGTAACACCCCAAAAAAGGCCTAGTCAGAATTTGCATGTAAATCGGATAATTAAGGGTATTTTGGTAATTGTGCATATGGGAATTTGAGTAATTGAGGACTGAATTGAAGATTTAATTAAAGTTTTAAGTTAAGATTTTATTAGGTGAGTATTGTGTAATTTTGCCAAGGGAGTAAAGAGAAAGTCAAAGAAGTTGATTCTTTAGTCCAATAGGAGCATGGCATTTGGCATAGGTAGGTGAGAGGATTTATGAGATTAGAATGAAGGAGAGAGGGAAACAAGAAAAGCAGAATTCTGCTTCTTTCTCACGTCTCCCTCTTTTTCTCCTTCTTCCTTTCTTTTCTGCTCTCACTTGTTTTGCCCTAACGTGATTCTTTAAGTTTGAGTTGGATTTTTCTGAGTTCGACCTGGGTTTTAAAGAGGTAAGTTCTGGGTCTATTATGGATTTCAGTTATTTCTTCTTCTTCCCATTTTTCTGTTTGTTTGGTTAGATTTTGGGTTTTTAATTCAAGTGTTTGGATTATTTGCAAGTTTCTGACAAGAGGTTGGATAAAGGGAAAGAAAAGGTCTGAGCTTGAAGGTGAAGCTTCTTTTGTCAGATTTAGGAGCTCTGTTTTGGATGTGTTTTGTTGGGAAGTTGATTGCCCTAGTTCTATCTTTGGATTATGTGTGGGTATGTTTAGATGCATGCGTATAGTTGAGTAGTGAAATTGGATTTGTATGCTAGTGCTATGATGATGTTGATTTGCATGTTATGTTGAAATGAATGAGCATGGCTTTTGTATGAATTTCTGGGTTTTGTTTAGTTGCTTTGATATTCAAGAGTTTAAGTGTATGATTATTGTGTAAATTATGTTTATACATGATTATGAGCTTGTTTTAAAAACTTTGTAGTGATGAGGTAAGTGGTTATGCTTGATTGAGTGCTTGGGTATGTTTAATTTGTGTTTGAAAGTTTGAACACATGTTTTTTTTGTGCTGAGGAACTGCGTAACGCGACTCTATAGTGATCGCAATGCCTGTTGAGAGCACAAAAGAGGCGCATGATTCCATCTTTTCGCGGGCCGATCGGAATGAGACTCTTCATGACACATGAAAATCTTCACAAGTCGTGAAGATTTCCCGTTCGGATGAGAGGCGCTCGGCAAGAGATTCTTCAAGACACATGAAGTCCTTCACGAGGTGTGAAGAAGAGGCCGTTCAGCATGGGCCCGCTTGGCGTAAGCCCCGTTCGGCTGGAGTGCTCCGCTCGGCTGATTGTGCACGACATGGAGGGAGGTGCATGACTCGACAGATTGTGCATGTCTCAGCGAAATGTGCATGACTCGGCAGATGGAGAATGTCTCATGCCCAAGCATTCGTGGCCAGCATGAGTCGTGCACCATAGCATGACTTATGCCAGCCCAATTTTCTACTGTTGCGAGTCATGCATCGCGATAGCCCCACTTCTGGCCAGTTGCGCTGCGGCTACTATCGCGATCATGCCTCCTCGTCCTGCCTGTTCTGTTTTGCCTGAAATGTTTTCTTTTCTCTCTTTGTATGGCTTCCCAGTATTGTATAAGTTCTATTTTGTATTTTATACAAGTGTATATTGATGTTCTAGAGTTGTGTAAATAATTAATGGTATGCTACTATTTTGGATACTTGCTTTGGTATTGTCTAGTGATAAATGTTAAGAGCGAGTGAGTTGAGCCTGAAGTGTCATAGTAGTGGATAGATAAGCAAGCTTATAAAGGGATAGTGAGTGCAGCTGCCTATGTTGCCACATTAGGGCCTTTCGATCACCCCGCTTAGGGTCTTAGTGATTAGTGATGCTCTTGAGGCGTCGGTCTCTAGTTTTGATACTATTCATAGTAACCCTATAGTGTAGTGTTCCCGTATCCACCACCACTGAAATTCAGGCTACTGTTTGAAGTGTTTAGCATTTTTCTTAGTGAAGTGTTATGATTATTGAATGATTTCAGTTATGTAGTTTTTTTTATGCATACTGTTATTAAGCTCTTCTTTCTTATAGTGAATATGACTTATGTATCTCTATTTTCTGCTACTTAGAGAATTCATTAAGTTGATGTTTTATTATTAATATTTCTGTATAGTGCTCTTTTGTCTTTGTTCCTCCCCACTAAGTGTTATCGCTTAGCATGGGTTATTTTCCCGTGTAGGTTGCAGGTTTTTGGTTCAGTACAAGTCGCGCATCTGCAGGTCGGCCACATAGGAGTAGAGTTTTGTTTTATTTTGTACTCCCCATGTATTCTTTTTGTACATCATTTTGTTATTGTATATATGAATTTTGGTATGTATAGTATATGTAATTATGTTCAAGGATGGTTATGTAATTTTTGGATATTGAATAAAATTAAATTTTGTTTAAATAAGATTTATTATTGATGTTGTTTGCTTCTACTGAAATGTATGTATGTTTTTGAGTGAGTGTCACGTGGCACTCCGGTATCCTTCCAATGGGGGTATTGGGGTCTTACTATTTGTTGTATCAAAGCATCGGTTTAGGTGGTTCTAATTGTCTTTGATTGTTTGAGTGTCGAGTCGTTGCATGTGAGTCGGTTTTGTGTTGTGGTGTAATGAAGATGTGTCTTGTGTAGTGTCTAGATGGAGTCCGATCCAAGTGAGAACGTGGGCGAGACAACTGGTAGTGTACATGCAGTTGGAGTTGAGCAGCCTACTCTACAGCATCAGCGTGATGATTTGCCTGGTATTGGATTTTAGAATCAAGTTTTAGTTAAAGGGTTTGCTTCAATTAGTGGATAAACTGACCGCTCCTCAGGCCCCTACTGAGTTATTAAGAAAGAGAGGAGCGAAAGATTTTCATGGGATTGCATTGGACTAATCGGATGTGGTTGAGTTCCTGATTGAGAGAGTAGATCGGATTTTGCAAGATATTAACTGTCCCGCAAATCAGAAGGTATCTTGTGCAGTGTGGCTGCTTCAAGGGCCAGTGTATGATTAGTGGAAGCTTGTGCTTTGTAACGCTCAATGGCAAGCCGAGTTGACATGGGAGTTCTTCAAGCAAGAGTTTGAACAGAAATATGTGACAAAGGCATACCGGGAAGCCAAGTGGAAGGAGTTCATTAGTTTGAAGCAGTGGGGTATGTCAGTGAGTGAGTATGAGAAGGAGTTCAGCCGTTTGAGCAAGTATGTGCCTGTGTTGCTTTTAGCGAAAGAGTTTAAGTGTCGGAACTTCAAGGATGGACTGAGGGAAGTTATTCGAGAACCGTTGTCGGCCATGGAGGTCATGTAACCGGCCAACTATTATCAGTTGGTGGCGGGAGCGATCAAGTTAAAGGAATCCGAGTTGATTAAGCAGAGAAGTGAGCAAAAGAGGAGAGCCCCGGATAGCGAATTTGGGAGTGGTAAGAAATCAACAAGTGTTCCGAGTGGCCAAGGAGCAAAGGGTTCGGTTTCGCTGCATTCAGAGGTTAGAAGTGTAGCGCCACCCTCTAGTAAGGGAAGTGTGACTCCGGAATGTGAGCATTGTCAGAAGCACCATTGGGGCGAGTGCCGAAGGATTTTTGGGGCGTGTTTCAAGTGTGGAAGTAAGGAGCATTTCTTAGCAAATTGCCAGGAAAGAAGAGAGCTTAAAGATCAGCCGAAAAGTAGAGTGAGTGAGTAAAGATCGAGAGGGAACCGAAGTCGTAGAGGTAGTGCAAGACTTTCTCAGGCGCCATAAAAAACAGTGCAAAAGCTGCCAGCTGAAGGAGATTATGTGCGACCGCGACTATACGCGATGATCAAAGAAGATACCCCTGAGCTTGCAGGTCCTTCTAGTAAGTTATAAATTATTAAGTTCCATTTATTTTCGGTTTGGGTTGTTTGGGTGTTAATGGTTAGTGGGAAATTTCGAGGACGAAATTTCTTAAGGGGGAGAGATTGTAACAACACAAAAAAGGCCTAGTCGGAATTCAAATGTAAAGCGGATAATTAAGGGTATTTTGGTAATTTCGTATATGGGAATTTGAGTAATTGAGGACGGAATTGAAGATTTAATTAAAGTTTTAAGTGAAAATTTTATTAGTTGAGTATTGTGTAATTTTGCCAAGTGAGTAAAAAGAAAGTCAAAGAAGTTGATTCTTTGGTCCAATAGGAGCATGGCATTTGGCATAGGTAGGTGAGAGGATTTATGAGATTAGAATGAAGGAGAGAGGGAAACAAGAAAAGAAAAATTCTGCTTCTTGCTCACATCTCCCTCTTCTTCTCCTTCTTCCTTTCTTTTCTGCTCTCACTTGTTTTGCCCTAACGTGATTCTTCAAGTTTGAGTTGGATTTTTCTGAGTTCGACCTGGGTTTTGAAGAGGTAAGTTCTGGGTTTATTGTGGATTTCAGTTATTTCTTCTTCTTCCCATTTTTCTGTTGGTTTGGTTAGATTTTGTGTTTTTGATTCAAGTGTTTGGGTTATTTACAAGTTTTGGACAAGAGGTTGGATAAAGGGAAAGAAAAGGTCTGAGCTTGAAGGTGAAGAGTGGGTTTTGAAGCTTCTTTTGTCAGGTTTGGGAGCTCTGTTTTGGATGTGTTTTGTTGGGAAGTTGTTTGCCCTAGTTCTATCTTTGGATTATGTGTGGGTATGTTTACATGCATGCGTATGGTTGAGTAGTGCAATTGGATTTGTATGCTAGTGCTATGATGATGATGATTTGCATGTTATGTTGAAATGAATGAGCATGGCTTTTGCATGAGTTTCTGGGTTTTGTTTAGTTGCTTTGGTCTTCAAGAGTTTAAGTGTATGATTATTGTATAAATTATGTTTATACATGATTATGAGCTTGTTTTGAAGGCTTTGCAGTGATGAGGCAAGTGGTTATGCTTGATTGAGTGGTTGGGTATGTTTAATTTGTGTTTGAAAGTTTGAACACATGTTTTTTTTGTGCTGAGGAACTGCGTAACGGGACTCTATAGTGATCGCGATGCCTGTCACGAGTGCAAAAGATACGCATGATTCCAGCATCTCGCAGGCCGATCGGAATGAGACTCTTCGTGACACGTGAAAATCTTCACAAGTCGTGAAGATTGCCCATTCGGATGAGAGGCGCTCGGCAAGAGATTCTTCACGACACGTGAAGTCCTTCACGAGTCGTGAAGAAGAGGCTGTTCAGCATGGGCCCTATGACGCACGTAGAACCCTGGGTTGCCCCTAATCGCCCGCTTTTAGGGCTTTCGGGATGAGGTTCATCAAAACTTGTAAGAAAGAACAAGTGCGTCTATGTTGGGCAACAAGGAGGTTTCTTGGAGTTGCCACCCAATAGAACATTGGGAAGGTTCGTCTAGCCTCAGTGAGCCTAAGACAGCGCACACATGTCCATTTTGGGCAAGCCAGGGGAATCTTGGCGGCATCACTCCAATAGTACATCGAAATGATCCTCTAATCCCGTGGAGAATAGGATTATGCGGGCGACGCATAAGCATCCATTTTGGGCAAACCAGAGGGATCTTGGAGGCCTCAACCCAATAGAACATTGGGATGATACTCTAACCCCGAGGAGCCTAGGATTGTGCAAGTTAGGCCTTTTGGTGGGGCAACAAGAGATATTTTGGAGACCCCATCCCAATAGAACATTGAGATGGTCCTCTAACCTCGTTGAGCCTAAAACCAGAACGAGTTCGGGACTTCTAATTTATTTATACCTTGACTAATATTATAATTAATTTTTGAATTCATTGTTTCACCCAACTTTCCACACAATGCGATTGATTAAGGCGCAGTCCATTCACATAAATAAAAGCAATACATTGGCATAAGATTAAATACCCAAAAATAAATTACAAAAAAACTAGGGGCGGAATGCAACCCCCATTATGAAACAACAGGCAAAGCATACAAAAATTGGGACATTCATTGAAACGAGGACATTTGTCCCGTCGTGCATATGTATTACAAATCAACTTTTATTAAGCGTCAGTTTTGTTGGCTAAAATAGGACTTTGGTCCTCAATTTTCTGAAAATCCTAATTCAATTACTATGAAACACTTGGCCAGAACGAATATTGTTTTATGTGGGCGGTAGGATCTGATTTACAATTAAACTTCGGCACATCCGGCATCTTAAAATTCATTGGGACCAGATCCTCCCCTTCTAATTCTTTATCTCGGGGTTTATCCCTTGACCTCTTATCAACATCTTCGTCATTGCTTCAAATTTTTCCTCCATTTTCTTTCAGATGGCTTCTTCGGTTTGAGGTGCTTTCCCTCTCTAAGACATGCGCTCCTCATATTCATCATCCTCCCAGTCATCATCCAATCTTGGGGCTAGCCTCCTCCTTTATGCCCCCAATATGGCAGCTCTTGGGTCTATAGGTGGCGGGAGGATCTACTCTTATGGGTCTTCTCTGACCTCCTCCCTTTCATTATTCCTCATAGGAGGAGGTGGTGGGTTTTGTGGGGCCGCTGGTTGACCCATTGTGGCCATCATGGCCATCATCCGGTTCTCGAACTCTTCTAACCTTCGGCCCACTTCATCTGCTATCAAAGCCCTGGTGGCATCTGGCCCTCTTGGTGAGTTTGCCATTTCTTCGTGTAAAGAGAACTGAGTTGAAGTAGCGTAGCTAGTTTCTGAAGGAGTGTCCGGATACTCCACCCTTTCTGGTAACTCGAAGAATGGATTTCTGCGTGGTCGCCCCTGAGAACCACCTGACCACTTAGGCAGATCTATGATGGCTGCAAACCATACTCATTAGGATGTTGTATGAATAACATATAATGCATGATCGTGCTATGCAACATCCACAAATCACATGCAAGCACATAGGTCCTTCCAACCTTGTTACTCCCACACCTAAGGTCATAGTCTCTTTCCTAGGTGGGATTGGCCCATGGGTCAACAGGGGACCCGATGGGCACGTATGGTGCACAGTGGGAAATCGGCTGCATAACCTCTCCTAACTAATGCACAGGCGCATTGGTTATGATTATTATGTATTTAGGCAGTCCGAATAAGTTGACTTGGGCCTATCGGGGCATAAAAGCCTTTGATTAGGTGACCAATCAAATTATCTGGGTTTGTCAAATACATAATGATCCATATAGCAAGCATAGTATTAAGGTTCATACCACTTAGGGGAAGTAACTATTTCCATTACATGAGCTTTAGTCAAGGTGATGTTACTTTAGGGCTACCCAAGCATGGTCCCTACCAACGGGTCTAGCTCATCACAAGCGTAACGACCGGTCGGGTCTCCATTTAATATACCATGATGGTACGAGGCTTGGGATGGCGATTATCCTTAACACTTCGATACATTGAGTGAACGTAGAGTTGTGCTTCGGGAATGCACCGGGGTTGAGAGAGGGACCAAACTAGCATAGATCTAAGGCTCTAATGAAATGCAATACAGTTATGAAAAAAGGATGAAATTTTTAAATTAAAACTCAATTGTAAATTTTAACCAAGGTACTTTCAAAGCGAAGTCTTGAGTATAGTCCCCAATGCAGTCGCTAATGTGACGCCCGCCGAACCCCGGGTCACCCCGAACCGCCTGCTTTTAGGGCTTTCGGGATGAGGTTCATGAAAACTTGTAAGAAATTAGAAGTGCATCTATGTTGGGCAACAAGGAGGTTTCTTGGAGTCGCCACCCAATAGAACATTGGGAAAGTTCGTCTAGCCTCAGTGAACCTCAGACAGGGCACACACGCCCATTTTGGGCAAGCCAGGGGAATCTTGGAGGCATCACTCCAATAGTACATCGAAATGATCCTCTAAACCCGTGGAGCCTAGGATTATGCGGGCAGCGCATAAGCATCCATTTTGGGCAAACTAGAGGGATCTTGGAGGCCTTAACCCAATAGAACATTGGGATGATCCTCTAATGCCGTGGAGCCTAGAATTATGCAAGTTAGGCCTTTTGGTGGGGCAACAAGAGATATTTTGGAGACCCCATCCCAATAGAACATTGAGATGGTCCTCTAACCTCGTTGAGCCTAAGACCAGAGCGAGTTCGGGACTTCTCATTTATTTATACCTTGATTAATATTATAATTAAGTTTTGAATTCATTGTTTCACCCAACTTTCCACACAATGCGATTAATTAAGGCGCAGTCCATTCACATAAATAAAAGCAATATATTAGCATAAGATTAAATAGCCAAAAATAAATTATAAAAAAACTAGGGGCGGAATACAACCCCCATTATGAAACAATAGGCGAAGCATACAAAAATTGGGACATTCATTGAAATGAGGACATTGGAACCGTCATGCATATTTATTACAAATCAACTTTTATTAAGCGTCAGTTTTGTTAGTTAAAATAGGACTTTGGTCCTCAATTTTCAAAAAATCCCAATTCAATTACTATGAAACACATGGCCATCTTTATTTTAATGGGATTGAAACGACCTTTATAATAACGACAAGTAAAAATGGAAAAGATAAAGTTAAGGAAAGAACCTGGATTGTCACACCCCAAAATAGCCCTAGAAGAATTACAGAGTTTTGTTCGAAAAAGGTAAGTTTATATGCAAGAGTTCTGTCGCGGGCGCGACAGAGCCCTCCAGCGGTTTTCGAACTTCAGCTGGTTGGTGCGGGCGTGAGCGTTCTGTCGCGAGCGCGACAGAACCCCCCTCGCGAGATGTGTGCATAAGTGGGACTAAGAGACCTTAAGATGGGTTTTATGACACATGGCATCGTAGGAGAGTGACACGTGGCGGCGTAGGAGCATAACAAGTGGCTACAAGAGAGAGTGACATGTGGCAAGACTAAATAAATTAAAAATGAAATTAAGAGTCAAAGTGAGATATACATGAATTAATTAAAGTAAGTGGGCATTAATTTGAATAGTAAATAGAGGATGAGGATTGACCATTTGCTTCTTTTTCTTTCTTTTACGTGAGTTTTTGCCCACTTATTCTTTTGCTTTAGTTTCTTTTTTTTTGGGTCAGCCGATCACCTTGCTTTGCCTCTCTCTTGTTCCTTTTCTTTTTCACATGCTTAGTTCTTTGAGAGAACCATTTGAGGTGGCTTATAGAGAGCATCATAAGACTTGATTAGATCTCTTCAGAAGTTTAGCTTAATTTGTTTTCCGATCTGACCTTCTTTGTCTCTTTGTTTTTGATTTAAAGTAAAAAGAAGAGTAACCCAAGTGTTTTCTATGTGATTTGTGAAAGATGTGGATAAGAGGCTAGTGAAGGGAAAGGGAGAAGCTCTGAATCGATTAGAGAGAAGCGGTTAAGCCACCTAAGGTAGGGATCGAGTGCGATTTTGTTTTCCTGGCATGTGATTGAATGATATGTGTTTAAAAGGAACCATGACTGGATGTAGATGTATATGTTGAGCTTTAACTAGCTCAATTGTTCTTTTAGTGTATATTGCTTTATTATCCATTTTGATTGCTTTCAGTGCTCATGACATGTGTATATATGTTTATAAGTATGTAACTTGATCATTGGAGTGTTTGTGTTGATGATAGAGCTTAATTTTGCAAAATTCTGCTTATTTGTTATTAGACCCTGGTGTATAGTATTTATTATAAATAGATCTATAGGACTCCAATTGTGTTGATTCCAATTGCATATGAACGATAAGACCCGTGTCTAAAAATGTCTAAGACGGTGCTCGATCTAATTCTGGCCCTAAGTATCCCAAAAAATAATTAAAACATAGGTGACCCTGTTCTGGTGGGCTCACTGGAACAATATATGTTGTTTATATCATATCTTTTGTTATAGATGTCCAAACGACCTGAAACTTGTGCCATTTAAAATTTAACATCCTAGAGAGCAACTTTTAAGAAGAACGTTTGGCCTAAAAAAGACGTTTAGAGGTTCATTTAGACAATAAAAGTTTAGGGTAAAAAGCAGTCTCGTGAGGCACCAAAGCGGAGCCTCTGTCGCGAGCGCGACACAGGTCGCGACCTCGCGACAGAACACCCTATATTAAGCTCCTTTTTCTTCATTTTGAGCCCATGGTTGGCATGGGTCAACCCCTTGCCTTTCCCCTTAATGTTTTATACATGATTAGGGCTACTAAATGATTAGAAAGTAGATATGAATGGGAAAATACATTTGAGTATGTTTAGGGTTTGTAATTTAACTAATAAAGTAACAATGTACAATTGTGTGAAGTATAGTAAATAACATGATAAATATGCATGAATTTATAAATGCATGTATATAATAATGTGGTATAAGAGTGTATGCATGGAATTTAAATGTTACATGCTTTTAGTTGTTGAACAAGATTAATAAAGATTGTATATGAATTACATGCCTCTGAAATTGATAAATGCACTTGAATTTTAGTTGATGAGTTGATGTCTGTGCATAGTGTGTGAGTTGGTATTGAGCCTGATTACCGTTATAGTGGATAGATAAGCATGCTTATAAAGGGATTACCGAGTGCAGCTGCCCATGTTCCGCCCTGTTTGGGCGAAGCGGGTCGACCTCTGAGAATGGTCATTAATAAAGATATATGAAAATGTTTTGTGACTTCGGTCTACCGAAATTTTTTTTTGATAGAGCGTCCTGTATCCACCATGAGAGGAACTCAGGCTTGTTTTGCTAAATGTTGTGCAGTGAACTTGAGATGATTATAGTGTTGCTTCGAATAATGCTATAGTACATGAAAGTAATGTTTAAGTACATTACAGTTCTGTATACAAGTACATGATTACACTCATTGACATGAATGTGCTTACATGATAATGTATATTTGAATAAATGAAATGTACAAGATGTAGTGTACACGAATTAGTGAAAGAGTAAATGTTACTTATACGTGAGTTCAGAGTATTTGATATTTAAGCATGCAACCTATATACGTATAAGAGTTATATGCATGAGATATATGATTGTGTGATTTATCTGTGACTTCTTAAAGAAGTCCTTTGCATTATTTTCATCCCCACTAAGCGTTATCGCTTAGCACGGATGTTTATTTCCGTCTAGGTCTATAGGTTCGAATCAGTGAGCGGACATCTGCGGGTCAAGGCCACTAGGAGTTTTGTCATATCTTTTTACAAGATAAAAATAGAGTTTTACATTTTGAGTAACATCATTATGTAATATAAGTAGAAAAATCACAAGTAAGGGTACATGTAAATGTATATGTAAAGCTAAATGAAAACAGATGTAAATGTATACGTAAAGCGTAATGAAAACAGAGTGTAATATGGACGTGTATAAAGAGAAATATGTATATATATGTCTATGTAGTTAATATGAAATGCAAGTGGGCCCTAGTGTAGTATTTAATTACTTTTAAATGGATGTGTTTATGCTATCGCTTCCGCCAATGCATGTACATGTAGACGTAAGTGTCCGCGTAGCACCCCTGTATTCCTTACCGGGGGTATGGGGGTGTTACATTTAGTGGTATCAGAGCTCTAGGTTAAATGATTCCGGACTATAAGGTGATAGAGTATAATGCATATGTTTGAGTTTGTCTAGAGTATGGCCTAATGCAGATGTCGTTTGTGTAAAGTATAGATGGAGTCAGACTCGCGTGAGAGCACATAAGAGACAGCAACAGATGTGAATTGGTAAGAGTTTGAGGTGATACTCTGTATTCCTGTCAGCTATCTCCTTGAACCGTGTGAACATAAGCATAGTGAAACATGGGGATGGGAAAAGTGCATTACAGTAACTTACATTGCATTTTCGCATCATTTTGCACACATAAATCATTACATGACCATTCCATCCGCATCCCTCATTTGCATGTGAAAAAGTATCATTGCATGCGTTTCATTGAGAAAAGCTGACAGGATATACATTCAGTGCTAGATGCACAAAAGAAGTATATGGATTAGAGTGCAGTGCATTAAGGAAAGTGTAAAGTGCGTTCGATTTGATAGTTGTATGGTGTAAGTAATTAGCAGGGAAATTTCGAGGACGAAATTTCTTAAGGGGGAGAGATTTGTCACACCCCAAAATGGCCCTAGAAGAATTACAGAGTTTAGTTCGAAAAAGGTAAGTTTATGTGCAAGAGTTCTGTCGCGAGCGCGACAGAGCCCTCCAGCGGTTTTCGAACTTCAACTGGTTGGTGCGGGCGTGAGCGTTCTGTCGCGAGCGCGACAGAACCCCCCCTCGCGAGATGTGTGAATAAGTGGGACTAAGAGACCTTGAGATGGGTTTTATGACACATGGCATCGTAGGAGAGTGACACGTGGCGGCGTAGGAGCATAACAAGTGGCTATAAGAGAGAGTGACATGTGGCAAGACTAAATAAGTTAAAAATGAAATTAAGAGTCAAAGTGAGATATACATGAATTAATTAAAGTAAGTGGGCATTAATTTGAATAGTAAATAGAGGATGAGGAGTGACCATTTGCTTCTTTTTCTTTCTTTTACGTGAGTTTTGGCCCTCTTATTCTTTTACTTTAGTTTCTTTTTTTTTGGGTCAGCCGATCACCTTGCTTTGCCTCTCTCTTGTTCCTTTTCTTTTTCACATGCTTAGTTCTTTGAGAGAACCATTTGAGGTGGCTTATAGAGAGCATCATAAGACTTGATTAGATCTCTTCAAAAGGTTAGCTTAATTTGTTTTCCGATCTGACCTCCTTTTTCTCTTTGTTTTTGATTTAAAGTAAAAAGAAGAGTAACCCAAGTGTTTTCTATGTGATTTGTGAAAGATGTGGATAAGAGGCTAGTGAAGGGAAAGGGAGAAGCTCTGAATCGATTAGAGAGAAGCGGTTAAGCCACCTATCGCGAGCTTGCAGAATTCTGCAGAATTCTGCAGAATTCTGCAGAATTTCTTTAGAATTCTGCAGATTCTTGAAATCCCGACTCTGTCGTGATCGCAACACTATCGCGAACGCGACAGAGACCAGTGATCTTGGGCTGTGCTATCATGAGCACGCGACCCTATCGCGAGCTTGCGATAGTGAAAGCTGTTGTGTGCTCTCTGTCGCGAGCGCGAAGGTGTCGCGATCGCAACAGAGCGCAATGCTGGCATGTGCTGTCGCGAGCACGCAATTTATCGCGAGCCCGCGATAGTGATGTTAGACTCTCTATCGTGATCGCGACAAAGTCGCGAGCACAACAGAGTTAGGCTTTTCACTCCTTCGCGCAATCGCGAAGTCTGTCGCGCGCGCACAGCAAAGATACTATGGTCTCTGTCGCAAGCGCAACAGCCCTGTTATGCTGATTGAGTTTTTATCTTGGTGTGTGTGTGGTTTTGAACTCCAGTTTCTTTTGGCGATTATGAGTCTTATATCTGTTAACTTATGAATTATTCGAATGCGAGTACATAATACGAATATGCCTATATGTATGTATGTATACATATATATGATTTTGGGATATAATGGAATGAATTGAATGGTTTATGCATAACCTGCTAGAGTCAGTTTAGTGGATAGTTAGGCATGCCTAATAGAGTCCTATAGCTGCAGCCTCAGTTCAGTTTGGACCCCGATCAGGTCCCCATTTGGTTCCTCGCGAACCCTTTAATGTGTTTGGATCTTGTTTAAGGTCCCTTAATAAAATGTTTTGTAATTGACAAAGTAAAATTAATTGCTATTCGTACCCGTAAGGTACTGCCAATAATCGGCTCGTACCCGTAAAGTACTGTCTGTTCACTCGTTATCCACTACCTCGAGTCAGCAAGTGCTTAATTGCTTTGAACTATTTCAATAATTATCCGAATGCGTACCATGATGAATTGATGTGAATGCAATTATGTATTATCAAATGTATGATTAATCGTGTTCACCTGTTCATACTTATATCTAATGTGTATTTCTGATTATGCCATTTGTATGTATTATGTTTGACGACCATTGTGAATGGCCATCACGCGTGATCAGCTTATTTATCCTGTATATCTAATGTTTTCCGTTATATCAATGCATGATCAGCTTCTTTCATGAATGGTTTTGTAAAATTTCAATTACCATGTATTTCGGTATGTATGATCGTGTATGAATGTATATTTATCCTGTATTTGTGCGGTGACACCTTTACCCATATGGCATCTCACACCTTATCGGATGGGATCGCCTACGTATAGGTAGGGGGTGTTACAGTCCCTGCCAACGGGTCTAGCTCATCACGAGCGTAGCGACCGATCGGGTCTCCATTTAATATACTAAAAGGTACAAGGCTTGGGCTGGTGATTATCCTTAACACTTCCCTACAATGAGTGAAAGTAGGGTCGTGCTTCAAGAACGCACTGAGGTAGATAGGGGACAAACTAGCGTAATTCTAAGGCTCTAAAATGATATGATGCAATTTTGACGACAGATAGAATTTTAAGCTTTAAAAACTCAATTATACATTTTAACCAAAGCACTTTCGAAGCGAAGTCTCAAACACAAAGTCCCCAGTGGAGTCGCCACTGTCCGCCTTTGGGATTCAAGGGACTAGTTCACGTCTTTTGATCATGGTCGCCATAAGACATCATTGGTGTATTCCTTCCAATAGAACATTGGGGAGAACCACCTAGTTTAATGACGCCTAAAGGCACCTTTGAGGTATCATAGAGTCGCCACCCAATTAACAAGAAATTGGGAAAAGATTCTAACCTCTTAATGGTCTAGACCAGAGATTGGTGTTCGGAACTTCACTCTTATTTATGCTTTGATTAATTATAAATGAGTTTTTTAACCTCTTAAAATTATATCTCTTATCTCACACGATCAATGCATTTAAATTTAAAGGCGCATCGCAAGCATTCAAAAGTGGTAAAAGGAGAGCGATAAATAAAGCGATAAAGAAAAGTGGTAAATGAAAACGATAAACACTCAAGCACACAATTACAAGAGAAATGGGGGCGAAATACAACCCCAATAAAAGGAGATTAAGGATGTGAATGGGGACAAAATACAATCCTTAAAAATAAATAAAGTTGCCCCAAAATTAATTACAATGGCCCAAAAATAAATGAACTTGAATTTAAAAACAATCACACAAGATCAAAATAAAAGGGCATACATAAATCGGGGCATTTATTTTAGGAACATTGGTTCCTTTGCGCTTATTGAAGGTTTGGGAACATTGGCTCCTTCGCGTTCATTTGAAGAGGGTTCGAAGAGCCTTTTTGGTTGTTTGATGAAAATGGGGATGAGTGATCCCATTTTTGCAGAAAATTGACTCTTCATTTTAAGGGTGACATTTTTATTTATCGGGCTAAAATAAGGGACATTGGTCCCAATTTTATTAGTAAGAAAGCCAATTTAATTATAGAAATATTTTTGTGACTTTTTATCACACGCGTGCATAAATAAAATAAATATTTGCAAATAAACACCAGACACATAAAAAGGGATTTGAAGGGATCTCACAAAAACGGCGCGTTCATCTACGTATCGCGACCCATCCGGGGAGTCGCGGGGATGCTCAATCAACCCGACTCAAGTTAAATCTCAGACAAAAATTAACATAAAAAAAAAATATTAGTAATAATTCTAAAAGAATTAATCGAGCGAATGCACTATGTAATAATATTAACATTAAATAATAATATGACAATCAATAAGCATAAAATAGATATACAATGATAATGGTAAAAACAGAATAATAATAATAATAATAATAATAATAATAATAATAATAATAATAATAATAATAATAATAAATAATGATTAATAGATAATAATAATAATAATATGAATAAGTTAAATAAACCTAATAACAATAGTACAAACTAATATTGATTAATAACAATAAAAGCAGGATAATAAGTGATGATAATAATAATGAGATAGTAGCAACTAGGTGTTAATAATAATGATAAAAAGGATATTAAGAACGGCAACAACACCGAAAGCATAATAATAATAATAATAATAATAATAATAATAATAATAATAATAATAATAATAATAATAATAATAATAATAGTGTTGACCAAGCCAGCAAATATATGTGTATAATAATGATAATAGATATAATAGTAGTCATGAAAACAAGAATAACAGGGTAGAAAGGAGGCTAGCGGGGAACAAATGAAATAAAACCAAACAAAATCAAATTAATGGCTAAATGGGAATATTAACAGTGGGCAAACCATGAAGAGAATATTAGATGAAAAAACATGGTATTAATGGCAAGAGGCAAAAATATTAACACGATAAATAATATAAAAAATTAATAAAAAAATAGGAATGGTCCAAGTGTTTACCTTCAGAATTTTTAGATCGGAAATAGAATGTATCAATCCGTTCCCCTCATCGATTTTTTATGATAATAATATTCGAAACAAGTATAAAAATCTGTGTATTAAATAAATTAGTTCAAGAAAATAATTTTGGTGGGATGAATAAGCCAAGAAAATTAATTTCTCTTGCTCAAATCAACCCAAGATTAAATATTTTAGAGTAGCAAAGACTAGAACTTGAGAAGAAAACCTAAAGATTTTTGAAGAATTTTTGAACAAAAAAATGCTTCCTCAAGAGTGAAAACTGCTAGAGAGAAAAGCCACAAAAATCCTTTGTAAAATGTTGCCGTCCTTTGAAAATGAAGGGAAGTTCCCCTTTAATTTTCAGTCTTGGCAAAAAATAGGAAAAGACAAAAATGATCTTTTAATTTTGTTAATCGAAATAAACATAAAAGGGTGAAAGAATCCGGTAAAAAGGGACTGGAAAAGAGACTGAGAACGCAGGAAAATGCAGGAAAGAGACGGGGCAATTCTTGCCCGCGTGGAGAGGGAAGACCGCACGGGGGCGCGTCTAAGGGATGCACGCGTAATGGCCACTACGTGTGATGATCACCATGGCCATCACGCGTGATGGCCACTCATGAAAAAAAAAATGTGGCCGTGGATGGCCACTTATAAAGTGGCCATCCATGGCCACACACACATTATTTTTTTTTATTTCACTTTTTTTTTTAAATATAAAAAATAATGCTATTTTAAAAATTAATTTAATTAATCAATTTTTTTATAATAAAATTTTTTATAATAATATATATATATTTTCTATATCTATTTATTTGTTTATTTTTTATTTAAAAAATAACGAGAGTCTCGACAAGGGAAACATCATTTTTGACACCTCTGCCTATAAGCCGGTATCATTTTCATCATCGGGTAATTCTGATCATCGGGTATCATTTTCTACAATTGAATATGTAATTATGTTCAAGGATGGTTATGTAATTTTTTGATATTGAATATAATTATATTTTGTTTACATAAGATTTATTATTAATACTGCATGCTTCCGCTGACATCTATGTATGTTTCTGAGTGAGTCTCCCGTGGCGCTCCGGTTTCCTTCTAACGGGGGTACCGGGGTGTTACACTCATCCTGAAGATTTGCATGTGGATTCCTCGATCTCTTACCTGAAGATGAACATCCACGAGGGGGATTCCTTCTCTGAGCTCTATCTCTCAAAATTGTCTCGGAGAATTTCGCTCGCAAACCTAGCTGCACAATTTGATAATAACTGACTACTGGGGCACTCATCAGAGATATCAACATGGCCCTCAGAGACTCATTCAACTGAGCTTCAAAATGTTGATACCAAAAGTCTTCTGTCAAAATACCCACGGATTATATACCAAGCCGGTTAAATTCCTTTCCGTACTTAACTATCGACATCGCTCTTTGCTTTAAACTTAAGAATTGAGCCCACTTAGCCTCCTTATAAGTTTTGGTCACGTACTTATTAGTGAACTCTCTTTCAAAGAACTTCCACATGACCGAGTCTAGCAACTGAAGATGTTTACAGCCCAACTTCCACCAGTCGTAAGCCTAACCTTGGAACAACGCTACCACATTCCACTAACCTATCCGGAGGGTAGCGAATCTCTTCCAGGACACTTTCCACCTTCTCAAACCATTTCTCTAACAATTCTGATTCATCTAAACTCGTCCCATAGAAATCTTCTACCCCAGCCTTCCTTATACTCTCTATCGGGGCTCTCGGAGCTGTAACCCTCTCTAAGACCCGAGCCATGTCTTGAGATATATTTAACATTGCCTCAACAGGCATGGCTGCGGCCTCAGGTTGCATCCTAGCTGGTTGAGCTGGACCAAACACTGATGGATCTTGCTCTTGGGGATTAGCACTTTCAGCTGACCCCTCGACAGACCCACGCGCAAACTCCATCTACTACAAACACGAAGATATCCGTATTAGGCCAACACAGTCCTAAACACATATCTATATCCTACGATCGCCCAGAAATGCCTAAACCTAGCCTCTAATACCAAAAATTGTAACACCCCATACCCATACGTAAGGGAGCTCATCCACGGAGGGAGTGAACACCCGTATGGATAAGGGTATCACCAAATGATCCATAACCAAGCATAGACAAAAATAAACATAGATAGCAGAGGAAATTAAAATTTAAAACTCAAAGGTCATTCATTGATATAACAAAAGGGTTCATACAAAAGTGTAACTGTACATAAGATATCTTTATAAAAATATTTTACAAACTTCAAAACACATAACCGTAAGATTACGAGAAGATGGATACAAAATAAAACCAAAAGATTACAAAGAGGTACATATCTAACTGCACAAAAGCTAACCTCCCAAAACTTCACTCCAAATGCATTGGCCTGGCCTGCAGTGAAACTCCCCAAAACTCCACTTCTTCCGCACCTGCACGGATGAAACACCCCGTGCTAAGCGATAAGGCTTTGTGGGGAAAAACAAAAATATGAACGGCCATTCAAAATGGTCGTTAAGGAAAAATAAACATATATGGCACATGCTTACAAATACATTCAACGGAAAACACAACTTTAAGTGTAATAAATCAAATTCATGAAGCTCATAATCTGAACATATTTAACAATGATTCATATTCATATAATAAACAACAAAATGCCTGGAAATTCAGAATAACAGATAACGAACGAGTGAACGCATTGGTACTCGTGGGTATAGTTAAAAGCAACATCTTTACTTTTCATTCAAAAACATTTTCCCATTAAGGGATCTTAAACAAGATCCGTTCACATCAAGGATTGCGAGGACCTAAATGGGGACCTGATTAGGGTCCGGAACACATCGAGGCTGCAGCTAACAGAACTCTATAGGCATGCCTATCTATCCACTAATTTGACTCTTTGCAGGCCATGCATCATTCACCATATGAATTACATATTGTACATGAAATCGTCCATGTATAAGCATAACAGCATCACAGGATTGGAAATCAAGTATCGATTGCATAGAAGAAAACTCATTTTGAAAACAAAAGGAGTCACGCTTGCGACAGAGGCGAAGCTCGCCTAGTGCCGTGATCGCGACAGGCCTCGTGCTCGAGTGAAAAGGATTGGGTAGCCTCTGTCGCGCTCGCAATAGAGGGCCAACTGGGTCACTATCGCGCTCGCGACAGATGCACGTTCAGCTGAAACTCGACAGGCAGGAGCTTGGCAGTAGGCGAGGGCTTGGATCACGGAGCTCTATCACGCTCGCTACAGAGTCGATTTTTCCAGCTCTCTAGCCGTCCTGCGGAAGTTCATCTCCTTCAAACTTTCACCAAACCTCCAAAAGACCCAAAACTTCATCACCACTACAATCAATTGTTCAAAACACATCATACCACATAAAACCCAAGTTTTATTGTAGAAATCAAGAAACGAAACTTTCAATTTCATCAATAGAACCAAAAATTTATCAAACCCAAAATTTTGCTCCAAAATTCACACAAATACATACTTTGGTTCAATAAATCACAACCGTGGCATCTCAATTCAAATTAATCAAAAACCCACAACATTTACATAGGCATAAACAACTTTAACCTCATAAATTTTAAGAAAATCAAATCAAACATAAAAATCAAAATATGCACAAATTCATAAATTCCCAAACCTCTTGGCTTCCAAGCTTCCAAAACTCAATCCACAGCACTTCCTCCAACTTTTTCTTTCCCTTTAGGCTCTCTAGTATGATTCTCTGCTAAAAAAATTCCCCAACCATACGAATCACTCAAAACCTAAACTCAAACCCATCAAAGGAAAACAAGAAGAAAGGTGTAACACCCTTATATGATATATGCACTCACTACTATGCTGCATGATTTCCATGATTGAAAATACATTCTTAAAATCTTAATGCAAAACTTGGGTAAATTTTTTTTTCCACACTTACCCATTATACTCATTTAGCCATTTTATATTTTAGTAACTCATCTTGCCGATTGACCTATAACTGTCTATTGTTACTATTCATTTGGTCAAATTTCAGCAGTATAACGGCTTATAACCTTAACTATCCAAACCTGCAATTTCAACCAACCGCAGCCCCGACAAGGGCACAACAATAATATCATCTATCTCATACCATAAAGAGCTCCAAAATATTCATTCATCACAGAATTATACCAATACCAAATATTCATACATATACAAATACATACGCCAACTTCACATTTATATACATGCGAAATATCATACAAAAACAAACTTCAGTCTTCATCCACTGATACGCTCCCAAAAACTTCCTGAGATATGTTGCTCCACTCTTATAGCATACTTACACTCAGTCAATAAAAACTACGTGTTGAGTTTTAATATGTCCAGTGGTAGTTACAAATCCAAGGATTTCCATTACTAAAATTAAATTCACACACATGACTAATATATATATCTTAACCTATTATTTACTTCAATTTATCATTCATTTTTACACATAAATCTTTTATATATACCACTTATTCGATTCATAACTGTCACTATTCATTACTTTCGTTACGGTCCTTTAATTATCTATTTTACAGTCAAACTTAACTAATATTCAATTAATTCTACTATTATATTCTATTTATTATATTAATCTAATTAAATCAAATTTTCCATCAATCTAATTACATAATTGGGCTTTAAATCATATTATTCACTAATTATATTTTAATCATTTTATTAAACTTATTATATCATTAATTACATTTAAATCCTCAATCTTTTTCCTTGATTTCCAATTATGTCCACATCTTTTCCATTGATGACATCTATATCCCCACTTTTACTATAATACCATCCATGTCCCTTCTTTTACACTAATTCCATTTATGTCCTCAATTTTCCACATAATTACCAAAATGCCCTTATATATACATAATTTACACTTTTAACCTCACTTATTTTTATTTTCCATTTTTACCCCTTTTAATTACTTTTAATTACCAATTTAACCTTTTTACACTTAAATTTCGCTTTTAACCTTATAAATTCACTAAATTACATTTAGGTCCCATTTTCACTTAATTTTCTCACTTAATTCATTTTTCATATATCTTACATTTACATTATACAATAATTACAATTAATACTAAATTCATCATTAAAAATCATTTCTTTATTTATATAATCAATTTGTCAACTATTTACACCTTAGTCCTTTAATTAACCTTATAATTTTAATAATTACGTTCATGTCTTCAACTTTTTCCATAATTTCAACTATGTCCCTTCTTTTTCAAAAATTACCGAAATACCCTTTAATTACTCTTAATTACCAATTTACCCTTATTTAAATTTAATTTCCCTCTTTAACCTTAAACATTTTACCAAATTACATTTCGGTCCCTAATTTACTAACTTGATGCCAAATTACCATTTAGTCCCTGCATTTTAACTTATTTACATAATTAACCTTTTTAATCGCACTTTTTACCTAACTTACTTCATACTTATCTATTAGGTGTAAAATTTCCATTTTACCCCTAAACTTTCTATTTCCTTCATTTTTGTCTCATTCTCACTTATCTTCATATTTATCACTACTTTAGTCAATTTAATTACATATTTACCCTTTTGCCCCTAAACTTTTATGAAATTACGATATTGCCCTTTATTTTTCTTTTATTTACCATTATGCCATTAGTTAATTATATTTTCACATCTCATCACTTATTAACCTATAATTTAACATTTAATCCACTAATTAACTATATTTTCATATTTAATCAGTTCTTAACTTATAACTTATCAATTAACCCACTAACTATTCATTTTTAGGATAAATTACGGTTTAGTCCTTAAAGTACCATTTCAAGTCAATTGTCGTTTTCAATCCTTATCTTATCTTATCTTTATCATAATCATTACCATATCTTTATCCTTATCACCTAATCATTACTATATATTTATCCTTATCACTTAACTATATGTGTATCTATTTAATCATTCAATTAATTATATCTTTACACTTTTCCACCATATTTTGCAATAAATCTCCTTTTAATAAATTTTGTTCAACTTTTGCCCCTAGTAATACCCAATAGTTATCAATAGACTAGATATGTGGGACTAGGCTCTATACCTATCGAAGTGGCCACTAGGGGGCCAAATTACACTTTGGTAATGTCGGAGTGACCACTAAGGGATCAAATTACACTCCTATGACACTACACTAACACTTATAAATAGACCATCATCGGTCTATAATTGCAAGTTGCCAAGACTTGCTACCATGGTATACACTAATGTCCCTATGGCTAGCCATATATATCCTGAACTAGATTTACTACCAGATCACTAAGGGCAATACATAATCACCATTCATTTCACTTTCACTTCATGCATTTCAATTCTAATTCACTCAATATTCAAAATATACTCATATATATCATGAGTTCACATAAATACACCCTTATTTCACCATCTTCATGGTGAGCATAATTTAATATCACACTTTAATGTATACGATTATTCTTTATTTAATTCAAATAAAATCTCATTCACTTATTTTTCATTCTTTATCCACTTGATGCCTTTATTTTTAATAAATATTCAACCTACACCTTATTTAAACCATATTTACTATTCGGCCAAGTTCATCCTTATTCATTACAAATTATTTCTTTCACTTTTAATCACTCATTTATCAAAATTTGATCAATTTATGCCATTATATTTAACAAAATATCAAAATACACTATATTATGCCGATATAACCATTCGGTCAAGATAATTATTTTTCACTATAATTACATTTAATTCGCCTAATCACTTAACCATGCTAATTACATGTTATACTCATCATTTCCATCATTTATATACCTTAGTTAACTATTTACAGTAAGAATTCCCACATTATTCAATTCGGCCAAGGTAACACTAACTCATTAGGGTTGTTTTTATTCCTTTAACCACTCAATCATACTCTACACAATTTATACACATCATAATCATCATTTATCTGCTATAAACACCTAATATACATCAAGTTTTTCTTAAGTTTCCATTCAGTCAAGCTTAGAGTTTTCATACCATATTACTTTAATTTATTTTAAGTACATTTATATACTTATACAAGTCAACTTATTATGTTTGTAGCACCCCCTACGTCCCCGTTGGAAGGACGCGGGTGCGCTACCGATGCTCACTCATACACATGCGCACATGCACTAAGCGGAAGCATACATTCATACATAAAAGCATACAGAGATACAGCGGAAATTAAAACTTTAAGGAAACAATAGTTGAACATACATTAACGAACATACATACATATAATCATTCAGCGGAAGCATAAGCCAAAAGATAAAACTAAGAAATAATTGAAAACTTAATTATAATAAGATCCTTACATATAATTACATATACATAAGACTAGAGAAAAATAAAAGCCAAAATACAGAGGTTGAGCAAAATACAAAACTTCTAACTCCTATGTGGCCGACCTTATAGATGCGTGACTTGAACGGAACCAAACCTGCCACCTACACGGGAAAAGAACCCGTGCTAAGTGATAGACGCTTAGTGGGGAAAACACACAAGTAATATGGACAACCATTCACAATGGTCGTCAAGGCATAACACATGCGAATGGCAAATGCAGACATTCATAACACATATATAGCCAGGCTTGCATAATTAAAGGCATTCATTCGAGACCTAGCCTCCATATACTTACCGAGGTATCAAGTATCAGAACCTTACCGTGTACAGTCACAAGAGATATTACGCAAGCAACTATCATGCCAAAGTACCCATGCAATAAAGGAAAACCCATTCACTTGCAACACAATTACCATATAATAATATACCCAGCTATCATGCTAAGAACACTAGCTATCTAAACATACATTTGTCATGCCATAACACACATTAGCCGAACCCAACGAATACTGACATCACCTTATGGGTGCGAATCGAATACTGACATCACCTTACGGGTGCGAATCGAATACTGACATCGCCTTACGGGTGCGAATCGAACACATTAAAGGGTTCGCGAGGAACCACACAAGGGACCTGATCAGGGTCCAAACGTAACTGAGGGCTGCAGCTAAAAGACTCTATTAGGCTTGCCTAACTATCCACTAGACTGACTCTCGCAGGTCATGCATAAAACAAATCATGTTGCGAGTCACATAATATACTTCAAAATGTCAGTCGTGTATAATCCGCTCAATCCATTCTATAATATCCCAAAATCATATATATATATACATATATACATATTCGTATAATGGATTCACATTCATATAAATCATAAGTTAACAGGTATAGGACTTATAGGCCCTAAAAGAAACTCGAGTTCAAAACCAAAAACCAAGAGAAAACTCATTCAGCATAACAAGGCTGTCGCGCTCGCGACGTCTGTCGCGCTCGCGACAGAGACCATAGTTCCCTTCGCTTGCGCATGCATAACGAACCCCGCGATCGCGGGGAGGAGAGAAAGCCCGGCTCTGTCACACTCGCGACATTGTCCCGATCGCGACAGAGAGCATAAGCATCGCTATCGCGGGCTCCCGACAGATCACGTGCTCGCTATAGCACAGGCCAATATTGCGCTCTGTCGTGATCGCGACAGAGAGCACGCAACAGCTATTACGATCGCAAACTCGCGATAAGGTCGCGTGCTCGCGACAGGACAGCCCAGCAACAGGATCACCGGTCTCTGTCGCGCTCGCGACAGTGTCGTGATCGCGATAGAGTCGTGATTTCCAGACTTTGTAGAATTCTTCAGTTTTCTTCTCCTCCCAAACTCACACACAAACACACAAAATCACATCAAATGGTCTCATACCTCAAATCCAACCACCCTTTACCATCACTACCCATAATATAACATTATCATTAAGTAGTTCCACATCAAACATCAATTTAAGCTCATAATCTCAATAATTATCAAAACCTAGAAATTTACAGCAAAACTATATCAAACCACACAATCACCACAATAAATTCACGCTCATGCATAATTACTCTTCGAAATTAAAAGCCCGGAACATACATGCCAAAATAAGTCCATTTAACAATCCAATTTTTAAAAATTCAACAAGAACACATATGGACATTTTCACATTCAAGAGTAGAAAATTCCCAAACTCATGCATTTCAATACCAACCCTCATATACACCTATCTCAATCAATAACATGGATTACTAACACATTTCCCAAATTAATTCATGCATAAACTCATATCAAAACACTCAAATTTCTGAAAAGCAAACACAAATACACACTCATGATCCCAGGAGAATTAGGCAATGACAACTCAACACTCAAATGCAGAAATCAACGCTCCAATACCTGGCATTTAAGATCCAAAATAACTCTTCTTCAACCTTCAATCTTCTCCTTGCCCTTATTCTTCTTCTTGCCACCGAAAGCTTGCACAAACAAAAACCCATAAACCTCTTGATCCAAACCCTAACTCAATAAAACCAGTAGAAGAAGAAGAAGAAGAAGACCCAAACGCAGGAAACCCTAAATGCCACACTTACCTCTTAAATCTTGTTCCAAATCTCTCTCAAAAACACCTCTAAGCATGCACAAATCCCAGCCAAAGGAGGAACAAAGAGGAAAAGCAAAAAATAGAGAAGAAAAGAAGAAGAGGAAGCGTGAGAGGGAGGGAGAACGGGAATGCAGATTTTTCTATGTTCCCTCTCTCTCTCTTCTCTCTTTTCTTTCTTTCACATTTAATGCCCACCAACTAAGCCCATTTGGCAAGCTCTCATTGGGCCAATAATTTCTCCTCTGACCTTCAAACACCAAGGCACCATACACATATGTACACCATATAATTACTTAAGTAGATATTTTCGATCCTTAGTACAATACACACAATCCACTAGATATTTGCCTTTCATCCTTGTTACAAAAAAACACACACACTAGATACAACCAGAACAAATACCCTACATCCATACACCACATGCACACTAAATAATTTCCCACACTTAACTTATTTAATTAATTACTTTGCAATTAAGTCCTTATTTTCAAATTCCCTCATGCACAAATTACCGAAATACCCTTCACTTAACCGACTTAGCTTGCCGATTCCGACTAGGCCCAATTTGGGGTGTGACAACTCTTCCCTCCTAACAGAATTTCGTCCTCGAAATTCACTTATACCGGAAGGATTTCCCAAACACTACACTTCCAGTCACCTACAAACTCGTACACTTCACTTTCAAACTACTCACTTGCTTACACTTATCGCCATCACTATACTCTTAAATCACTTTCTTATATTCGAATCAAGTACATTCACCAAAATAATCATTACTCAAATGCACAACCGAAATTGAAGCTCAAACACTTCACGCATAAACCGTTTCTTTCACTAATAGCTACAATAATCCTTTAATACTTCAAGGATATCCGTCGTACATACCGTTCTTACTAACAATACTTCCGTCAAACTCCAAAATCTTTTTACATTCACTTGCATAAGATTCTGAAATACTACTTATACTTAGCTTCAACACAACACAGAACACTTTCCTTAACAATTGTTATGCTCGCCATTTCCACCCTTAGTCTTAATATCAAATACTCCATGCACATCTTGTCAGCTTTCTCTCAATCAAAACGCATATGCAAATGCTTCTCATGTATAGTCAAAAGGGATGATGATGCAATGAAAATGCGATGACTTATGTATGCAGAGTGATGCTGAGGTAATGCAATTGATGCTATAGTGATGCACTTTATCCCATCCCCATGATTCGATATGCTTTTATTCAAACACTTTTCTGGAGAGAGCTGACAGGTATACAGAGTATTTACCAAAACCCTACTGAATCCAAGTGCCCTTCTTTCTCAAAGTACCAAAACAATCTTCACTCAAAAATATCAAAACAAGACTTACCGGGAGGCTCTGCAGACTCTGTCACTTCACTGCGGTGCGCAACAAATCCTGATGGTACACGGGCTGCTCAAAACCATTCCTCTACATCCTTTCTAGCTTGCCGAGCTAGATTTTCACTCATCTTCTTAGGACAATCGGCAATGTGGTGTCCCAAGCTGCCATATCTGAAATAAGCTCCAGTCATCATTCGACACAACCCCAGTGTCGCTTCTGACAGTGCGAACATACCGGTGGCCCCCACATCTTCTTACACTTGTCCCAATGTTGCTTTTGACATTGTTGACACATCAGAGGTCCTTGAATCCTTTTTCCCGCTGACACTTCTCTACCCGACACCTTTCTTTTCTAAGGTACACTCTGAACAAAACCTTGAGAAATCCGAGGAGCAGTCAGCCTATCCAAAATCCAAATTAACCCTTACACTAACATCCTATTATCGGAAGTAGGACCGAAATTTCCAACCGAAGGATGCTCAAAAACACTCTTGTTAGCACTAATTGGGTTCGCACTTTTCGTTGTCTCGCCCACATTCTCACTAGGATCAGACTCCATCTAAACATGACACAAGACAAGACACATTTGCATTAGGCCACAACTCAAAACTGACTCACATGCAAAGACACGACACTTAACAAAAAAAGGCAACCAGAACCGCCAAACCTGGGCTCTGATACCACTAAATGTAACACCCCCTACATCCCCGTTGGAAGGACGCGGGTGCGCTACCGACGCTCACTCATACACATGCGCACATGCACAAAGCGGAAGCATACATTCATACAAAAAAATATACGGAGATACAGCGGAAATTAAAACTTTAAGGAAACAATAGTTAAACATACATTAACTCACATACATACATATAATCATTCAGCGGAAGCATAAGCCGAAAGATAAAACTAAGAAATAATTGAAAACATAATTACAATAAGATCCTTAAATATAATTACATATACATAAGACTAGAGAAAAACAAAAGCCAAAATATAGAGGTTGAGCAAAATACAAAACTTCTAACTCCTATGTGGCCGACCTTGCAGATGCGTGACTTGAAGGGAACCAAACCTGCCACCTGCACGGGAAAAGAACCCGTGCTAAGCGATAGAAGCTTAGTGGGGAAAACACACAAGTAATATGGACAACCATTCACAATGGTCGTCAAGGCATAACACATGCGAATGGCAAATGTGGACATTCATAACACATATATAGCCAGGCTTGCATAATTAAAGGCATTCATTCGAGAACTCGCCTCCATATACTTACCGAGGTATCAAGTATTAGAACCTTACCGTGTACAGTCACAAGAGATATTACGCAAGCAACTATCATGCCAAAGTACCCATGCATTAACGGAAAACCCATTCACTTGCAACACAATTACCATATAATAACGTACCCAGCTATCATGCTAAGAACACTAGCTATCTAAACATACATTTGTCATGCCATAACACACATTAGCCGAACCTAAGGGAAGACGTCAAACACCACACTTCCACTACACAACTCTATCACATAAAATATCATGCCACGAACGAAGACACATGACAATATGCCGAATATACCACAATAGTCGAGAACAAGGAACATATAGCAAACTATTACATTCAAAGCATACACTAATTCAAAGTCAGATTCTTATACACTTTAATTCGCCTCATCATCATCCAATACCACACATACACTTACCGAAGCTGATCCACATGCGTTGCACCCCAAATAATACATATGTGATCATTCTATAGTCCAGATCGCCTTGTTATGTCTACTAATTCACATGCTGCCATAATAGTTAACAGTACAGAATCATATTCATATACATACTAATTAACCATATCAATTCGTAACTTAAGCTCACATTCATATACATATTATTTCATATGCTTATAACCTAACTAGTCGGATTCACATTCTCATAAGCATAACATAATAAAGTATATTCATAGCATTTGAAAGATCATGGTCACAGTCATGCATGTCTTAATTCCAGTACTTATATCCATAACTGATGGTATACAAATACATTCACAATATGATATACATATATATATACAGATAAATATGTTCAATTTACATATTTGAGTCACACTCAACCCATTCAGAAATTCATAATCACATTCGAATACATAACTAATTCACATGTCCAAAATCGTGCTCATTCGAATATCACGTTCTCTTGTTCATATCTGATAAAACAAATAGAATACCTGCTAACTAAAAATAGTGGATAACGAATGAACTGACAGTACCTTACGGGTACGAATCGAATACTGACATCACCTTAAGGGTGCGAATCGAATACTGACATCACCTTACGGGTGCGAATCGAATACTCATATCACCTTACGGGTGCGAATCGAACACATTAAAGGTTTCGCGAAGAACCACACAGGGGACCTGATCAGGGTCCAAACGTAACTGAGGGCTGCAGCTAAAAGACTCTATTAGGCATGCCTAACTATCTACTAGACTGACTCTCGTAGGTCACGCATAAAAGAATTCATGTTGCGAGTCACATAATATAGTTCGAAATGTCAGTCAAGCATAATCCACTCAATCCATTCTACAATATCCCAAAATCATATATATATATACATATATGCATATTCGTATCATGGATTCACATTCATATAACTCATAAGTTAATAGGTATAGGACTTATAGGCCCTAAAAGAAACTCGAGTTCAAAACCAAACACCAAGAGAAAACTCATTCAGCATAACAAGGCTGTCGCACTCGCGACAGAGACCATAGTTAAGTAGATATTTTCCATCCTTAGTACAATACACACAATACACTAGATAATTGCCTTTCATCCTTGTTACCAAACAACACACACACTAGATACAACCACAACAAATACCCTACATCCATACACGACATGCACACTAAATAATTTCCCACACTTAACTTATTTAATTAATTACTTTGCAATTAAGTCCTTATTATCAAATTCCCTCATGCACAAATTACCGAAATACCCTTCACTTAACCGACTTATCTTGCCGATTCCGACTAGGCCCAATTTGGGGTGTGACAATGTTTATCAAGTTATATTCATTTGAACATGTCTTAATCACAAGTTCATACTTAGAAATAACCTAAAACCGAAACATAGTCAATGGAAATAGAAGGATTTTGTAACCACAAACCTCAAATCCTTGCTTAGCACTTCTCAAGTGTCCTTTCTGATGCCTTACCTTTAAGAGGAATCTTCCTCTCCTTCTAATCCTAACCATGGCTAAATATAAACAATGGAATAACATTAAATATATACTTCCTTTTTACAAAATAGCTTCATAATCATGTTCTACACCCTTGAAAATACCCATATAAACCTTTAAACGCAATTAAAAATACCCAAAACACTTACCTCAATTTTCACCCTAAACTTTAAATACTTAGTTTTCTTCACTTATAATGCTCCAAATGGACTCCACTTGCTATTTTTGTGTAATAAAGGGACTGAGATTTTTTTGGGAGGCTAAGATTTGGGGGAAGATTGAAGAAAAGAAGAAGAAAAATGGAGGAAAATGAGAAAAATGGCATTCGGTTTGGAAGAAAGAAGAGAGAGGCGGTGGAGAGCAGATTTCTCTAGAGAAATATGGCCATTTTCTGCCTTATATAGTTTCAAAATGAACTGAACTAGTCCAATCGAAGCATTCCAACCGATTTGAACTAAAATTTTAGTTTTTCTGCAATTTTTCACTCCCAACCAATTCTATTATTCTTAAAACATCAACAATAGCCTCCCTACAAATTTTTAACTCAATCGAATTCGATTTGGGGCCCGTTTCACTTAAATCGGTCTGATTCAACCTTATTCCGTTCTACCATAAAATACCATTCTAATGTTGTCAAAAATAATAGAAAATTATTTTATAGCTGTACACTTCCCACTTTATACCTTTTTCAGCTCAATAACTATTTTTAAAAATTTAGTCAAAACTCAGTCAAACTTCGGTTCGATTTGAACCGAACCAAAGGCCAACTTCAGAATAACTTTCGGAGACCTATTTGACTCCGTTTTCACTCCAAATTTCACCATTAGACTCCTGACGGCCCATAGATCGATTTTATCAAATAATAAATTTTCTACAATACACTGTAGACATTTGTTAATACACTGTAGACATTCACTAATACTTCCAAGCCAATGTTAGGGCCATTACAAAAAGAGAAGAAAAGATGAAGAAGAAGAACAATTACTTACCCAAAGCTGGAAATTTGCCAAAATCAAATCAAAATGAACAAGTTTTAAAAGAAGATCAAAGGATCAAGAGATGGGAAGAAGAGAAGAAGACGAGGAAGACAAAGAGGAAGAGAGGCAGAAACGTGAGGAGAAGCAGCTGTCCCTCACGTTCTCTCTCTCTCCTTCTTATTAACTCTTCCAAATTCTCTTCCTTCCACTTTTCCAATTTTAAGAGGTGACAATGGCAAAGTTCACTTCTAATCCTTCCTCTTTACTTCTCCACATAATCAATTCACCCAATTAAAATAAATCATGCAATAACTCACAAATAAATGCCCAAAACTACTAGGGTGGGAATCAGGGTGTTACAGCTATACATAGCATACTCCTTACCCGAAATAGGTTGAGTTAGGATTGGTGCGTCAACTAACATCCTCTTTAGCTGCTCGAAACTAGCTTGGCACTTATCAGTCCACTCAAACTTAACTCCCTTACGAAGTAACTTAGTAAGTGGAGAAGCAATTACTGAGAATCCCTTCACAAAGCGACGGTAATACCTAGCTAATCCCAAGAAACTTTGTACCTTAGGCACACTCCTAGGTGGCTTCTAATTCATAACAGCTTTTATCTTAGCTGGATCAACCTTAATACCCTCAGAAGAGACTATGTGACCCAGAAAAGACATTTTTTTAACCAAAATTCACACTTACTAAGCTTCGTATAGAACCGATGCTCCCTTAAAGTCTGAAACACAGTTCTCAAATGCTATACATGCTCTTTCTCATTCTTTGAATATACCAATAAATCATCAATGAATACCACTATAAACTGGTCGAAATATGGCCTGAACGCTCTGTTCATTAGATCCATGAATGCAACAGGCGCATTTGTCAACCCGAATGGCATTATAAGAAATTCATAATATCCATATCGAGTCCTAAATGCAGTCTTAGGTATATCCTCCTTTTCACTTGCAACTGATAATAACCAGATTGCAGGTCAATCTTAGACCAACTCCCTTCAACTAGTTAAACAAATCCTCAATTGTTGGTAACGAATATCTATTCTTTACTATGACTTTAGTCATCTATCTATAATCTATACACATCCTCATAGTCCCATCTTTCTTCTTCACAAACAACACTGGTGCTCCCCATAGAGACACACTTGGTCTTATGAAACCCCTATCCAACAACTGTTGCAACTGAGTCTTTGTAGTGGCCAAAATACCAGCTTAGAAGTGTACAGTGAATGTCTACTATATTTCTAGCATGATTTTAGGGTAGAGTGATGCCATAAGTATGATATTATGGAATAATATGAAGTGTTAAGTGTGTTTGTGGTATAGCAATTCCAAGGTGATTAACCTTAGGGTGGCTATATAGTCGACCCGGCGTCCATCGGTCGAAAAATTCTAATTTGGTGAAAATGATCTTTGGGTCGTCAAGAGTCTAGTGATGAAATTTGGAGTGAAAACGGATTTAAATTTGTATCCGAAAGTAATTTTGAAGTTGGCCTCCGGTTCGGTTCAAATTTAATCGAAGGTTGATCGAGATATGACCGAATTTTTAGAAAATGATTTTTAGTTTAAATGGGTGTAGTGTGGGAAGTGTATAAGCTTCAAATGATTTTTAGTAATTTTTTACAGCTTTAGAGTTGAGTTTTACGGTAGAATTGGTAATGGTTGAACCGGACCGATTTGAATGAACTGGTGCCTAAATGGACTCTGATTGAGCTGAAAATTTGTAAGGAGACTATTTTTAATGTTTTAAGAATAGTGGAATTGGTTGGGAGTGAAAAATAAGGTGAGGAACACATAGGTACCTTGAAATAGTGCAAATGAACCGAAAAACCAAAATTTTTGTTTAAATCAGTCGAACCACTTCGATTGGACCGGTTTACTTCATTTAAGGTCTATATAATGGGTGAATTGGCTGGATTTCTCTAGAGAAATCAGCCAACCCACCTCTTTTCTCTCCCTTAGTGTGGCTGAATAGTGTTCTTCATCTTCTTCTTCATTTTTATTCAACTATCAACCAATCTCTCCCCAAATTTCAACCTCATAGATAAATTTTAGCTCCTCTATAACCCTATAGAAGTGATTGGAGTTCATTTTGTGCACTGAAAGTGGGAAAAATCTTGTGTGCAAGGTGTAGGTCTTGTTTTGAGGCATGAGATTTAGGAGTTTATAATTCGATTTATTTATCCCTATGGGGGTTTTCAAGGATGTAGAGTTCATTTATGATGTTAGTTTGTAAAATGGAAGCATGGTTTTGATGTTATGTGGACTTTTGTATTTGGTCTATGTAGGAAATCAAGGTGAAGGAAGAATTTCTCCAAGCAAAGTAAAAGAAAAGGAAACTTATAGAGGCCTAGAGCAAGGATTTGAGGTTTGTGGTTACTCAATCCATCTATTTCCATTTATTTGCGTTGGATTTTAGGTTATGTTTAAGTATGACTATAAGATAAATGCATGATTAATTAAATCTAACTTGATAGTCATGTTTAGTAGGCCTAAAATAGTGTATAAACATGCTTAGATGAAATTAAAACAATTTGGTATAAAAACTCTAATAGTGGCCGAATGATAAATTAAGGGAAACATAATATTTTAATGAGTTTTAAGGCTTGTAAATGGTGTTTATAATATGTTTAACATGTGTATTACAAGATGGAATAATGAAAAGATTGAAAAGTATTCATAATGAATTTGTGTTGGTTTGGCCAAATGGCTAACTAAGGGTTTAACTGAGATATATAATGAAATATGGCATGTAAATGGTGTTTATGGTATGTTTAACATGTAAAGAGTATGATTGAGTGGTTAAATGGAATTAAAGTGCATGGTATGAAAATTGGATGCTTTGGCCGAATGGTATATATGAAGTTTAAAGAGTGTGTTTTGACAAGTATCGATAAATAATGGCATAATATGGTTAATAGTGGATAAATAAAAGTGTATGTAAATTTATAAGTGAATATGAGAAGTTGGCCAAATTATGCATGTGGATATAATGAGATATTTATGTGTAATTTGATGATATATTGCCCTTAGTAGTTGTCTGGTAGTGAAATCTAGTTCAGGATATAATTAGCTAGCCATAAGAATTTCAGACCATGGTACGAGTCATGGCGACTCGTTATTGATAAGCCAATGACGGTCTATCACAGTGTATAATGTTTAAAAGTGCTCAGTGTAGCGCAGTGCAGTGAGAATGATCCTATTGGGGTCATTATATAGTGTAGTTGATTTGTGGGGTCTACATCCCGTATATTCGATTAGTAGATTTTCTACTGTTTCTATACTAGGGGCATTATGGTAATTAAATGATAAAATTGATTAAAATAGTAATAAATGTGAAAATATGTGAAAACAGGACTAAAATGGAATAAATAGAAAGTTTAGGGGTAAAATGGTAATTTTACATAAAGTTGGTAAAAAGTGTAAAAGCTAGGTAAAAAGTGTAAAGGTAAGGGTAATATGGTAATTTTGGTAAAATATGAGGTTAAAAGGGTAATTTGGTGAAAGAGCGATAAAGTAGGGACCTAATTATAATTTTGAGAAATTATAAGATTAAAAGTTGAAATTTGAAGTAAAAAGGGTATTTTGGTAATTAAAGAAGTTATTAAGGGGTAAAAGTGGAAAATAAGTTTAAGTGAGGTTAAAAGTGTAAATATTGAATAATTAAGTAAAAAATGAGGACATAAATGGTATTAAGTGAAAAGTGAGGACATTTATGTAATTAATGGAAAAGATAAGGGTAAAATTGGAAACCATGGAAAAGTATTAAGGGTAAAAATGTAATTAAGGAAATAAAAATTGGAATGGTAGGATTAAACCGTAATTAGCGTATAATATGCTTTAATGTGTAATTATGTGATTAATTGCTGAGTTAATTAGGTAATATAGTAAAGATAATAAATAAAATATATCAATATAGTTAATTGGATAATTAATTTAGGAGTGAAAATTTATGGATTTGTAACCACCACTGGGTATATTAATGCTCAGCACGTAGTTTTTTTTTACTGCGTGTAGGTAAGCATTCGGTCGGAGCGGCATACCTCAGTCCATTGGAGCAAGCAGGAGAAAAGAATTACAAGTTTACTTTTGTATGTTTTGGTTAAGTATGGCATGTATATATATATATATAAAGTAAATTTGAGATGGTTTATATGATAGTTATGATGTATTTATTTATATGGATACTATGACTGCTTGAATGGATTTTTGAGACTATGAATGGCATGGTTTTGAATGATATATTGTTGTGCCCTTGTTGGGGCTATGGATTTTCAAATTTGCAGGTTTGGGTAGTAAGAAATATAAGCCGTCATACTCCCGAAATTTTGACGAAATGAATAGTAACATCAGTTATAGGTCAATCGGCAATAAGTAATAAGTGAAGTGTAAGTGAACAAAAGATTAAGTGTATTAAAGGAAAGAAAGAAAAAAAAATTTAACCACAAATTAGGTCAAGTGTAAGACAGCCTTAATACAGTCATAGTAATCACACAATCAATCCTAGGTCGGCAGTATACATACAGTGTATAAGGGTGTTACATTCATTTGGTATCAGAGCGAGGTTTAGGCGATTCTAAGATTGGAGTGGGGTTTTGTAAGTGAATGTATATACATGCCAATGATAGTGAATATTATCTTATGGTACTGATGTATGCATGTTCCTTGTTATAGTGTATAAATCGCGTCCGATCAAAGCTATAGTGTTGGCGATGGTGAGAGTGGGGCCTCAGCTAGTGTTGGTCGAGCCGGGACTTCACAACAACAGTCGACTCCTCCAATGGCTCCTCCTCCGCCATAACCTGATTTCCTAAATATGATGCCAGATTATATTCAACACCGTATCAGAATGGAAATGGCTCAGCAACCTCCAGTGCCAGTGCACCCCGCTGCTCCACCTCAGAAGAAGCTGATTTTAAAGCACCTTAAGAAAATGGGAGCTGATGATTTCTTTGGGCATCTATGCAAGTGGAAGAATGGTTATTCCGTATTAAAAGAATATTTGAGATTTTGCACAGTACACCGGAGGAAAAGTTTGAAGTGGTAGTTGCACTACTTCAAGGTCCAGCCTACTTTTGGTGGGACTCAGGGAGAAAACACACCCCAGCTGACCAGTTGACTTGGGAGTACTTTTTTGATTAGTTTGAGAAGAAATATATAGGAGCTGAGTATAAAGCCTCGATGCAAGATGCTTTTTGGAGGCTCCGACAAGATAACAAGACAGTGGCTGAGTATCAAAGAGAATTTGAGAGATTGGGTGCTTACTTGGATGATTTGCTGAGGACGGAAGATCGATTAATGGAGAGATTTGAGTGGGGTCTGCCCAACCACATTAAATAGATTGTGAGTGGCCAGCGACATCCAGATTTGAGATCTTTAGTAGCAGCTGCTATTAAAGTTGAGACAACACAGACAGATGAGGCAGAGAGATAGACACTATTCCATCAGAAAAGGAAATCGGGTCAGTCTAGTGACACAGGTGGTCAAGTAAGAGATCCAAAGTGCAACCACCATCTCAGAGCAGAGGTTCAGTAGCAACGGACCCGAGGAATCCTATTGGCAGCAGTGTACCAGTGTCCTCAGTGGGTAAAGCACCCCGAGGCAGAGGCAGAGGCACTCCCCAGCAGTGTAGCCATTGTGGTAGATCCCATCCTGGCGAGTTTAGATATTTATCAGGTGCCTGCTTCAAATGTGGTTCGAAGGAGCATTTGGTGAGAGATTGTCTATATGTGGTGCCGATGCCAGTAACCCCCCCCCCCCCAGCTTGGGGTGCGGTTCAGTACCCAGAGGCTGAGGTAGCGGGACCGCCTCTCATACATTATCTAGACCTCCCCCACCACCATCCCATGGTCAGGGACGAGCTATAGGCCGTACATATGCTGTGACAGCTCGAGATCAGGAGGATGCGCCCGACGTGATAGTAGCTAAATTTTCTTTATTTTCTCATTTAGTGTTTGCACTTATTGATCTCGGGTCCACACACTCCTATATTACTACAGACATTGCTCGAGGTAAAGGGTTAGATGAGTCATACCTAGATCAAGACATCTAAGTGAGCAACCCTTTGGGCTATAGTGTGATAGTGAATAAAGTGTATAGAGATTGCCCCATTAGTGTTCAGAGTTGTGTCATCCCAGCCAATTTGATTGAACTTACCTTCAAAGAATTTGATGTGATCTTGGGAATGGATTGGTTAGCCATTCACCATGTAATGGTTGATTGTAAAAGAAAAAGAGTCACCCTTAGAACTTTAGATGGTCAGGAGATAACAGTAGTGGGCCAAAGACCAGACTACGTTTCTAATGTGATTTTAGCCACTGCAACAAAGCGGTTAATCAGGAAGGGATGTATTGCTTATCTATGCTATGCAATGGATGCAAAGAAGGAAGCTCCTAAAGTATCAGATGTGCCAACATTGAGAGAGTTCTAAGATGTGTTCCCCGAAGATCTTCTAGGCTTGCCACCTGACAGAGAAATTGTGTTCTCTATTGATATGGCCCCAGGCACTGCACTAGTTTCCATTGCTCCGTATAGAATGGCACCAATGAAATTAAAAGAATTGAAGATTCAGCTGCAGGAATTGCTTGAAAAAGGCTTTATTAGGCCGAGTACCTCACCATGGGGAGTACCAGTGTTATTTGTGAAAAAGAAAGATGGATCTCTTAGGCTATGCATAGATTACCGGCAACTAAATAAATTGACAATCAAGAAAGAGTATCCACTACCACGCATTGAAGATTTATTTGACTAGTTGAAAGGTGCAGGTGCATTCTCAATGATTGATTTGAGATCGGGCTACCATCAGTTGAAGATAAAAGAAGCAGATGTGCCCAAGACAGCTTTTCGTACCAGATATGGTCATTATGAATTTCTGGTGATGCCTTTCGGACTTACAAAGGCACCAGCAGCTTTTATAGACCTCATGAAATGGATTTTCCACCCTTATTTGGATTAGTTCATAGTGGTCTTCATTGATGATATCCTGGTGTATTCAAAGACCCCAGAAAAACATGACAGGCATTTAAGAATTGTTTTGCAGACTCTTAGGGAAAAGAAGTTGTATGCCAAATTCAGTAAGTGTGATTTCTGGCTAAATGAAGTGTCATTTTTGGGCCATGTAGTGTTAGCAGAAGGTATCAAAGTGGATCCTAAAAAGATTGAAGCAGTGTCGAAGTGGAGAATACCCAAGAATGTCACACAAATTAGAAGCTTCTTGGGTTTAGCAGGCTATTACAGGAGGTTTATTAAAGGGTTTTCCTTGATTGCAGCACCTTTAACACGCCTACTGTAGAAAAATGTGAAGTTTGAGTGGACCGAAAAGTGTTAAGCAAGCTTTGATAAGCTTAAGAAGATGTTAACAGAGGCACCGGCGTTAACTCAATCCCAATCAAGTAAAGATTTTATCATCTACAGTGATGCATCCTTGAATGGATTAGGTTGTGTGCTTATGCAGGATGGAAAAGTGGTTGAATATGCCTCCCACCAGCTTAAGAATCATGAGAAAACTACCCCACACGTGATAGCAGTTATAGTGTTCGCACTAAAGATTTGGAGGCATTACCTTTATGGTGAAAAGTGTTACATCTTTACTGTAACAACCCGATTTGGCCCTAGAAGTTTTGACAATGTTTTGGCAGATTTTGATAAGTAAAAGAGTGAATCTAGATGTGAATATACGTGTTTACAAGTTATTAAAATTATAAAGTTTTGATTATTCTAATATGATTTGAAAAGAAGAGGGTGTGACTCTAGTGTGGGTTCTGTCGTGAGCACGACAGTGTCGCGGGCGTGACAGAATGCTTCACGAGAAGCCTAGCAGAGTTAGATTACTTGTTGTGTTATAGACATGTGGCAGTGTAGGGGAGTGACAAGTGGCATTGTAGGAGGCTGACTCATGGCTACAAAGGAGTGTGACACTTGGCATTGGATTTTTGTTTAAGTAAATGAATATATTAATTATAGTGATTAGTAGCACTAATGAGGGTTAGTTGGCATTTATTGGGTTTCGGATGAACTTTGACCGACTGCCCTTGGGTTTTTCTTTGGTTTTCTTTGCTTTTGGCATTTAGTCTTTAGCTCTTCTTTGGCTATTGGTCGTGCTCCTCTTGTCTTGCCATTTCCTTTTCCTTTTCTTCTTCATTTGCTTTACTCTTTGAGAGAACCACTTAGGTGGGTTGAAGAGAGTGTGTTAAAGGTAAGTGTGGTTGGGTTTCCGATCTGACCTCCTTTTTCTTTCTGTTTTTTATTTAAAGTGAAAAATAAGGTTTGATTTTTGGATTTTCTTTGTATGATTTTGTTGAAGCTATAAACAAGAAATTGGATAAAGGGAAGGAGAAGATCGCCAACGAGTAGAGAACTGAGTTTAAGCTCCTAGAGGTTGGGATCGTGTGCGGATTTAACTTTTGTTCATTTTGATTACTTGTGGTGTTTTCATGATATATGTGTGTATATGCTTATGATTTATGGGTATATATGTTTTGAGTAGGTGAATTGATCAATTGAGTGTGTATGTTAATTATAATGTTGATTTAGCAAGTTCTGTTTATGTTGCATCTGAGCGCTGTTAAGTGTTTTCATCATAAGTAGAGTTATAGACTTCTAAATCAAGTGATTGTTGAGCCATTAGAACCATGACATAAATATCTATTAATGCTTTTGAAATGACTGTGGGCCCATTCTTGCTATAGGACCCTATAAATTGCAAAAAATAGAGGTGTCTTTACTTTGGCCGGTTCATTTGAGTAGTTCATTTTGTTTAGGTCATATCTTAAGTTTTAGATGTCTAATTGACATGAAACTTGTTTCATTTGAAATTTAACTTCCTAGGGACCAATTGTTAAGCAGGACACTTTGCCTAGAAATGACGTTTAGAGGTCAGTTTAGATGATACAAGTTTGAGGTGAGAAGCAGTCTTGTGAAGGTTCCTGACGGAGTCTTCTATCGCAAGCGCGACAGAGAGGGTTATATGTAACACCCCTTACCCATACTCAGGCGATCCCATCTGATAAGGAGTGAGATGCCGTATGAGTAGAGGTGCCACCACACAGATACAGAATAGACAAATATTCATACATCAACATACATACCAAAATACAGGGTAATTTAAAACTTTAAAAAACTATTCATGAAATAAGCTGATCATGCATTAATATAATGGAAATCATTACATTACTGTTCTGATCAACAAAGAGATACAACAATTAATTACAAATCCCAAAATTACATAAACAAAAGCGGAAGCTATTACAAAACCAATATAAGAGAGTTCTATACAAAAAGAAACTCAAAATACAAAACTCAGTCCTATTCTAAACCCTGCTGCGTTGGCATGGACTGCGGCGACTCTCCCCAAGCAACTCCTTCCGCACCTGCACGGGTAAACACACCGTGCTAAGCGATAAACGCTTAGTGGGGAACACACATATAACATAAGGACAACCATTCACAACGGTCGTCAAGGCAAAACACAAGCGTTCGTCACGAATACCATACTCAAAGCACATCAATTACATAAGCATGCACATATACTAAAGCCATACATTCAGAAGCTCATGACAATATTCATATTCCCAAAACAGATTATACTTTCCATTTATGAGTTCACACATGTATCACATACATATCCTCATAGCACAATTCATACCAGGCACCTGCTGACTCGAGGGAGTGGATAACGAGTATACGGACAGTACTTTACGGGTACGAGCCGATACGGACAGTACTTTACGGGTACGAGCCGATAAATCAAGATACTTTTACTTTCACAAAACATTTTCAAAAGGGATCTTAAAGAAGATCCCAACACATAGGGGTTCGCGAGGAACCAAACGGGGACCTGATCGGGGTCCAAACTTATCAAAGGGCTGCAGCTATAGGCATGCCTAACTATCCACTTTCTAGACTCTAGCAGGTCATGCATAAACCATTCAATACATTTTATAATATTCCAAAATCATCATCATACATGTACGTAGTCGTATCATGGATCCGCATTCATAAAATTCATAAGATATCAAGCATAAATCTCATAGACAATAAAGGAAACTGGAGTTCAAAAACCGCACACAACAAAAGAAAACTCATTCAGCATGCAGGGATCTGTCGCGCTCGCGACAGAGACCGAAGTCTCTTCGCTGCACGTACGCGACGAATTTCGCGACCGTGAGGAGGAAGGAAGGGCTAGGCTCTGTCGCGCTCGCGACAGAGAGCAAATATTGCTGTCGCGTGCTCGCGATAGCACTTGGCCAGCATCGCGTTCTGTCGCGCTCGCAACAGAAGGTGCCCAACACTTCGGCTATCACGGGCTCGCGACAGCGAAGCTCCAAAATGCCGATCTCTGTAGGGCTCCCGACATCATCGCGATCGTGACAGCGTCGGGTTTTACAAAATCTGCAGAATTCTGCAGCTTTTCTTCTTCCCTCACACAACCACAAACACACAAAACTCATCCAAAAACCTCTTACCTCAAACCCAGCCATCCATTAGCATCAATAACCACAATATAACATTAATCAACAAGAAATTTCACACCATTCATTAATTTAAACCTCCAATTCCAAGAATCATCCAAAACCCCAATTTATACACAAAACCACATCAACTCCAATAATATCACAATTAGCTCATGCTCTTGCAAGATCCACATTCCAAAACAAAAACCCATAGCATATACATCAAAATAAAGAACATATAACAACCTAAATCTATGAATCCATCCAATCTCATACATAAACATATATATACATGAAAACCAAGAAATTCCCAAACCTTAAAATCCTTAGCTCCTATTGCTTGGATCCACTAGTTCCAGCCTTCTCTTTGCCCTTTGGCTCGCGAGGAGGCTCAACTAAGCACAAACAAGCACCCAAACACCAAAAACACAAACCCTAACTTAGATCTAACCGAAGAAGAAGAAGAGAAAATGCATAAATAACACCAGGGAAAGCAAGAACTTACCAAGGAAGATGTAAGGGAGTAATTAATTCCACCACTTGAGCTTGAATCTAAGTAAAACACTTAGGAGAGTGCAAAGGAGGAAGAAGAAGAAGAAGAAGAAGAAGAGAAAACGGGAAAATGGGTTTCAAAATCTGATTTTCCCTTTTTCATTTTCTCTTTCCCCTCTTTCTTTCCCCTTTACACATGTCAACCATCTAGTGGAGGAGATTACTTACTCACACCCTAACTAAGTGTATCACATGCACACAATGAAACACCCTAATAATGCACCCTACAAATGTATGAATGCATACACACTACAATAACCCACTAGTGCATATCCTACTATGGTGCACTCAACCACACATAATGCAACTCCCATGCACACACACTACAATGGTGCATTCATGCACACACAAACCTGTCCCAACTAATTCACACCATGGTGCAACACACGCACACACACGCACTAAAAAACCCCAAATCATGCAATATTACCAAAATACCCTTATGATTATGCTAAAACACATACAAATACATACACACACATGGCTCATTCTACTAGGGGGCAAACGGGGTGTGACAACTCTCCCCTACTAACAAGAATTTCTTCCTCGAAATTCTCACCTAAATTGAACAACTGCGGGTACTGAGTTCTCTTTGACTTCTCCGGTTCCCATGTTGCTTCCCCGACCCCATGGTGATTCCACAAAACCTTGACCAAAGGAATCTGTTTGTTCCTCAACTGCCTTACTTCCCGAGCTAAGATAGCTCTAGGCTCCTCATCATAGGAAAAATCAGACCGCACTTGAACCTCTTGAACCCACAACACATGAGAAGGATCCGATCTATACCGACGGAGCATCGAAACGTAAAACACATCATGAAGCTTCGATAATTCCATCAGCAAAGCCAATCTGTAAGCTACTGGACCAACTCTTGCCAACACCTCATACGGACCAATAAAGCGAGGACTAAGCTTTCCTTTCTTCCCAAACCGAAGCGCTTTTCTCCAAGGAGAAACTTTAAGAAAGACTTTGTCCCCAACTTCAAACTGTACATCTTTTCTCTTCAAGTTGGCAGAAGACTCCTGTCGATCCTTAGCTGCTTTCAAATTCCGTTGCACAACTCTGATCTTCTCCTCTGTATCTCTAACCAGATCTGGCCCAATCACTGACCTCTCAGATAGCTCTGTCCAACAAACTGGTGTCCTATACTGTCGTCCATACAAAGCCTCATACGGTGACATACCAATGCTCGACTAAAAACTGTTGTTGTAGGCAAACTCCATCAGCGATACATACTTATCCCAACTACCCGGAAGGTCCAAAACACAAGCCCTTAACATATCCTCTAAGATCTGAATCACTCGCTCGGACTGACCATCTGTCTGAGGATGAAATGCCGTACTGAAGTTCAACTTAGTACCCAAAGCTCGTTGTAACTCTTTCCTGAACTTAGATGTGAACCTTGGATCCCGATCTGAAACTATAGACAAAGGCACTCCATGCAACCGAACTATCTCATCCACATAGATACTGGCCAATCTATCCATCAGGTAATCCATCCTAACAGGCAAGAAGTGAGCAGACTTCGTGAGTCGATCCACAATAACCCAAACAGAATCATGCTTTTTCTGAGTCAAGGGTAACCCAGAAACAAAATCCATAGCGATGTCATCCCACTTCCACTCGGGAACAGACAAAGGCGTGAGCAATCCAGAAGGAACTTGGTGCTCAGCCTTAACCTGCTGACATGTCAAGCACTTGGATACAAAGTCCACTATATCCTTCTTCATACCAGACCACCAATAAAATTGCTTCATATCCCGATACATCTTGTTACTCCCGGCATGCATGGTGAAAACTGTACTATGTGCCTCAACCAAAAGTTGTCTTCTTAACTCTTCATTATCCGGTACACACAAATGGTTTCTAAATAGAAGAACCCCATCCTGAACCGAAAACTCTGACTGCTTGCCTAAACTGACTTCTTGCACAATCCGCTGAAGCTTCTCATCAACCTTCTGAGCATCCACTATCCGCTGTCTCAAGGTAGGCTTGACCCTCAACTGAGCTATCAAAGCCCCATCTAAACCAAACCTCCATCTGAACCGTCTCAAAAACAAGGCAGAAACTGACTTCCGACTCAAAGCATCTGCGACTACATTGGCCTTACCTGGATGGTAATCCACAATGCAGTCGTAATCCTTAAACAGCTCAAGCCATTGACGTTGCCTCATGTTCAGCTCCTTCTGAGTCAGGAAATACTTCAAACTCTTGTGATCCGTAAAGATCCTGCACTTCTCCCCATAGAGATAATGACGCCAAATCTTCAAAGCAAAAACAACCGCTGCTAACTCAAGATCATGCGTCGGATAATTTCTCTCATGTGGCTTCAACTGCCGAGAAGCATAAGCCACAACCTTACCTTCCTGCATCAGAACACATCCCAGACCAACACCCGAAGCGTCACTATACATAACAAACTCCTTACCCGAGATGGGTTGAGTCAGTATAGGAGCTTCGACTAACAACTGCTTCAACCTCTCAAAGCAAGCCTGACACTTATCTAACCACTCAAACTTAACTCCTTTCCTCAGCAACTTAGTCATCGGAGCGGCAATCACAGAGAAACCTTTAACAAACCGACGGTAGTAACCCGCCAGACCAAGGAAACTCAGCACTTCCTGAACATTCCTAGGCGCTTTCCAATCAACTATCGCCTCAATCTTACCTGGATCTACTTGAATACCCTTAGCTAAAACTATAAGGCCCAAAAACGACACTTTCCGAAGCCAAAAATCACACTTACTCAACTTGGCAAACAACCGATGTTCCCTTAACACTTGCAAAACTAATCGGAGATGCTCCTCATGCTCACTCTCATCCTCGGAATACACCAGGATATCATCTATAAACACCACCACAAACCGGTCTAAGTATGGCCTAAACACTCTATTCATCAAATCCATGAATGTCGCTGGAGCATTAGTCAAACCAAACGGCATAACAAGGAACTCATAATGGCCATACCGAGTCTGAAATGCAGTCTTAACCACATCCTCATCCTTAACACGAAGCTGATAATACCCCGACCGAAGATCTATCTTAGAGAAAACACCGGAACCCCGAAGCTGATCAAACAAATCCTCGACTCTAGGCAACGGATACTTGTTCTTCACTGTGACCTTATTGATCTGCCTGTAGTCGATACACATCCTCAAGGATCCATCCTTCTTCTTAACAAACAGAACCGGAGCTCCCCATGGAGATATACTGGGTAAAATAAACCCCTTATCCAATAGCTCTTGTAGCTGAGTTTTAAGTTCTCTCAACTCCACAGGAGTTATCCGATAAGTTGCTTTCGATATAGGTGCAGTACCCGGCATAATCTATATGGCTAGCTCAACTTCCCTCTCTGGAGGCAAACCCGGCAAATCACTTGGAAAGACGCCACTAAACTCTCGAACCACAGGGATGTCCTCAATCCTAACTTGATCCCTCTTGGAATCCAAAACCACAGCCAGAAAAGCCTCACAACCTTTCCTCAAAAACCTCTTGGCTTGAATCGCAGAAATCACATTGTTCACGGAACTCGTACCCAAACCTCTTACAAACACTGGAGCTCGATTCCTATCCCGAAGCATGAAGGTCTTCCTATGACAATCAACTACAGCTCGATGCTTGCCCAACCAATCCATACCCAAAATCAAATCATACTCTCTGAAGGGCAACTCTATCAAATCCATTGTGAACTCTACACCTTCCACAAATAAAGGGCAATTCCTATAGACTCTAGTCAGGCTGACACTATGCCCTAATGGATTGGTCACACATATCTCATAGTCTAACTGATCTACCACATGCAACTTATCAATAATCTTATCCGTGCACAAATATGAGTGTGTGGAACCAGGATCTATTAGAGCATATAATTCAGTGTCATGGAGTAGGAACTTACCAGCAATCACATCAGGGGCATCCTGCTCCTCTCTGCCTCTAACTGCATAAGCTCTAGCTGTAACTGGAGGAGGACGCTCAACAGTCTCAGAAACAGCTCCATCTCTAGGTCGACCGCCTTGACCTCTACCTCGGCCCCTACCTCTTGCAGCCTGAGAAGCATTCGATCCGACTCCACTAGCTCCTTTCTGCGGACCCAAATCTTCACCCAACTGGGGACAACTAGCCAGACGGTGCTCGGTGCTCCCACACTTAAAACACCCACCAGTGAGCCACCTACACTCACCTCGGTGAACCCTGTTGTAATGCTCACAAACAGGCAAAGCATCAGATCGGCCACCTCTACCAGTACTAGCTACTGCAGCTGAACCTTGCCTTCTTCCTCTTGTAGCCGAACCAGCTGATGGCTCATCTTGCGGGTTCCTAGATCTCTTACCCGAAGATGAGGAAGAACCACCTCTTGCAAAATTCCTTCACTGAGCTCTCTCTCTAAGCAAAGATTCCGACCTCTCCGCCCTCATGGCAGCCTCTGTAATCTGATAGTAACTGGCCCCAGGCATACACATCAAAGAAATCAAAGCAATCTTCAAGGACTCGTTCAACCTGGCTTCAAAATGCTTGCATCTGAAGTCATTCGTCATAACCCCACGCGGAGCATACCTAGATAACCGATTAAACTCCTTCTCATAGTCCGAAATTGACATGGCCCTCTGCCTCAAACTCAAAAATTGCGCCCATCTTGTGTCCCTATAAGCCTGAGTCACATACTTCTTAGTGAACTCCTCACTAAAGAAATCCCAAGTGGATCAGGCATCTGAGGTCGCCTACATACCAACTCCCACCATTCGTAAGCCGACCCTTGAAGCAAGGCCATAGGACACTCAACTTGCTGATCGGGAGGACACCTGACTTCCCTTAAAGCTCTCTTTACCTTGTCAAGCCACTTCTCAGCTAACTATGACTCATCAAGCCCGGTCCCATAAAAATCCTCAACACCGGCTCTTTTTAAACTCTCTATCGGAGCTTTAGGGGCAGTCACCCTTTCCAAAACCCGAGCCATGTCCTGATGCAATCTGAACATTGCCGCAAAAGGCATGACAGCGACCTCGGGCTGGACCCTAGCACGTTGAGCCGACACCGAAACAGTAACAGATGGATCTACAGCTGGAGGATTCACACTTTCAGCGGATTCCTCAAGCGCACCGTGAGCAGAATCAGAATCCATCTAACAAATAAGAGGACAGCCACATCAGCCAACACAGACATAGACATATCCACACATAGCATCACACAGACAATCACCCAGAAATGCCTAAACCTAGGCTCTGATACCACAACTTGTAACACCCCTTACCCGTACTCAGGTGATCCCATCCGATAAGGAGTGAGATGCCGTATGAGTAGAGGTGCCACCACACAGATACAGAATATACAAATATTCATACATCAACATACATACCAAAATACAGGGTAATTTAAAACTTTACAAAACTATTCATGAAATAAGCTGATCATGCATTAATATAATGGAAATCATTACATTACTGTTCTGATCGACAAAGAGATACAACAATTAATTACAAATCCCTAAATTACATAAACAAAAGAGGAAGCTATTACAAAACAAATATAAGAGAGTTCTATACAAAAAGAAACTCAAAATAAAAAACTCAGTCCTATTCTAAACCCCGCTGCATTGGCATGGACTTCGGCGACTCTCCCAAAGCAACTCCTTCCGCACCTGCACGGGTAAACACACCGTGCTAAACGATAAACGCTTAGTGGGGAACACATATATAACATAAGGACAACCATTCACAACGGTCATCAAGGCAAAACACAAGCGTTCGTCATGAATACCATACTCAAAGCACATCAATTACATAAGCATGCACATATACTAAAGCCATACATTTAGAAGCTCATGACAATATTCATATTCCCAAAACAGATTATACTTTCCATTTATGAGTTCACACATGTATCACATACATATCCTCATAGCACATTTCATACCAGGCACCTGCTAACTCGAGGGAGTGGATAATGAGTATACGGACAGTACTTTACGGGTACGAGCTGATACGGACAGTACTTTACGGGTACGAGCCGATAAATCAAGATACTTTTACTTTCACAAAACATTTTCAAAAGGGATCTTAAACAAGATCCGAACACATAAGGATTTGCGAGGAACCAAACGGGGACCTGATCGGGGTCCAAACTTATCAAAGGGCTGCAGTTATAAGACTCTATTAGGTATGCCTAACTATCCACTTTCTAGACTCTAGCAGGTCATGCATAAATCATTCAATACATTTTATAATATTCCAAAATCATCATCATACATGTACATAGTTGTATCATGGATCCGCATTCATAAAATTCATAAGATATCAAGCATAAATCTCATAGACAATAAAGGAAACTGGAGTTCAAAAATCGCAATCAACAAAAGAAAACTCATTCAGCATGCAGGGATCTGTCGCGCTCGCGACAGAGACCGAAGTCTCTTCGCTGCGCGTACGCGACGGATTTCGTGACCGCAAGGAGGAAGGAAGGGCCAGGCTCTGTCGCGCTCGCGACAGAGAGCAAATTTTGCTGTCGCGGGCTCGCGATGAATCGCGTGCTCGCGATAGCACTTGGCTAGCATCGCGTTCTGCCGCGATCGCGATGGATGTCACGCTCGCGACAGAAGATGCCCAACACTTCGTCTATCGCGGGCTCGCGACAGCGAAGCTCCAAAATGCCGATCTCTGTCGCGTTCGCGACATCGTCGCAATCGCGACAGCGTTGGGTTTTGCAAAATCTGCAGAATTCTGCAGATTTTCTTCTTCCCTCACACAACCACAAACACACAAAACTCATCCAAAAACCTCTTACCTCAAACCCAGCCATCCATTAGCATCAATAACCATAATATAACATTAATCAACAAGAAATTTCACACCATTCATTAATTTAAACCTCCAATTCCAAGAATCATCCAAAACCCCAATTTATACACAAAACCATATTAACTCCAACTATATCACAATTAGCTCATGCTCTTGCAAGATCCACATTCCAAAACAAAAACCCATAGCATATACATCAAAATAAAGAACATATAACAACCTAAATCTAAGAATCCATCCAATCTCATACATAAACATATATATACATGAAAACCAAGAAATTCCCAAACCTTAAAATCCTTAGCTCCTATTGCTTGGATCCACTAGTTCCAGCCTTCTCTTTTCCCTTTGGCTCGCGAGGAGGCTCAACTAAGCACAAACAAGCACCCAAACACCAAAAACACAAACCCTAACTTAGATCCAACCCAAGAAGAAGAAGAGAAAATGCATAAATAACACCAGGGAAAGCAAGAACTTACCAAGGAAGATGTAAGGGAGTAATTAATTCCACCACTTGAGCTTGAATCTAAGTAAAAAACTTAGGATAGTGCAAAGGAGGAGGAAGAAGAAAAAGAGAAAACGGGAAAATGGGTTTCAAAATCTGATTTTCCCTTTTTCATTTTCTCTTTCCCCTCTTTCTTTCCCCTTTACACATGTCAACCATCTAGTGGAGGAGATTACTTACTCACACCCTAACTAAGTGTATCACATGCACACAATGAAACACCCCAATAATGCACCCTACAAATGTATGAATGCATATACACTACAATAACCCACTAGTGCATATCCTACTATGGTGCACTCAACCACACATAATGCAACTCCCATGCACACACACTACAATGGTGCACTCATGCACACACAAACCTGTCCCAACTAATTCACACCATGGTGCAACACATGCACACAGACGCACTAGAAAACCCCAAATCATGCAATATTACCAAAATACCCTTATGATCATGCTAAAACACATACAAATACATACGCACATATGGCTCGTTCTACTAGGGGGCAAACGGGGTGTGACATTATAAGAGTGATTTTCTTCTTGAATTTGAGCCCACGATTGACATGAATCAATTCCCCACCTTTACCCTCAACTAATTTATATATTTTGAGGTGTTTTCCTTCCCGAGTTGAACCTGTTTAGCACCGAAAGAATTTTGGAGTTTATGCCATGCTTGTTTAGGTGTATCAAATGGTTATACATTTAGTCATTTGGATAAATAATGCTATGGCATGAGAGTTAGTGTTGAACACGACATGTCATGTGATATGAATTGTTATATAATGCATTTGGTATAGTGTATAAAGCTTGTGTTGGTGTAATGTATTTGGGTATAGTACATAGAATCTTTTGGAATCTGGCTTCTGTCACGATCGCGACAGTACACCCCTTTCCGCCTTGTTCTATTTCTGGAAAATGTTTTCTTTTGTCTTGCTTTGCATATTTTTCCCTAGTGCATAGTGTATGCTTATTTGTTCTTTCCTTACATTAAAATTAGAGCTCCGTATTGGAAAATATATAGACATGATAGTATTTTGAATTATGATCCTTGTAGTATTAAGTACTCTGTTTTGAGTTATTGAGTCAAGCCTGAATGGTCAGAATAGTAGATAGATAAGCATGCTTATAAATGGTTAGAGTGCGGCTGCCATAGTGACCTTAGTTGGTTTAAAGACGAATACCCAGAGTAATCAGTTTGAGTTAGGTCTCTAGAGTTTGATACTATTTATCAGTATTTAAAGTAAAGTACCCGTATCCACGATTATTGAAAGTTCAGGCTAATGTATATCTCATAGAGTACAAAAGATGAAGTAGAGACTTGTAAATGCATCTGATTTTAATATGACATGTTGTTAATATCGTTTGCTATATACGGATTTTGGCATTATGAATAAGTTCAAGCATGTTGGTATTTGCTTACAAGATTGTGTACATGATTATTTATATATGACATGACAGTTGATATGCATGTATTATATGTTGTGACTTCGTTAGAAGTCTTTTGCTTCTGTTTATCCCCACTAAGCGTTATCGCTTAGCACGGGTGTTTATCTATGTAGGTTTTCAGGTTTGGATCAGAGGGTGCACATCTGCAAGTCAAGGCCACTAGGAGTTTCGTTTCGATCTTTTTTTGTATAAGATAGTAATAGAGTTTCTTACATTTTGAGTAACATCATTATGTACATACGAAGTATAGTATTGACATGTAAATGTTAACTATTTTATATATGTATACCGAAAACGAATATGTAATAATTATAAAACTTTTGTATTATGTACAGTTTATATATATGTCATAAGAACTTTTTGTTTGGCCCAAAGTATTCTTATCTTTTAATGTTAATGCTTTCGCTACAGTACATGTGTGTGTGTTAGAGTCCGCATAGTGCCCCGATTTTCCTTCCCGAGGGTATGGGGGTGTTACATTTATAGATCTCAAAAGCCTGAAATACTTGCTTACTCAGAAAGAACTCAATCTCAGACAGCAAAGATGGCTAGAATTGATTAAAGATCATGGATGTTTCATTGACTACCATCTAAGGAAGGCTAACATTGTGGCAGAAGCACTTAGTAGAAAGTTTATGGCGGCTTTGAAGGCTATGAATGTAAACCTAGATGTAGTTAACAGTGGTGTAGACACCGGGTCTTGAGGCAGTCCAAGTCAAAGTAACCCGATGAAGAGATCCACGTTGGTTTCCGGATAAATGGATGGAATTCAGAGATTTTTGTCTTTCAGTTTCACAAGTATTAAAATCTTTTTCGCTATAGCGTGAGGTTTTGAAAGAGTTTGGGAAATTTTGCTTGAAATTGGAAGTTTCGCTCCACAGACGGGATGACCGTCTGAAGTAGGGACGCCCATCTCTACTTGGGGGTGATCCCCGTCTCTATGCATAGTAGGGACGGCCCGTCTGTAGCTAGGGACGGACACGTGTTTGAGTAGAGACGCCCATCCCTAGTCTCACATTACGGCCCGTCTATAGCTAAGGACGGACACGTGTTTGAGTAGAGATGCCCGTCCCTAGTCCCGCATTACGGCCCGTCTGTTGCTAGGGACAAACACGTGTCTGAGTAGGGACGCCCATCCCTAGTCCCGCGTTATGGCCCTTTTGTAGCCAGATTTCCACGCCTGCCCTTAGTAGGGACGCCCGTCGGTATTTGCAGGGATGCCCGTCGGTAGTGGATCTGATCAGATAACGCTGGATTTGATAAAATTTAATCTCTAATCTTTCAAATAGGGATAAGTTTTGGTTAAAAATTGAATTTTAAAACTCCTTTTAAAATTCAAACTTTAAAACTGATGCTTATCTTATTTTATCTCCAAAATTCTATAAATTGCGAAGAAGAATTCATTTTTAGGGGTTAGAAAATTTTTGCAAATTTTTTGTGAGGAAAGTGACAAATTTTTGAGAGACTGGATTTTTTAGAAAAGATTTTTCGTGAGCAATTCACCAAAAAAGCTATAAAATCTCTGTTTATTTTCAGAATTTTATTTGATAAAAATTCTTCCAATTAATTGATTTATTTAAATACATCTTGCGAATTAAGCCAATTTGAGGTAACGAAATTCATTCATTTTCATCAATACAGCTAGTTCAAACACTCGATCGCTATCAAATTTTCAAGAAGGAAAAATACAAATTTTCTTGCTTTGATCTATTTTTATCTGATCCTTGTAGAGCATGCGGGGACCGAAACCATTCAATATTCACCCAAAAAGGTAAAATCCGAGGGCAAACATTCTGGATTAATACTTGTGCTATTTAATTAACTTATATTAAATATTTTTATTTTTTACCTTTTTTTTATCTTTTAACTCATTTCTTTTAAAAGTTTCCTATTATTTTTCTTTTTTACTTTATTCACCAATTTCGACACTGACATGTTTATTCCTATGAGTTATTTTCTGACAATTTGGATTTGGAGTTGTAAACGATGATGGTCGGGCCAATCTGAGGATTTCCATACGGGTTCTTTCTTCACTCTTGCCTTTTATTCATGTTATTATTAAGATTATTTCAATGTCGTTAAAGTGAAAAGGGCCAAAATACTTTATAGTAATTAATTTGGAATTTTTGCTAAATAAAAATGGGACCAATGTCTCAATTTTCTCTATACAAAATAAAATCATCACCTCAAAAGTGTTTTATAATTAATATGCATGCGAGGACCCATGTCCTCATCATTAATGAATACCCCGATTTATGCATGATTTGTATTTTATTTACAATGGGGGTTGTATTCCGCCCCTAGTTTTATTATAATTTATTTTGAGAATGTTTATTTTAATAATGCTTTACTTATTGCTTTTGACGTGAATGATTGCGCTTTAATTAAATGCATCGTGTGGAAAGTTGGTGAAATAATGAATTCAAAACTTAATCATAATATTGATCAAGGTATAAATATATGAGAAGTCCCGAACTCACTCTGGTCTTTGGGACTCAATGAGGCGAGAGGTCTAGGACTTCCAAGACACCTCTTGAGTCTCACCAAAAGACTTCAATTTACAAATCCTAGGCTCCAGGGGGTAGAGGCTGAGACCTCAAAGATCTTTCTGGCTTCCCCAAGATGGATATGTATGCGCCGTCTTAGGCCCGCTGAGGTTAGATGACCCTGCTCAATGTTCTATTGGGTGGCGACTCCAAGAAACCTCATTGTTGGCAAATATAGACGCACTTGTAAATACCTTACAAGTTTTAATGAATCCCATCCCGATGGCCCTAAAGCGGGCTTTCGGGAGGCCACGGGGTTCTGCGCACATCACAGTGGCGACTCCACTGGGGATATACTCGAGACTTCGATTCAAAAGTACCTTGATTAAAAATTATGATTGAGTTTTAGTTTGAAAATTTCACCTTCTTTCAAAACTGCAATGCATCACATTAGAGCCTTAGATCTATACTAGTTTGGTCCCTTTTTCAGCCCCGGTGCGTTCCCGAAGCACGACTCTACGTTCACTCAATGTAGGGAAGTGTTAAGGATAATCACCAGCCCAAGCCTCGTACCATCATGGTATATTAAATTGTGACCCAATCGGTCATTACGCTCGTGATGAGCTAGACCTGTTGGCAGGGACCATGCTTGGGTAGCCCTAAAGCAACACCACCTTTGACTAAAGCTCATGTAATGGCAATAGATACTCTCCCGAGGTGATATGAACCGTAATACCTTACTTATTGTATGGATCATTATGTATTGAACAAACCCAGATAATTTGATTGGTCACCTAATCAAAGGCTGTCATGCCCCGATAGGCCCATGTTAACTTGTTTGGGCTGCCTAAATACATAATGATCATAACCCATGCATTTGTGCATTAGTTAGGAGAGGTTATGCTGCCGGTTTTCCATCCTGTACCATGCGCGTCCATCGGGTTTGCTGTTAACCCATGGATTAATCCCACCTAGGAAAGAGACTATGACCTCGTGTGCGGGAGTAACAAGGTTGGAAGGACCTATGTGCTTGCATGTGGTTTGTAAATGTTGCATAGCATGATCATGCATCTTAGCATAGTCATGCATCATCCTAACCCTTTGTGTTTTTCAGCCATCATAGATTCGTATAGGTGGACAAGAGGGTCTTGGGGGTGACTACGCAGAAATCCATTCTTCGAATTACCAGAAAGGGCAGAGTATCCGGACACTTCTTTTGAAACCAGCTACGCTACTTAAGCTCAGTTTTCTTTACCCGAAGAAATGGCAAACTCACCAAGAGGGGCAGATGCCACCAGGGCAATGATAGCAGAAGAAGTGGGCCGAAGGCTTGAAGAGCTTGAGAACCATATGATGGCGATGATAGCCACCTTGGGTCAGCAAGCAGCCCCGTAGAACCCACCACCTCCTCCAATGAGAAATAAAGAAAAGGGGGAGGTTAGAGAAGACCCCCAAGAGGAAATTCGCATGCCACCAGTAAACCTAAGAGCTACTACCTCAGGGGCACAAAAAGGAAGACCAGTCCCAAGGCTAGATGATGATTGGGAAGATAAAGAATATGAGGAGCGTATGTCTGAGAAAGGGAAAGCCCCTCAAACTGAAGAAGCCATCTGGAAGAAGATGGAGGAGAAATTTGAAGCAATGATAATAATGCTAACAAAGGGTCGAGGAATGAACCCGGAAGACAAGGAGTTAGAAGGAGAGGATCTAGTCCAAATGAACTTTAAAATGCAGGATGTTTCGAAGTTTGACGGTACTTTCAACCCCATGGCACACATAAAACAGTACTCGCTGGTGATGAAGGGCACCACTTTGACAAAAAAGCAAAAGATTGAGTACTTTTGCTTGAGTTTGATTGGCCCAGCAGTAGATTGGTACTATGGGCTCGATCGCCGAACCAAGGAGGACTGGGATTTATTGACAGAGGAGTTTTTGAGATAGTACGACAGCAGTACAAGGATGGAAGTGACCTTGAAGGACCTAGAGCTCTTACAGCACAAGGGAGGCGAGTCCTTCCATGAGTATCTAACCCGGTGGAGGAATCGAGTGATGGAAATAAAGAGGAAATCAGATACTCAGGATCAAATACGGCTATTCATTAAAAATGTGAGCCCGTATTTGAGAGAAGGATTGAGGATAAAAGGATTGAAGGACTGGGAGTCTCTGAAGGACATCGCTATTGAGGCCGAGGGAGAATACCTTGTTAAGAGAGCAGCTAATGAGAACTATCCCAAGAGAGGTAGCAGTAGCCAGGGGCCAAGTAGACCCACAGGTTTTGCTAGTGGCACGAGGAAAATTACCGAGGTATCAACTGCTAATGCTACCCCGAGGCGTTTTTCAAATCTTGGAAGGTCCTTATTATGGGTGTTGAGAAGACTGATGAAAGAGGGTAAGTTACAGCCTATGCCACCAAAACCTGCTAGAACTCAAGGCACGCCAGGACATAAGGATGATGAGTATTGTGCATATCATCAGCACACCGGGCATATAACCGATAACTGCAAGACGTTGAGGCACGCGATTCAAGATCTAATTGACTCAAAGCAGATCACAGACCCAGAGAAGAGAGGCAGTCAAAAGAAGGCTGGGTACAACAATATGCCCCCGCCAGTGAATATGATCGGGCCCAGTTTACCCAAAAAGTTTGTGTTTAATGAATTATACAGCAACGATACCCACACTACTGTCACGAACCTCCATGAGGGGAGTGAAGAAGGGCTTCCCGCTGCAGTGATCGATTGCTGGTCCACTGATGATAGTGGAACTGAAAACAATGATTCTGAAGTATTTGCCGACCCATGGGATTCGGAGGAGGATGAAGAAGCAAACAAGAATGAAGTAGGAGCTGTAACCCGGAGCGAAAGGGTAGCCCTAGAAGTTGAGAATCCCTAGGAGCCGGTTGAGGGCAGAAAGGGAAAAGAGCCGGAAGAAGATCCAATTGTCAAACAACTAAAAGAGACGCCGGCTCAGATCTCCATATGGGATCTTTTGAGACAGTCGTCATCGCATAGGCAGAAGGTGGTAGAGGCTTTATGCGAGGCAACTATGGCAACAACTATCTCACCTGCGGAACTTTTGGATGTAGTGAAAGGAGGATTAGGAGGAAATGTTATTTTTTATTATTGCTGATTTGCCGGCAGAAGGCCGTAACCATAATCGCCCTATGTACATAAGGGCACAGATTAACCAAAAGCACATTGCTTGTGTAATGGTAGATGATGGCTCTTCAATAAATGTGTGCCCATAGGTGGCGATGGCGGCTTTTGGGGTAACAGAGGATATGTTAGCCAAATCTGATCTCACCATCACAGCCTATGACAACTCACGTAGACATGTTTCGGGGACATTCACGGTAGTAGTGAAGATGGGGCCCGTAGAGTCAGAAGTGGAGTTTGTGGTACTACCTATACCCGCCAATTTCTCAGCTCTTCTAGGTAGACCATGGTTTCATAAGTTGGGGGGAGTCCCCTCTACACTTCACCAGATGGTAAAGATACCTCATGAGGGCCAGATTGTGACTATAAGGGCTGTACGGGAGAATCAGGTTTTAATACTGGAGATCGCTAGGCAACCGTTTAGTGGATTTCATGTCGCTATGATAGGTGAGGAAGAGCAGAAGGAAGAGAGCCCCCAAATGCTAAATATGATGAAGAGGATGTCATTTCTCCCTGGCGCAGGACTGGGTAAAAATTCTCAGGGGATACCAACAGTTATTGCTACCAAGGGCCAAAAGGATAGAAGGGGTCTAGGATACACAGGTGTTGTAGAAAGGGGTGAGAACTCAAAAATGGACATTCCTCATATCCGAAAGACTTTTATGCCAGCAACCGCAGCATGTGCCTATATAGGTGAAGATGAACCGCTATGGCTGGATGGAAGATTTGTGCCAGGGTTCGAGGTTTTCAATGATGTCCATGACAGGGACATTGGATTGATCAAGCCAGCCGAGGGCTTTTGGGATGAAGAAATCATGACCAGTAGGACAATTTGGGACTGTGAGATGCCTGAAGAAGTAACGACTGAGAAGATGGTAGCCACCCAGCTGAAGGGGAAAGCAAAGGTAGAGAAAGCCATGCAGGAGTTGGTTGGGGAGCCTCCAAAGAGCCGAAGTGATGCAGGACCATCAACCGCGGTAGATGCGCGGGCGGAGGAGGAAGAGGAAAATAGTTTAGATTTTCTTTTTACTCCAGAACTTTTCAATGATGTTAATGAAAATTTCAATCTTATTAATAAAATGAATGATTTTGCTTACTTGTGTGATGTTTTCGATGATTTCACTATACATGATCATGATCATCATCCATCCATATTTTGTATTGATTCAACTGATGCTACTCCATTTAATCTTGGAACCATAGAAAATCCAAAAGAAATTTTGATACCATCAAATATAACTCCTAAAGAGTGCGAAAAATTTGAGAGAATCTTAAAAAAATATGAAAAAGTCTTTGCCTGGACCTACGAAGATATGCCAGGAATTGATCGGGAAGTCGCAGAGCATGCTATTCCTATATATCCGGACCACAAACCCGTTAAACAGAAGCTAAGAAGGCTTAGACCAGAATGGGCAGATAAAGTGAAGGAGGAGATTCACCAGCAAGTCAAAGCCAAATTTCTAGTTGAGGTGCAGTATCCAACTTGGCTGGCCAATGTTGTCCCCGTAGCCAAAAAGAATGGCAAGGTCAGGGTATGTGTAGATTATCGGGACTTGAATAAGGCCTATTCAAGGGATGACTTTCCATTGCCCCATATAGGTGTGCTGATAGACAGCGCCGCTGCTTGCGAGATGTATAGCTTTGGAGATGTATAGCTACAATCAAATTCTCAATAAAATAATTGTTCGAATTAAGACGGCAATCATCACGGAATGGGGGACCTATGCTTACCGAGTAATGCCTTTTGGCCTGAAAAATGCAGGAGCCACTTATCAGAGGATGGCAACAAAAATCTTGAATGACTTGATCCATAAAGAAGTGGAGGTATATGTGGATGACATGATGATCAAGTCAGCTACTGGAGAAGGTCATTTTGAAGCCCTGGAAAAGTTCTTCCTGAGGGTAAATAAGTATGATCTGCGGTTAAATCCTAAGAAATGTATCTTTGGTGTTACCTCAGGAAAGCTCCTAGGACACGTGGTTAGCCAGAGGGGTATTGAGATTGACCCAGATAAGGTTAAGCCAATTAGAGAAATGACAATACCGCAGAAAGAAAAGGACGTGAGAAGCTTTCTGGGTAGGTTGCAATACATCAGTAGGTTTATTGCTAAGCTTACTTCAATCTGCGAACCGATCTTCAAATTACTCAGAAAAGACCAACCAGTAGTATGGAACAAAAGCTGTCAGAAGGCTTTCGATACTGTTAGAAAGTATTTGCTAAATCCACCGGTGTTGAGACCGCCGCAGCCAGTCAGGCCATTTATTTTATACTTAGCTATAGAAGACAGTTCTGTAGGCGCCATGATGGCCCAAGAGGACGAATTTGGAGTGGAATTTGTTGTTTACTACCTTAGCAAGAAGTTCCTGGCCTATGAGGTTAAGTATACGGAAGTAGAAAAGATTTGCCTTACGGTAATCTGGGCTTCTAAGAAATTAAGGCATTACTTTCATGCCTATAGAGTACAGGCAGTAGCGAAGCAGAATCCTTTAAGGTACTTACAGGAAGCTCCATCTTTACTTGGGAAAACGGGAAGGTGGTTATTGTTGCTACAAGAATTCGATGTAGAGTATATTACTCGGAAAACTATCAACGGGCGTGCAGTGGCTGAGTTCCTGGCAGAACACCCAATTCAAGGAGAGTCGTACGAGTTTAACTTTCCAGATGAGGATGTGACAGCTATCGGAGCTCAAGGTTGGCAATTGCACTTTGATGGGGCCGTGAACAATAAGGGGGCAGGAGTAGGGATCATTTTAACAACCCCGGATGATGAGAAACTCCCTTTGGCCAAGAAATTGAGGTTCAGGGCTACCAATAATGAAGCTAAGTATGAAGCGTGTGCCTTTTGGTTAGAGGTGTTGATAGTCTTAGGAGCAAAGAACGTGGAAGTGTTTGGTGATTCCTCCCTGGTGATCAATCAAATCCGAGGAGAATGGGCCGTTAAAGAAGAGAGGCTAATGCCATACATCAAGCACTTGAGAGACCTGAGCAGTCAATTTGAAGTGTGTACATTCTGTTTTGTTTCGAGGGATGAAAACCAGTTAGCCGACGTACTTGCTACTTTAGTCTCAATGTAAGACAATCCCGAAGGGGTGGTTATGAGGCCAGTTTTGATTTCTAGCTCTGAGAGACCTGGCTTCGAATCTAAATCAGTCATGGAGATAGAAGTAGCGGATAAGAAGCCGTGGTATTATGATATCAAGAACTATTTGGAGAACGTGACGTTTTCGGAGGAAGCTACTGAGAAAGATTAGAGAATGATTCGCAAGCTATCTACCCAGTTCATCTGTATAAATGGAGCGTTGTACAAATGACAGGCGGATGGTATCCAGTTGAGGTGTTTGGCTGAGAAAGAGGCTAAGAGGGTAATGGAAGAAACACACGCCGGAGTATGTGGAGCCCATATGAACGGGCTGACATTGGCAAAGAAGATTATGAGGCAAGGATTCTTCTGGCTCACCATGGATAACGATTGCTCGAAGTATGTAAAGCAGTGCCAGTTATGCCAGCAGTATGCAGATTTAAGGCATCTGCCCGTTTCAGAATTACATAACTTGACATCACCTTGGCCATTTGCAGCTTGGGGGATTGATATTATTTGAGAGATATGCCCCATAGCCTCCAATGGGCATAGATACATCATCGTCGCCGTCGACTACTTCACCAAGTGGGTAGAAGCTGAGCCCTTCAAGAAAGTGGATGCTCGGGATATGGCGAAATTCATAGAGAAGAACTTGATATGTAGGTATGGCCTTCCACATCATGCCGTATCTGACAACGGGGTCCAGTTCATGGCCGAGAAGAAGAAGTTACTCTAGAAGTATGGTATCGAGCACCACAAGTCTTCTCCGTATTGTCCTGAAGCTAACAGGGCAGTTGAAGCCACCAACAAGAATGTCAAGAGGATCGTGGCTAAGATGGTCAAGAATTATAAAGATTGGGCAGAAACGTTGCCTTTTGCATTATGGGGTTACAGAACAACCATTAGAACTTCAACGGGAGCCACTCCTTATTCCTTGGTATATGGGACGGAGGCAGTATTGCCAGTCGAGGTCGAACTTAAGTCACTAAGGGTGATAATGGAAGCAGAGATTCCGGAGGCCGAATGGGCACAACAGCGGTTACAACGCTTGAATATGTTGGATGAGAATAGGTTAAAAGCCTACTATCACAACCAGATCTACCAAAAGAGGCTCGCTAGGTCTTTTGGAAAGAAAATAAAGAAACATCCGTTGAAGGTGGGGGATTTGGTATTCAAACAAATGAGGCCAGGAGCACCGGATATCAGAGGGAAGTTCAGAGTATTATGGGAAGGACTGTTTGTCCTCAAGAAGTTGTTGTTAAAAGGAGCTGCGATTCTGTCGGATAGCGATGGCAATGAATTCAAAGAACCGATCAGTATTGATAGACTCAAAAGGTTCCATGGCTAAAGGCTACAAAATCAAAGGAAGAGAATGAAAGCCCCGCGGGTCGAAAACCGAAAAAAGGCGGCCATGCTAAAATTGGGCACCTTGTCGGGGTAAAAACCGAAAAAAGGCATCTAGGGAAAAATTTAGAGGCTTGGGAGAAAATATCCAATCATGAAAACCCGAGAGGGCTGATTGGGAACAGGAGTTTGATGCTGTCAGAATTTGGTTCCATGAATGAATGTAGTATGGCATAATCGAATTAGTGTCAAAGACGATCATGTATTCTGAAATCGTACTAAAATGTACACAATTTTGTGAAATAAAATAAGACTTGACTTATTCATTTATATCATTATCGAATTCTGCTTTAAAAAGAAACATATTGCTCAAAATGCATGTAAAGCTAAACTATGCCCTACTTGTAACACCCCAAAACCGCCTTAGTAGTCTGAGACTGACTGAGTCTGAATGTGTCTGTCTGTATCTGCGTGTGTGCGTACTTGTGTGCATTTTGATGTTGCATGCATGTTAAGTTATTTAAGTGTATGTGTTTATGTAAATGTTATGTGAGGAGAGGGGTTTGTTAGTGTGTGTGCATAGGATAGGGTAGTAGGATGTAAATAAGTGATGTTATTGGTATGTGAGTGAGAGTATGGGAGTAGGATATGTTTGTGGGATCATTTCCTATGAGAGAGTGACACATGGCAAGTGGTTAGGGTTGAATTTAGTGGGTGATGAGAGAGAGGGCAGCTGTAAACCACTTTGGTTCTTCTTCCTTTTTCCCGTTGCCTTCCTCTCCCTCACGCCATTTTCATCTTCTTTTCCTTTTCTTCATCTTTCCTTTTCCTTCCTTGCATATTTCTGCTCTTCTCTTCTTCTTTGGGAGATTGTGTAGCTGGGTTGTGTCTCATAAGTTCAAAGGGTGAGTTTAAGTTAGTAATATCTTCGATTCTTTTCTTCCTCCTCTCTAGGTTTGATTTTCATTTATATGTTAATTAATAGAATTAAACCTGGTTGTGTTTAATTTATGGTTCAGAGGAGCTTCCTAGAACATCTAAGGGGAAAGAGAAAGCGAGTGGAAGCGGAGGTCACGATTAAGAGCAAAGGAGATCAGGTTTGGGAACATTTGTGTAATTTGGATATTTTGTGTATTTTGATGAATTATTCTTATTGATGATATGAATTGGGTGTTTTTAGCTTCTATGAGTTATGGGTATTGTTTAATTTGAGTTGAGAATCATGGGTTGTGAAGAATGGAGCTGAATTGTGGGAATTTTGCATGTTTCTTAAAAATTACTTGTTTGAGAACTCTTAGATTTTTGATTTTGTAAATTGCTGGTTTTGATGACATTAATGAGTTTAAAGGACATGTTTTGAGTTGTAATTAAGGGTTTGATTGAATGATTTCATTTAAATTTGAGTTTTGGAACCAAACAAGTGAATGGGTGAAATTGGAGAGTGAAATTCTGCAATTTTTGCGTTGGGAGTGGAAATCCCGACTCTGTCGCGAGCGCGACAATGTCGGGAGGTTGCGACAGAGCTCGGTGATTTCCATTCCACCGCGTGTGCCGAGCTGCTAGCGGTCGGGCATGCGTAGCAGGAACCCACTGTCGGGAGCGCAACGATATCGCGACCGTGACAGAGAGCTTCGTATTTTGGCCAAGCTTCTGTCGCGAGCACGCGCCTTGTCGTGAGCCCGTGACAGCTCTTGCGGGTACTAACTATCGCGAGAGCGATAGTGAGATCTATTTTGTCTCCACGCGAGCGTGGGGTTCGCCGTGGACGCGACAAGAGGCTAACTTCGCCTCTGTTCCTGTCGCGAGCGCGACACCCTCTTGATTTTCTTTTAATTTCTTTTTGTTTTCGTATGATTTCAATATTTAACCTTCCAATTTGTATCATTTCTAGAATCGTGGATATATATATAAGTGTGAATGCGTTATATGTTTTTATACCATGCATAAAACATGATGTAAACATATATTGTGGAATGAAATGTGCCTTGGATTATGCATGACCTGCTAGAGTCGAATAAGTGGATAGTTAGGCATGCCTAATAGAGTTATGTGTAGCTGCAGCCATGTGTACGATTTGGACCCTGATTAGGTCCCCCGAATGGATCTTCGTGATCTTTCTGTTGAATCTTACCTAAGATTCTATGTGAAAATATTTTGGAACAAGAATAAAAAGATCGTTTTGATACCCTCGGGTATCTATGTGTTATGACAATATTTCTGGTATCTCCGGGTATCTATGTGTACTCGTTATCCACTATCTTGATGTAGCAGGTGCAAAAGTGTTATTGGATGTTATGCATAAGTTCTGAATTATTGCTTATTAAGAATAATATAATTACAGTGCTGCTACGCATTAGCTTGATTTATGACATCTTATCAAGTAATTGTGCCATTCATTTGTGATTGTTTATTAACGCCACTGTGAGTGGCGGTATTGCATTTTTTGTTTTCCCCACTAAGTGATTTCGCTTAGCACGGGTGTTTTATCCGTGCAGGTGTGGAAGATTTTGGTATACACGGTCAAGGCGTGCCGCATCAGGAAGGCCATCACAACTAGGGATCGGAGTTTTATAGTATAGGCTTTCCTGTCTTTTGTATACGATGTAATATTTTGTGTGCCCTTTGAAACAGTATTCTTTGGGCCTTTGTATATATGAAATCTTTTGTAATATGTACAGACTTTGCTTATGAATATATAATAGAAAGGAAAGAATTTATCCTTTTCAGTACCGTTGTGCTTCTTTTTTTAAGCTTTATAGTATCTTTGTATTATCTGTTTACTTACTGTGATCGAATGTTTTGGTATGTGTAATGTGACAATCCTATCTATCGGGACCCTTCTCCCTCTACCGGGATAGAAGTCTCCATGTTATAGGTTGGGGTGTGACATTTGGTGGTATCAGAGCTGTTGGTTTTGATGTTTCTGGGTCTAGGCATGTTAGTGAGTCTGTTAGAGTTGTGTTGGCCTGATGCGCATTTCGTCTATGTTTTGTAGTTTGATGGAGTCCTCGCATGAGACACCGGAGGATTCAGTTGGGAGTGTGAATCCTCCTGAGCGAGATCCATCAGTTGGGGGTCCGGCTCAGCCTCCTAGGGGACAACCTGAAGTGCTTATGGTTCCGTTGGAAGCGATGCTTAAGGTCTCGCGGGATATGGCTAGAATGTTTGAAAGAGTGACGGCACCGGTAGCACTTATTGAGAAACTGAGAAAACATGGAGCGGACGATTTCTTTGGTACGGGTTTGGATGAATCCGATAAAGCGGAGATATGGATTGAAAAGATAAAAAGAATGTTAAGGGAGGTTAAGTGTCCACCTGACCAAGCAGTGGAATGTACCGAGTCTTTGCTGCAAGGCTCTGCTTATGATTGGTGGAGATTAGTGATTAGTCAACCTCAGATTCCTGACCCTATGACTTGGGAATTCTTTGAGATCTAATTTCAGGATCGGTTTGTGACTAAGGCCTATAAGGACGCCAAGTGGGCGCAGTTTCTATGTCTGAAGCAAAGGACGATATCAGTGGCTGAGTATGAGAATGAGTTCACTAAGCTTAGCAAGTATGCACCTCCAAGGGTTCTTACAGATGAGTTCAGATGTCAACACTTTGAGTTAAGTTTGAATGAATCCTCGAAAGTGATGCTAGTTTCTCTGATGTCGGCTTCGAATGTTAGGTACTATCAGTTGGTTCAAGCAGCCTTGAGGGCGGAGCGTTCAGAGAACATCTTGAGAGAGAAAGCTCAGAGAAAGAAGTCTTTTAGGGGTGGATCTTCTTCTGGTAAGAGACCAAGGGAGTCCCAAGGAAACCCTATTAATGAGTCTGTTGCTAGTCCGGCCTCTAGAGGGAGAAGACAGGGCTCTTCTAGGGGTTCGGGTGCAGGTAGAGGTGAGGGAACTCCCCGATGTGCCCATTGTAATAAGCTACATTGGGGTGAGTGTCGGTGGTTAACAGGAGGTTGTTTTAGGTGTGGCTCCACGGACTACTTCCTTGCGAATTGTCCAAGTCGGTATGAGAGTACTTCGGGGCAACAAGAAGTTAGTCGAGCTGGGTCCAATATACCCCAAGGCAGCCGAAATAGAGGTAGAGGAAGAGGTCGTGGTCGACGGCCTCGAGAGAGAGAGCCCTCGGAAATAGTGGATCGTCCTGTACCGACAACTGGTAGGGCGTATGCTATGAAGGCCCGAGAGGAACAAAATGCTCCCGAAGTGATTGCCAGTAAGTTCTCTTTGCTTGGTTCTGAAGTTTATGTTTTGATTGACCCGGGTTCCACCCATTCTTATGTATGATCTAGAAAAATATGGGATAGTTTGGGAATTGAGGAGAAGTTGGGGTATGAGATTTGTGTATCTAGCCCGTTAGGACAAAGTGTTTTGGTAGATCGAATATGTTGGAACTGTCCTTTAAAGATTCAGGGTATAGAGTTTGCTGTGGATTTGATTTACTTGCCGTTCCATGAGTTTGATGTCATTCTGGGTATGGATTGGTTAGATAAGCACCGGGCTGTAATAGATTGCCATAAAAAGGTGATGGTACTGAATAATAGGGATCATTCGCCTGTGATTGTGAAGGGTATTTGGAGCAGTTCTTTACATAATGTGATTTCGGCAATGAAAGCAAGAAGGTTCATTAGAAAGGGGTGTGAAGCGTTTTTGGCATTGGTGTTAGATTCTCGGAGAGGACAAGTGAAAATTCAGGACATTCCTGTGGTCAGAGATTTTGTGGATGTTTTTTCGGAAGAATTACCTGTATTACTGCCTGAAAGAGAGGTTGAACTGTCAGTAGAGATTGTGCTTGGGACAGCTCCAGTTTCTAAAGCTCCTTACTGGATGTCTCTGGTGCAACTGAAAGAGTTGAAAAGTCAGTTGCAGGAGTTGTTGGATAAAGGGTTTATTCGGCCTAGTGTATCTCCGTGGGGTGCTCCAGTGTTGTTTGTCAAGAAAAAAGATGGAACGTTACGGATGTGTATTGATTATAGACAGATTAACAAAGTGACTGTAAAGAATAAGTGTCCCTTACCGAGGATTGAGGATCTCTTTAATTAGTTGCGAGGAGCTGGTGTGTTCTCCAAAATAGACCTAAGATCGGGTTATTACCAGCTGAGGGTAAAAGAGGTAGACGTGGCGAAAATGGCTTCTCGGATGCGTTATGGTCATTATGAATTCCTAGTGATGCCTTTTGGATTGACCAACGCGCCTGCAGCCTTTATGGATTTGATGAACAGAGTTTTTCGACCGTATTTGGACAAGTTTGTTGTGGTGTTCATCGATGATATTTTAGTGTACTCAAGAGATAGAGAGGAACATGAGGAGCATCTTCGGTTAGTATTGCAAATGTTAAGGGATCATCAGCTTTATGCAAAGCTCAGCAAATATGAGTTTTGGTTAAAAGAAGTGGCTTTTCTTGGACACGTAGTTTCAGAAGATGGTATACGAGTGGATCCGAGTAAGATTGAGGCAATTGTTAATTGGATACCTCCGAAGAGTGTGCCAGAGGTAAGAAGCTTTCTGGGTTTGGTAGGTTATTATCGACGATTTGTTAAGGGATTTTTAGTGTTAGCCTCTCCTTTGACTAGGCTACTTTGGAAAGAAGTTAAGTTTGTGTGGTCTGAAAAGTGTCAAGCCAGTTTTGATCAGCTGAAAGAGATGTTAATTAAAGCTCCTGTGCTTACACAGCCGGTTTCGGGTAAAGAATATATCATGTATAGTGATGCTTCCGGGATTGGTTTGGATTGTGTTTTGATGCATGAGGGTAAAGTTGTAGCCTATGCATCGAGACAGTTGAAGCCTCATGAGTAGAACTACCCGACTCACGATTTGGAATTAGCGGCAGTAGTATTTGCGCTTAAGGTGTGGAGGCATTATTTGTATGGGGAAACATGTCGAATTTTTACTGACCACAAGAGTCTCAAGTATTTGTTGACACAAAAAGAGCTGAATTTGAGACAACGAAGATGGTTAGAGCTGTTTAAAGATTATGATTGCATCATCAACTACCATCCAGGCAAGGCTAATGTGGTGGCAGATGCCCTCAGTAGGAAATCTATGTCTGCATTACTCTCTAGTCGAGGTAGATGGAGGTTTGATTCTGAAGGTGCTTTAGTTGCTCAACTTAAAGTTAAGCCAAGTCTGAGGCAAGAGATTGTGAAGGCATAGTTAGAAGATCATGTGTTACAGCGGGTATATCGAGCAGTGAAAGATGGCAAGCAGTCCGAGTACCGGGTTGATAGTAATGGAGTACTTAAGCATGGAGACCGTTTATGTGTTCCCGATGTGGGCGAGTTAAGGAAAAAGCTATTACAAGAGGCTCATTCATCGGTCTTCACTATGCATCCGGGAGGTGACAGCATGTATAAGGATCTGAAACAGTTTTATTGGTGGCCAGGCATGAAAAGAAGTATAACGGAGTTTGTTTCAAAATGTCTTACCTATCAGCAAGTGAAAACCGAGCATCAAGTACCATCGGGATTACTTCATCCCTTACCCATTCCTCAGTGGAAGTGGGATGATATCACGATGGATTTTGTGCCTGGTCTGCCAATGACACAGCGCAAGCACGATTCTGTGTGGGTTATAGTGGATCGGTTATCCAAGTCAGCACACTTTTTGCCGGTTCGGTTGGACTACTCTATGGACAAGTTGGCGGAACTTTATGTGAATGAAATAGTTAGACTTCATGGGATTCCGCTATACATTGTATCTGATCGAGATCCCCATTTTACGTCCAAGTTTTGGAAGGAACTCAAGGCAGCTTTAGGAACTCAGTTAAACTTCAGTACTGCATTCCATCCACAAACCAATGGGCAGTCGGAAAGAGTTATCCAGGTATTAGAAGATATGCTTCAAGGTTGTGCTTTAGAGTTCTCGGGAAGCTGGGATTGATATGTGTCTTTGATGGAGTTTGCATATAATAATAGTTACCAAGTGAGTATTGGTATGGCTCCTTACGAGGTTTTGTATGGACGAAAGTTCAGAACACCAGTTTGCTGGACTGAATTGTCAGAAAAGGCTTTGATAGGTCCGGATATAGTAAGAGATACTGAAGAGAAGGTAAGGATTGTTCGGAAGAATTTAAAAGTAGCTAAAGACAGACAGTGCTCTTATGCCAATCTGAAATGCAGAGATATTCAGTATGAGGTAGGTGATAAGGTTTTCTTGAAAGTGTCACCGTGGCGAAAAGTTCTTCGTTTTGGAAAGAAAGGCAAGTTAAGCTCGCGCTTTATTGGACCGTATGAGATTTTAGGAAAAGTGGGTCCAGTAGCGTATCTGTTAGCTTTGCCTATGGAGTTACCTAGACTGCATAACGTCTTCCATGTATCAATGCTTCGTCGATATCGATCAGACCCTTCTCATGTATTATCAGTGCAAGATATCCGGGTTCAGTCAGATCTTTCGTATAATGAAGAGCTAAAAAGGATCATAGATAGAGAAATCAGACAGCCTCGGAATAAGTAAATACCGTTGGTTAAAGTTCTATGGCAGTATCACGGGGTTGAGGAAGCTACATGGGAACCAGAGGAAGCTATGAGATTACAGTATCCGCAGTTATTTGGAGCAGGTGAGAATTTCGAGGACAAAATTCTGTTAAGTGGGGGAGTATTGTAACACCCCAAAATTGCCTTAGTAGTCTGAGCCTGACTGAGTCTGAATGTGCCTGTCTGTATCTGCGTGTGTGCGTACTTGTGTGCATTTTGATGTTGCATGCATGTTAAGTTATTTAAGTATATGTGTTTATGTAAATGTTATGTGAGGAGAGGGGTTTGTTAGTGTGTGTGCATAGGATAGGGTAGTAGGATGTAAATAAGTGATGTTATTGGTGTGTGAGTGAGAGTATGGGAGTAGGATATGTTTGCGGGATCATTTCCTATGAGAGAGTGACACATGGCAAGTGGATAGGGTTGAATTTAGTGGGTGATGAGAGAGAGGCAGCTGTAAACCACTTTGGTTCTTCTTCCTTTTTCCCGTTGCCTTCCTCTCCCTCACGCCATTTTCATCTTCTTTTCCTTTTCTTCATCTTTCCTTTTCCTTCCTTGCATATTTCTGCTCTTCTCTTCTTCTTTGGGAGATTGTTTAGCTGGGTTGTGTCTCATAAGTTCAAAGGGTGAGTTTAAGTTAGTAATATCTTAGATTCTTTTCTTCCTCCTCTCTAGGTTTGATTTTCATTTATATGTTAATTGTTAGAATTAAACCTGGTTGTGTTTAATTTATAGTTCAGAGGAGCTTCCTAGAACATCTAAGGGGAAAGAGAAAGCGAGTGGAAGCGGAGCTCACAATTAGGAGCGAAGAAGATCAGGTTTGGGAACATTTGTGTAATTTGGGTATTTTGTGTATTTTGATGAATTATGCTTATTGATGATATGAATTGAGTGTTTTTAGCTCCTATGAGTTATGGGTATTGTTTAATTTGAGTTGAGAATCATGGGCTGTGAAGAATGGAGCTGAATTGTGGGAATTTTGCATGTTTATTAAAAATTACTAGTTTGAGAACTCTTAGATTATTGATTTTGTAAATTGCTGGTTTTGATGACATTAATGAGTTTAAAGGACATGTTTTGAGTTGTAATTAAGGGTTTGATTGAATGATTTTATTTAAATTTGAGTTTTGGAACCAAACAAGTGAATGGGTGAAATTGGAGAGTGAAATTCTGCAATTTTAGCGTTGGGAGTGGAAATCCCGACTCTGTCGCAAGGTCGCGACAGAGTTCGGTGATTTCCATTCCACCGCGCGCGCCGAGCTGCAAGCGGCCGGGCATGCGCAGCAGGAACCTACTGTCGCGAGCGCGACGATATCGCGATCGCGACAGAGAGCTTCGTATTTTGGCCAAGCTTCTGTCGCGAGCACGCGCCTTGTCGCGAGCCCGCGACAGCTTTTGCGGGTACTCACTGTCGCGAGCATGATACTTGTCGCGAGCGCGACAGTGAGATCTGTTTTGTCTCCACACGAGCGCGGGGTTCGCCGTGGGCGCGACAGGAGGCTAACTTCTCCTCTATCGCGAGCGCGACACCCTCTGGATTTTCTTTTGATTTCTTTTTGTTTTTGTATGATTTCAATATTTAACCTTCCAATTTGTATCATTTCTAGAATCGTGGATATATATATAAGTGTGAATGCATTATATGTTTTTATACCATGCATAAAACATGATGTAAACATATGTTGTGGAATGAAATGTGCCATGGATTATGCATGACCTGCTAGAGTCGAATAAGTGGATAGTTAGGCATGCCTAATAGAGTTATGTGTAGCTGCAGCCATGTGTACGATTTTGACCCTGATCAGGTCCCCTGAATGGATCTTCGTGATCTTTCTGTTGAATCTTACCTAAGATTCTATGTGAAAATATTTTGGAACAAGAATAAAAAGATCATTTTGATACCCTCGGGTATCTATGTGTTATGACAATATTTCTGGTACCTCCGGGTATCTATGTGTACTCGTTATCCACTATCTTGATGTAACAGGTGCAAAAGTGTTATTGGATGTTATGCATAAGTTCTGAATTATTGCTTATTAAGAATAATAGAATTACAGTGCTGCTACGCATTAGCTTGATTTATGACATCTTATCAAGTAATTATGCCATTCGTTTGTGATTGTTTGTTAACGCCACTGTGAGTGGCGGTATTGCATTTTGTGTTTTCCCCATTAAGCGATTTCGCTTAGCACGGGTGTTTTATCCGTGCAGGTGTGGAAGATTTTGGTATACACGGTCAAGGCATGCCGCATCGGTAAGGCCATCACAACCGGGGATCAGAGTTTTATAGTATAGGCTTTCCTATCTTTTGTATACGATGTAATATTTTATGTGTCCTTTGAAACAGTATTCTTTGGGCCGTTGTATATATGAAAGGTTGCCTCACGAACCCCGCACAGGGGAATGCATCCTGAAGATCCATCAATAACTGCACTGGATAAGGGAAGCCAACCGTTCATGAAGCTAATATCCTCATTTGATATCTCACTAAATCTGGTAATGCCTTCGTCAAGGGTCCCGAGTAGGTACAGCCGCTGGCGAGGAAGAAAATTCTTCACTGAGTACTGACTAATGACCCTAGGAGGTGGCTCTAATAATAACTTCAATTTCTCTTGCAACCAAATCTGAAAGAAGAAGCAAGGAAAAATAAAAGCCAAAAAAAAATAAAAAAAAAAAGATAAAAGGCAAAGAAAAGCCGCTCGAGTAAGTTGGATTTACTTCAGGCAAAAATTAGTGTGTGAAAATCCGAAAGGATGCACTTCCCACTGAGAAAAGCTAGTGTAAAAATCTACAAGGGATGCACTACCTTTAAAACAATAACCTACCTTGAGTAATAAGGGGCTCCCAGAGAATGAAGTGGTAGGATCGGCACAGACAGAGTCCAAGCCTAAGATAGTCTCAGCCAAAATAAGTGGAAAAGGGGTCAGCCCATGGTGAAAATCGTCCAGAATTCCAAACAGACGAGGGTCTCCGAGCAGCTCCTCTGAAGTCACAACCAGGTACTTCATCAAACAGAAAAGAAAGATGACACTTACTTTGTATGAACGAAGGTTTGAAAATTCATTCAGTGCTTCAATCAGAGGTTTTAAGGCAAATGCAGGGCCCTGAGGAACTAGACGAGCAGCGTTAGAAGGAGATATACTTAAGGACAGAGCAATATCCCGAGTTTGAATCAAACCACAGCGAGGAACGCAGGGTAAAGCACTAAGAGGATACCAGCTCCCGACAATGGCAGTAAGTTTCTTAGGCAGGGGGCACATTTCCTGGTAGGTGAACCTAAAAATGTAAAAGCGAGTGTCCCAGAAGTGGGTCGCAGCCAAAAGGAGGTTGTAGTCTATTTTGACTCTGCGTAAAAATTTCAGTCTAGAAAGGGGGGCAAGGGTGCTGTTTTCCCAAGTCTGAGCATCATCTAAGATACGGTGCATTTTAGGAAGAAGAGGAGAATTCATTCCTCAGGGGCTAAAATCGAAGTCGCTAAAGGAAATAAAGAAGGAAAAAAGGAAAAAACTGAAGAAAGGAACCTGTTATGAAGCTAAAAGGATAGAAAAGGCACGGAATACAAGAAAATGCTGAATTTTATAGGATTGACCTACCGACGGCTAGCCCGTCCCTAACTCAGACGGTGATCCCATCTGTAATTGTCCACCTGGCAGTCTTTGCATCGTGCATATCATGTACATTAATTAGGTAATTAATAACGGGTAAAAAGCAGAATCCGAAGAGACAGACGGCATGCCAGTCTGTCGCTTTAAGGACACAAAGCCCGTCGGTACGTAAATTCCATTTAAAGAGGCTAGTACCGACGGACTATCACTTTCTTCTTTCTTTTCTTCACACCGATGCTCTTCCCTTCTTCTTCAGTTACATTTTATTGTTTTTTTGCTTTTTCGGTTGATTTTCTTCACACCAGCGTCTTGTCCTTTGTGTCTCAATTTCCAGGTTAGTAAAATCCTTCTATTTTATTATTAGTTATTTATTTATTTATCCTATTATGAGTAATGTAATTTTCATTTTTTGGATTAGTGTAATTAGGAGCCTTGTTAATTGATTTTAGTGGTTGTTGTTAGAATGCCATGTTTTAGTTATGTTTTTAGTGCTTTAAGTGCATAAATTAACACATAGAAAAAATAATATGATGTTCTTCAAGTTGAGATAAAATGCATGGATAAATGCTGTTTTGAGAACAATTGATGATGGACGCATATTTATTTTTTTTCAAGTTAGATGTGTAGACTGGGCCTTAGGAATACATGCACTTTACTAAGAATTAGAAAGTAAAGCAAATATGAGTATGTTGCACTGTTGCCTGGGGCCTGAGGCCTGTCTCTTCTTCTTTCTGTTTTCTCATGTAGGAGGTTGGGCACACACTTGCCGGGGTGCTGCCCACTTTTTTTAGCAAGTGTGAATATGCTACACTGTGTATGGGCCTGAGGCCTGTCTTTTTCGTTTTCTCATGTAGGAGGTTGGGCACACCCTTGCCGGGGTGCTGCCCACTTTTTTTAGCAACTGTGAATATGTTGCACTGTGTATGGGCCTGAGGCCTATCTTTTCATTTTCTCATGCAAGAGGTTGGGCATATCCTTGCCGGGGTGCTGCCCAAATTTTTTTAATTTTTTCGATTTAGACACGACCCCATCGAATTGCATCCTACGTTTTTGTTATTATTTCCTGAGTAAAGTCCGTTTATGACTACGATGCCAAACTAATTGTTAACTTTATTTTCAGGATGCCACCGTGCGATCAGCCTGAGCCTCAGGCCCCGGATTGGATGAGTGCCGAGGCCAGACAGAGGTATTCAGCGCTAGCTCAGGTGCAGTTCCGAGCTAGCCATTTCATTTCTAGGCCGTTCCTTGAGGCTCTAGGGATGGCCGACGAGGTTGATATTCTGATGCCAGTTACCGGATGGACTTAGTTTCTGACGCCTGCTCTCCAGACTCACCGAGAGATAGTTCGACAGTTTATTGCTACGTTACAGTATGGGGGATACCAGAGATTCAACACAGAGGAGGGTGTTATCCAGTTTTGGATTGAGAGGCACCATTATAGCATTACCCGACAGCGATTTACAGAGGCTATGGGGCTTCCATTTGGGCAGGATGTTATAGTGCCCCATAAAGCAGTTAGACGCCACCATTAGGCGGCTATTGCATTGCCAGGAGTGCCGTATGATCATGATACGGTAAAGAGCACGGTACTCTCATCACAGGCCCTTCGATATGTTCACATAGTTTTATCCAGCTCCTATTTGGGATGAGCTGGCAACCCAGGGTCTCTCAACGCCGTTGAGATTTGGAGTTTATGGGCCATGGTGGCAGTCCAGCGGCTCAACATCAGCCATGAGATTTTGGTTAACATGGTGAGAGTATCTAGGGGGGCAGCCCCTGTAGTGTATGTTGGTGGAGTCATTAGTAGACTACTTTTGAGTTTGGGTGTTCGTCCAGACATCCTGGGGCATGCCTTGGATGAGAGCATTTATGTGAACGCTCCGGCAGCTATTATGATTGCTATGATATTGCCAATACCGGGCCAGGCCGAGGCATACAGACTCCGCTCCATTCATGAGACCAGACGTGCATTTAGCCTGCCCTCACTAGAGCCAGTAGAGGAGCAACCTCAGATGGAGCAGCCTCAGGAGTAGCCTCAGATGGAGCAGCCTCAGATGGAGCAGCCTCAGGAGCACCTTCAGATGGAGCAGCCTCAGATGCAGCACCAGCCTCCCGAGCCCCAGCAGCACCAGGAAGAGCATCCGGGTACACCCTCTGACATGGGGATTGAGTTCACCATGGATGAGCTATTTGCTACTCCTCTAGGGCAGAGAGTACAGAGTCCTACTCCGCCTCTGCCATCGAGAGTACATCAGATAGCTCCCCGGGCACCTGAGAGGTTCAGCCCATATGCTAGAGCAGGGGACACGGGGGCATCTACTTCTAGAGCTCCACCTGCAGAGCGGGCACCAGAGTCAGCTCCCCCTCCATTCACACCATTGATTCACCCGACACAGCCAGATTTTTCTGCAATTTTGACCTCTATGTTCGCATCCTTTGAGCACAGACAGGAGGAGAGAGATAGGGCCTTTCTCGAACAGCTCGGGGAGTGAGATAGAGTCATCTTAGAGCAGCTAGATCAGCAGCAGGATATCATCCAGGAGCAGGGGAGGCTTATTGATTATTTGAGGCAGGAGCAGGAGAGGCTTGTGGGTCAGCTGAGGTAGGAGATGAGGGCCTCCCAGGATGAGGCGACTCAGAGGATAGATGCATCTATACAGGTGGTGGATGAGCCAGTTGAGGCTCTCAGATTCAGGATTCAGGTCTTAGATGGTGCCACACCTCCCATCGCCCAGTCCATGCGAGAGTTTAGAGAGCATACAGAGGATAGGCTGAAGAGTATGGGGACTACCTCTACAAATCAGACCCTCCGTCTGGCCAGCACTTTTAGAGAGTTAGGGGTATGCGCACAACCTTTCCTTGATGGATATGCTCAGGTCCAGTTCCAGCAGCAGGACCCAGCAAGAGCACAGCCGTTATCAGTACCAGTGGCTGTACCTCCCAGATACCAGCGACAGGCCAGAGTCTCTGCTGTTCGGCAGGCCGGACCATCAGTCCCTCCCAGGCAGCCATCCGCTCCAGATGCGGGACCATCTGCTTCTTCATCACGAGGCCAGCCGATTCATCTATCAAATGATGATGATGATGATCTAGAGGAGCTCTCAGATTATACGCCATTGTAGATTGTTCAGGGAGTTCTTCTAGCTTTGTATTTATACTTTTTATTGTAATCACATCTGTATATTGTACAAAATTTAACCTTTTAGTGGAAAAACATTTATGGATTAACTTGTTAAATTTGCATGTTATTTCTTCATGATTTAAATTTCTTAAAAAAAAAGAAGAGAGAGAAAAGAAGGAAAAGACAATTGACCATTTAGTAAACAGGATGATAAGTAATAAAGGGCAACATAAAAAAGTTCATAAATCTACTAATCAAGATAATTTGCGCAAAAATTAATAAAAGTCTCTTACAATGCAGGAACATGGTTACGACAATTCGAAAATGACCACCAGTCAAAAGAAAGGATAAACAGATCAAACGTTATATCCTTCAAGATCGCATTCAATATTGGATGAGAATCAACAAATCAGAATCGTACCTTGCCGATTGAATGGAGGTTAGCAAGGAAAGTTCGCAAACTTAAAACGGGACTAGCGATATAAATCAGACACCACGTAGGATGAGTTGAGACTAGCGAGACGGATTAGTCACCGCGCATACCGAGACGAGGACAGCGGGGCGCATCACCATCCGCACTTTGTAAGTCTAGAACAGACTCGGTGCAGCTCAGGAGAGCAATCCTCGCGTTTTGTAAGTCTGGAGCAGACTCGGCGCACCATCACCATCCGCACTTTGTAAATCTGGAGCAGACTCGGTGCATTTCAGGAGAGCAACCCTCGCACTTTGTAAATCTAGAGTAGACTCGGTGCAGCTCAGGAGAGCAACCCTCGCATTTTGTAAACCTGGAGCAGACTCGGCGCATCACCATCCGCACTTTGTAAATCTGGAGCAGACTTGGTGCAGCTCAAGAGAGCAACCCTCGCACTTTGTAAATCTGGAGCAGACTCGGTGCAGCTCAGGAGAGCAACCCTCACATTTTGTAAGCCTGGAGCAGACTCGGCGCATCACCATCCGCACTTTGTAAGTCTGGAACAGACTCGGTGCAGCTCAGAAGAGCAACCCTCGCGTTTTGTAAGTCTGGAGTAAACTCGACGCGTCGCCACTTCCCCAGCAAAAAGGTAAGGACTGCCTCAGGTATGCGTCTCTTTCCTTTCTCCTCTGAATTTTGGCTCATCTAGACACTAGTACACTAGTTTCCCCAAAATTGGGGGCAACTGTAGACACCGAGTCTTGAGGCAGTCAAGGTCAGAGTTACCCGATGAAGAGATCCACGTTGGTTTTCGGAAAAATTGATGGAATTCGGAGATTTTCGTCTTTCAGTTTCACAAGGATTAAAATCTTTTTCGCTATAGCGTGAGGTTTTGAAAGAGTTTGGGAAATTTTGCTTGAAATTGGAAGTTTCGCTCTTTAGACGGGATGACCGTCTGAAATAGGGACGCCCGTCTCTACTTGGGGGTAATCCCCGTCTCTATGCATAGTAGGGACGGCCCGTCTGTAGCTAGGGATGGACACGTGTTTGAGTAGAGACGCACGTCTGTAGACACCGGGTCCTGAGTCAGCCTAGATCGAAGTTACCCAATGATGATAATTGCCTTCACAGGCTTAAAAGGTTAAAAGTGATGGTTTTCTCATCAAATTTGCATTTTAGAGTGAAAAATTAGAAAATAATAAAAAAAAAATTTATATTTAAAAAATTAATTAATTCTGAAAAATGGGGGCTTAAAATTATGGTTTTTTTAGTCAATTTAAAATTGAAAAAAAATAGGAAAAAATAAAAAAAAATAAAAAAAAATTTTCGGACCGCGAGTGTCGGGCGCGGCAGCGCGCTTGCGGCAGCGCGCAGGCGCGCTGGCGCCCAGCTCGCAGGCGCCCAGGCGCCCATCGCGCAGCGCGCGCAAAGGCGACGCTCAGCGTCGCCGATGCTGCGCGTCGCTAAAGGTGCGCGCAGCATCGCGCACGCTGAGCGCCGCACGGAGCGCTCGTGCGCGAGCGCCAGCGCGCGAGTTTCGCGCGGAAGCCCGCCTCGCCGCGTGAGTGCCCGTCGCTCTATAGCGACGGGCGGTGCCCCTTGTGGCGACGGTCTCCTGGCCGTCGGTATAGGGTCTGTTACCCTATTTTCCATTTTTTCAGCCTTTTTTCCGATTTTTTCACCCAAAAATCCGTTTTTATCCCAAAATTAAGGGTTTTTGACTTCAAATAAAATTCCAAAATATTTTTTATAGATTATTAATTAATAAAACTTGATTTTATCCCCAAAAATAGAGGAATTTGAATAAAATTAGGTTTGTTTTCCTTAATTAAATTAGGGCAACATTTTCTATTCTTTATATAGTTTAGGATGATGAATCAAAAAAGGGGGAGCCTCCACATTTTTGAGACCTAATTTTCCAGAATTCCTCTCTTCTATTTTCTCTTCAAAATTTCAGATTTTCTCTTTTTAATTAATAAGGTTTAATTGAAATTGAAAGATTAATTTTCAATTGTTAATTATTCCAATTAATTTCTTTGTTTTTGCTCCATAAACACAAGAAATTAATCATCATTTTGACATCAATTTCTTTTTAATCTTAAGCATACAAATTAATTCCTTTGTTTTTCTCCATAAACAAAGAGAATTAATTTTATTGCTGAATTATTCTTTCAAGCAATTTTCCGGAAAATCATCACTTTTCCTTCATCAAATCCAATATTCTGAGGGTAAATATTCTTGGCTCCATTTCTATTTTATTTTATTTTTATTTAATTTATTCATATATATTTTATTGTTTTTATTGATTTATTTATTGTTTTCATCTATTCATTTGTTGTATTCATCTTATATTTGTTCCATTTAATTGTTTATATATGATTTGATTTTTATTCATGTGAATATTGTTTTTTTTAATTCCTAACATGTAAATAATTTATTTTGATTCCTCATTATTTTTAACATGCAAATAATTAATTAATTTAAATTAATCTTTTTGCCATGTAAATAGTTTGTATTAATTATGAACACATCAATTAACCTTGTTACATATCATTATTATTTTCATCATTCCTTTGTTTACTAATTTTTATCGTTGTTACATGATTTTATTATCATTTGTTTATTTATTCATTCATTATTTTTTACTTATCATCATTTATTTTCATCATGTGTATATTTTCATGTACTAATTAATTAACATGTTTTATTTTATTTTCATCACATCATTTAATCATTTATCATATATAATCCATGTTTCTCATTTTATTTTGGTTTGTTAATATTTTTTATTCCATTATTATTCTTTTCATATCATCTTACTTTAGTTTAATTTGTTATTCATTATTTTGTATGTTTAATTGATTTAATTGATTGAATCACTAACATTGTTTTAATTGTATTTTGTTTTTATGTCTAAACTCATTTTTTCGCTTGGGCGTTTTTGCGAGCACATCGGGAGGTCCAAAAAGGCTCATTTGGTTTGTAATATTTTATTTAATTTTGCCATATAACTTTCTTGTAAAATTCTTTATTTAGGCTCGCTAAAAAGAAAATCACAAAAACATTTTTATTAATTAACTTGACATTTTTTCTAAATAAAAATGGGACCAATGTCCTAGTTTTTCATACCCAAATAAATCATCACATCAAAATTGTTTCATAATAAATATGCATGCGAGGACCAATGTTCTCACTATTAAATGAATAACCCGTTTTATGTATGCTTCGCACATTTACAAGAGGGAGTTGTATTCTGCTCCTTGTATTATTGTAATTTATCGCTTTCGATATTTATTTTGCTCATTTACCGCTTTCAAAATGTGAATAAATGCGCCTTTCAATTAATTGCATCGTGTGGAGAGAGAGCGAATCAATGGTATTAAAATTTGATCATAAAATAATCGAGGTAGAAATAGATGAGAAATCCCGGACCCAGCTCTGGTCTTTGGGCTCAAAAAGGCTAGAGGTCTACCCTCCAAGACACCTTTTTGTGCCACGAGACTTTAGCGCTAATCCTAGGCTCCTTAGGGCGAGAGGTTTACCTTCCAAGACCCCTCTGGCTGGCCCAAAATGGATACCAAGCGCAGTCTTAGGCTCTCCGAGGCGAGAGTAACTTTCCCAATGTTTTATTGGGTGGCGACTCCATGATACCTCCTTGTTGCCCAACATAGACGCACTTGCGATTTATCGCAAGATGTCAACGGACCCGCAAATGCCCCGGTCGCCCACGTGCGGGCGGTCCGAAAGGGCGGCGCTCGGGATCCGGCGCGCGTCACAGTGGCGACTCCACTGGGGACGTTTATGGTTCGAGATTTCGATTCGAAAATACCTCTTTTAACATTTATGATTAAAATTTAATTCATAAATTCACCTTCTCTCAAATTTGCATTTGCATATCATTAGAGCCTTAGAATACGCTAGTTTGGTCCCTCTTCTAGCCCCGGTGCGTTCCTGAAGCACCTCCTCATTTTCACTCAATTTGGGGAAGTGTTAAGGATAATCACCAGCCCAAGCCACGTACCTTAATGGTATATCAAAATGGTGACCCGATCGGTCGTTACGCTCGTGATGAGCTAGACCCGTCGGCAGGGATCATGCTTGGGTAGCCTTAAAGTAACATCTCCCTTGTCCAAAGCTCATATAATGGCCATAGCTACTTTCCACAGGTGATATGAACCATAATTCCATGCTTACTGTATGGACCCTCATGTATTGGGTGAGTCCAGATGTCTCGCTTGGTAACCTAGCCAAAGGCTTCCATGCCCCGGTAGGGCCATGTCGAAATTTGTGGAACGTCTAAATACATGACGATCACTATCCATCCGCTTGTACATTAGTATAGGAGTGTTATGCTGTCGGTTTTTCACCGCGCACCATACGTGTCCATTGGGTTCCCCGTTAACCCATGGATCAAGCCCACCTAGGAAAGAGACCGCATTACCACGTGTGTGAGAGATATGAGGTTGGAAGGATCTATCTACTTGCATGAGTTTGTCTATGTTGCATAGCACGATCATGCATCTTACATGTCATTCATGCATCATCTTAAAAGGTATTTTTTGCAGCCATTATAGATTTGTCCAGGTGGTCTAAAGGTCTTGACAGGTGATTAATTAGCAATTTATTTTCTTTCTGAGGATCAGAATACGTGGGCTCAGAGAACGACAAGTCGTCATCTTTTACAACATTTGATAGAAAGTAACATGACCAACCCATCAGGAAGACCGGGTGCAACCCATGCCCTCATTATTGATGAAATGGATAGGAGGGCACAAGACTTAGAGAGCAGGCTGAAAGAATTTGAAGCCAGGTTGAAGACTATAAAGGAAGACTTGGCTGCCACAATGATACCGTCTACCAAGGCACAGCATACTGATTTTTCCATGCCACAGAGCAAACAGGGTCTAGCTGCAATAGCATACATGCCAAGAATCGGGTTCAGAGGAAAGATGCCTTGTGTTCTGCAGTCAAGGAAAAAAGACAAAGGACATGTTTGTAATGAGGGGTTTAAGATGACGACACAGGGTGACCCCAAGAAAAGAATGGACATTCTCGAGGAGGCAATTCAGCGATCCAAACGTGCTACTGCCCAAGCTGCCAACAAGAAACTCGCCTTGATTACGATAAATTCAGAGAGGAAAAGTGGTCTATGCAGAAGTGACAATACCGTCGGCATTCAAAAGATCAAAAAAATGCCGGTGGTTGGAGTGGCCCAGAAATATTGCTTTGGTTTTGACGGATCTTTCCCTCAGAGGACGTCAACTAAGCCAACTATGGGTTATGGGATAATGGATTCTCATCAGCACCCCACAGGTCTATTTAATGACTGGAAAATCCCGAGGAAGCAAGTCCAAGATCCTGAGCCATCTAGAATTATTGAAGGGTGCCTAAGTCAGTGCAATAGCAGCCGAATAAGTGGTGGAGACATGAAGATGCCAGCTAGGGAGGTGACCCGAAATGACTGCATCATCTTAGAAAAGCCTTTGTCAAAGCATTTTGCCTATTTTGTTAAGCAAGGGAAGTTGCAATCAAAACGAGCTAGACCCTATAAAAGCCAAGGGCGTCCAGGTCATCGGGTAGGTCAATATTGCATCTATCATCAGCAGGCTGGACATGACACTGATGAATGCCGAGCTTTGAGGGAGCGGGTTCAAGGCCTCATCGACAAGGAGTCAAAGGAAGGAAGGATGGGCCCCGAAGTTAATTAGAGACCGTTGGCAACAACACCTGCGTTGGCAGAAAGAGGAAGATGATAGTTTAGACTCTCTTTCTTAGTTCTGAACTTGTTTTTAATATTAATGACGTTTTCTAGTTTTATTAGTGAATCAAACAATTTCCTTCATTTGTGTGATGTTTTTAACGATTTCATTACACATGATCATAATTCATTTATATTTGACATTGGCTCGATTGATGCTACTCTATTTATTCTTGGAACCTCAAAAATCTTGATGGCATCTGACATAACTTTTGAAGAGTGAGAAAATTTGAGAGAATTAAAACAAGATACGAAAAAGTCTTTGCCTGGACCCATGAAGATGTGCTTATGAAGTTGTCGAAAATGCTATGCTAAACATATCCTAATCATGGACAGATGACACAAGAAGCTCAGAAGATTCAAGCTGAAATAGGTAGAAATGGCTGAAAGTGGAGATCCGTCAGTAGGAACAGGACCAAAATTCATACTGAAATGCAATGCCCGACTTGATGGAACAACAATAACCCCAATGGTTAAGATGAAAGGTGCACGCATGTGTAAAACTTCAAGATTTGAGCAGAGCTTATTGGGGAGCGAAAAATATATATAAAAAAAAATCGTCAAAAGAAAAAAAAAAAAAAAAAAGAAGAACAAACAAAAGAAAAAATAATATATAAACAAAAAAAAAAAAACAAAAAAAAACAAAAAAAAAACAAAAAAAAAGCAAAAAAAAAAAAAAGAGGGAGAAGAAAAGAGAGAATTGATCAGGGGGTAAGCGAATGCTATTTGGAGGCAAGGTCTCCTCAAATCCCGTTGATTTACACATGCTTGTATTTTGCCTTTTTTCTTGATGACCAAAAAGGACCACGAAGATTGTATCGACTTGCAATAGGTACAGGTTGCTCGAGCTTGGAAGAAGACATCACAGGAAAGGTGTTCCTTACAATCCCAACGAATAGGGTCATGCCAAGGCAGCCTCCTACTCTACACATGGGTCAAGTGCGAAAGAGCAATTCATGGTTAAAGTTAGGAAACTGCTCCAGAGGTGACATTAAGGACCACAAGTCCTCTCTGTGTTTCCCTCAAGCTAATGGGGCAAGAGAGGCTGCTAACAAGGAGATCTCAACCAAGTAGATCCAAAACTACAAAGGTTGGACAGAGAAGCTGTCTTTCCCATTCCCAGGCAAGAGAATCACCATTATAACCTCTAAAAAATTCACCTTTTATAAGGGGGGCAGAGGCAGTATATCCGAGCGTGGTAGAGATCAAATCTTTAAGCACAACCATGGAAGCCTAAATTTTTAGAAGTCAGCTAGTGCAACAATGGCATCAGCAGTTAAACACATCAGACAAAGATAGATCAAGAGATCATCCAGGAAGGAAGCCAAAAAGCCACCGTGAAAAGAGGGAGATTCTATCTTTCAGCAAATGAGTATAATGCGGCAAGTTCAAGCCGATATGAGAAGGCTCCGTTGTTTTTCAGAGACGGTTATCCAGGATAGCAATGACAGAAGTGGTGAAGATGATCAGTATTAGTAGACTCAAAAATGGGTCCATGGCTAAAGACTTAAAAATCAAAAGAAGGGAATAAAAGCCCGCGGGTCGAAAACCGAAAAAGGCGGCCTTGCTAAAATTGGGCGCCTCGTCAGGGTGAAAACCGAAAAAAGGCATCCTGGTCAAAAATTAGAGGCTTGAGAGAAAATATCCAATCAAGAAAACCCGAGAGGGCTGATTGGTAACAGGAGTTGATGCTATCAAGATTTGGCTCTATGAATGAATGCAGTTTGACATTTTCGAATCAGTGTTAAATGGTGATTACGTATATTGAAATTGTATTGAAACAAGCACAATGTTGTGAAATGAAATAAAACTAAATTCATTCATTGATATTATTTCCTAGTTCTGTTCTAAAAAGGAAGATATTGCTTAAAGTCTATACAAATCTGAACTAGTCCTTACTACGGCTCTCGCCGGCCAGGTGCCTTAGTGGCCAAGTCCTATTATCAATTGCAGGGCTAGGTGTCCATTTTCTATATATACGCTGGTTAAAGTTACAGAATGACTCCCAGAAAAAAAAAAAAAAAAAGAGGCATAGTAGTTTTTCTAGAAGTCCAGTCCAATAATATGGAGAAGCAAAGGCTAAAGACAAGGCTTCACCTCGAAAGGATAGGGAACGTCTCACTACATCGTTAATCCCTCTAAGTTATCAAGCACAATAGATGGTTTCCAAGAACCAGATCCCTATCTGCTACTTCACCCAATCTAGCAACACATTTATCAAGATATGCCATACAATGCAACCGATGCTAAAGAGAAAATGTCTCAGAGAATAACTGCTGATTACCCTAAGAAGGGGCTTTAATGGTATCTCCAACTTTTCCTGCAGCTGTAAAAAAAAAAAAAAAAAAGAAAAAAAAAAGAAAAAAAAAGGGCCGTTAGAGATGAAAACCGTAACTGGCTCTCTAAACAAAAGTTAGGCCAAAGGGCAGGGTGAAAACCTGGAAACAGGCAGTCTGCTCTAAAAAAAAACAAAATGAACAAAAGCCGCTGGATTGGGTTGGATCCATTCCAGGCAAAAATTAGGCAAAGGGTTGTGTGAAAATCCCCTAAGGGACGCATTTCCCGCAAAGAAAAGTTAGTGTGAAAATCCACAAGGGACGCACTACCTTTAAAACAATGACGTTCAATGCCTGGAGCAATAGGGCGATGGTATTTCGGATGATCTTCTTTCAATCATATAACATACAACACAGAACATGAAAAAGAATCCCGGGTAAATGATCATTGACCAGGGGGGCAAGGATATATACCGGACATCTCTTTCAGAAAACTTGTCGACGATCCTCAGGATTCAGGGGGCATTATAGAGCCGGCAGGCTACAACCTCAGCGAACCATGGACCGCCTAGGATACAGTCTATACATTGTTGCAAGCATTTGCATTCCATATCATGCACACATGATTTCTTGTATATTCCTATGCATACAATCTTGCAGGAGAAATCGGCGGGGAACACCAACAAAAGCCGAGTGACGACACCAGTCCAAACATCTAAAGGAGCACAGTTCCAAAATTCACAGCGGTTAGCACGATGGCGGCACAACCCACAAGAGGTTGGCACGACCACGGCACTACCACAAATTCACAGCGGTTAGCACGATGGCGGCACAACCCACAAGAGGTTGGCACGACCACGGCACTACCACAAATTCACAGCGGTTAGCACGATGGCGGCACAACCCACAAGAAGTTGGCACGACCACGGCACTACCACAAATTCACAGCGGTTAGCACGATGGCGGCACAACCCACAAGAAGTTGGCACGACCACGGCACTACCAAAATTCACAGCGGTTAGCACGATGGCGGCACAACCCACAAGAGGTTAGCACGACCACGGCACTACCAATTCACAGCGGTTAGCACGATGGCGGCACTACCCACAAGAGGTTAGCACGACCACGGCACTACCAATTCACAGCGGTTAGCACGATGGCGGCACTACCCACAAGAGGTTAGCACGACCACGGCACTACCAATTCACAGTGGTTAGCACGATGGCGGCACTACCCACAAGAGGTTAGCACGACCACGGCACTACCAATTCACAGCGGTTAGCACGATGGCGGCACTACCCACAAGAGGTTAGCACGACCACGGCACTACCAATTCACAGTGGTTAGCACGATGGCGGCACTACCCACAAGAGGTTAGCACGACCACGGCACTACCAATTCACAGTGGTTAGCACGATGGCGGCACTACCCACAAGAGGTTAGCACGACCACGGCACTACCAATTCACAGCGGTTAGCACGATGGCGGCACAACCCACAAGAGGTTGGCACGACCACGGCACTACCAAAATTCACAGCGGTTAGCACGATGGCGGCACTACCCACAAGAGGTTAGCACGACCACGGCACTACCAATGCACAGCGGTTAGCACGATGGCGGCACAACCCACAAGAGGTTAGCACGACCACGGCACTACCAATTCACATAGGTTAGCATGATGGCGGCACTACCCACAAGAGGTTAGCACGACCACAGCATTACCAGCTACAACCAAAAGACAGCAACAGCTATCATTACAATTCCATCAAGCAGGAAAGACGGCCGACTCAGGTACGCGTCTCTTTCCTTTTCTTCTTTGAGTTTAGGCTCACCTAGACACTAGTGTACTAGATTCCCCTAAACTGGGGGCAACTGTAGACACCGGGTCCTGAGTCAGCCTAGATCGAAGTTACCCAATGATGATAATTGCCTTCACAGGCTTAAAAGGTTAAAAGTGATGGTTTTCTCATCAAATTTGCATTTTAGAGTGAAAAATTAGAAAATAATAAAAAAAAAAATATATATATTTAAAAAATTAATTAATTCTGAAAAATGGGGGCTTAAAATTATGGTTTTTTTAGTCAATTTAAAATTGAAAAAAAATAGGAAAAAATAAAAAAAAATAAAAAAAAATTTTCGGACCGCGAGTGTCGGGCGCGGCAGCGCGCTTGCGGCAGCGCGCAGGCGCGCTGGCGCCCAGCTCGCAGGCGCCTGGGCGCCCAGGCGCCCATCGCGCAGCGCGCGCAAAGGCGACGCTCAGCGTCGCCGATGCTGCGCGTCGCTAAAGGTGCGCGCAGCATCGCGCACGCTGAGCGCCGCACGGAGCGCTCGTGCGCGAGCGCCAGCGCGCGAGTTTCGCGCGGAAGCCCGCCTCGCCGCGTGAGTGCCCGTCGCTCTATAGCGACGGGCGGTGCCCCTTGTGGCGACGGTCTCCTGGCCGTCGGTATAGGGTCTGTTACCCTATTTTCCATTTTTTCAGCCTTTTTTCCGATTTTTTCACCCAAAAATCCGTTTTTATCCCAAAATTAAGGGTTTTTGACTTCAAATAAAATTCCAAAATATTTTTTATAGATTATTAATTAATAAAACTTGATTTTATCCCCAAAAATAGAGGAATTTGAATAAAATTAGGTTTGTTTTCCTTAATTAAATTAGGGCAACATTTTCTATTCTTTATATAGTTTAGGATGATGAATCAAAAAAGGGGGAGCCTCCACATTTTTGAGACCTAATTTTCCAGAATTCCTCTCTTCTATTTTCTCTTCAAAATTTCAGATTTTCTCTTTTTAATTAATAAGGTTTAATTGAAATTGAAAGATTAATTTTCAATTGTTAATTATTCCAATTAATTTCTTTGTTTTTGCTCCATAAACACAAGAAATTAATCATCATTTTGACATCAATTTCTTTTTAATCTTAAGCATACAAATTAATTCCTTTGTTTTTCTCCATAAACAAAGAGAATTAATTTTATTGCTGAATTATTCTTTCAAGCAATTTTCCGGAAAATCATCACTTTTCCTTCATCAAATCCAATATTCTGAGGGTAAATATTCTTGGCTCCATTTCTATTTTATTTTATTTTTATTTAATTTATTCATATATATTTTATTGTTTTTATTGATTTATTTATTGTTTTCATCTATGCATTTGTTGTATTCATCTTATATTTGTTCCATTTAATTGTTTATATATGATTTGATTTTTATTCATGTGAATATTGTTTTTTTTAATTCCTAACATGTAAATAATTTATTTTGATTCCTCATTATTTTTAACATGCAAATAATTAATTAATTTAAATTAATCTTTTTGCCATGTAAATAGTTTGTATTAATTATGAACACATCAATTAACCTTGTTACATATCATTATTATTTTCATCATTCCTTTGTTTACTAATTTTTATCGTTGTTACATGATTTTATTATCATTTGTTTATTTATTCATTCATTATTTTTTACTTATCATCATTTATTTTCATCATGTGTATATTTTCATGTACTAATTAATTAACATGTTTTATTTTATTTTCATCACATCATTTAATCATTTATCATATATAATCCATGTTTCTCATTTTATTTTGGTTTGTTAATATTTTTTATTCCATTATTATTCTTTTCATATCATCTTACTTTAGTTTAATTTGTTATTCATTATTTTGTATGTTTAATTGATTTAATTGATTGAATCACTAACATTGTTTTAATTGTATTTTGTTTTTATGTCTAAACTCATTTTTTCGCTTGGGCGTTTTTGCGAGCACATCGGGAGGTCCAAAAAGGCTCATTTGGTTTGTAATATTTTATTTAATTTTGCCATATAACTTTCTTGTAAAATTCTTTATTTAGGCTCGCTAAAAAGAAAATCACAAAAACATTTTTATTAATTAACTTGACATTTTTTCTAAATAAAAATGGGACCAATGTCCTAGTTTTTCATACCCAAATAAATCATCACATCAAAATTGTTTCATAATAAATATGCATGCGAGGACCAATGTTCTCACTATTAAATGAATAACCCGTTTTATGTATGCTTCGCACATTTACAAGAGGGAGTTGTATTCTGCTCCTTGTATTATTGTAATTTATCGCTTTCGATATTTATTTTGCTCATTTACCGCTTTCAAAATGTGAATAAATGCGCCTTTCAATTAATTGCATCGTGTGGAGAGAGAGCGAATCAATGGTATTAAAATTTGATCATAAAATAATCGAGGTAGAAATAGATGAGAAATCCCGGACCCAGCTCTGGTCTTTGGGCTCAAAAAGGCTAGAGGTCTACCCTCCAAGACACCTTTTTGTGCCACGAGACTTTAGCGCTAATCCTAGGCTCCTTAGGGCGAGAGGTTTACCTTCCAAGACCCCTCTGGCTGGCCCAAAATGGATACCAAGCGCAGTCTTAGGCTCTCCGAGGCGAGAGTAACTTTCCCAATGTTTTATTGGGTGGCGACTCCATGATACCTCCTTGTTGCCCAACATAGACGCACTTGCGATTTATCGCAAGATGTCAACGGACCCGCAAATGCCCCGGTCGCCCACGTGCGGGCGGTCCGAAAGGGCGGCGCTCGGGATCCGGCGCGCGTCACAACGTCCCTGTCCCGCATTACGGCCTATCTGTAGCTAGGGATGGACACGTGTTTGAGTAGAGATGCCCGTCCCTAGTCCCGCATTACGACCCGTCTGTAGCTAGGGACGGACACGTGTCTGAGTAGGGACGCCCGTCCCTAGTCCCGCATTACGGCCCATCTGTAGGCAGATTTCCACGTGTACCATTGGTAGAGACGCCCGTCGGTATTTGCAGGGATGCCCGTCGGTAGTGGATATGATCCGATAACGCCGGATTTGATAAAATTTAATCTCTAATCTTTCAAATAGGGATAAGTTTTGGTTAAAAATTGATTTTAAAACTCCTTTTAAAATTCAAACTTTAAAACTGATGCTTATCTTATTTTATCTCCAAAATTCTATAAATTGGGAAGAAGAATTCATTTTTAGGGGTTAGAAAAATTTTGCAAATTTTTTGTGAGGAAAGTGACAAATTTTTGAGAGACTGGATTTTTTAGAAAAGATTTTTCGTTTGCAATTCACCAAAAAAGCTATAAAATCTCTGTTTATTTTCTGAATTTTATTTGATAAAAATTCTTCTAATTAATTGATTTATTTAAATACATCTTGCGAATTAAGCCAATTTGAGATAACGAAATTCATTTGTTTCCATCAATACAACTAGTTCAAACACTCGATATCAAATTTTTAAGAAGGAAAAATACAAATTTTCTTGCTTTGATCTATTTTTATCTGATCCTTGTGGAGCGTGCGGGGACCGAAACCATTCGATGTTCACCCAAAAAGGTAAAATCCGAGGGTAAACATTATGGATTAATACTTGTGCGATTTAATTAACTTATATTAATTATTTTTCTTTTTACCTTTTTTTTATCTTTTAACTCATTTCTTTTAAAAGTTTCCTATTATTTTTCTTTTTTACTTTATTCACCAATTTTGATACTGACATGTTTATTCCTATGAGTTATTTTCTGACAATTTGGATTTGGAGTTGTAAACGATGATGGTCGGGCCAATATGAGGATTGCCATACGGGTTCTTTCTTCACTCTTGCCTTTTATTCATGTTATTATTAAGATTATTTCAATGTCGTTAAAGTGAAAAGGGCCAAAACACTTTATAGTAATCAATTTGGAATTTTTCCTAAATAAAAATGGGACCAATGTCTCAATTTTCTCTATCCAAAATAAAATCATCACCTCAAAAGTTATTTATAATAAATATGCATGCGAGGACCCATGTCCTCATCATTAATGAATACCCGGATTTATGCATGATTTGTATTTTATTTACAATGGGGGTTGTATTCCGCCCCTAGTTTTATTGTAATTTCTTTTGAGAATGTTTATTTTAATAATGCTTTACTTATTGCTTTTGACGTGAATAATTGCGCTTTAATTAAATGCATCGTGTGGAAAGTTGGTGAAACAATGAATTCAAACTTAATCATAATATTGATCAAGGTATAAATAAATGACAAGTCCCGAACTCACTCTGGTCTTTGGGACTCAATGAGGCGAGCGGTCTAGGACTTCCAAGACACCTCTTGAGTCTCACCAAAAGACTTAAATTTACAAATCCTAGGCTCCAGGGGGTAGAGGCTGAGACCTCCAAGATCTCTCTTGCTTGCCTAAGATGGATATGTATGCGCCGTCTTAGGCTCGCTGAGGCTAGACGACCCTCCCCAATGTTCTATTGGGTGGCGACTCCAAGAAACCTCATTATTGCCCAATATAGACGCACTTATAAATACCTTACAAGTTTTAATGAATCCCATCCCGATCGCCCTAAAGCGGGCTTTCGGGAGGCCACAGGGTTTGGCACGCCTCACAAATGGGGTATTGATAGCTAAATTACAAGTAAAGCCTGATTTTATGCAGCAGATAAAAGATGCCCAGAAGCAAGATAACAAGCTGACTTCAGTGATTAATCGAGTGAAAGACAATGACAACAGTGACTACTTTGTGGCTTCAGATGGCAGTGTATACTACAAACAGAGATTTTGTGTGCGTAATCAACCAGAGTTGAAGAAGAATATCTTGACACAAGCACATCATAATAGCTATGCCATGCACCCAAGGGGTAATAAGATGTATCAAGATCTAAAGATGCATTATTGGTGGCAAGGAATGAAGTGGGATGTGACAGAGTTTGTGGGCAAGTGCTTTATATGTTAACAAGTGAAAGCTGAACACCAAGTGCCATCAGGGTTACTCCAGCCTATTTCTATACCTGAATGGATATGGGATTGAGTGACCATGGATTTCATGACTTGCTTGCCTCTCACCCGAAGGAAGTATGATGTAATTTTGGTGACTATTGATCGACTCACTAAATCCGCCCTATTTATACCCGTGAGGATGTACTGCCCATTGACCAAACTGGAGGAGTTATACATAAGTGAGATAGTGAGACTTCATGGTGTGCCTTCTTCCATCATTTCCGATCGAGATCCTCGATTCACTTCCCAGTTTTGGAAGAAGCTGCAAGAAGCGTTGGGTACCAGATTACACTACAACACAACTTTTCACCCACATACAAATGGGCAATCAGAGACAATTATTAAAATATTTGAAGATATGCTGAGATGTTGTGTGCTTGAGTTCAAGGTTAGTTGGGAAAAGTACTTACCCTTGGTAGAATTTGCATACAACAACAGTTATCAATCCAGCATTAAGATGGCTCCATATGACGCATTATATGGCAGGAGGTGCAGAACGCCCCTATGCTGGACCGAGTTGAGTGAAAACAAGCTAGTGGGGTCAGACTTGATCCGGGAAAGTGAAGAAAAGGTCAAAGTGATCAAGCAATGACTGAAGGAAGCTAGTGATCGACAAAAGTCATATGCTAACCTGAAGAGAAAAGGTATATTTTTGAAGGTTTCTCAATGGAAACGGGTTCTCAAGTTTGGAAAGAAAGGTAAGCTATCGCCTAGATTCATCGGACCATATGAAGTGATCCAGCGAGTGGGACTAGTGGCGTATAGGTTAAAGCTTCCATAGGCATTAGAAAAGATCTATGATGTGTTCTGTGTATTGAAGGTGTGAATGTACAGATCAGATCCTAACCATGTGATTGAATTAGAAGAAGTGCAAGTGTAGCCTGACCTGACTTATGAAGAGCACCCAATGAAGATCTTAGCCAGAGAAGTCAGGCAACTCAGAAATAAGCAGATTCCTTTGGTAAAAGTACTCTGGAACCATCACAACGTGGAACAAGCAACATGGGAACTCGAAGTGTCTATGCAACAGCAGTACCCACAGCTCATCAGTCCAGGTAAATTTTGAGGATGAAAGGGCATAATGTGTGACGCGCGCCGGATCCCGATCGCCGCCCCTATGACCGCCCGCACGTGGGCGATCGGGCAATTGCGGGTCCGTCAACAGCTTGCGATAAATCACAAGTGCGTCTATGTTGAGCAACAAAGAGGTATCATGGAGTCGCCACCCAATAGAACATTGGGAAAGTTACTCTCGCCTCGGAGAGCCTAAGACTGCGCTTAGTATCCATGTTGGGCCATGAGGCCTAGGATTAGCGCTAAAGTCTCGTGACGCAAGAAGTATTTTGGAGGATAACCTCTAACCTCTCGAGCCCAAAGACCAGAGCTGGGTCCGGGATTTCTCATCTATTTCTACCTCGATTAATTTATGATTGAATTTTAATTGTCATTAATTCGCTCTCTCTCCACACAATGCAATTAATTTAAGGCGCATTTACTTATGTTAGGAAAACCATAAATTAGCAAGTAAAGCAATGAATTACAATAATACAAGGAGCGGAATACAACTCCCATTTAAAAGTGCAAACATACATAAAACGGGGAATTTATTAATTATGAGGACTTTGGTCCCCGCCTGCACAATTAAAGAAAATATTCTGGATGTGATGATTTTATTTGGGATGAAAATTAGGACATTGGTCCCATTTTATTATGAAAAATCTAAATTAATTTAGTAAGAAATATTTTTATGATCTTTATTTAGGTGCGCATAGGAAAACATTTTATTCAATGAATATATACAAGGAAATTAAAAATATAAACGAAATGAGAATTAAAAATGTATAAAGGAAATACCAAACCCCGCAACTCCTCCTTCATGTGCATGGATGCTCAAATGAGAATAAAACAATGATTTGCAACAAAAAATCAAAAAGAAATTCATGTTAGTGATTAGGCCAATGAAATAATACAACATAAAAGGTAATATGTACAATGACCATATAACATGCATAAGATACTATAACATGCATAAAAAATAATTATGATGCAATTTAACATGCATAAAGTGATTAAGATGCAATTTAACATGCATAAGGTAATGAAGTATCATGGCATATGCAACTTATTAATAATAGTTATTAACATACATGGAAGATTAGTGACAATCAATTTTATTATAGTTAAGACATGAATAAATGTGTAACATGAGAATAATTCCACTTGACATGCATAACTAGCATAAAATAATGACTATAACACTCATACATGCAAAAGAAAGCATAATAATAAACATGATATAGCATTAAGAAATTAAAGGTATTTACAACCTAACACATAGATAATTACATGAACAAAGAATAATTTTACATGAAAAAAAATTAATAGAATTTAAAAAAGCTTATTTGTTATATGAATAATTGAAGATAAAAAAAATAAGAAGAAGAATATGGAGACTAAGAGAATTTACATGTTTGATATGTTAATTGGAAGCCAAAATAAATGAAATTAACAAGAGAATTAATGAGCAAAGCCAAGAATAATTACCCTCAAATTCAGTTTTGAAGAATTGAAGATAGAAGTGTTGAATTCCTTGTCTTCTCTTGTGAAAATCCTTAGAAAATAGCTTGAAAACTTGAAGAAAAGCTCTTGGAAACAAGTGTGTAAGATGGATTTTTTTCTCTCAACTCAAAGCTCCAAAATTCAGTTTTTTTTCTCCAAAATGTTCCTGATTCGTCCTCCCCCTGTTCTGAATTTTTCTAGTGTTTTTAACCATCAAAAACCACCCAAAAACCACCAAAAACCGTCCAAAAATGGTTGAAAATCGAGTGGGGGTCAAAAAGTGGGTGAAATGGGCGAAGTGGGGCGATTTCGGCGATTTCCGCGCACCTCGCGCACGTCTCCGCGCGGAGTTGCGCGGAACTTCCGCGCACGTCGTGCGCGGAGCGAGCGACGCCCAAGGCGTCGCTCGCGCAAAACGACCGACGCCAAGGGCGTCGGTCGCGCGGAGCGCGCGCTCCGCGCACGTAAATTGGCGACGGCTTCGGCCGTCGCCCTTCCGTCGCTAACTTTTTCCCCTATTTTCCACTTTTCAACATTTTTCCATCATTTTTCACCTTTTTTTTTTTTTTATTTTTTATATAAAATGCCCTCAACCTAAAACACACTTTTTCTTCTTCAAAATAATTTAAAAAATATTTTTAAAATATTTTTAAAATACCCTTTTTACTCACCGAAAAGACAAGGAAAATCACTTCTGAGCTCCAATCTTTTTGCCTATAAGCCGGCATAGCTAAATTTCATCATCGGGTAATCCTGATCAAGGCTACTCGGGACCCGGTGTCTACATAATGGTAAATAAGTGTAAAATGAGAACATAAATGGTATTACGTGAAAAGTGAGAAACCATGGAAAAGTATTAAGGGTAAAAATATAATTAAGGAAATAAAAATTGGAATGGTAGGATTAAACTATAATTAGTGTATAATATGCTTTAATGTGTAATTATGTGATTAATTGATGAGTTAATTAGGTAATATAGTAAAGATAATAAATAAAATATATCAATATAGATAATTGGATAATTAATTTAGGAGTGAAAATTTATGGATTTGTAGCCACCAATGGGCATATTAATGCTCAGTACGTAATTTGTTTTGACTGCATGTAGGTACGCATTAGGTCGAAGCCGTATATCTCAGTCCGTTGGAGCAAGCAGGAGAAAAGAATTACAAGTTTACTTTTTAAAGTTTCGGTTAAGTATGGCATGTATATATATATATATAAAGTAAATTTGAGATTGTTTATATGATAGTTATGATGTATTTATTTATATGGATATTATGACTACTTGATTGGATTTTTGAGACTGTGAATGGCATGGTTTTGAATGATATATTGTTGCGCCCTTGCCGAGGCTGTGGATTTTAAAATTTGCAGGTTTGGGTAGTAAGAAATATAAGTTGTCATACTACCGAAATTTTGACCAAATGAATAGTAACATTAGGCAGTTATAGGTCAATTGACAATAAGTAATAAGTGAAGTGTAAATTAACAAAAGATTAAGTCTATTAAAGGAAAGAAAGAATAAAAAAATTTTAACCACAAATTGGGTCAAGTGTAAGATAATACAATCATGGTAATCGCATAGTCAATCCTAAGTTGGCAGTATACGTTCAGAGTATAAAGGTGTTACAGTCTTCAATTCCTTCAACTCACTAGGAGCCATCCGATAGGGTGCCTTAGACACAGGTGCTGCACCAGGCACAATATCGATTGACAACTCTACTTCTCTTATTGGCGGTACCCCAGCTAACACTTCCGGAAATGCATTAGGGAATTCTCTCACTACTGGAATATCTTGAATTCTCACTTGTTTTCTCTTCGAATCCATCACAATGGCTAAGAAAGCCTCATATCCTTTCCTTAAACACCGATAAGCTTGCATAGCAGAAATCACATCTAAAAGCGAATTAGAGCATACACAGCTGACAATCACTTTGGACTTTTCTGCACTACAAAGCACAACTATTTTCTTGCTACAGTTGACTAGAGCTCGGTACTTACTCAACCAGTCCATGCCCAATATCAAATCGAACTCATCAAAAGGCAACTCAATTAGATCTACTGGGAACACAAGATCTTAAACCATCAAAGGACAATCTCTATATACCTTGTTCACATTCACACTATTTCCCAAAGGGCTAATCACACATATATCATAATCTAGATGCTCAACAATAGACATCTTATCACATAATTTCTTAGAACACACATATAAATGCGTAGAACTAGGGTCAATCAATGCAAACATTTCTATATTAAAGAATAGAAATGTTCCTATAATGACCTCTGCCCCATCTTGCTCCTCTCGAGCCTTCATCGCATATGCCCTTGCTAGTGTTGTTGGAGGTCTATCTACTAACTCAGACACTGTTCCACCTCTGGACTGACCACCTCTGTCATGTCCTCTACCCCCTCCTCTATTAGCCGGAGGCAAATTCATTGCACCCCTACTAGCTTCTTACTGACTTCCAGTTGCCTCTACACCTTAGGACAATTGGCTAAATAGTGCTTTGAATACCACATCTAAAACAAGCCCTAGTAAACTTCCAACAATCGCCTCTATGCCTCTTATAACAAATAGGACATTCAGGTACTTCACTTCTATTCCCAGATGCACCCGTACTAGTACTAGATGCGTAAGATGACCATTGTCTTTCGCCTCTAATAGCTAGACTATTAGTTTGATTCAGCTGGAGGTGTTGTTGAAGGATATCTTGGTCTCTTACCCAAATGTGCCCCACCTTTATTAGGATTTCTCCTTTGTATTGTCTCTCTTCGAATATCAAGTGATCTTTCAGCTCTCATGGCTGCCTGTACTATCTTGTTGTAACTCACAGTCTGAGATGTGGTCATTGAGATCAGCAATGCCTTTATTGGCTTAATCAATCCCTTCTTAAATTTCTGACATCTAAACTCCTCTGTTAGCACTCCCAAAGATGCATACTTACTCAACCTACTTAACTCTTTCTCATACTCAGCTACTGACATAGACCTTTGCCTCAGATTCAGAAACTTCTTCTAATTAGCTTCTCGATACGCCTTTATAATATACTTGTTCTAAAACTCGTGCACGAAGAATTCCCAAGCAATAGGGTTCGGAAGCGTCGGATGCCTTAATACCAATTTCTACCAATCGTAAGTAGAACCTTGAAGCAGTGACACCACTGTAGACACCGGGTCCTGAGGCAGTCGAGATTAGAGTTACTCGATGAAGAGATCAATGTCTATCTTAAGACAAATGGATGAAAGTTGTGAGTTTTCATTCTCTAGTTTTACAAGGATTGAGGATTTTTTCTCGGAAATAGGAGATTTCGGGGAATCAGGAGGAGTTCATATTTTTAAAAGTGCATTTTGCTCCACCGACGGGTATACCGTCCGTGGAAGGAATGCCCGACCCTGGACGGCCTGCCTCTCGCTTGAGCGGCGCCTACCCCTTACGCAAAACAGGCCCGTCTCTCGCGGCAGTGACTCCAGTCGTTCGTTTGAGAGGCCCATCTCTCGCGATGAGCGCCGGCTGTCCCTCACTTGTGGAGACCATCTCTCGCATCGCCCATATGAGAGATGCCCGCTTCTTGCGAGCGATGGCCATCTCTCGACTTCCATCTCTTGCGACACCGACGCCCGTTGGTCGATGATCTGACGTTATTTGGGCGAGATTTTCTAGATTTTTTGGATATCTCCCAAGATTTCCAAAATATTTCCTAAATCTTTTCAAAATATTTTAAGTCTTTTCAAATATTTTTAAATCATGGATTTGATTTTGAGAATATTTTGCAAATCATTCGATTTTGATTTTGATTTTAGAAATCTTTTTCAAATTTAAATTCTAAATTCTAATTTATTTGAATTAATTTCCTAAACCTATAAATAGGGAATGGAGGCTCATTTTTCAGGGTTAGCAGTTTTTACCAAAAAAGATTAATGACTATTTATTTTTTGTCAAACTTTTATCAAATATTCTTCGAAATAAGGCAAATCCGAGAGAATGAGACTAATTCATTTCTATCCGATCTAGCCCATTTTAGCATCCAAAATTGCTACCAAAAGATCGAGAAAGAAAAATATAATTTTCTTTTCTTTATTTGTTTTCAAAAACGTGATTTTTGTGATAAAAAACCCCCTAAAAACACAAATCACAGTTCAATCCTTGTAGAAGTCAAGGAATAGGAACCACGCGACATTCACCTTTAAAGGTAATATTTCGAGGGTAAACATTCTGGATCGATCTCCTTCACTTTTAATAATTTCATTCTGATTTTACACATAAAATCTTATTTTATTTAAAATAAAATGATTTTCTGCCTGAGTTGCTGCATTTTTTTGGGTCTGGAGTGACCGACAGGCAGAGGATCCACTGACGGCTGTAGCTCATCCGAGCGATGGTCCATTGAGGGTTTTTACCTCCACCCGTCCGTCAGCCCAGGGACGCCCGTCGCTCGCATGCCATGGGCCATCCCTGGGCCTCTCCTTCTCTATTTCCTCCCCTTCTTTCACCACTTATTTTCTTATTATTTTTGTGATAATTCTTCATGGAATTTTTTTTAAATAATTTATATTTTGTCTTTTATTGTGTTAATTGTGGCACTAACATGATTCTTATTTTTGTGAGTTTTATTGATTTATTTGGTGGATTCGGGTTATAAAAATGGAGGACGCTATGGTGATTTGAGAACCTTCACTCAGGTTTATTCTCTTACCTTTATTTTTTTTATCTCATGTATTATTATTGTAAATGTTATTTTATTCCGCTAACACATGAAAATGGCTAAAATATTTATAGCAATTGAATTGGGATTTTCATTAATAAATTGGGGACCAATGTCCTATTTCTTTCATCAAATAAAATTAACACCTTAAAATTGTTTTCTTTATAAGTATGCATGCGGGGACCAATGTCCTCATTCTCAATGAATATCCCGATTTATGTATGACCCATATGCTATTTACAATGGGAGTTATATTTCACCCCTAGTTTTGTTGTACTTTATTGGATTTTCATTTATCTTATCTTATCTTTGCCCCTTTTTATCGCTGTCCTTATATGGCCAACTTGTGCTTTAATTAACTACATTAAATTGAATGAGAAATGGGAAGTCCCGAACGTTCTTTGGTCTTAGGGTCAATGAGTTTAGAGGTCCATCTTAATGTCCTATTGGGATGGGGCCTCCAAAATATCTCTTATTGCCCAAAATAGGCCCAATTTACATTATCTTAGGCTCCACGAGATTAGATGATCTTTCCAGTGTTTTATTGGAAAGAGATGTCCAAAATATCTCTGGCTTGCCCAAAATAGACATATATGCATTGTCTTAGGCTTCACGAGATTAGATGATCCTCCCAATGTTCTATTGGAAGGAGGTGTTCAAAATATCTCTAATTGCCCAAAATAGACACACATGCGCTGTCTTAGGCTCAGTGAGGCTAGATGACCTTTCCCAAAATTATATTAGGTGGCGACTCTAAGAAACCTCCTTGTTGCCCAAAATAGACGCACTTGTAAAATTTCTTACAAGTTTTTATGAACCTCTGCCGAATGGCCAAAAAGCAGGCTTTCAGGGCCTTGCGGGGTTTGACACACGTCACATTGGTGACTCTACTGGGGAAACTTAATCGAGAGTTTGCTTCGAAAGTACCTTTGTTTAAACTTATAATTGAGTTTTAATTTAAAATTTCATATCTTTTTTGAAATTTGCATTACATCTCATTAGAGCCTTAGATCTATACTAGTTTGGTCTCTCTTTTAACCCCGGTGCATTCCCAAAGCACGACCTTGTAACAGCCAGATTTATACCCTAGTAGGATTGGTGGTGTCCTGATAAGTATAAGGATGTGAATTAATAAGAGAGGACAGATTGGAATGAGTGCTTGGCTTAGTGAAGAATTTGTGTGGAGGTTCGAACAAGTCATGGAATTAGTGGTCCGAGTGTGGGACGGCTGTGAGCGCGACAGAACACTCCAGCAAAAATCTGATAAAAGTTGGATTTAGGGTGCAATTAAGGACCCAATTTAATAAATAAAATAAGTTTAAGTGACTAATTGGTAAATGTGCATGATTAAAGTTAATGAAGGTTAATTAGTGATTAATCAAATATATATTTTAATAATGAGGATTAGGGAAGAGATAGTGGAATCCAAGTGTCTTCCCTTGACTTTGCCACTTCAGCATTGGCATCCATTGGAGGAGAAAGAGGTGGATTGGCATGCATTGGGGAGAAGAGTTAGAGGAATCCAAGTGGCATGAGCTGCCTTAGTCCCTATATGCAATATAAGCTTTGAAGGAGAGAGAAAACCTCGTTCTTTGCATGTGATCTTCAGCTGTTTCATTTTAAAATTTCTGTCCTTCTTCTTCCTCTTTCTCACGTAATCCTTCTCCTTCAACTTCTAATTGTATAATTTCTGTTGGGTGATCAAGTGAGTGATTAGTAGAGTGAAGTTTTTGAGTTAGCAAGGTAAGTGTTTAATTGGGTTATTCTTCATTTATGTTTTGAGATGGGAATTAATCCCCTTGTTTCCAATTTTGGAATTTGGCTATGCATGTGATGGTGGCTATGAGAAAGAAAAGGGAAAGAAGAGGATTGATGATCAAGGTGCCATGTGAGCTTAAGAGGAGCTAAGGTAATTGAGGTTTGGGAACTAAATGTGCTTTGTATGTGTAAATTAATTGACTATGTGTTAAGACTATTTGTGTTATGCTATGAGATGTTTGAATTGAAGAAAAGAATGCATTGAACGTGATGATTTCTATGAGTCTTGTGTACCTTAAGAGTGTAAATTGTGTTTTGTGGTGTGTTGAATTGAGGAAATGAACATGTTGAGTGATAATGAATATCATGAGTTGGATTGACCTAAGATTGAACCCTAATTTCGAATGAACTATGAATCGCTATGTTTATTCTAATGAATGAACTTTGCTAAGGAAGTGTATTTGCATAATTAAGTTAGGGAAGTGTATTATGAGTGTGATGATAAAATGATACTAAATAGGTTAGTTTGTAGTTAATGAGCTGGAAGTGTAAAATTGGGTTGAGGTTTATTTGGCCTACCTTAATTGTAAGTGTTATAACTTAAGATGAATGACTATAAAAATGAATGGGGTTGATGGGAATAGGTTCCTATGATGTGTGTCTAGAATGGTCTTAGAAATGATCATGCTATATTGAGGGCTTAAAAGTCTGTAAAAGTGAATTAAAGTGTAGCTAATTCTGTAGGAGGGCCTTTTGGAGCATGTTATGTTCCTTGGGCCATACCTCCTTGTGTTTTAATCAAATTGAGATGAGAATTGTGCCATATGTAAGTTAACATATATATGAATAAATTATTAGTGGAGTATGTTGGATAAAAATGTCATTAAAGTTTGTTTTAGAAGTCATGTGTATGAAATGCGAAAAATGTATCTATAGGGTAAGTTTCTGTGTAGGTTTCTTTTGACCTTTGGTGACTCTTTTGCCCATAGATCGAGTAATAGTTCTCCAAATGGGTTGTTCCAAATTGTTCCTGAAACCTAAGATAAACACCTAAAAATGTTTAGGAATATGGTTGATCTAATTCTGGCTCTAAGTGTTCCAACAAGTGGCTACAACATAGGTATTCCTATTCTAGCAGGTTCATCAGAACAGTATAGATTTTTTAGATCATATCTGATGTTTTAGATGTCCAAATGACCTAAAAATTGTCCCATTGAAAACTTAACATCCTAGGAAACAATTGTTAAGAAGGACAGTTTGCCTAAAAATTAGGTTTAGAAGTTTGTTTAGGCGATGTAAGTTTAGGGTGGAAAGTAGTCTCGTAGAACATCTAATGGTCGCTACTGTCGCGAACATGATAGTGGTCACGAGTGCGACAAAACAAGTCATATGAAGGATTTGCTTCTCATTTTAGAGCCCATGGTTGGCATGAATCAATTCCCCACCTTTACCCTCAACTAATTTGTATATTTTTATGTGTTTTTCTTCCCAAATCAAACCTGTAGTACATCGACACATTCCAGGGTTTATCCAATGTGTGTTGAGGATTATGAAATGATTATACGAATAATTATCACTAGAAAAATACACATCGATATAACTAAGATTGGTAGTAACCTAATGGGGTAATAATGTATGCTTATATGAAATAGAATTTAGTTAAGTTGAATGACATTTGAGAATTGTAATACCTTAATCTGTATGAGCATGTATAATATAAACAAGTATACATAATTATGGGTTGAGGTTACGTTCTTCACATATGAAGGATATTAAATTACATGAGTTTGCTTAATGCGGATATGAACCATATAAATGTGTGTAATGAGGTTATATTGCATATGAGGAAAACATGAACATGATTGAAATGAATGAGATGTGTAGAGTATGACTATATGTTTGTAGTGAATATGTATAAATATGATATGTTTGCTGGCATGTATATTGGAATGTTAGGAATTTGGTTTAAGAAGTCATTGACAGGTGCAATCGAATTGGTGAGTAAATTGGCAAAACTGAATTGTAAAATCATGGCATTGCAAATAGTATAAGATGGACCTTTGGCAAACAATGCTTAATTAGTTATCTAACGAAAATGAATTATTGGCATCTTTATTGAATAGTTTATAAATGCATCAATATGCTAAAAATAAGTGGCTGGTTTGAGAATGTTCCTAGGAAGACTTAAAGGGCATGATTGAATAGATAACTAATATTGCAAACTGAATTTTAAGTTGTTGCATAATTGGAATTAAGATGATTGAAATTTGATATATTAAATAGTAATGCATGGAGAATGTGTATAGCGGAGATGTCTAAAATTGGTATTATTGAATTCATAACAAATGCTTAAATAAATTATTAATAGATCATATTGAATAAAAATGGGACTAGAACAGGCCATGAGAGTTGCATGCAAAAAGGGTGAAAAATGAGATGTTAGAAGTGACGGTTGAAGAGCTTGGAATCAGAAATTCCAGTTCTATCGCGAGCGTGACACCTCTGTATGATTGAAATGTCTTCTTATTTGTTTTAAGTTTTGCTAAAGCATATATATGAATGATAATTAAGCATGTATGTGATTTCAATCTTATGATTAGCATGTGATTATGTAAACATGTAAATGTATATATGAGATGTATCTTAAGTATGTGTGTATATATATATATGTATATCTGATCTTATGCAATTGCCATGACAAAGTAAATGCGATGTGAACGACAATGTATGTGAACAATGGGATGATTTATAACTGAATGATATTATAATGCTATATTTGCCATGATAATGAGAATAACCGGATTGATAATTTAGCCTGCGAGTCAAGTAGTGGATAGATAGGCATGCCTATAGGGTCTAAGTGCTGCAACGCAATGCGTCCGATTCCCTTGGAATCACAATGCGAAATTATTGATTTTGATGATATTTTTGTACCTTAGGGTACCAATGCGAATGTGAGGTATCCACGGATACCAATGTGATTACTGTACCCTTTGGGGTACTAATGCGATACTCGTTATCCTCATCTTTGAGTTGCAGGCAAGGTTAAAATAAATATGTGAACTAATTGAGTGATTTGAAATTATATGACAGCTATTGTGTGCAATTATAATGAGCATGTGAAAGCCAAGAGATGGTGTAACAGAAAGGTGATTGTCATACTATGATATGTACTTGAATCATCTATATATATATGTGCATTTGTTGATTCTAAAATATGGGAATTTTATGATTCTATTAGTATTGCGATGAAATATCTTTATGTTAATAATTAAGAAATTATAATCTTATGTATATACATATGGATAAAAATGCGATGTGCATGTGAAGAATAAGTGATAATGTGAATTCTAATGTGATTATCCAACGTGTGGACTTATAAATAGTGAGTACAAAGCATGATAGATATCATAAACCTTATTGTGCTTATAGCATGCTTTATGAGTATACTTGAACATTACGTTATTGTATATTGTGTTCTGTTCCCCCACTAAGCATTATCGCTTAGCATGAATGTTTAATCCATGCAGGTATCTGAAGATAGTATGTTTAGAAGACATTCCTGCATCGCCAACGGCCAACACATTAGGAACCGCTGTATATGTAGAACATTTGTAATTTTATAATATGTGTAACAATAGTTAGTAATGTGTAAGGGGATTAAGTTTTTGTATTAAGAAAGTTATATTTTGTAAAGTAAATAATAAATAAAGATTATAAGTGTTTTATATTGTAACGCATGGATTTTCAGAATAATATTGAGTGTTGTTTTGAAAGAAAAATTTATAAATCCTGATTTTTATGTGAATGTTAATTCATGTTCACGTGTTGTTGTGTGTGACACTCTACAGCCATTGTAGTAAAGTTCTATGGGTGGTTAGGGGGTGTTACAGACCCTACGTTCACTCAATGTAGGGAAATGTTAAGGATAATTACCAGCCCAAGTCTCGTACCATCATGGTATATTAAATGGAGACCCGACCGGTCGTTACGCTTGTAATGATCAAGACCTGATGGCAGGGACCATGCTTGGGTAGCCCTAAAGTAACACCACCTTGGCCAAAGCTCATGTAATGAAAGTAGATACCTCCCCTAAGTGGTGTGAACCATAATACTATGCCTGCTATTGTAGACACCGGGTCCTAAGGCAGTCAAGATTAGAGTTCCCCAATGAAGAGACTAACGTCTATTTTCAAACAAATGGATGGAAATTGGGAGTTTTCATTCTCCGGTTTTACAAGGATTGAGGATTTTTCTCAGGAACAAGAGGTTTCAGTTGGTCAAAACTTTTAAAATGGGAATTTTAGTCAATAGACGGGTTACCCGTCAGTGGTGGGACTCCCATCGCTCGCGTGAGAAACCCGTCTCTCGCAACAAGCACCGGCTGTCGCTCAAAAGTGGGGCCCATCTCTCGCGATTGAGCAGCACCCGTCGTTCGTTCAACAGATGCCTGCTTCTTACGAGAGACAGGCGTCCCTTGCGTTCGCGTACCGTGTGTGGAACGCCGATAAAAAGACCTAGTGTACCCCTCTGACTGATGACCGTCGGTTTCCCACAGATGCCCATCGATCGGTGATCTGCCAGTTATTCTCTCTGGATTTTCTGAGATTTTGTTAAGATTTTATAAATTTATCAAATATTTTATAAATCTTATCAAAATCCTCTAAATCTTTTCAAATATTTTCAAATATTAGATTTAAATTTTGCGAATATTCTGGAAATCGATTCAGTTTTGATATGATCTCGAAAATCTTTTTCAAATTTAAATCTTAAATTTAAATTTATTTGAATTATCTTCTAAACTCTATAAATAGGGGATTAAACCTCATTATTCAAGGTGAGAAAATTTTGGGTTAGAAATTTTGGGAAGAAAACTAAATCTTAGCAGTTTTTCACAGAGATTTTATTTTCGCATTTTGCCAAAGAATTCTCGCTCAAGATTTCTTCTTTCTCTCATTTTCATTTCTGAATTAAGCTAATCCGAGATAACGAAATCCCTTCGTTTCTATCCGATTTAGCTATTTCCGACATCCAATTGCTGTCAAAATTTGAAGAAAGAAAAATATAATTTTCTTTTCTTGATTTATTTTCAAAATACGATTTTTGTAATAAAAAATCTCTTGAAATCACGCAATCACTGATTAGTCCTTGTAGAACTCGAGGAGCCGAAATCACTCAATGTTCACCTTTAAAGGTAAAATCCGAGGGTAAACATTCTAGATTTATTATTTGTGTAATTTAATTATTTTACACTAATTTTATAAATAAAATTTTCATTTATTAAGAATGAAATCAATTTATTGGACTTTTTTTGTTTTAATTTCAAAGTCAAGGGTGACCGACGGGTAGAAAAACCACCGACGGCCGCCGCTCATGCTAGCGATGGGCCGTCGATGGTTATTGCTTCCGCCCGCCGGTCAACCCAGGGATGCCCGTCGGTCACGAGTGTTGGGTTGTCCCTGGGCCTTTTTACCTCTATATCTTTTCTTTCTCCTTTTTTACTCATTTTCTTGTCATTTCCTTGTGGCTATTTCACATTTTTTTATTGTTATTTAACTTCTCGCATTTTATTTTGCTCTTAATTTTGACACTAACACGGTTTCCATTTTTTCTGAGTTTTATTTGACTATTTTTGTTGGATTTGGGATTGTTAAATGGTGGCTATTATAATGATCTGAGGATCCTCACCCGGGTTCATTCTTCAACCTTATCCCTTTTTATCTTATTTATTTATTATTGTCGTAAATATTATTTTAATCCCGATAAAATAAAATGGTCAAATATTTTATAGTAATTGAATTGGGATTTTCATTAATAACTGAGGACCAATGTCTTATTTTTTAGCAAAATAAAATTGACATTTTAAACTTGTTTTTTAATAAATGTGCATGCGAGGACCAATGTCTTCATCCTTAATGAATTTCTCGATTTGTGTATGATTCGCACTCTATTTATAGTGGGGGTTGTATTCCACCCCTAGTTTTGTTGTAATTTATATTTATAATTTTCTATTTTACGCCCATTTACCGCTTCCCTTGTATGGATGACTTGCGCTTTAAGTAATTGCATTGAATGAGAAATTGGATGAAATGATAAATTCAAAACTCACTCATAATATTAACCAATGTATGAATAAATGAAAGTCCGGAACCTACTCTGGTCTTAGGCTCAATGGGGTTAGAGGAGCATCTCAATGTTCCATTGGATGGGGTCTCCAAAATATCTCTTGTTGCCAACAAAAAGGCCCAATTTGCATAATCTTAGGCTCCACGAGGTTAGAGGATCACTCTAATGTTCTATTGGTGTGGGGCCTCCAAAATATCTCTGGCTTGCCCAAAATGGATGCATATGCGCTGTCTTAGGCTCACTGAGGCTAGACGACCTTTCCCAATGTTCTATTAGGTGGCCAGTCCAAGAAACCTCCTTGTTGCCCAACATAAACGCACTTGTAATCTCTTACAAGTTTTAATGAACCTCTCCCAAACGCCCTAAAAGCGGGTCTTTGGGGCTCCCCGGGGTTTGGCGCGCGTCACTACTATATGGATCATTATGTATTGGGTAAATCCAGATATTTTTAATGGTCACCTAATCAAAGGCTTTCATGCCCCGATAGGCCCATATCGATTTATTCGGACTGCCTAAATACACAACGATCACAACCCATGCATTTGTGCATTAGTTAGGAGAGGTTATGCTGCCGGTTATTTGCCCTGCATCATGCACATTTATTAGGTTCCCTATTAACCCATGGACCAAGCCCACCTAGGAAATAGACTATGGCCTCGTGTGCGGGGGTGGTAAGGTTGGAAGGACCTATGTGCTTGCATGTGATTTGCGGATGCTGCATAACACGACCATGCATCATATAACATTCATGCATCATCCTAACATGATGTGCTTTGTAGCCATCATAGATCTACCCATGTGGTCAAGAGGTCCTTAAGGGCGCCTGCGCAGAAACATGTTCTTTGAATTGCCGGAAAGGGTAGAGTATTCGGACATAATTTCCAAAACCAGTAATGCTACATCATCCTAGTTCTCCCTACACAGCTAAATGGCTAATTCACAAAGAGGGGCAGACGCCACCAAGGCCATGATAGTAGAGGAAGTGGGCAAAAGGTTTGAAGAGTTTAAAAATCGGATGATGGCCATGTTGGCAAATATGGCTTAGCCTACTGCACCACAGAACCCAGTTCCTCCTCCTATGAGACAAAATGAATTGGAGGAAGTTAGAGAAGACCCACACGAAGAGGGTCACCCACCACCAATAGACCTAAGGGCTAATGTATTGGCAGGATAGAAAAGGAGGCCTGCCCATAGGATGGAAGAGTTAGAGGATGAGGATGATTATGAAGAGCACGTGTCGCTGAGATGGAAGGCACCCCAGACAGAGGAAGCCATTTAGAAAAAGATGGAAGAAAAATTTGAGGCGATGATAAGGATGCTGGCAAGGGGGCAAGGGATGAACCCTGAAGATAAGCAGCTAGAGGGAGAAGATTTTATCCCTATAAACTTTAAAATGCCGGATGTCCCGAAATTTGATGGTACTTCCAATCCTACCGCCCACATAAAGCAGTACTCGTTGGTAATGAAGGGTACTACTTGAACGAAGAGGCAAAAAATCAAATACTTCTATCTGAGCTTAATCGGCCTGGTGGTAGATTAGTATCATGGTTTAGACCAAAGGAACAAGGAGGATTGGGACTTGTTGATAGAGGAGTTTCTCAGACAATATGATTGTAGCACAAGAATGGAGCTGACCCTAAAAGACTTGGAGTTGCTGTAGCAAAAGTCAGGTGAGTCTTTCCACAAGTATTTGACCCGATGCAAACCGGGTAATGGAAATGAAAAGGAAGCCAGATACTCAAGATCAGATATGGCTATTCATAAAAAATGCTAGCCCATATTTGAGGGACGGACTAAAAATGAAGGGTCTGAGAGACTGGGAATCTTTGAAGGATATCGCTATTGAGGCAAAAAGAGAGTACCTCTTGAGAAGAGCAAATAATGAGAGTTATGTCAAGGAAGGCAAAGGTAGCCTGGGGGTAAGTAGGACGGCAGGCTCCAGCAGTGGCATGAGGAAGACGGCTAAGGTTTTAGCCACTAGCACTGCCCCAAGACATTTTTCCAATCTAGGGAGATCCCTCTCTTTGGTGCTCAGAAGGCTGACGAAGGAAGAGAAACTACAGCCTTTACCGGCACGACCGGCTAGGACTTAGGGTTTACCAGGGCACTAAGATAATGAATATTGTGCATACCATCAGCATACCGGACAAATAACTGACCAATATAAGGCATTAAGACATGCGATTCAGGATGTAATTGATTCCAAGCAGATTATAGATCCCAAGAAAAGAGGGAATTAGAAGAAGTCCAGGTATAATAATGTGCCCCCGCCAGTGTTCATGATCGGGTCCAGTTTGCCCGAATGGTTTGTGTTGAGAGATTTGTACGGCATTGATGCCCACACAGCTATCACGCGCCTCCATGAGGTAAGTGAAGAAGGGCTTCCTGTGGCAGTGATTAATTGCTGGTCCACTAATGGAAGTGGAGATGAAAATGATTACTCTGAAGTTGAAGCGTTTACCGACCCATGGGGTTCGAAGGAGGAAGAAGAGAAGAATGAAGAGAAGAAGGTTGGAGCAGTGACCTGGAGTTGAAGGGTAGCTCCAGAAGTTGATAGGCCACATGATCCAGAGATAGGCCAAAAAGAAAAAGAGCCGAAAGATGATCCAATAATGAGGCAACTGAAAAAGATGCCAGCTTAAATTTCAATATGGGATCTATTGAGGCAGTCTCCATCTAATAGACAGAAGTTGGTGGAGGCTTTGTGTGAGACTATGGTGGCCACAACCATCTCGCCTACAGGGTTGCTGGATGTATTAAAGGGGGGAGACGGGGAAAATGTGGTGTTTACAAGTACTGACTTGCCGACAGAAGGCCCCAATCACAATCGCCCCTTGTGCGTACTGGCTCAGATCAATCAAAAGCATATGACCGTGTCATGGTGGACGATGGTTCATCAATTAATGATTACCCTCTGATGACGATGGCAGCTTTTGGGGTGACTAAGGATATGCTGGCTAAGTCTGATCTAATGATCACGGCCTATAAAAACTCATGGAGGCAGGCATATGTGACATTCAAGAAGGTGGTCAAGATGGGGCCAGTGGAAACTGAAGTAGAATTTGTGGTCTTACCCATTCCTGCCAACTTCTTAGCCCTCTTAGGCAGGCCTTGGTTTTATAAGCTGGGAGGGGTGCCCTCCACTCTGCACCAAATGGTTAAGATTCCTCATGAGGGTCAAGTCGTGGCTATAAGGGCCGCAAGGGAGAATCAGGTCTCAATATTGGAAATTGCGAGACAACCTTTCAGTGGGTTTCATGTTGCTGTGATATAGAAGGAAGCCCTCAGGTGCTAAATATGATGAAGAGAATGTCATTCCTCCCTGGTGCAGGTATAGGCAAGAGTTCGCAAGGGTCACTGTAACACCCCAAAACCACCCCAGTAGTTTGAGACTGGCTGTGTCTGTATGTGTATGTTTATGTGTCGCTTGTGTGTGTCAAATTGGTTTATTTATTTAATTTATGTATATTAATTTGAGAAGAGGAGTTAGGATCTAGTATAAGTGGATGTATAGAATTTATGTGTGAATAAGGAAAGCTTAGTGTACATATGAGTGTATAGAAGTAAAGGTATGAATAGGAGTTAGCTTGGTGTGTATAGGCAAGTATGGGAGTAGGATGTGTAGATGGCATGTGGCTTAAGGAGAGTGTGACATGTGGCTAAGAGGATATGTGGGCATTTAATGAGGTTGGTGGTGAGAGAGATTTCAGCTTTTCTTTTTGGTTTTCCCGTTCTTCTTCCCCCTTCACGCCACCCTCTTCCATTTCTTTTTCTTCTTTCTTTGTTCTTCTCTTTTCTTGACCGATCTTGCTCCCTCTCCTTTCCCTTGAGTGATTAAAGTTGGTTGGCTTGTTGATCTTGAAGTTTCTAGGTGAGTTGGGGTTTTAGATTTTCTTCTTCTTCCTCTTCTCTAGGTTTAGTTATATGTATTTTGTTTATGGGTTGTTTTAGAATTGATCCTGATTGCTATGGGTTTGTGGTTCAGAAGAGGCTCCTAGACTTGATAAAGGAAAAGGAATCGCAAGCGGAAGCGGAGCTCGCGATTAGGAGCTAAGGAGAGAAGGTTTGGGAATTTTATCTTTGTACACATATTTGTAGGTTGAATTGAATATTTGTGTTATTGCTTGGATTAGAGTTATAAGTTGTGTATATATGATTGAATTTGAATTTAGACATGATATAAGATGCTAGAGAATGAGTATTGTTATAGGATTTGCGAGAAAGTATGTGAATAGATGTAATTGGTATTAAATGTGCTGTTTTGGGATTTCTTGCAATTGGACATATAATGGATTTGATTTAATTGTGATAATTGGTGATAAAGCTGGGTTTTTAAATATGTTATGAGTTGTGGATGCTTGTGTTGTTGAATTTTGAGGTTTGGAATCAATTTTGGAAGTTTAGAAGTGAATTTTGGGTGAATTCTGCAGAATTTGGGCGTAAGAGCTGGAAAACCCGTGTCTGTCGTGATCGCGACACTGTCGCGAGCGCGACAGAGCGCGGAGGTTTCGGCCCTCGCGCCGGCGCGAGAAGTGTCGCGCCAAAGAACTCGAGGGAGCTCTCTGTCGCGAGCGCGACAGAGTGCTCGAGCTCCGAGCTTGTGCGAGGTTCTCTTCTGTCGCGAGCGCGACAAGCTTCGCGAGCGCGACAGAAGAGAAATCCCTACGTCCTCTCGCGACCACGAGATCTCTCGCGATCGCGAGACGAGGCGGGGAAGTGTAGCTTGGCTTCTGTCGCGAGCGCGACAGTCGTCGCGAGCGCGACAGACGTGACTTCCAAATTTGATTTCTTCTCCGTTTTGCTTAAAGACTTGGTTTCTTTTGCATGTGCTCTGTGATGTAAAGCCTTGAATATCTAATTAAATGAATAATATGTATGTTAATTTGACAAGATTTGGTATAGCCTGCTAATGTCGAATAAGTGGATAGTTAGGCATGCCTAATAGAGTTAAGTGCCGCTGCAGCTATATGTACGACTTGGACCCTGATCAGGTCCCACGAATGGATCCTCGTGATCCCTCTGTCTGAACCTTTCTTAAGATTCCACGTAAAAACGATTTGAAAACTAAATAAAAAGAATGATTTGATGCCTTCGGGTATCTATATGTATATGTGACGATACCGATACTCTCAAGTATCTATATGTACTCGTTATCCACTCATTGTGATTAAGCAGGTGTCATTGTATTTTGTACAAGAATCTTTGGATGAGAATGCTAATATCTGAATTAACTATGTATGATTATATGCTCATAATTGTATGGTTTTCATGCATTTTCTGTTACCGTCGCTATGAGTGACGGTCATGCATTGTGTGTTTCCCCACTAAGCGATTTCGCTTAGCACGGGTGTTTATCCGTGCAGGTGTGGAAGGTTTTCGATTGCCTCGGGTTGGGCGTGTCGCATCGGGAAGGCCAACGCAATTAGAGTCCTGAAGTTTTATAGTATAGGCTTTCCTCTATTTTGTAATAGATGTAATGTTTTGTTAGCCCTTTTGAACAGTATATATTGGGCTTTTGTAAATTGTTTCTTTTTGTAATATGATGTAATATGTAACGACCTTCTTTCGGTATATTAATAAAGTATACATTTTGTTCAAAATCATTCTTCTCTGTATTGAAGTTTTAATTATTTCTGATATATCGCTCTATATATGTCATGTTTGCATGTTTATACTAGTGGGGTGTGACACTCCTATCTATCCCGGGGAGGCCTCTCCTCCAATCTGTAAGGAAGTCTCCTTGGTATAGGTTGGGGTGTGACAGTCACCAATAGCCATTGCTACCAGAGGCCTGAAGGATAGGAGAGGTCTTGGGTATGAAGGCATTATGAAGAAGGCCAAGAAGTCAGTCGATGAAATTCCCTATATCAAAGAAATCTTTGTGCTAGCAACTTTAGTATGTGCCTACACGGGGGAAGCAGAGCCTCAGTGGGCCGGGTTTCGAGGTCTTCAATGATGTCTTCGATTGAGACATTGGATTGATCAAGCCAGCATAGGTCTTTTGGGATGAGGAAATCATTATCAAGGTAACATTCTGGGACCGCGAAGCACCCGAAGAGGTTATAACTGAGAGGTTGATGTCTGCCTGGGTAAAAAGAAAAGCGAAGATGGAAGATAAAGCTACTAGAGATAGTGAAGTCATGCAGGGGGTCGCTACAGAGCATCCAAAGTGCCAATTGGATGCCGAATCGTCAGCTTCAACAACTGCACCAGCAGAAGTGGAGGAAAAGAATAGTTTAGATTTTCTTTTTACTCTTGAACTTTTTGATAAAGTTGATGACATTTTAATTCTATTAATAAAATGAACAATTTTGCTTATTTGTGCGATGTTTCTAGTGATTTCAACATGCATAATCATGATCATAATCTATTCATATTTGACATTGATTCAATGGATGAGACTCCATTTAATCTTGGAACTTCGAAAAACCCGAAAGAAATTTTGATAGCATCTAACGTAACTCCTGAAGAGCGAGAAAAATTTGAGAGAATCTTAACAAAATATAAAAAAGTCTTTGCCTAGACCTATGAAGATATGCCGGGAGTAGATCGTGAAATCGCAGAGCATGCCATTCCAACATACCCAGACCGTAAGCTTGTCAAGCAGAAGCTTAGGAGGCTTAGGCCAGAATGGGCAGATAAGGTGAAAAAAGAAATTCATTAGCAGATTGAGGCCAAATTCTTGATTGAAGTATAGTACCCAACCTGGTTGGTCAATGTGGTCCCGGTAGCCAAGAAGAACGGCAAAGTATGTGTATGTGTGGACTATTGGGATTTCAATAAGGCTTGTCCAAAGGATGACTTTCCATTGCCTCACATAGACGTGTTAGTGGATAGTGCAGCTGCTTGCATAATGTATCGCTTCGTGGATGGTTTTGTAGGCCATAATCAGATCCTCAACAAAATAGCCGATCGGATCAAAACAACCTTCATCACTGAGTGGGGGACATTTGCTTATAGAGTAATGCCATTCGGTCTGAAGAACGCTAGCGTAACCTATCAGAGAATGGCAACGAGGATCCTAGATGACATAATCCACAAGGAGGTAGAAGTTTATGTGGATGATTTGATGATCAAGTCAGCCACCAAGGAAGGTCACTTTGAGGCTCTAGAAAAGTTCTTTCAGAGGATTAGTAAGTACAACCTGTGGTTAAACCCTAAGAAATGCATCTTCGGTGTCACCTCAGGGAAACTTTTAGGACATGTGGTCAGCCAGAGGGGGATTGCAATCGATCCAGACAAGGTCAAGGCCATCCAAGAGATGCCGATGCCTCAAAAGGAAAAGGATGTCAGAAGCTTTTTGGGTAAAGTGCAGTATGTCAACAGATTTATCGCCAAACTTACTTCAATTTGCTAGTTGATTTTTAAACTAATCAGAAAAGACCAACCTATAGTATGGAATGAAGACTGTCAGAGAGCTTTTAACACTATCAAGGAATATTTACTGAATCCACCGATTTTGAGAGCACCACAGCTATTCAGACCGCTTATCCTATATTTGGCCATTGAAGATAGCTCTGTAGGCACCATGATGGCTCAAGAGTATGAGTTTGGGGTGGAGTTCATAGTCTATTACCTTAGTAAGAAGTTCCTTGCTTATGAGGTCAAGTACGCAAAAGTAGAGAAGATTTGCCTCGGAGTAATCTGGGCCTCTAAGAAGCTGAGACATTACTTCCACTCTTACAAGGTACAAGCAGTTGCAAAGCTGAGTCCTCTCAGATACTAGCAGGAAGCCCCATCTTTGCTTGGGAAAATGGGGAGATGGTTATTATTATTACAGGAATTTGATGTTGAGTACATCACCCAAAAAACCATTGAGTCTGAACACCTTATTCAAGGAGATTCGTATGAGTTCAATTTCCTGGACAAGGATGTGGTAGCTATCTCAGTACGAGGTTGGCAATTGCATTTGATGGGGCTGTAAATAGTAAGGGGGTAGGAGTAGGAATTATTCTAACAACCCCGGATGATGAAAAACTCCCATTGGCTAAGAAATTAAGATATAAAGCCACCAACAATGAGGCCGAGTACGAAGCCTGCACTTTCGGGTTAAAAGCCTTGATAGCCTTGCGGGCAAAGAACGTGGAGGTGTTTGGAGATTTGTCGCTGGTGGTCAATCAGATTCGAGGTGAGTGGGCCATTAAAGAAGAGCGGCTGGTGCCCTACGTGAAATACTTAAAGATTTAAGCAATCAGTTCGAAGTATGCACCTTTCACTTTGTTCCAAGATACGAGAATCAGTTAACCGATGCGCTTGCGTAGGCACCGGGTCCCGAGTCCGGCATAAAATGAAAATGGTGATTTTTTTTATCCTTGATTATTCCCTCCAAAATAAATATATATATATATGTAATAAATATATAAATATATGTGTGTGTGTAAAATTAGGTATTTAATTAGTTAATGTTGTTAGTTAATTAATTAGTTAATATTATTGTATTAATTAAAATGCATGTAAAATTAAAGATTAATTAGTTAATTAATTAGTTAAAATGTAGAATGTTTAATTAATTAGATAAATTATATATTATGTAGACTAATGTATTGATATGTAATGTTTAATTAATATGTGCATGTTTAATTAATTAGTATGCGTGTGTATTAATTTGAATTAAGTTAGATTAATTAAAAAGAAGAAATAGAGGAAATTACTTGAATGACCCTTAGCCCTAATTTAGGGGTATAAGTAGAAAAGGATGAGCAAAACAAAGGGAGGCTTGGCAGATCAAGAAAGAAGAAGACAAAGGAAAAGAAGAAGAAAGAAAAAGAAAAGAAAGAGAGAGCAAGGGGCTCGGCAGATCAAGAAAGAAGAAGAGAAAGGAAAAGAAAAAGCCCACCTAGGATAAAACCCACCTAGGAAAGAGACCGCACGACCCCGTGTGTGGGAGAAATAAGGTTGGAAGGATCTATCTGCTTGCATGTGGCTGTGAATGCTGCACAACATGCACATACATCACATGTCATTCATGTAAAAAAAAAAAGATCAATAAAAAAAATATAAATATAAAAGTATAAAAAATAAAAAAAATATATTTTATATTGTGTATATATCCTTTTGCCTAAATATTATTTTTCATGTGCATATACCATCATGTATATAATTTTTTCATGCATTGAATCATATCATTGTAATTTATTAATCTTTCACTCACAAAGGACCATCTGCACAATTCACGATCATGCATTGTATATTGTCATACATGCATCATTCTAACAATTTAAATTTTTAGCCATCATAGATTCATCCAAGTGGATTAGAGGTCCCGACGGTCGATTAGTAAAGACAAACTCGCCCTTTGGATTGCTGGAATTAGTGCTTGATTGGGATCCTGAGCCACTATCAGCATCTAGTACCTCATCCTCATGATTCACGAGCACCTACTATTCCACAACCACCTGTTGATCTACAATAACCAATATTCCATGCTGGGGGGCAAGCCGAACCACCTACTGGTGGAGAGGCTCTTTTTATTGGCAATGCTACTGTTAACCTGTCAATGAGCATGGAGTTGTGGTACCTATTAAGCAAAGAAGGGAAAAGATTCCCAATCCCAATGATGATTTATGATGGAGGAGAAAGATGAGCCAAAAGTCTATCAAGCCGTGAGGGGTAGAGCACCCAGGGTCAAAGAAAAAGAGGCTTCAAAAGGGAAAATTACATCCATTGTCGGCTAAGCCTGCCTTAAAACAAGGGGAAGCTATTCATAGAATGGAGCAATTTTGTGCTTTCCACCAACATTGGCCAGTTAGCGGATCAATGCTAAATTCTGAGGGACTGAATTCAAGATCTCATCGACAACAAAGAAATTGCTGGCCCGAAGAAGAGGAGGAAATAAAAGCTGATTACAGATGAACGGCATGGGTTGCAGTGCTTGCTTTGCTAGGAGATGTCTTTATATTTGAGCTTTTCAAATAATGACATATGCAATATTGGTCATTTTAATTATATTGTTGCTTGTTTGTATATTATTTCTAATGATTTCATTTCTTATGATCATGATACAATAATTCATTTTGACATTAATTCAATTAATACTACTGCATTTAATCTTGGAACTTTGAAAAATCCAATTAACACTCCGGCGACCTTCCGGCGAGTGACCAGCTCCGGTGGATTCACGGTGTCCCGATCTCCCTTCCGGCATAGGTGGTGTCGACCACCTCTCTTCCGGCGAAGCTCCGGCGAGGTAAACTCCACTTCCCCCTATTTTAATATTATTATTATTATTATTATTATTATTATTATTATTATATATTTATTTATTTATTTTCTGAATTTTTATTATTATTATTATTATTATTATTATTTATTTTTCTGTTATTATTATTATTATTACTATTATTGGATTTGTCTATTATTTTTTTATTGGTTATTGATATGATTTTGTTATTATTATTTTGTAATTATTTGTTTATTTATTAATATTCTGTTTTATATTATTTTATTATTATTATTATTATTATATATTTATTATATATTTATTTATTATTGTATATTTATTACTATATTTTTATTATTATATCATTTTTATTATTATTATCATTATATATTTTTGTCTTTTATGTTCATTATTAATTAACTGTTATTATTATTATTATATTTATTTATTGCTTATTTATTATTAGTATTATTATCCTTAATATTATCATTTTTTATGCTTAATACATTTTTTGATTATTATTATTGTTAATATATTATTATTATTTGGCTAATGTGATTTGTTTTATTGTTTCATTATTATAATTATCATTTATATTGCGCATCCATTAATTAACTATTAATTTATTCCATTATTTCATCTATTTAATTAATTATTCACTTATCGTTTTATTTATCATTTAATTTAATCAATTATTAATTTTAATTATCTTCTTCAATTTGTTTTATTCAATTATTTATTTATTTATTGTTGATTAACATTATTTCCTTTTATTACTGTCACCGTGAGCGGTATGTGACTCGTCCAAGGAGCATAGTCGAGACAAGTAGTTTTAGAATTTATTTATTTATTTAGAAGCATGTAATTATTATCTTATATTATTTTATTTATTTGTGGTCTATAATAATAAAACGATTTTCGACCGCTCTAAAAAGAACCACCACACAAATGTTTTCTACTAAATAAAATGTTTGCTAAGTAAAACTGGACCAATGTCCTATTTTTACCCAATAAAACCATCACATAAAAATCGTTTTCCATAATAAATGCATGCGAGGACCAATGTCCTCATTATTAATGAATAACCCGTTTTATGCATGTATCGCATATTTACAAACGAGGGTTGTATTCTGCCCTTAGTATTATTGTAAATTTATTTTATGTTTTAATGCTATTTTATTTTATGCTCTTAAATGGGTGATTGCGCCTTTAATTTCAATTGCATCGTGTGGAGAGAGAGCAAACTAATAGACTCAGAACCAAATTGTAAAATCAATCAAGGTACGAATAAATGAGAAGTCCCGAACCCATCTATTGTCTTTGGGCTCAAAGAGGCGAGAGGTTTACCCTCCAAGACACCTCTTGTGTCATGAGACTTTGACATTAATCCTAGGCTCCTTAGGGCGAGAGGTTTACCCTCCAAGACCCCTTTGGTTGGCCCAAAATGGATACTAAGCGCAGTCTTAGGCTCTCCGAGACGAGAGAAACTTTCCCAATGTTTTACTGGGTGGCGACTCCATGAAACCTCCTTGTTGCCCAGCATAGACGAACTTGCAATTTATTGCAAGCTGGCAACGGACCCTCAAATGCCCCGATCGCCCTAGAGCGGGCAGTCGTACGGGCGGCCGCTGGGATCCGGCTCGCGCGCGTCACAGTGGCGACTCCGCTGGGGATCTATTTGAGACTTCGATTCGAAAGTACTTTGAATAAAATTTACAATTAAGTTTTAGTTTAGAAATTTTGCTTTCTTTCAAAGCTGTATTGCATCACATTAGAGCCTTAGAACTATGTTAGTTTGGTCCCTTTATTAGCCCCGGTGCGTTCCCGAAGCACGACCCTATTTTCACTCAATTTAGGGAAGTGTTAAGGATAATCTCCAGCCCAAGCCTCCTACCATCAAGGTATATCACATGGTGACCCAATCGGTCGTTATACTTGTGATGAGCTAGGCCTGTTGGCAGGGACCATACTTGGGTAGCCCTAAAATAACACCACCTATGACTGAAGCCCATGTAATGGCACTAGAAACTTCCACTAGGTGACATGTACCATAATATCATGCTTACTATTTGGGCTGTCATATATTGAACAAAATCAATCAAATTAAATGGTTTTCATCAAAGGCTTTTATGCCACAGTGGGCCCATCTTGATTTAATCGAATTGTTTAAATATACAATGGCCAAACATCCATGCGCATGTGCTTTAAAGTAAGAGTTGTTACGCTGCCGGTTTTTCACCATGCACTATACGCGTCCATTGGGTTCCCTGTTAACCCTTGGATAAAGGCCACCTAGGAAAGAGACCGTACGACCCCGTGTGTGGGAGAAATAAGGTTGGAAGGATCTATCTGCTTACATGTGGCTGTGAATGCTGCACAAAATGCACATACATCACATGTCATTCATGTAAAAAAAAAAGATCAATAAAAAAAAATATAAATATATAAAATATAAAAAATAAAAAAATACATTTCATATTGTGTATATATCCTTTTGCCTACATATTATTTTTCATGTGCATATACCATCATGTATATAATTTTTTCATGCATTGAATCATATCATTGTAATTTATTAATCTTTCACTCACAAAGGACCATCTGCACAATTCACGATCATGCATTGTATATTGTCATACACGCATCATTCTAAAAATTTAAATTTTTAGCCATCATAGATTCATCCCAGTGGATTAGAGGTCCCGACGGTCGATTAGTAAAGACAGACTCGCCCTTTGGATTACTGGAATTAGTGCTTGATTGGGATCCTGAGCCACTCTCAGCATCTAGTACCTCATCCTCATGATTCACGAGCACCTACTATTCCACAACCACCGGTTGATCCACAACAACCAATAGTCCATGCTGGGAGGCAAGCCGAACCACATACTGGTGGAGAGGCTCTTTTTATGGGCAATGCTACTGTTAACCGGTCAATGAGCATGGAGTTGCAGTACCTATTAAGCCAAGAAGGGAAAAGATTCCCAATCCCAATGATGATTTATGATGGAGAAGAAAGATGAGCCAAAAGTCTATCAAGCCGTGAGGGGTAAAGCACCCAGGGTAAAAGAAAAAGAGGCTTCAAAAGGGAAAATTACATCCATTGTCGGCTAAGCCTGCCTTAAAACAAGGGAAAGCTATTCATAGAATGGAGCAATTTTATGCTTTCCACCAACATTGGCCAGTTAGCGGATCAATGCTAAATTCTGAGGGACTGAATTCAAGATCTCATCGACAACAAAGAAATTGCTGGCACAAAGAAGAGGAGGAAATAAAAGCTGATTACAGATGAACGACATGGGTTGCAGTGCTTGCTTTGCTAGGAGATGTCTTTATATTTGAGCTTTTCAAATAATGGCATATGCAATATTAGTAATTTTAATTATATTGTTGCTTGTTTGTATATTATTTCTAATGATTTCATTTCTTATGATCATGATATATTCATTCATTTTGACATTAATTCAATTAATACTACTGCATTTAATCTTGGAACTTTGGAAAATCCAAGGAAAATCTTGACAGCATCTGATAAAACTCCTGTAGAGAGGTAAATTCAGAGAGAAAATAAATAAAAATAAGAAAGAAAAGCTAGTTGCAATTGGGAGATTGGATGAAAACTCACTAAGAGCACTAGATCCTTTCTGATTCCCGTCGAAGCGATCTCTGGATAAAATAGAACCTGGAAAATGATTTAGGCAATCTTTTCTTTGCATAGCTCTCTAAATGACTATTTCCTACCCTTATTCTGCAATTGCTTGCTAGCCCGTTGAGCCTTTATGGAGGTATGCTGAATACGTGCCGATTTTGTTGTTACACACATCAAAACTATCCCCTCGGCTAAAATGATTTTGGCTTCCCCTTAGAAGAGTGGCCGCTCTAAAAAGGATGGATGTACGTTTGAACAATTCTTTGGGTTATCAAAAATTGCCTTGGTAAGGGCGAGTTTACACTTTGAAAAAAGGGTTTAGTCGTGCATAAAAGGCATGAGCTCCAAAAAACAAAAAGAAGAAAAGCAACGAAAAAAAAAACAAAGAAAAAATTAAAAAAAAAAAGAAGAGAAGAAACAAAAAGAGCTCAAGACATTAACCAATTGACTAGTTTCAATGATTACCCTTTTTTTTATTGTTATTCTGATCTCAAGGAGCTAAAATGTTACCGAGCCCAAATTCAAAAAATCTTTTGTATATGCAACTGAGCTGAGAACGGTTCATCCATTAGTCGAGAAAATATCGCGGCCATTTTTCTCTAGCGACCTGATCTTTCTTTGACAGCCATCTACCTAAGCCTGACATTACAACCAAAGTAAGACCTCTTAATTCTTGGTTCAGTCTTATCCAATTAGCAGAGATGACCTTCTAAAAAGGTTTGGTACGTAAGAAGAGGCCTATGGTGTTTCTTGAGCTTCAAGCGAGGAGCCACGAGTTAAGTCTTGTCTCCAACGTTGCATCTAGAATCCACGTTCAAAGAATAAAATAAGAGCAAAGAGAAAATATTCAATTGTGAAAATCAAAAGAGTGCGGATCGATGACAGGAGTTTGATGCTTTCAAAATCCATCCCGAGATTAGATGAGGTTTTGTATCTTGAGATTAATGCCAAATAATGATCATGTGTTATGAAATCAAATTGAAATACGTGCAGATATGCAATGACATTGATTTAACCAGAGCAGTTCATCTTGTATACTCAAAGCTACTGTCTATCCGCTGCTGCTCTCATCATTCAAGCACGCCAATCAACTCATCATGTTGTCAACTGTGGAGCCAGTGTCTACAGTTGTGCTTCATGACAGGAATCAAGCCTGTGCAACTGTGATTTGAGGCACAAGCACATGACAGTCACACCCAAAAGATCTCTAGTAACATCTTCAACCTCTCTGCCAAAAAAAAAAGAGAAAAAAGAAAAAAAGGAAAAAAAGGGCCGTTAGAGATGAAAACCGTAATTAGCGCTCTAAGCAAAAGTTAGGACAAAGGAAAGGGTAAAACCCTGGAGACAGGCAGTCTGTCCTAAAAAAATAAAAAATAATAAAAAGAGAAAAGCCGCTGGATTGGGTTGGGTCCATTCCAGGTAAAAAAATAAGGCACAGGGTCATGTGAAAATCCGAAAGGACGCATTTCCCGCCAAGAAAAGGTAGTGTGAAAATCCATAAGGGATGCACTACCTTAAAGTAATGACTACAGGTTTAGGACGAGAACCTCATGATCCCCAAAGAGCATGAAATTCAAAGGCAATTCCAGAAGGCACCGATCTTACTGCAAATTGCAACCAAATCGGCTGTCGCCTCCAAATCCATTCAGATGAATTTTTATACTGCATTGCTGCATACACATGCATCTCACGTGCATGCTCATAATTTTTGCTGCATATTTACCTTTCTAAGTCTTACAGAAAAAGAGACTCGATGCGGACAATGGCAGAAACCGAGTGACGACATCATTCCATCCATCAATCAAGACAATCAAATCTTGAAGTCCTCTGAGGAGGCAAATCTTGAAGACCTCTGAGGAGGCAAATCCCGAAGACCTCTGAGGAGGCCAATTTCGAAGTCCTTTGAGGAGGCAAATCCCGAAGACCTCTGAGGAGGCAAATCTTGAAGTCCTTTGAGGAGGCAAATCTTGAAGATCTCTGAGGAGGCAAAATCCCAAAGTCCTTTAAGGAGGCAAATCTTGAAGTCCTCTGAGGAGGCAAATCCCGAAGACCTCTGAGGAGGCAAATCTTGAAGTCCTCTGAGGTCGCAAATCTTGAAGTCCTTTGAGGAGGCAAAACATGAAGTCCTTTGTGGAGGCAAATCTTGAAGTCCTTTGAGGAGGCAAACCCCAAAGCCCTCCAAGGAGGCAAAATCCCAAAGTACTTTGAGGAGGCAAATGTCGAAGCCCTCTGAGGAGGCAAAATCCCAAAGTCCTTTGAGGAGGCAAATCTCGAAGCCCTCTGAGGAGGCATCTCTTTATCCGACTCTCGGCAAGATGGCAAGGTCTCCGCCACAGGTATGTAATCCGCTCTCTCCTCCTCTTTGAATTTTGGCTCACCTAGGTGTCTACCACTAGCTTTGCAAAAATTGGGGGCATCTGTAGACACCGGGTCCCGAGTCCTGCATAAAATGAAAATGGTAATTTTTTGATCCTCGATTATTCCCTCCAAAAATATATATATATATATATGTAATAAATATATAAATATATGTGTGTGTGTGAAATTAGGTATTTAATTAGTTAATTAATTAGTTAATATTATTGTATTAATTAAAATGCATGTAAAATTAAAGATTAAATAGTTAATTAATTAGTTAAAATGTAGAATGTTTAATTAATTAGATAAATTATATATTATGTAGACTAATGTATTGATACGTAATGTTTAATTAATATGTGCATGTTTAATTAATTAGTATGCGTGTGTATTAATTTGAATTAAGTTAGATTAATTAAAAAGAAGAAATGGAGGAAATTACTTGGATGACCCTTAGCCCTAATTTAGGCGTATAAGTAGAAAAGGATGAGCAAAAGAAAGGGATGCTCGGCAGATCAAGAAAGAAGAAGAGAAAGGGAAAGAAGAAGGGAAAGAAAAAGAAAGAAAAAGAAAAGAAAGAGATAGCAGGGGGCTCGGCAGATCAAGAAAGAAGAAGAGAAAGGAAAAGAAAAAGAAAGAAAAAGAAATGAAAGAGAGAGCATGAGGGAGCCGACCAAAGATCAAAGGAAAAATACCATGAAGAAAAAGAAATAGAAAGGGAAAGAGAGCAAGAACAAGAGAACAAAAGAGAGAGTAAAAGAGATCAAAGACAAAGAAAAGCCAAAAATCAAAGTAAAAGAAAAGAAATAGAAAGAAGAGAGGAATGGGGAACCAGGGGCCAAACAGGGACGCCGGACGGCGTGTGAGGGAGAAGAACCCGTGACCAGGCGGCGCGCTTTTCGGCTTACTCCGGCTACCTTCCGGCGAGTGACCAGCTCCGGTGGATTCCCGGTGTCTTGATCTCCCTTCCGGCATAGGTGGTGTCGACCACCTCTCTTCCGGCGAAGCTCCGGCGAGGTAAACTCCACTTGCCCCTATTTTAATAATAATATTATTATTATTATTATTATTATTATTATTTATTTAATTTCTGAATTATTATTATTATTATTATTATTATTTATTTTTCTGTTATTATTATTATTATTACTATTATTGGATTTGTCTATTATTTTTTTATTGGTTATTGCTATAATTTTGTTATTATTATTTTGTCATTATTTGTTTATTTATTAATATTCTGTTTTATATTATTATTATTATTATTATTATTATATATTTATTTATTATTGTATATTTATTACTATATATTTATTATTATATCATTAGTATATCATTTTATTATTATTATCATTATATATTTATGTATTTTATGTTCATTATTAATTAATGGTTATTATTATTATTATATTTATTTATTGCTTATTTATTATTAGTATTATTATCCTTAATATTATCATTTTTTATGCTTAATACATTTTATGATTATTATTATTGTTAATATATTATTATTATTTGGCTAATGTGATTTGTTTTATTATTTGATTATTATAATTATCATTTATATTGCGCATCCATTAATTAACTATTAATTTATTCCATTATTTCATCTATTTAATTAATTATTCACTTATCGTTTTATTTATCATTTAATTTAATCAATTATTAATTTTAATTATCTTCTTCAATTTGTTTTATTCAATTATTTATTTATTTATTGTTGATTAACATTATTTCCTTTTATTACTGTCACCGCGAGCGGTATATGACTCGTCTAAGGAGCATAGTCGAGACAAGTAGTTTTAGAATTTATTTATTTATTTAGAAGCATGTAATTATTATCTTATATTATTTTATTTATTTGTGGTCTATAATAATAAAACGATTTTCGACCGCTCTAAAAAGAACCACCACACAAATATTTTCTACTAAATAAAATGTTTGCTAAATAAAACTGGACCAATGTCCTATTTTTACCCAATAAAACCATCACATAAAAATCGTTTTCCATAATGAATGCATGCGAGGACCAATGTCCTCATTATTAATGAATAACCCGTTTTATGCATGTATCGCATATTTACAAACGAGGGTTGTATTTTGCCCTTAGTATTATTGTAAATTTATTTTATGTTTTAATCCTATTTTATTTTATGCTCTTAAATGGATGATTGCACCTTTAATTTCAATTGCATCGTGTGGAGAGAGAGCGGACTAATAGACTCAAAACCAAATTGTAAAATCAATCAAGGTACGAATAAATGAGAAGTCCCGAACCCATCTCTAGTCTTTGGGCTAAAAGAGGCGAGAGGTTTACCCTCCAAGACACCTCTTATGTCACGAGACTTTGACGTTAATCCTAGGCTCCTTAGGGCGAGAGGTTACCCTCCAAGACCCCTTTGGTTGTCCCAAAATGGATACTAAGCGCAGTCTTAGGCTCTCCGAGGCGAGAGAAACTTTCTCAATGTTTTATTGGGTGGCGACTCCATGAAACCTCCTTGTTGCCCAACATAGACGCACTTGCAATTTATTGCAAGCTGGCAACGGACCCTCAAATGCCCCGATCGTCCTAGAGCGGGCGGTCGTACGGGCGGCTGCGGGATCCGGCACGCACGCGTCACAGCTTGCAACTCTAGTGTGAATTTGGGATAACTCGGAGGGGATAGTTATGAAGCCCATGCTGATTTCTAGTTCTGAGATGTATAGTTTTGAGTCTAAGCCAGTCATGGAAATGGAAGTAGTGGATGGAAAACCATGGTACCACGATATCAGGAACTACTTAGAGAACACAATATTCCCAAAAGAGGCTACCGAGAAAGACCAGAGGTTGATCCGTAAGCTAGCCACTCAGTTCATCTGTATAGATTGGGTATTGTACAAATAACAAGTCGACGGCATCCAATTAAGGTGTCTGGATGTGAAAGAGGCCAAAAAGGTAATAGAGGACACCCATGCTGGCGTTTGTGGGGCCCACATGAATGGTTTAATGCTGGCCAAGAAGATCACGAGAGAAGGGTTCTACTGGCTCACCATGGATACGAACTGCTCAAAGTATGTAAAGCAGTGTCTGCTGTGTTAGCAGTATGCGAATTTGAGGCACATGTCGGTTTCAAAAGTACACAGTTTGACGTAAGCTTGGCCGTTCGCAGCTTGAGGGATAAATATTATTGGAGAAATATGCCCTACGGCCTCCAATGGGCATATATTCATCATAGTTGCCATTGACTATTTTACCAAATGGGTAGAGGCTGAATCTTTCAAGAAAGTTAATGCCCGGGATATGACCAAATTCATTGAAAAGAACCTGATATGCAGTTATGGTCTCGCACACCACATTGTATCCAACAATGGGGTCCAATTCATGGTTGAAACGAAGAAGTTACTTTAGAGATACGGCATCGAGCATCATAAATCTTCTCCATACCGTCCTCAAGCCAACGGGGTAGTAGAAGCCGCCAACAAGAATGTCAAGAGAATCCTGGCCAAAATGGTTCAAAGCTACAAAGATTGGGCGAAAAAGTTGCGTTTTGCACTCCGGGGTTATAGAACGACTGTCAGGATTTTCATTGGGGCCATGCTATATTCTTTAGTGTATGGGAAGGAAGTGGTACTGCCGATTGAGATAGAACTCAAATCATTGAGGGGGGTCATGGATGTAACACCCCGATACCCCCATTGGAAGGATTCTGGAGCGCCACGCGCACAAATCACATACATATACTCGAGCATGCTTAAAACATATACATGAAATCATAAAGATAACGAATCCATATAATAATAATCAAATCGTTTTACAAAAAGAGAATTTGTAAACAATTAACATTTACATATACAAAATAATTCTTTACAAAAATTACATTTCCAAAATAAGAAGCCATGTACAAAAATACAGCGGAAGACAAAATAAACTCGAACTATAGACTTCTAGTGGTCGACCTACAGATATCCGACTCCAAAAAGAACCTACAACCTACACGAGAAAAAGAGCCCGTGCTAAGCGATAACGCTTAGTGAGGAGGAACAACACATGTATGTACATATAATTGCAATAAACATATACAATAGCTTAACAATAACAAAAGCATATAAACGTATACTACTCATGCTTATAACAAGTATTCATCATACACACGTATATCGGAACATAACCATTCATGTCCAAGTAGTCAATATTTATGTTTCAACAGGCATATAATCATATAACCATTCATACACGAATACAAGTGTTCCACTTCATCATGTCATAACGCATATACTTATACATGTAATATATATCCATTTCATATAACTAATAGCTTCATACATCAAAACTTGTATAATAACTTCAAGTAATAGCCTTATTACTCACTAACTAGTGGATACGGGTACTAATGATACTGATAGGACACAGTATCCCAAGCATATGGAGACATGGGTCTCAAAAAATTTTATAATCATGTATACCCGAAGGTATACCAGAGACTGAGGTCTCAAACATCTTATTTGACCCAAACGGGGCCCGAATCAAAGACCCAAATGGTGCCCGCATGAAACAAATAACATGCAGCAGCTGCACTCACACCCTGACCCTTGATAAGCACCTATCCATCCACTAAGTATGACTATCAGACTCAAGTAGAAACTCAATCATGATCTAAAGTAATTATCATATAATAGACGATAAATCAAGTATAATCATGTTATTATATGAATACATGTGTATTTAATCAAAATGAAGACATATAAATCTTGTACAAATCTAATTAAGAACATATATTTTACCAAATAATAGGCCATATAAGACAAATCATATGTCATGTAATGAAAATCCCATGAAAAAAGAACTGTGAAATCCATTTTCAAAAATAGAGCAGGAAGGCTTCATTGTTGCGCTCGCGACAATGAGGGAAGAGAGGCCAGTCACGAGTCACACAGTCAGTCACGACTCGTGATGCTTACGCCTGCAGAAGGGATGCTCACGAGTCGTGATCCTCCCTCACGAATCGTGATGCAAACGCTTCTCATGAAAGGGAGGTCATGAGTCATGATCCCCCCTCACGACTCGTGACTGCCTACCAGGAAAGAAGGCAAGAGATTTAGGCCTCTTCATGTGTCGTGAGGCATCTTCATAGCTCGTGAAGAAGCTTCACAACTAGTGAAGACGTCAGGCACCACTGCCGAGTCGTGCTGCCTCCTCACGACTCGGACGAAACATCTCAGCGCTGCACGAGAAAGTGAATTTTGTGATTCAGTCGCGATCACGACAAGCGTCACGCTCGCGATAGAATCACGTTCTTCAATTTCTCAGAACACGCAAGAATCCAGAGTTTGACAAAATCAAAACCCATTTTCCCAAAAATCATATATCATGCTAAAACACATAAAAACATCCCTCCTGTGCTCTCCAATCATGTTTATAACAAATGAAACTCAATTAACACAATAATTACACAGATCAAATCAACATATATCAAAGTTGCATAACCTAGAAATTCATCTCATGTTCATGTTCAAACTCTTCAAAAATTGACAGGTAAAGCCTTATAATTCTTCTATCTCAAATCATATACACATATCTAATAACACCTACTTTTACATATATCACAACACACAAATAACAGATATATACACATCACATAATGATCCCAAGAGAAAATGGACAAATAACTCCCAAACAATTATATCCACAAATAACTCCCAAACCTCTTGAAGTTCAAAAACCTAGCTCCTCTTCAAGCTTGAACCTTTTCCTTGCCCTTAATCTTCTTCTTGTCACCAATTTGTTGCACAAATAAAACCCAGAAATCTCTTAATCCAAACCCTAAATTATCAAAATCTAAAGCAAAACCTTAAGGAGAAGAAGATTAAAGCACACGCAACCAGAAACCAATCACTTACCTCTTCAATCTTGCTCCAAATCCCTATCCAAATCACCCACAACCAGCAAATACACCAACCCAAAGAACAAGGAGGCAAGGCAGAAAATGAAGAAGAAGAGAGGAAGAGAAAACCGAGAGAGAGAGAGGGAGACAAACGGGATTGGGCAAAAAGGGCAGAAATCTATCCCCTTTCTCTCTCCTTTTCCCTTTTCCTTCTTTTCCATTTAATGCCCACACCAACCCCAAGATAGGTGTCAACCACCCAATGGTCCAAATCAAAATATCTTGTCTTATTTCACTCTGATCCTAGACAAACTTTTCTTTGTCCTTGACAATTACCAAATGCTCACTAAAACAAATTATTTTCTTTCCAATTTAATTCCTTTTTCAATTTTGTCCACAAACTAAATTAATTCAACTTGCACAATTACCGAAATACCCCCAATATATCCAATTACACATGCAATCTCCACTAGGCCATCTTTGGGATGTTACAATGGGGGCCCAAGTTCCGATGGCTGAATGGTCACAACAACGGTTCCAACATCTGAACATGCTAGATAAGAGTAGGTTAATGGCCTACTATCACAATCAGATTTATTAGAAGAGGCTTGCTGGGTCATTCGAGAAGAAAGTCAAGAAACACCCCATAAAATAAGGTGATTTAGTGTTCAAACAAATGAGACCGGGTGCGCCAGACATAAAGGAAAAATTCAGACCAACATGGGAAGGACCTTTCATCCTCAAAAAGCTATTGTGAAAAGGGGCAAAAATTTTGGCAGATAGCAATGGCAATGAGTTCAAGGAGCCGATTAACATTGATAGATTCAAGAGGTTCCATGCTTAATGACCAAAAATCAAAAGGGGAAAACAAAAGGCCCGCAGGTCAAAAATCGAAAAAAGGCGGCCTTACTAAAATTGGGCTCCTCGTTAGGGTGAAAACCGAAAAAACGCACCATCAAACCCCCAACTCCCGCACATAGCATATTAAAGGATTAAGAGCTACGGTGAGCGGAGAGTGCTACCAGACAAAGACACACATGGCAATACAGAAATCAGAGTAATAAAATTTCTAACATCAAAACCTCAAGACATGCACATCTTAAACCTATGTCAATAACACACCATTAGTCACACTATAGAATATTACAAATTATTACAAAACCGCATAAACAAACTTAATTACAAGCCGATGATCAATAAAAACTTTCTATAATTTCTACTGACTCGTTGGTCAAAACCCAGCGGACCACTGTGCTACTCTGATCTCCTAACCTGCACGGACAGACAACCGTGCTAAGCGATAATGCTTAGTCGGGCGAAACAAGTAATGGGCAGCCACTCACAGTGGTTCCTGAGAGAAACACATGCAAAACCATAATATATATATATAAACATAATGGAATGCCGGCTAAAGTTATTACAAACGAATATCATTATTTTGTTACGAAAACATAAGCAATTCCACATACATTTGTAACAACCCAAATAGGGCCTGGTCGGAATTCGCGCGATAAGTCGGTTAAGAAAGGGTATTTGCGTAATTGAGTTTTTGAATAGAAGGAAGTTTAGTGTGTGCTTATAGTGTAAAGTGGTAGGGTGTAAGTGGACTAAGGGTTTTTATGGTTTGTGTTTAGAGTATGGTGCCAAGGGTGATGAGTTTAGATGGATGGATTGATTCCCTTAGTTAGAGACAAGTGGCAAAGGTTTGGTGAGCATTTAATGAAAAGTAGTAGAGAGGGAAAGAAGGGGGCAGATTTTTCCTAGCTTCCCGTTGAAGCTAACTCCATTTTCTCCCTTTCTTCTTCAATTTCCGTTCTCTCTCTCTTGCTTCCATTTTTCTGCTCTCATCCCTTTTCTCTTGTATCTTCCTTGAGTTGTGAGTGTGATCTTGAAGGTTTGTGCTGGATTTGTTGAAGGTAAGTGTTTGAGTTCGGATTGGGGATTCCTTTGCTTGTTTCTTGTTCATTGATTTCTGCTTTTGAATGTGATTTGGGTTTGAATTTAAGCGTTCTTGGTTGGGTTGTGCAAGAATCGGAAGAGAGAAGGAAGAGCAAGGGCAAGGATATAGTGGATTCGTGAGGAAACTCGGTTCGAAGCTTCATTTTCCAGGTTTGGGAGTTGTGTTCTTGAGTGTTTGTTTGGGATTTTCCTAATTGTGAATGTGTGTATAATTATGTGTTTATGAGATATTCTGGAAGTTGTTGATTGTGTTATGTTTCTATGGTCTATGCTATGGGTTTGTATTGGTTGAGTGGTTGAGTTTAGCTTGTGGAGTTTAGAACTCATTTTATGTTTTTATGTAGTGATGTTGCTCTTAGAATTCATGAGTAAGATTTGTTGATGGTATGACTCTTTGATGTTTGGATTGAGTTTCTATTGTTATTGGAGTGTGAAATTAGTTGATTGAAGTGAATGTTGTGAGATATTTGGCTTGAAAGACCTTGGATTTGCCCTGAGGAATCCCATCTGGGCATGGGTCACGGTGGCAACCAATCTGATTACCACCGTGAGCCACGAACCAGATGCATTATGCCGTGAATTTTGGTATGTCACGGTGGCAACCAATTTGGTTACCACCGTGAGGTATCCAAACTTTGGGTTCTGTCTGGGCAGTGGGTATGTCACGGTGGCAACCCATTTCTTTACCACCGTGAGATACCCAAGCTTTTGATTCTGTCTGGCTTCTTTGGTACGTCACGGTGACAACCATTTTGGTTGTGACCGTGAGGTACCTAAATCTTTGCTTCTGTTTGGTTGCTTTGGTATGTCACGGTGACAACCATTTTGGTTGTGACCGTGAGGTACCTCTTTTAAACATTCTGCCAGAAGCTTTGGTATGTCACGGTGACAACCATTTTGGTTGTGACCGTGAGGTACCCCAGACTTGCTTTCTGCCAAGGAACTCTGGTATGTCACGGTGGCAACCAATCTGATTACCACCGTGACCTACCCTATTTTTGCAATAAAATTCTTTCTTTATTTACGGTATTTAGCACGTGATACCATGTATTCTGGGTTTTGTATTCATCTTTTGCATCTTTCAGTTGATCAGCTTTTATGAATGGTGTTACAATTTGAACATTGTCTTGTTTGTCTAATGTCATGTGAGAGTGTGTTGTCGAGCCTGAAGAGTCAAGGTATAGGATAATTAAGCATGCTTAAGAAGGGTTAGTATACAGCTGTTCTGTCCGCCCCGTTTGGGCGAAGCGGTCGACCTCCGAGATGGTCATCTTCCGTGTAGTGATAAAATGTTTTGAGACTTCGGTCTCCCGCGCTACCTTCAGGTATTAAAGTATTTTTGAGGCTTCGGTCTCCCGTGCCGTGTCCCCGTATCCTCCACCATTGAATTCAGGCTATTGTGTGAACTGTCTGGTATTGGTTTAGCGAAGTGTTCTGATTATTGCGTGACTCTGAATAGTGTATTGATTTAGTGTTGTGTACTATTTATCCTGATTATATATTTATATCTCTGTACTCTGATTCATATTGTTTTATGAATGCTAGTGCATGTTTTCGTGTATAGTGCTCTGTTGTGTTTGTTTCTCCCCACTAAGCGTTATCGCTTAGCACGGGCTTTTATCCCGTGCAGGTAGCGTGATGGATTTTTGGGAGTTGCTCGTGTCGCGCATCTGCAGGCTGGCCAAATAGGAGTCGAGCTATTTATTTTGTCTTCTCCTGTAATTTGTTTTGGATATGTATTCTTTTGTTTAGTGGCTTATGTAAATTTTGTATAGAATCTTTAATGTAATCTTTTGAGATATTGTGTATAGTTTTGAATTCTGTTCTTAATGATAATGTGGTATATTTTCTATGATATCTCTTATTGGTTGTTGTATGCTTCCGTTGTATGTTTCGTCGCGTCGTGAGTGAGCGTCGTGTAGCGCGCCCACCGGTACCCTTCCAACGGGGGCGGCGGCGGGGGTGTTACAACATTAGCGTCTTATAACCATACACGGAAATATTTATTTACTTTTTAATCAAAAGGAGTATATTATACAAAACTTATCATATACTTTAAATCACTTAATGGCCCTAAAGATAGTTATCCTTCATAAATTCCCAAAATACATTTTAAGCTTCGAAATATGAAGTTCAGAAATTCTCATTGTTACAATATGCCAAAATCGTACAAATTACAGTATCAATACTTAAAAAAAAAACATTTCATTTTAATCAAATCGTTACTTGTTCAAAACTAAACAAAACATTTCAATTTTCAAATTTAGTTCGGGCTTGAAATAAATATTCCAAGCTTCCTACGTTTCCCTATGTTAGGGAATTAGAACCACGTAGTTCTAAAGAAAAATCTTATATACTTATACCAAGTTCAACCTTAACTCATTTTCTAACTTCAGTTATCTAATCATGCTTAATATTTTATGATTCCTTACTTACCAATCAATATATATATAGATAGATAGCTTACCATATTTATTAAAATCAATCAGTAAGGCACATCAATTCCTTACCAAAATACTTTCAGTAATTATCCAGGCTAAGATCCAGAAAGTCGATAACACAATACATACCTATATTATCAATTTAAACATATAAACAAATATATTCGTAGAGTTCATTTACTGAGTACTGAATTTTAACAAATATGCATATCAATCATTTCAACAATTCTTACATAGACTTTACATAGATAATCATACTCATAACTTATGAACAGATTAATAACCGGCATTTCTCACATACGAATTCTTATGCAAATAGTATTCATTCATACACACTTCTTAGAACAACATCATTTGTTATATCTCTTTTCGATTAACTAACATTAGAGTCAGATACAAAATCATTTAGGTATCCGAAGATACGACACAATTGCACATTCAAGTCCATAAAGGATCCAGAACAGAGGGGTGCATAAAGCACCAGTCAAATGGCATTTATCACAATTGCATAAATTGTTTATTCACATAACTTTTACACATCATTACAGAATTTATCGATTCATTCACATACTCAGAAATCTATCGCAAACAAATAATATACCTGATGACTCACAATAGTGGATAATGAATGAATACTGAGGGTACTCGTGGGTACTTATCGAAAAGCAACATTACATTTTTCTCATTCAAAACATTTTACTGAGGGATCTTAAACAAGATCCTGACATACAAAGGTTCGCGAGGAACTAAACAGGGACCTGATCGGGGTCCAAATTGAACTGAGGCTGCAGCTACTAAGCTCTATTAGGCATGCCTAACTATCCACTAGACTGACTCTTACAGATCATGCATAATACAATTCACATTCCAGCATAACACATTCCGTATTCAAACCCAACATCCAAAATACTTTGATAAGGCACAAGAAAAATACAATTAATCATAAATATATTTTGGTTATATGAAATGCCAATTAATGTCATTTACTAATTAATAATACACCAAATAAAGATTAAAAACCCAAATTCGAAGAAAAAGAATCGAAAAGGACACAAGTGACATTTTGCAAAAATAGGGAGACAGTAGCGTTTTACACGGTGGTATGACCTTGCCTTATCACCGTGTAAGACACTTCACACAGGGGTAAGGCAAAGCCATACCGCCGTGTGGCTCGACAGACCAGCAAACCAGGGAGCTTTACATGGCAGTATGGAGAGCCCATACAGCCGTGTAAAATGACCTGAACCAAGAAAAATGCCAGAATCAACCTAACTTCAACCCACCAATTACATACAACTTAAACCAACATTCAAAACCTTTATACTAACATTCAAACTCACCTTTTTAAATCTCTTAATCCAACAACATCATACAATAGCAAAGATCAAACCATCCAAAAAAAATTCAACATTTTTCAACGCAAAAATATAATCAAATGCACAAATAATCCAAATCAAGTCACAATCTAATATTTCTAGCAAAAATAACTCAAACTCTCATAGCCAATAAATCATCATAACTTCACCAACCATGCAAATTTCTAGAAAATTCGATAAGAAACCAAACTCATCAACATGCACATAATTTCCAACAAAGATCAAAGAAGAACAAAAGCATCAAAATTCACAAAATTCCCAAACCTGGAAATCCTATGCTCCAAGTAGCTTTCTTGGTTGATCTTCTGTTCTAAAACCAATCCAAAGATCTTTCTCATCTCAAGATCCTCCTCAAACATAAAAATACACAAAACATAAATTTAGGGTTTTATTGCTGACCGAAGGGACAAAGAAAAATCAAAACTTAAACTTACCTTTATAACACAATCTTTACTCAAATTATTTGATCTAATCAATTTCATCTTCTAATCTTGAGCTTAGATCCCAAGAGAGAGCAATTATTATGGAAGCAAGAAGAAGGTGAAGAAGAAGAGAGGGGAATGGGTGCAAAGGCAGAAAAGGGCACTCTCTCTCTTCAACCTAATTAAATCACCCACTCCTGCCACATGGCAATAACCCATTAGAGGAATCTAACCCAACACACACTACAACCAAACACAACACCACACCCAATTCTATTCTCACTATGACATATACTAACTCCCTATACACATCCTCACTCTAGCAAAACTCATAACTCATGCTCAAAACTCAATTTAAAATTAACACATGCCATAACTCACATAACTTTCATCACCACTTAATCTCAATATGCCCGAATCCTTCTAGGGTACATTTCGGGGTGTGACAGGCACCCTGGGTAAAAATTAGAGGTTTGAGAGAAAATGTTCGACCAAGAAAACCTGAGAGGGCTGATTAGTAACAGGAGTTTGATGCTATCAAGATTTGTTCCATGAATGAATGTAGCTTTGCATTTTGAATTAGTGTTAAATGATGATCACATGTATTAAAATCATACTGAAATGTATACAATTTGGTGAAATGAAATAAAACTGAATTTATCCATTTATATTATTTTCTAGTTCTATTTTAAAAAGAAATACATCGCTCAAAATGCATGCAAATCTGAACTAGGCTCTATTACTACTCTCATCGGCCAAGTACATAGGTTATTGAGTCCTGTTATCAATTGCAGGGCTGAGCACCCATCTCTTATATGCATTGGTAGAAGTGATAGAATGATTCCCAAAGGAGGGTATGATGGTCTTCACTGGTAGTTTCATCCAGACGTCATGATATAGAGAGGCAAAGGCTGAAGATAGAACTCCACCTCGAAAAGATTAAGGTAGTCTCACCACATCCTGGGTCATCCCGAGCTATCGAGCACAACGACCTATGATATAGAAAGTGGCTTTGCGAAGCCCGCATAAGGGAACACATCCCGAAGAGCCATCGACTATCGTGGCAGAGAGGGGAAGCCAAGCATTCATGAAACTGATATCCTCGTCTGTTACCTCGTCAAGTCTGGTAATCCCTTTAGTGAGAGTCGCGAATGAATACAGTCACTAACGAGGAAGGAAATGCCTTGGAGAATATTGACTGATAATCCTGGGAGGAGCTTTTGACACAACTTTCAATTTTCCTTGCAGCCATATCTGAAAATGAAAAAAGGAAAAAATAATAAAAGAGAAATTAAAGAAAAACTAAAAACAAAAATTAATAAAAGCCGTTGGATTGAGTTGGGTTCACCCCAGGCAAAAATAAGGCACAGGGTTGTGTGAAAATCTGAAAAGGACACACTTCCCGCTAAGAAAAGCTAGTGTGAAAATCCATAAGGGACGCGCTACCTTGGAAAATAATGACGTACCTGGAGTAATAAGGGACTCCCAGAGAGGGAGGCAGAAGGCTCAGCCCGGACAGAATCCAAACCAAGAATAGTCTCCTCAAGGATTAGTGGGAAAGGGGGTTAGGCCACGATGAAAATCATCCACTATGCCAAATAGACGAAGCTCACTAGTCATCTCCTCAAAAGTCACAGTTAAATATCTCATGAGACAGAACAGGAAGATAACACCTGTACAGAACTGGGAAACATCAAATAAATCCTCTAGTGCCTCAATCAGGGGCTTTAAGGGAAAAGTATAACCCTGAGGGATCAACCGGACAGCATCAGAAGGTTGAATGCTCAAGGGTAATGCGATGTCCCGGGTATGAATCAGACTGTAAGAGGATACCAGGCTAGGATACCGGGCCCCAATGATTGAAGCAAATTCTTTGGGTAAAGGGAATAGTTCCTGATAAGTGAATCTGAAGACATGAAAATGCGGGTCCCAAAATCGACCTGCAGCCAGAAGAAGGTTGTGATCTATCCTAACTCTCCTGAGGAATTTCAGGCCAAAGAGTGAAGAAAGGGTGGTATTTTCCCAAGTTAGGGGGGTTATCAAGAATTCGGTGCATCTTAGTGATGATAGCCATTTCCCAAGTGTTATAACTGAGAAATTAAAATTAATATAAGGAAGAAAAGAGGGAAAAGCCTAGAGAAAAGGCTTTGGCTGAGGCTTGAAGTATTGAGAGTGCACAAAATTCCAAGGAAAAAGGAGTATTAATAAGGAAAAGGTGACCGACGGGGCACCCGTCTGTCGTGGATCCAACGGGAAGCCCGTCTGTCAACCTTGTTGACCCTGGGCAGATTTATTTCCTACATATTTTCATGCATGTCACACGCATAAAATAATTTTTGCATATTTATATCATTTTCACAACTTTGAAAGGGATGTGCACCTGATATGAAAATTGGAGCAAATATTCAGGGAGTATTTAAAAAAATAAATAAATAAAAATAATTGCAGTGCATTTAATTAGCTAATTAATCAAATTAATTAGCCAATTAATGAAGGGGGCGAAGACGAAGCAAAAAATGGAATTTTTAACGACCGACGGGATGCCCGTCGCTCGGTGTTCCAATGGGCAGCCTGTTGGTCATGAAATATTATAAAAGAGGCGCCCAGCGATGCCCCTTTAGTTTTCTCTTCTTCTTCCTTTTCTCTCTCACCAAGGCCAATGCCCTCCCTGCATTTTTTCACTTTTTCTCACTCATTTCTTGTCCATTTTGCGCTTCATGGGACTGTCGAAGGCCTTCATAGAGCTAAGAGGCATAGTTAGAGACACCTTAGAGTTCCTCGGGGTTTGTGCTCAGCCTTTCCTGGATGGATATGCTCAGGTCCAGTTCTAACAGGCCACCCCAGCAGTAGGACAACTAGTATCTGCACCGGTAGTCATCCCGTCGTGTTTGGATTCAGGGGCCAAGCCCTCAGCACCTCCCAGTCATCCCTCTACCTCCAAAGTCAGGCCGTCCGCATCGTCATAGCGGAGCTAGCCAGTGCATGTGTCAGATGATGAGGAGGACCCAAAGGAGCCCTCGGATTACTTCCCTCTCTAGCTTGTTCAGGGAGTCTATTTGATTGTATTTGTATATGTGTTGTACAAAATTTTTATTTTGTTAATGGAAACTTACATTTACATTTTGTTAAATTTATATTTCATTTTGTATATTATATTGTTGATAACATCTTATTTACATTTTTCGAACGTTTGATAACACGATAAGTAAGAGAAAGAAGAAAATAAATGACAACATAAAAACTATTTATGACGAATTAATAAAAATCTCTTATAACACAAGAACATGATACCATGTTGACCCGAGGATGGTCAACAATTAAGTTATGTTTAGCAAATCAGACACCATATCATTCAGACAATATTCGGTCAAAAGTCATAACTTACAGATTGGATGGGGATCAGCAAATCAAAGTTTTACATTATAGGCTGGATGGGGGCTAGCAAAACAGAATGTTCGTTGCAGATCAGAAGGGGGTTAGTGAGGACACCGCGCAAGCTGAGATGAGGCTAGCGGGAAACACGCGATAGAACAGATCACAACGGAGTTGTAGTTATCTCCATGACATTTAGACACCACGTGAGCCAAGATGAGGCCAGCGGGAAACATACAATAGAATAGATCATAACGGAGTTATAGTTAGAGAACACTACTCTCCACGACATTCAGGCACCGCATAAGGCGAGATGAGGCCAGCGGGACACACGTGATAGAACAGATCGCAACAGGGTTATAGTTAGATAACACTACCTCTCAACATTCAGACACCGTGCAAGCCGAGACGAGGCTAGCGGTATACATGCAATGGAACAAATTGCAAGTGGATTGTAGTTGCATAACACTGGCTCTCATAATGCTCATACATTGTGTGAGCCGAGACAAGGTCGGCAGTATGAAGGTGGTCGGGTAAATTACCGAGGAGTCATGGTAGAATACACTATTACTTTGCAGTAAGAGGCCACCGAATCCAATAAAAACAGCAAAAAGGTAAGGACTGCCTCAGGTACGTATTTCTTGCTTTTCTCCCTGAATTTTTGCTCATCTTGACACCAGTGTACTAGTTTCCCCAAAATCGATGGCAACTGCAGTCACAGGGTCCTGAGGCAGTCCAGATCAGAGTCACTCGATGAATGATCAATGTCTGTCTTCAGACAAATGGATGAAAGTTGTGAGTTTTCATTCTCCGGTTTTACAAGGATTGACGATTTTTTCTCGGCAATAGGAGATTTCAGGGAATCAGGAGGAGTTCATATTTTAAAAAGTGGATTTTGCTCCACCAACGGGTATACTGTCGGTGGAAGGGACACCCGTCTCTTGACGGCACACGTCTCACGTGGCGGTGCCTGCCCCTCATGCGGAACGGGCCCGTCTCTCGCAAGAGTGACGCCCGTCGCTCGCGTGAGAGACCCGTCTCTCGCGATGAGCGCCGGCTGTCGCTCACTTATGAAGACCGTCTCTCGCATTGAGTGATTCTTCTCGCCCATGCGAGAGATGCCCGCTTCTCACGAGAGACAGCCGTCTCTCGCAAGGGGTCCATTAACCAAATACCAAGCATGCCCCCATCAGCGACTCCTGTCGGTCGATGATTTGATGTTATTTAGGTGAGATTTTCCAGATTTTTTTGGATATCTCCCAAGATTTCAAAAATATTTCCTAAATCTTTTCAAAATCTTTTAAATCTTTTCAAATATTTTTAAATCTTGGATTCCATTTTGAGAATATTCTGCAAATCATTCGGTTTTGATTTTGATTTCAAAAATCTTTTTCAAATTTAAATTCTAAATTTGAATTTATTTGAATTAATTTCCTAAACCTATAAATAGGGAATGGAGGCTCATTGTTCGAGGTTAGCAGTTTTTACCAAAAAGATTAAGGATTATTTATTTTTTGTCAAGTTTTTATCAAATATTCTTCGAATTAAGGCAAATCCAGGAGAACGAGACTAATTCGTTTCTATCCGATCTAGCCCATTTTAGCATCCACAATTGCTACTAAAACATCGAGAAAGAAAAATATAATTTTCTTTTCTTGATTTGTTTTCAAAAACACGATTTTTGTGACCAAAAACCCCTAAAAACACAAATCACAGTTCAATCCTTGTAGAACTCAAGGAACAGGAACCATGCAACATTCACCTTTAAAAGTAATATTCTGAGGAAAAACATTCTAGATCGATCTCCTTCGCTTTTAATAATTTCATTCTCATTGTACACATAAAATCTTATTTTATTTAAAATAAAATGATTTTCTGCTTGAGTTGTTGCGTTTTTCTGGGTCTGGAGTGACCGACGAGCAAAGGATCCACCGACGGCTGGCTTCGAGGGTTTCTGCCTCCACCCGTCGGTCAGCCCAGGGACGTCCATCGTTCGCGTACCATGGCCCATCCCTAGGCCTCTCCTTCTCCATTTCCTCCCATTCTTTCACCACTTATTTTCTTATTATTTTTGTGATAATTCTTCATGGATTGTTTTTTACATAATTTATTTTTCATCTTTAATTTTGTGTGAATTGTGGCACTAACATGATTCTTATTTTTATGAGTTTTATTGATTTTTTGGTGGATTCGGGTTATAAAAATGGAGGACACCACTTTGATTTGAGAATCTTCACTTGGGTTTATTCTCCTACCTTTATCTTTAATTTTTTTTTTTATCTCATGTATTATTATTGTAAATGTTATTTTATTTTGCTAACACTTAAAAATGGCTAAAATATTTATAGTAATTGAATTGGGATTTTGGTTAATAAATTGGGGACCATGTGCTCTGCGGGCCTCATCTCAGATCGCGCAGTGTCCTTGCTTACCCCCATCCGATCTGCAAGGCATGTGATTGAATATTCTATTTTGCTGGCCTCTTTCGGGCACGACATGATCTTGCTAACCCCCATCTAATCTGCAGCAAGTGTGATTTTCAATTTTCTGACCCCCGTTGAGCCTGCAAGGTGCGACTTTTGATTTGCTAACCCCCATCCGATCAGCAAGATGTGTGATTTTCAACTTTTTGACCCCCATCTAGCCTGTAATGTATGATTTTTGGTTTGCTGACCTCCATCCGGTCTGCTAGATGTGTATTTTGATTTACTAACCACCATCCGGCTAGTAAGATATGACTTTTGATTTGCTGACCCCCATTCGATTTGTAAGATGTGTGATTTTTAACTTTTCGACCCCTATCCGGCCTGTAAGGCACGACTTTTGATTTGCTGACCTCCATCTGGTTTGCTTGGTTTCTACCTATTAATAATTATCTGAATGATTCAGTGTCTGATTTGCTAACCACCATTCGGTTTGCCCAGTTGACCATTGAACATCCTTGGGTCAGCATGATGACTCGTTCATCGTTTTCTTTGCTGGCGCTTATCCTGAACCTCTTCTTCTCTTTTTTTTTTCTCTGCAAAAAAAGGAAAAGCAAATGTGCAAGGTATATAAAAGAGATGCTTACCTATGGCAGTACATACCTATTGGGGTCGATGTCAGACGAGTGCCCCCTGAAAAACAGTTGGTTGTTCCGCTAGAGAAGGATTTATGGAATATGAACATCCTCCCCTTGACTGCCTTGAGTCATTTTACAGGCTTCCAAAGTACGGATATCATCTTCTTGCAAAGTTCGGACATCATCCTCTTAGAGATCCCTTATCAACTGTGATATACCAGATATCGATTCCTCTATTATCTCTAATCGGAGCCTCCTTGTTGAAAAGACCTGCCGTGCCGACACTCGCGAAAATAATATATATTTTTTAAATTTAACTTAAAATACTACAATTTATACACCCATTTTTCAAATCTAATTCTCAAAATATTTTTTTATTATTTTTTATTTTTCATTCTAAAATGCAAATTTGACAAGAAAATCATCATTTTTAACCTTTTTGCTTGTGAGCAGGCATCTTATTATCATTGGGTAACTCCGATTTGGGATGTCTTAGGACTCGGTGTCTACACACACACACAAACACACACACACACATATATATATATATATATATATGATAAATAATATCAAATACAAGCCCTAAATCCATGCTTCACATTCATATTATTAAGCACACTACCATTACTCATGAGACATATCAGAAAATCATATTCAACAGACATATTATTGTTTCATATCAATATATGACGCATCGTATTCACAATATCATATCGCATAACAATCACTTTGCACATTACAGTTTATTTCATTATTTAAGCCTTGCCTGCAATTCAAAGTCGCAGATAATGGGTATCGCATCAGTACTCAAGAGTGCTGTAATAACATTTGTATCCAAAAATACACACTTTCGCATCAGTACCCGCAGGTACAAAAATAATCAATATGAGATATTAAATACACTTTAAGAATCCAGGATGGATTCATTACGAATTTGAATTCTAGAGGAATCAGACACTTTGGCTGCAGCACTAAAACCCTATAGGCATGCCTATCTATCCACTACTTGACTCGCAGGCTAAATTATTAATTCGATTATTATTCGTATTATCATAGAGAATATCATCATTAATATCTCATCATAATAAGCATCATCACATCACTTATTTACACAATGGCTTACCTCACAATTCACCGTAATTACATAATTATGCATTTATATATAAATATATATGTAAATATAATCACATCGTATCCACAATAATAGCTTTCATATGCATATTCATTAATCATCAAATGTTTTAATTTAACAAGAATAAGTCAATATGAAATTCTTTGCAACAACCTGAAATGTCGCGCTCGAGATAAAAGTGAAGATTAGCTTCTGTCACGATCCCAACACAAGTCATGCCTGCGATAGAACCCAGCCTTCGCCTATATCGCGCTCGTCCATGCGACAGAAGTGAAATTAACAAATTTAGCCCAATGGAGCATTCTGTTGCACTCGTGATTGAACTGAATTTTAAGTTTAAAGCTCCACACTTGCACCTTGTAATCATGCCTTCTATCCCAAACACACCTATGACCTCTAAAACCCTTCTTAATATAACTATCTGTCTTCATAACCTTCTAATCACTTAATTATCTATATATTAAGAGTACAATGGCATAATTCTCATTATCTTTGATCATAAATTTGAGGAGTTATGGCCAAGGAAAGAATACATGCCCCAAAAGCCCTCCTACAAACTTGAACCAACTTAGTCACACATTTTGAAGACCATATGTAATGGCTTGAAATATACCCTGTTAGTAAATTGGTCTAATTGTGTTAATTGGGTAAGGTTAATTTGAAGATTGTTTAATTAAAGACTTAAAAGTAATGAAACCTTGACTTGATTACATAAAGTATATAAATTGAGCGACTAATTAGTAGATATACATGAGTATAATTAATTGAGGTTAATTAGTGGTATTAATGCGTATTTTACTAATGACGGATTTAGGAGACCATAGTGGAATTTCGGGTGGCAAGTTTAGGCTTTGCCAACCCACCACATTCATGCAATAAATAGGAAATTGGAGAGAGTAAGTTCCAATTTTCTACTTATGATCTTCTTCTTCCTTGGCTGAACTTCTTCTTCATCCTCTCATGTTTTTAAATTTTATCTTTAGACATACATTCTTAGAGATCTGATTAGCAAGATAGATAGTTGATTTATTGAGCTGAATTTGTTATTAAGCAAGGTAAGTAATTTGGTTCTTCTTCTTCTTCTTCTTCTTCTTCTTTTTCTTTGAATTTGAGGTTGAGTTAAGATAGTAATTCTTGGTTCCAATTTCTAAAAATTGGATGTTGTTATAGCCATTGAACCTAGAAGTAGCAAGGCGAAGGAGAAAGTAGTTGAATTAAGTGCAAAGTGAACATTAGGAGCTTAGGTGAAGAGGTTTGGCAAACTTGTTTGATTTTGGTCTTTATATTATTAATTGATCAAGTTCTGAATATTTATTGATAATATATGTGATTTGGAACTTAAAATGTGAATTGGATGGGTTAGGGAGTGTTAATTATGCTTGAACCCAAAATCTTGATATAAGTGTTTATATACAAAAACTATGAGAAAATGGATTATGTGAGTCTAATTAATATGTGATTTTTGGATTGAAATTGATGTCTTAACTTGATAAAGAAATCAGTGGTGTTTGAATGTTGGTAAGATTTTAAAAAGGGGTTTTAATAAGGTAATTAAAATGGGTATGAGAGCCATTTAAAGCATATTGTGATCTTGTGGTTGTAAATTCTTGAATTGAAGTCCAATTGCATTGAAATTAATAATATTGGAAGTTAATGAGTAGGGAAACTTATTGTTAGAAGGAATAATTGGCTAAAAATGACATGTGAATAGGGTTTAGAAGCTTTGAAGTTGGTATGAAGAATGATGTTAGTTTAAACATCTGTGCTTGGGCAAAACATAGCTGTGTTTTGGCATTTTTGCGTATGTCACGGTGACCAGCTTTTGGTAGCCACAGTGAGGTATGCAAAATTTTCATTCTATTTTGGTACACAACGTGAGGTATACAAAAATTGCATTCTATTTTGTATGTCACGGTGACTAGGTTTTGGTAGCCACCGTGAGGTATGCAAGATTTGCATTTTGTTTTGGTAGTCACCGTGAGCTACCTTAAGTTGCTTTCTGTTTTGTATGTAACGGTGACCAGCCTTTGGTAGCCACCGTGAGGGACCTGTTTTGCATGCTAAAATTTAAATCATTCCCAATTATTATGCAAATGTTTAAGCAACTATTAATCAAGATTAATAACATCCAATTAGGACTTGTATGTGTTTAATGCTATGTTTGAATATGATGATTGAATTTGATTATTGAATGTGAATTTGTTCCATAACTCATAAATATGCATAAGTGAGGAATTATGCTATTTTAATCATGTGTACAATTATGATTACTATGATGTGAGATCAATAGAATAAGCAATCGAATTTAATAATTTAAATCCTGCAAGTTTAGTAGTAGATAGAGAGGCATGCCTATAGGGTCTAAGTGCTGCAGCCATATCCATCTGATTCCTCTAGAATCACCAATGTGTATTGAATCCCTATTGGATTCCCTAATGCAAATTACTGAAATATTATTGACTATTTTGGTACCTACGGGTGCTAATTCGAATATGAGTTATCCACGGATACTAATGCGATTACTGTACCTTAGGGTACTGATGCGATACCCATTATCCGCATTTTTGAGTTGCAGGCAAGGCTTTAATAATTCTGTTAAAAACCAGATGAAGTGAATCTTATGTTACATACTTATGAATATAAATGTGATATGCATGTGAAGACTATAAGATATGGTTAAATGGATGTGATTATCCTGAGATGCCATATTCATTGGATATATGCTTATGTTGAATATGAGGCATGATAGTTGATGCATAACTCTTATTGTTTATATTGTTATGTATATATATATGTGTACCGGTTATTGTATACTGCGTATTGTTTCCCCACTAAGCGTTATCGCTTAGCACAGGTTTTCTAATTCATGTAGGTTTTGAAGTGAAGTTGTCACACCCCAACCTATACTATGGAGACTTCTATTCGGATTAGAGGAAGAAGAATCCAAGATAGATAGGAGTGTCACATCCCACTAGAGTAAACAAGTAAACATCACATAAATAGAGTGACATATCCAGGATAATTAAAATTTTGAAAGAAAGAAGAGTGATACATAAGTGTGTAAATATTTACATAACTCAGAAATATTACATCAGAATCTTTATCTATTATTACACATACATATTACACAGATATACAAAAATTCCAAATTATAAAAGCTGAACAAGATACAAAACTTCTAGCTCCTATATGGCCGACTCAGCAGATGCGCGACTCGAACAGAAGCAAACCTGCCACCTGCACGGGAAAAAGAACCCGTGCTAAGCGATAACGCTTAGTGGGGAAAACAAACATAATAATATGGACGGCCATTCACAATGGTCGTCGAGGCATAACACATGCAAATCTCATACACACATAGTTCTTACCGAGAAATATATATATGCTTACATATAATAGCTGTGCATTCAATTGTTTCTTGTCATATTCATATCCTTATGTGCGATACAAACCAAGTCAACATCATCATACAAAATGTAAGTATATTCATGCATAACTACATATAACTTCACATGCAAGCGCCTACCTATACATTACAGGTCAGTATTAATACACCTATATGTCAATACTTGTATCGTTATACCAGTACAGGTCCTCATTTGCATACATTTACCGAACACGTTGGGGAATCAAGCTTTTGAAAGTACATCATACATAGTTACATAATCACAATACCATCACACTTCCGTTGCGCAACATTAATCTTTGACATAAACAACTATATGATATTACATTCCAATCACGGTGTTTCAGAGAGCCAATAAATCTGCACTTATCAATTCACATATCTATAATCATAACTGATCAGAACCGCATGCTTATAAACACAGCATAACAAATCATACACCTGCTGACTCACAATAGTGGATAACGAGTACTGAGGGGGAGACCTCATGAGGGAACATATAGCCCGATCTCTGACCGGGTAAACCTCAGAGGGAACATATAATATAATGTACCATACAGGTATAAGTCGAAAGGCAACATTTCATTGAACAGGACCTTAAACAAGATCCATACACATACACATAATTGGGGTTCGCGAGGAACCATTCGGGGACCTGATCAGGGTCCAAATCGTTCAAAGGGCGCTGCAGCTACAATACGTAACTCTATTAGGCATGCCTAACTATCCACTAGACTGACTCTCGCAGGTCATGCATAATACAAATCATATTTCAAATCACATACTTTATATCATTGTACATAATCAGTAATAGTTGAGACATATGAATAAGTTCATACAGTCAAACATGCCTCATACAATTTACACTTTGAACATAACATGATAATCTTAGAAAAGATCATAAGTATAAATATACATAATACATTCAATTATATTAACATACTCCATAAAATAGTCAAAGAATAAACCTAAAGGCATCACAAGTTCGGAATTCAAACATTGGAATCACCAAAGAAAACTCATTCAACACAACACGTCTGTCGCGCTCGCGATCCCTATCGCGCTCACGACAGAGACTATAGTCTCTTCGCTGCGCGCGCACGACGGACTTCGCGATCGCGGGAAGGAGAGAAGTGCCCGGCTCTGTCGCGCTCGCGATATTGTCGCGGTCGCGACAGAGGGCAAGTATTGCTATCGCGGGGTCGCGACAAGTCGCGTGCTCGCGATAGCACAGGCCAACAATGTGCTCTGTCGCGATCGCGACGGTTGTCGCGCTCGCGACAGAGAGCAGACAAGCTATTGCTATCGCGGGCTCGCGACATCACAGCATCAAAATCATCGGTCTCTGTCGCGCTCGCGACAGTGTCGCGATCGCGACAGAGTCATGATTCCGAAAATCTGCAGAATTTTGCAAGATCTTTCCTTCCTCAAACTCACCCACAACACATGAAACACATCCAAAGGTCTCTTACCTCATCTCCAGCCAGTCACACATCATTGACAACATAAATCCAACATTCGTATCAAGTATTTCAGTAAAACATGCCATTATCAATATCCATATACACATTCTATAATAACAACATTATTCGTCAATCATTTCAATCACACCCACATTAATTGCATTCATACATATGGTACATCATGCTAAGGTTACTCATGAGACCATCACATAATAGCACTCATCAATAAACAACCTTCATGGAGTTATATCTATTATTAATTACTAGTTAAATCATCAATCTTAAGCATACTCCTAAATTTTCCCCGACGATAATTACTTATATAGCCATTTCATTACCCTAAACATGCATAATAACTGATAGGAAAGGCACGGGATTGATCCGGGTCAATCCTAGACTCAAAAATAGAGAAGAAAAGGCTCAAAACATGTTTTTCTGTCGCGCTCGCGACAGAGACTCGCCTCAGCTACCTTAACAGACTGCTTTCTACCACCAATTAGTATCATAAAAACCGACCTCTAAACCTCATTTTTAGGAAAAGTTGTCTTCTTAACAAATGTTCTCCTACGTCTTATCTTTGAAATGAAACAAGTTTCAAATCAATTGGATGTCTACAGCTCCAGATATGCACTCCACAACCCATACTGGTCAAACAACCCGTCACAAAAAGAAACACTACGGTGTTATCCAAAATTCAGGGTCTTAGAGCAATATTTTGCCCAAGGATATTTCTAAGACATTTACAGATATGGAAGTAATGGTTCTAATGGCACAAGAATCGCAAGGTTTGGAATTCTAAAACTCTATTTATGACAAAAACGTTATACAGGGGTCAGATGAGAACTAAACAAAGTTTACCTAATCAAGCCTTTCACTTCCAATTCTCACACACCTTCAATTTAATCAACATCATGCATTACTAATAAATTTATCTAAACAAATACATGCCTAAGACTCATATCAAAACACTCAATTTACTGGAAATCATATACCAATGGATATTCATAATAGCCTAATGGTAGTGGTATTCTATGAATTAAGGACTTATCCCCAGGTCCTTGGTTCGAATCCCACGGAAGGCAAAAATGCACAAGGGGGGTGTGAAGTTCTTTGAGTGCGGTTCGGGGCTATGTGTTCCCTCTGAGGTTTCCCCCAGACGGAAAGTCGGGGCTATGTGTTCCCTCACGAGGTTTCCCCCGGGCTGTCACAGAAGTGATCCGAAGGACAGTCCTGCATTGGCAAAGGTCAACACTAGGATTGTTATAGTGTAGGTTTTGGGTGATTTTGTATACTATAATGTGGGCATGTAAATATTCATTTTGGAGGTACCTAATGTATGTGATGTAATAATTAACTAATAGATAAGTAAATATGTATGCATGTATGTTTAGGCATGTGACTAGTATGATTAGTCCGCTGCATGAGAATGGATTGTAAGAAAGAAATTTATTTGTATAGGTTTTTACTGATTGTGTGTAAACATCTTAAGTGCATGTGAGTGTTATTTTGATGACCGTTCTCCACTACTTTATCTAAGCTAATCGGGTCATCTGGAAGGGGCATTACACCATAGGGTCCCCAAACGCAAAAGAGCTATTTCTAGCACACTATAGTCACGTTCCTTAGGAACCAAATCCCTTAATCTTATTCAATCTAATGTTGTACAATTGAAGCTATAGTTTAAACAAACCTATTAGGACATTTATCCTACACATCCAGCTTTTACCCTCTCAAGCTAGCCAAGCTTTAAATCAATTCAATTCTTAAAAAACAAACTCTAAACACACATAGGACTACCCAATGAATATACCCTTAATTCGACATGTTCAAATTCTTGTAAAGCCACAATTAAACAATTTACATATTAACACCACAAATTACTTAAAACAAAACAACATGCTAAATTTCAACCTTATGGCCAACAAATAACACATCAATTCCTCACTTCTATTCAATTAACAAAAGCACATATTTACTCATTTTCCATATTCATTAATCACATAATTTAATCAATGCATCATAATATTCATACACATCAAACAATACACATAAAAGTGTTCCCAACCTCCTCTCCTAAGCTCCTTTCAGAATCACTTTGCACTTGGTTCACCAATCTTTGCCTTCCCTTTGTCTTTTCTTGGTTCCACAACTACAAATATAGTCCAATTTCTAGAATTGGAACCACAAATAATCAATTACCACATCCATCTAAATACGAAAACAAGAAGGAGTAGGAGAAGGAGAACCAATAAACCACTTTACTTACCTAGATGAGATGAACACTACACAAGCAACTCTTCAAAACTCAAACTAGCAAAAAATATGGTAAATTAACTAAAGAGAGTAGGGAAAATGAAGAAGAAGAGAAAGAAGAAGGAGAAGCAGCCGATCCACATGCAACAAAGTTGGGTTTTCTCTCTCCTCAAGACACTTATATTGCATACAACAAGTCAAGGTGGCACGGGCAGAAATGGACACTTGGATTCCACTACTTCCACCCAAAATCTGATTTTATAAACTTAATCACCATTATCCATTAATTAAACATCCACTAATCTTAATCATGCAGTTTTACAATAAGGCCACTAAAACTTATTCATTAGATCAATTGAGTCCTCAATCCAATTACACTCTAGTCCAGAATTTAGCAAACTTCAATTTAAATTTACCCAATCACCCCAATTAGACCAATATTGCTACTAGGGTATAATTTTTGCTGTTACAGAGGTCTAGGTTTCTGCAATTTCTTTCATGAATTTTTTCGGTTTAATTCATTGATTTACAGGTTGGCTTTTGGCTACTCATCTCTTTTCTCTTTTAATTTTTTCTTTTAATTCTATATTCTTGATATACTTAGATACACATGTTTTGAAATGTAGGCGAAATCAAGCCCTTTTAATTTTCTGCAATTTGAGCCTTTGTACACTATCAGTTAAGAAAGAAAAAGAAAATAGTAAGTAGTAAGTAATAAAAATTATAAAAATAAGTAGTAGAATATGACAATAAAAATACGATTCTTATTTCCTAGTCAAAACCATTACGTTCTCAAAAAATATCTGCATAATATCTACATGATTGTTCTTGGGGACCGAGGCCTATCAATTGCCTTTTTTTTTTTATGCAGGAGGTTGGGCACATCCTTGTCAAGATGCTACCAAAATTTGTTTTGGTTAGGCACATCCTAGCTGGAATGCTGCCGAAATTTAAAAAAAAAATATCACAAAAATGCAAATTTTATTTAGTTATCTCATGATTAATTTGTTTCCAAAATAAAAATAACTTGTAATCTTTTTCAGGATGCCTCCGAGATGTAATATTCCTTAGGAACATCCAAAGCCTCAGGTTCCCATTTGGATGAGCCCTGATCAGAGGGAGAGGTTTTAGGCTATAGCTTGGGCCCATTTTTACTCTAGCAGATATGTTTCCAGACCGTTCCTCCTTGACACATTGCTAGAGGTGGTTAGCTAGATCAAGTTTTTCAGACCTTCCTTCTAGACTTATCTAGAGATCTATAGAGAGTTCCTAGCCACCTTAGAGTACAGATGGTTTCAGAGGCTTAGATTCGAAGGAGGGGGTCATTCAGTTTAGAGTCAAGGGGCACCATTTTGGCATCAGCCATCAGGTCTTCGCACAGGTATTAGGTGTGATGCGGGCCGAACAGGGAAGGCCCTCTTATGGAGGCCCACTTTTAGCGCTCGAGGGATTGGTTAGCGTTATTTGATCTTAGGTAACATGAGACATTTTAGAATCTTAACCCAATTGTGGAAGTTCATCTAGCCTTAAGAAACCTTTAGGCACCTTTGAGGTGTTTTGGAGTCGCCACCCAATTTACAAGAAATTGGGAAAGGTCATCTAACCTCTATGGTCTAAACCAGAGAAGGTGTTCGGAACTTCACTCTTACTAATGCCTTAAGTTAAGTTATAAATGAGTTTTTAGGTTATAGAATTCCATCTCTCTTCTCACACGATTAATATAATTTATTAAAGGCGAACTTCAAGCACTAAGAAAGCGATAAATGAAAGCTATAAAGAAAAGTGATGAATAAAGCAATAAACACACAAAGCCGTACCATTTACAAAATAGAAATTGGGATAGAATACAATTCCCAATTGAAAGAAAGCCAAGTAAAATTGCCCAAAAAATAATCAATTACAAGAAACCACAAGATATATACAAACATAAAGCTAAACAATCAAGCAAAGTTAATCAAAAAAGGAGACATTCATAAATTGGGATATTTATTTGGTTTGGAAACATTGGTTCCTTCACACTCACTTAAAGAGGGATCAAATAGTTATTTTTGCTATTGGCTTGAAAATCGGGGTAAATGACCCCATTTTTAAGAAAACTTATCTCTTCGTTTTAATTCGTGACATTTTGCATTCCTGGGCTAAAATCGAGGACATTGGTCCCAATTTTTTACTAAAATACAATTTAGTTGTTAAAATGTTTATGTGGGTTTTTAACTGACACGCGTATGAAATAAAATTATTTGATTTGCAAATAAAAACAACTACATAAACAAGGGGTACGTAAGTTCTCACCCAAGTGATGTATCCTCCTACTCATCGTGACCTTTTGACTTAGCCACGAAGATGCTCATGCAAGCAAGGTCACATTTTAACCCCAAACAAGAAACAAAAAAAAATTACAATAAAAAGGTTAGTAATAATTCTAAAATCAACCACATAAACATAAAGGCAAAAGAAATGTAAAACATGGTTAACATGCATGTAGGAAATGAAAAGGGTTAAATTGAGTACAATAATTTAATACACAAACAACTCATATGCAAAAGGGATTAGAAATTAGACATGTAAAAATATAATAATAATGACGATAATAATAATAATAATAATAATAATAATAATAATAATAATAATAATAATAATAATAATAATAATAATAATAATAATAATAATAATAATAATAATAATAATAATATCAATTGACAACAGTGGGCTAATAAAATTAAAGAGGTAAACAGGATGAAAACGAATAAACATGCCATAGAAAATAGTGACATTTAAACACGAAAAGAATGGAAGATTTAGCACAAAAAGCATACCGAAAGAAATAAGCAATATGTTCGATTTTTCACACCCAAAACATATACATTTACCCATTTTCATACCAAAAATGAAAAAAAAAATTGAAATATCCTATTAGAAATACAAACCTCAAAATTACATGTTCATAGATAAAAGAAAAAATAAAATGAAATAAATAAAATGAAATTAGATGATAATATTAGATCAAATAATCTTTACCCTTAGATTTGATGATATTGGAAACAAGGTGTTTCGATTCGACACCCTTGCCAAAGTTTAAAATAGATTCGAAATAACTCGAAAAAAAATCAAAAAACTGAAACGAAAATGATTTTGTTGTTTGATAATAAACCTAAGGTGAGGGAATGGATTTCCTTATCTCAAGCTGAGCTTAAACTCCAAATATTTTTTTTGGGTTACAAAAAATCAAAGGAAGAAAGAAACTTTTAGAAAGATTTTTTATTCTTTTTCTCAAGAATACTCTCCTGTTTTCTCTTTTTTTCTTGTCCGAAAAGTTCTTTTTTTTTCTTTTTTTGTCCGGAAAACTTCTCTTGTCAAATGAATATTTTTTCTTCTTTATTTTCCCTTTCTTCTTAAAAAAGGGAAGGACAAAACCCCCTTTCTATTGCTGTTCCCCCCAAAAGCCTTGAAAACATAAAAATACAGTCTTCAAAATCTCTAAAAAAATCAACTTTCACAGGTGGGAAAGGGACAAGACAGAGTGGGTGGTCGAACGCGAGGTGCGGCCTCGCAGCTGGAGGCCGCATGTCAAAGTGCGGGCTAGAGGCCACACGTGAGGTACGGCCTCACAGCTAGAGGCCACACGCGAGGTACTGCCTCGTAGCTGAGGCCACACGTCGATGTGTGGCCTGTAGGCCGTAATGAGGCATGAGGTGCGGCCTTGCAGTTGGAGGCTGCACGTCAATATGCGAGCTAGAGGCCGCACGCGATGTGTGGCCTGGCGAGTGGTGCCTCGTAGGCGCTGCACCTCTCGCTTGCCCACACCCAGGCACTGTGCCTCACGCACGCCGTACAGGACACCTCAGCGGCAGGCCATTGTAAAACCTAGAAGATAAAATAAAATTTTAATAAAACTTTTTATTTAAAAAAGAAGGATTTTCGATAAGGGAATCATCAGTTCTAACCTTTTTGCCAGTGAACAAGTAACATTTTCATCATTGGATAATCCTGATCTTGGATTGTCTCGGGACCCAATGTCTACAGTTGCCTCCAATTTTGGGAAGCTAGTATATGGGTACCTAGGTGAGCCAAAATTTAGAGAAAAGAAGGAAAGAGACACATACCTGAGGTAGCCGTCTTTCCAGACTTGATGTTGTTGTTGGGGTGGTTGTTGCCATGTTGTTGGTGTGTTGTCTTTTGTTGAAGTGGTAGTGTCGTGATCGTGCTAACCCTACATGGAGTGGTAGTGCCATCATCGTGCTAACCCTTTTAAAGTGGTAGTGCCGTGGTCATGCTAACCTTCTGTAGAATGGTAGTGCCTCCATCACACTAACCCTTATGAGATTTGAAGTGGTAGTGCCATGATCGTGCTAACCTTCAATAGAATGGTAGTGCCGTCATCGTGCTAACCCTTCTGAAGTGGTAGTGTCGTGGTCGGGCTAACCTTCCGTAGAATGGTAGTACCGCAATCGTGCTAATCCTTTTGAGATTTGAACTGGTAATTGTGCTAATAATCAGAAATTACACAATTAATACTCACATCTACAAAATTAAGGTTCTTAATTTTGTCACTAAACCATACTAATTCAATATCACTTTCACAACAAATTCAAGATACACATTCCTAACACAATTATCTATACCATACCACATATAATTTCTCAACTAATTCATTTACTCACAAAATACATCAATTCCACCATTCATCCGAAATTAGGGTTCAATCTAGGTCAATTTGATTCATAGTTATCACTATAACTTGTAATGTTCATTTCTTCAATTCAATACATCTCATAACATAATTTACACATTTAAAAACATATTCTATCAATTTACACACACAAAAAAATTAGTTCCCAAACCTCAATTTCTTTAGCTCCACTTAAGCTCACATGGCACCTTGATCATCAACCCTCTTCTTTCCCTTTCCATTCTCATAACCACTATCACTTGCAAAGTCCTCTCAATTTCAGGGTCATAGGGTGCTATTTGTTCTTGTCTCAATCTGCTCATACACCACAACTACTTGAAAAGAATAAATAAAAAATAAAAATAAGAAAAAAGAAAAACACATACAAATAATAATCAAAACTCAAAAATAACGCCAGTCCCCGGCAACGGCGCCAAAAACAAGACACGACCTCAGCAAGTGTACTGAATCGGCAAGTAATACAATGGGGTAAATTTAGGACCCCGGATTATCGTACCCAAGGGACTGTGTGTGCAAACAATAAAAATCAAGAGTATGTTAAAGAATTCCCAATTGTTTGAATTGTCTATTGATTAAAAATAAAGAATTTAAATAACCAAAATAAACAAGCAGAAATAATTAAATTAAATTAACATCAAAAACTGAAGAAATAAACTGAAGGAAAAATTTAACAAGATAAAAATCCAAATTAAACAAACGTTGCTCGGGTTCACTCATCCACCCCATACCCAAATGTGAATAAAATTACTCCAAGAACCAATTATGAAAGAAATCGGGATAACCCCCTTTACCCAGGTTTCCCAATTCAGAGTCAGCCACTCTAATTATATGACATCCCAAACCGGAGTCAGCCATATAACTAGCCTATGCACGGGTCTAAAATCCTAAGCTTGGTTTATTTTCCCAATACGGAGTCAAATAACCCAAAACTTAATTATTTCACTCACTATTCTAGTCTTAAAACATAACATTCTGCACTTCTAGATTCCAAATCAGAGTCGTCCACAAGACACAGCAAGAATGAAAAGAACTGAATGTAAATGATAATGGTATTCAATCCATACAACTCAATAACCAACTAAGATACATGAAATAAATCAAACATCCAAACTGGAAATTAACTTGAAAGAATAAATTCCATGAATTAACAATAAGAACCAGTGAAATAAACCATTCAATCATATATTTAAATTCAAAAGATGTTCAGAATTCACATCATTGGTAGGGGATTCAAAGATCCCCCAAACAACTAAAAGACTACTCACAATCCATTACAAAATCAAAAGGAAAGAGGAAAGAATAAACCTAGAAATTCATGAAGGCGTAAATCCCAGTTGAATCCCACGTTCTTCAATCTCCTTCTTCAAATCTTCAATGGAGAAAAATTCTAGAAATTCTAATATAAAAACTGTGTATTGAAATTAAACTAGGTGTTTCGAATGTAAAAACTCTTTATTTGCAAATTAAATCTAAAGATAAAATTCAAAACCTAAATTAAGAGAAAAATCCCCAAAATTCTAGTTCTAAAACCCTAGTATGAGAAAAGGCTGCCAAAAATCCGAACTCCATGCCCAAATAGCAAACTTTTCTTTTTATATCTCGAGGGGTCACGGTTGTAACAAGATTGGTTGCCACCGTGAGGGTGTCGAGGAAGTAAATCTGCCCTGCGTGTAGGATAAGGGTCACGGTGGTAACCAGATTGGTTGCCATCGTGAGATGCTCAAATTTCACTTTTTTCCAAGAATTCCCTATGTCACGGTGGCAACCAGATTACCTTGCCACCGTGAGGTACCTCCTCACTTGATTCTGCCTTGGTACGAATTATGTCACGGTGGTAACAAGATAGGTTGCCACCGTGAGGTACTTCTTGCCTGCATTCTGCCCGATGGATAAATATGTCACGGTGGTAATAACATTAGTTACCACTGTGACCCATACTATGCCTACATTCTATTTTTCTTTCTTTGCATGTCACGATAGTAACCATATATGTTGCCACCGTGAGGTACCTAAGAAAATGCTGCAAACAAAAATCAAACTTAATAAAAAAACTAACAAAAATGCATAAAAAATCTAATTTCACTAAGATTGACAAAATTAATCTAAAGTAAGCATATTAAGACAATAAACACTACTAAACACCCAAAAATCATACGAAAATACTATAAAATCTAAATACTAAATTGAAGTTATCAAAATACCCCACACTTAGACTTTGCTCGACCTCGAGTAAATGAATTATCCATATTCCTGAAATTTCAAACTCTAACTCGGAACAAGAAAGCTCAAAAACAATCCAAGTATTAAGTAGAATAGTCTTAACCACAAATTATTCAGCTTATATCAATAAATTTCACGTGTGTATGTGCTAAAACAAGTTTTCTCTTTTCAAAACAAAACAACCAGTGTAATTCAGCAATTTAGCAAAGGAAATGAATAAGCAAATAAATTGCAAATTGGTTATGCACTTGCAACTCAGGGTAATCATAAGCCTCTCCTTTAGCACTGGAACCACAAAGGTCATCTCCACTAAACAACTCAAGCTAAGAGCAGGATCATTAGGACTTATTCCAAGGTTGAAATGTTAGGTTAGGGTATTGGCTAACAAGAAAAGTTAAGGAATTCAAACAAAGAGTTAGCCACTCTACCTAAAAACACCACTACCCAATTCGAATACAATCTTTCCATGACCTATTTTTAATCCTCCTGCAGTTGCAAAAACTTGTCTGAACTACCCATAATGAAAAAAATTAAAACATTAAACCACAGGAAAACAAAGAGAAAAAATTACAAAAAGACATTTTTCTCTCAACCCAATCATTTCTGAATGTAAAGACAACTTCTTCTAATTGAGCGTACCCCACACTTGAATTTTTCTACATCTGATTAACTCACGAATTTTGAACAATGATCAACCTTTTTATCAAATTCTTCTTCTTCTTTTTTTTTTTTAAAGGGATACCCAACACCTCTATTTTCTTACCAGAAATTTGACTCCATTAAGGGAAACTTAAATGATATACTAGGCAACACCCCTAAGTTTCATAGTACTTCTCACTCCCACATTATTTTCGCAGAAAATATCCTTATTCAACTTTCAATGATATCCCAACCCAATCATAGAGTGGCCAATTCTTAGAAAGGATAGGCAAAGGCATTTAGGTTAAATGATAAGATAATAGTGTAACAAAGAAAAATGCATAGTACGCTTTTAGCATACCAAATCAGCTCAACGGGGCTAGCAACGGAAATTATGCAAATAGGCAGGTAAAAAGTCATTTAAAGTGGTTATCAAAGAAAAATTTTGCCTAAATCATATCCTAAACCTGCTTAAGTTGTTATAACATTTCGAAGGGTGATGAGGAAGGTTCTAACTATCCTAAAATTCCTTTACTCAAAACCTTTCACACACTGGAATTTTTTAAGTTTTTCACAAACAAGCCTATAGTGCACAAAAGATAGGAAATTCCAAGATATATGACTAATTGAGATTAATTTGCTGCTAAAACTAACAACTACTCTCTTGCTAAGATCAATTTTTAAGAAATTCCATTCACAACTTAAAGTTCAAAACATTCACAACAGGAATAACTAAAGGCAATCTAAACTAAGATAGGAAAAATTCAAACAACCACAATTAAGTATTCAAATAACTAAAACACAATAAAATATGCGAGTACAATTAAAATAAAACATCACACATGCAAATAAAAGAAAAATAATTATTTACATATTAAGCTGTTGGAGTTACTCCTCCTACCCCATACTTAATACCTTGCTGTCCTCAGCAAGTCAAATAATTACAAAACAAAAAAAATAAAAATAAAAATAAAAGATAGTATTTCTTCCTGTCTAGCTCTCTGGAGGTGGCGGAGGTGAGAAATGCGCGCAGTCAATGAGGAAAATCCCAAGAGCACCTGGTCCATCTAAGATTAAAGATCAGCTTGAGACGTGGAGATGGTGCCTATAGATGCAGCGATGGTGTCCATGCGCTCCATCAGCGCGTCGTACCGCTGAGATGATAAATGTATGGGCTCTGGTGCTGGAGGTGCTTCCAGATCTTCCTCTTTCTCATGGGGCAAGCCTCCTAGACCTCGCTGAACTCCCTGAAGATACTCTGCGCGAGTAGTCAGTCTGTAGCCATGAGCAGCCGTCGCGTCATCCACTACAACCTTCATGTTCTTCAGCATCTTCTTATCAATGGCCGCAATGGATAATAGTTGTTTGGGTTTCCTCAGTGGGTGATGTACACCCTTAGCAATAACAGTTACCAAACCATCCAGAGCAATTTTCTTTACCTTCTTAGGGCGCCACTGGATTTCTTCTAATTTATGCCATAAATGGGGTGCCCCATTAATTCTCACACCCCGCACCATACAAGCTAAAAATAAGGCCTCCGGTAGATTGACTTGTCCAGGTGAGTCCACATGACTCAGAAAAGAGAGTGAGAAAAACCTATGGATGATCCGCATAGCATGATTATCGAGATGGTGGGCCTTTGTCTTGCCCGATACATATGTCGTGGCCGTCACCAAATCTCAAATTATTGCCGAGGCATTATCCTTGTCATAATCCTCAAATCAATCTGGGGCTAGGGCAGGGAAAGCAAGCATTTCTGCAAAGTCTACAAAAGTTCGCTCATATATCGTTCCTTCCAGATAAAATGATACTTTCCCAAGATCCTGAGAAGGGTCGCGGCTGATTCTACATGTGACAGTTGACATAAAATCTCTTATCAATCCTGGATAAACTTTCTCATTAATTGCGAAGAGTCGCTCCCACCCTATATTGGATATGAGCCGCTATACTTCATTTTTGATTCCCAGCTTCTCCAACAGACCAAAGTCCAAATAACTTGTAGGAATGTACGAGCATTTTGAAAATAAAGCATAGGCAGGCTTTTGATTAGTCGGAACCCAGGTAGGAACGTGCGAAATATCCACAGTAGGTTGGCTAGATGTTTGGCCTTTTGAAGTCGAGGCTAGAGCAGAGCTTTTTCGCTTAGGGGCCACTGCACAACATGGAAAAAACCAAATTCAATAGCATTTGATGTGCATCAAATAGCAATGGCTTTCAAAATAAAGCATTATTTCAAGCTCATGGAAACCTATTAAAACAATCTCCCCATTCCAAATTGAGATGATAAAAGATGCATCAATGCACGAAGTATTCAAATGACGTAAGCACAATTCAGCAAAAGTGATGATCAAATTCAGCATTAAACCAAGAATAACCATAAGCATAAACTCAATAGAAGGTTAAGAGAGTTGCAGCTATTGTCAAAAGGCAAAAATGATCAAGGAGAACAACAAACGCATTTGAATACTATGGCGAAAGAATCTCTGTATTTCAAATTGGCAATAAATGGAAAAAATAGGAAAACCATTCATTCAGACATTTTGTCAAACACCTGGTATGCAGATAATTAACTGACTAAATTTAAAGCCCACAGATAATAATAACAACCCAAAATTACAAGACGAGGCATTAGAATGTAGAGCAAACAATTAAAACCTAGCAATTTCCATTTTCAACAAAGAATTTGAATAAAATTGACAACTCAAATCACGCACACAGACAACTACCCTAACATCCCAACCCAACTTCGTTCATGGTTTCAACGTCAGATATTAAAATTGAGAGGGGAAATGAGAATTGAGAACATTCACAACATTAATTCAGGGCATAAAAATAAGAAAATCCTAAGTGGTTAGAAATACGGAGACCTCATTCGTACAGCTATGGAAGAAAACAAGAATAGGGAAAAGAATACCGCAAAGAGAAAATAAATAAATGCAAATGAAGAATAAAAGAAAGAACAAAATTACTTACTTGTTGTGTGTTCGCAAAATCAACGCCTAACAGAAAGAATTGAAGTTCGAAATGGCAGAAAATAACAAAAAATCCAAGTTTGGAGAGTGAGAGATGTGGTAGGGTGAGAAACAAAACACGGAAAATTGGAAGTTTAAAACAAATTTTCGCGGGGGTCACGGTGGTAACCATATAGGTTGCCACCGTGAGATACCCAAAATTTTCAATCCAGAATTGAACCGCCTCTTGGTCACGGTGACAACCAAAATCATTGTCACCGTGAGATATTACAAATTCAAAACAGAGTTTAAACTTCAACACGTCATGGTGGTAACAATTTTCATTGCCATCGTGAGGTGTGCAAACCAATAAACATAATGCAACCCACTTTATGTCACGGTGGTAACAAAATCAATCACAACTGTGACATGCGCACACATTAAACAGAATGCCACTTACCAGTTGGTCACAGTGGCAACCAAAATTATTGCCACTGTGACATACCCATTGTGCCTATCCAGAATGTCTTCCTCATCTGGTCACGGTGGTAACCAAATCCATTGCCACCGTGACATGTGCACATTCAAGAATCCAGAATGCATTCTCCTCTTGTCACGGTGGTAACCAAATCCATTGCCACCGTGACCACTTGCAAACTTGGAAAAAAAATTTTATCAATCACTCAAAACTTCAGCTACTAAAAACTTGAAAATTCTCCCATTAACAACATAATTTCATTATGACTACAAACCGCACAACTTAAACAAAAATAAATAGGATTAACTACCTAGAGAAAATAACAATAAACACAAAATAACAAAGTTTGAGAAGAAGTTCTGCATTTAGCAAGTTCTCAGCTAGACTTTTAAATAGCGTTAAGGATCCATAAGGTCGACAATCGCTAAAGCCCCATCATATGTTGATTAAAAATAAGGCTTCACACGGTGTCCATTTACGTTGAACTCGGTTTCACCTATCGGGTGCTTCAATGTGATCACTCCAAACTGATCAGCTCCCACAACCTCATACGGTCCCTTCCACCGCGATTTCAACTTTCCTGGAAATAAACGTAGCCTGCTATCATATAAAAGAACTTTCATACCTGGAATGAATTCTTTCCTGACTAATTTCTTATTGTGCCATTTCTTTGTGTTTTCCTTACACTTCTGAGCTCCAATCTTTTCGCCTATAAGTCGGCGTAGCTAAATTTCATCATCGGTTAATCCTGATCAAGGCTACTCGGAACCCGGTGTCTACACTTGCATTGGAATATTATTTATGTTGTGATTCTTTTCCTATTTGATGGAATGGTCATTGGCAAGTGACTTGTGGGGATTGGCTTGTTGCATGTGTATAGGGGAAGAAAATGTCTTAAAATTGGTAAGATGAATGTGCCAAATTTTGCTAATAAGAACTAACTTGGTAAGGTAATTGACTTGTGGAATTGTGTAAACTTAAGCAAATAAAGTTTAGGTTATTATGCATTAGATATGAGAACTCCAATCTTTAGTAAGGTAATAATGGGAAGGTAGAAGTAACTAAGTTGATTTGGGGACCGTATGGTCTTCAATAGAGGTGGATAGGTTGATTAATGTGAATAGGAGGGCATTTGGAGCAAGTAGAGTACCATATGCAACAACTCCTAGTATAGGTAATAATAATTGACAAATTTGGTGTGATTAAATTCATAACAAGTAAATAAATAGATGGGTAATACATCATATTGGCTAATAATGGGTTGAGAATAAGCTATGGGAGTTGCATACGAAGCGGGGAGGAAATGAGACTTAGGAAGTGTAGATAAAAGGGCTTGGAATGAGGAATTCCAGTTCTATTGTGAGCACGATAAGGGTCGCGAGCGCCACAGGATGCTCTGCTAGTTGAGAGGGCTTTCTGTCATGAGCGTGATAGAGGCGAGGCTACATTCTATCGCGATCGCGATGGAATCAGAACTCCAAGTCTATCGCGAGTGTAGCACTGTCGCGAGCGCGACAATTCTATATGCAAGAGATGTTTTCTTATTTGTTTTAAGTTATGATAAAGCATATGTGTGAATGATATTTGATCATGTACATGATTTCAATCTTTATTATTTAATATGATTATGATCATTCATATATGAGATATATATATTGGTATATATACATTCATATGGTATAATATTTGCAATGATGAAGGAAGTGCAATGTGAACTACAATATAACAATGTTTTATTACATAAATATTATATTTTCAATGATAATAACCATAACCGGACTAATAATTTAGCCTGCAAATGAAGTAGTTGATAGATAGACATGCCTATAGGGTCTAAGTGCTGCAGCCAAATGCGTATAATTCCTTTGGAATCACCAATGCGATTTGAATCCAAATAGGATTCCTCAACGTGAATTACTAAATATCTTATTGAATATCCTTGTACCCTCGGGTACCAATGTGATAAATGTGTATATACTGATTTAATTGAATTTATTGTACTCTCTAGTATAAATGCGATACCCGATTATCTGCATTATTGAAATGCAGTCAAGGCTAAATAATTAAAGAAGTTACTTGATGAATATGTTTGTATACGAATATGTGATTCAATTTGTATATATATATATATGAATATGTATTCATCATGCGATGAGCTGCGATATGGTTTAATACAAAACATATTCTTATCATGAGTGAGTATGATAAGTGTTATAACTTATTGTTATGCTATATAACTGTTCATAGTGTTCTTATTATGATGATGCAAGCATGTTGTATGTATGTACATGGAATGTGAACGGTGCCATGTATGCTATATTGAATTAATAGATATCATTATATATATATATGTCTGTTTGAATATTGTTTATATTGTAATTATTTCTCCACTAAGCGTTATCGCTTAGCACAGGTTTTTAATCCGTGTCGGTTCGTCAGCGAAGTGATCCGAATGGCGTCCCCGCATTTTGGACTGATCAACACATTAGGTGTCCTTTCCCTAGTGTAGATTTTGAATACTTTTGTTAAGGCATGTAACTAATGATATAATTATGGGCATGTATTAATTATTATATAGCTCAGTATGGGATGTAATTTAATCGGACTATATGGTTTTATGTATGAGATGTGAATGTTTCCACTGCATGCGAACGAAATTAATTGGCTTGGAATGTTGTATAATGATTTTATGCATGTGATAAGTAGGAGCTTTGCATGTGATAAGTGTTGTGGCAACCGCTTCTAACCACTGTAGCATAGGTATGCATGTGGATGGGACTGGGGTGTTAAAGTCCGGCAATAATCTGTCAGATGCACAGTGTGCTAATGGTAGGTGCAGCACTGATCACCTCTATGCCCTGGCTGTCCCTGATTCATAGCTGGCCTAGATGGCAATAGTTGTAGCTTTCCCTCCTTCATTAATCTTTCCAACACCAAGGATAGAGAGTGGCCAAAATTAGAAAAGTGCCTCTGGCCTCTAGATGTCCTGGTCGAACCTTATCGCGAGTTCCCCTCTAATGCTTGAGGCAAAGATCTGTCTATGTTGAAACCACACTTCTATGCTTTTCTAATCGCTGATACGTCTTCCATCCCCCAAGTGCCGATATGGTTGTTACACCTATGTAGTCAACCTCTCTTTTTTAAGTTCACAAAGACTTCCTTGCGAGCAGCCAGGGGTAGTCACAAGTTTGGCCTTTGCAATCTCTTCTTCGAGGACGTCTATCCTTCTTTTGAGGCCTCGTACCGCTGCCAAAAACCCATTCTTTAAAGCATACCCTTTGCCTTTTCGCTCTGATGATGGAGTAACAGGCGACTCTCTTCTAGACTCAGTGGGTGGTATGCATACTTCCTTAGTTGGATCACGTTCCTTTTGGGGCAAGGTAGGAGTAATAGGCTGCTGCCCGGGGGTGGCATCACGGCATAATAGCTATCGTATGGGCTTTAAACTTTTCAAACCTCCCTTCTATCTTCTTCCACATTGCCTCCTCAACTTTAGGCATCTCACCCCTCACTGGGGCTGAGTTCTCTAAGCCCTCCTCAAAGAAGTCATTGTCAAGTTGTACAACCCTTTTAGGCTCCAGTGCACCCCTAGGCTCAGTCACTAGTGGGCATAAAGTCCCTAGAGGATCCTCCCTAACCGGATCTAGCTTCTCTTATCCTATTGTACTCATCATGGCCATTACCTTATTCTCAAATTCCTCCAATCTCCTACTTACTTCCTTAGCAATCAAAGCACGGATCACCGCCGTCTCTCTTGGAACATCAGCCATTCTATTGGAAAAAAAAACTGAAAACAAAGTCTCAATGCCCTCTGAGAGTGAATCTGAAGGCCAAACTGATACCCTTTTTGGCAACTCGAAGATAGGTTTTCTACTCAGCCGTCCACTGGGATCCCTAAACAACTTAGATGAATCTATGATGGCTAAAAGATTTAGATTGTTAGAATGATGCATGAATGACATATACAATGCATGATCGTGTGTTATGCAACATTCATAACAATATAAAAGCAAGTAGATCAATCCAACCTTTTGACTCCCGCACACGAGGTCAATTAGTCTCTTCCTAGGTCGGCTTAATCTATAGGTAAACAGGGAACCCGATGAACGTGCATAGTGCATGGCAAAAATTCGGCAGCATAACGTCTCTCAAAATGCGCATGCGTATGAGTTTCAGCCATTATGTATTCAAACACTTCAATCGAATTAAGGTGACCCCATCGGGGCATGAAAGCCTTTTATGGAAGACCACTTAATTCATTTGATTTTGTTCAATATGATGGCCCACACGATAAGCAATGTATTACGGTTCATTTCACCTAGAGGAAGTATTTATTGCCATTACATGAGCTTTAGTCAAGGTGATGTTACTTTAAAGCTACCCAAGCATGGTCCTTACCAACAAGTCTTGTAAGACCCCCAACTCTAGCACGAAATATATCAAAGGATGAAGAGCTACTGTGAGCGAAGGGTGCTACCAGTCAAAGGCATACATGGCAATATAGAAATCAGAGAAATAGAATTTCTAACATCACAACCTCAAGACATGCACATTCTAAACTTATCTCACACACAACATCAGTCGTACTAAGCATTATTACATCTCATACAAATGCTAAATCAATAAACTTATTACAATCCGGCAATCAAAAAGAAAGACATTCTATAACCCCCACCGATTCATTGGCCAAAGTCACAGAGAATCACTGCGCTACTTTGATTTCCTAAACTGCACGGGCAAACAACCGTGCTAAGTGATAATATTAAGATGGCGAAACAAATAATAGGCCGCCACTCATAGTGGTTCGCAAACACATGTGAATCCATAATATGAATATGAACATAATAAAATGCCGGCTAAAGTTATTACAAATGAATACAATTATTTTGTTAAGAAAACTTAAGCAATTCCACATACATTAGCGTCTTATAACCATACACGAAAATACTTATTTACTTTAAATAAAAAAGAATGTATCATACAAAACTTATCATATACTCTAAATCACTTAATGGCCCTAAAGATAGTTATCCTTCATGAATTACCGAAATACATTTCAAGCCTCGAAATATGAGGAACGTATGTCTGAGAAAGGGAAAGCCCCTCAAATTGAAGAGGCCATCTGGAAGAAGATGGAAGAGAAATTTGAAGCTACGACGAGAATGTTGACAAAGGGCCAAGGAGTAAACCCTGAGGATAAAGAGTTAGAAGGAGAGGATCTAGTCCCAATGAACTTTAAAATGCCGGATGTGCCGAAGTTTGACGATACTTCTTATCCCCTAGCACACATAAAGCAGTATTCGATGGTGATGAAGGGCACCACTTTGACGAAAAAGCAGAAAATTGAGTACTTTTGCTTGATCTTGACAGGCTCGGCAGTGGATTGGTACCATGGGCTCGACCGTCGAACTAAAGAAGACTGGGACTTATTGACAGAGGAGTTTTTGAGGCAATATGACTGCAGTATAAGGATGGAGGTGAACTTGAAGGACCTGGAGCTGTTACAGCAGAAGGGGGGTGAGTCCTTCCACGAGTATCTAACCCGGTGGAGGAATAGGGTGATGGAAATGAAGAGGAAACCTGATACTCAAGATCAAATACGGCTATTCATTAAAAATTCGAGCCCGTATTTGAGGGAGGGATTAAGAATGAAAGGATTGAAGGATTGGGAGTCGTTAAAGGACATCGCTATTGAGGCCGAGGGAGAGTACCTTGTTAGGAAAGCAGGTAATTAGAACTATCCCAGGAGGGGTAGCGCTAGCTAGGGGGCCAGTAGACCATCAAGTCTTTGTCATGGGTATTGAGGAGATTGATGAAAGAGGGTAAGTTGCAACCTATGCCACCCAAACCTGCTAGAACCCAAGGCACGCCAGGACATAAGGATGATGAGTATTGTGCATATCACCAGCACACTGGGCATATAACTGATAACTGCAAGACTTTGAGGCATGCGATTCAAGATCTGATTGACTCAAAGGAGATCACAGACCCAGAGAAGAGAGGGGGTCACCAGAAAGCCGGGTACAATAACATGTCTCCGCCAGTGAATATGATCGTGTCTAGCTTGCCTGAGAACTTTGTGTTGAAGGAATTATACGGCAACGATATCCACAATGCTGTCATAGACTTCTATGTGGGGAGTGGAGAAGGGCTTCCCGCTGCAGTGATCGATTGCTGGTCCACTGATGATAGTGGAAATGAAAATGATGATTCTGAAGTGTTTTCCGACCTTTGGTGTTCGGAGGAGGAAGAAGAAGAGCCAAAGAGAAAGGAAGTGGGAGCCATGACCTGGAGTGGAAGGGTACCCCCGGAAGTTTAGAAACCACAAGAGCCGATCGAGGACAGAAGGGGAAAGGAGCCAGAAGAAGATTCAATTATTAGGCAACTAAAAAAGACGCCGGCTCAGATTTCGATATGGGATCTCTTGAGACAGTCACCATTGCATAGGCAGAAGGTGGTGGAGATGTTGTTTGAAGCAACTGTTGCTACAACCATCTCACCTACAGAACTTCTAGATGTAGTGAACGGAGGATCGGGAGAAAATGTCATTTTTACCAGTGCAGATCTGCCGGTAAAAGGCCGCAACCACAATCTTCCTCTATACATAAGGGCGCAGATAAACCAAAAGCACACCGCCCGTGTAATGGTAGATGATGGTTCTTCGATAAATGTGTGCCCACAGGTAGCAATGGCAGCTTTTGGGGTAACGGAGGATATGTTGGCAAAATATGATCTTACCATCACCGCATATGACAACTCCCGCAGGCAGGCCTCAGGGACATTCACAGCAGTGGTGAAGACGGGACCGGTAGAATCAGAAGTGGAGTTTATGGTGCTGCCTATACCCGCCAATTTCTCAGCTTTGCTAGGCAGTCCATGGTTTCATAAATTGGGAGGAGTCCCCTCAACATTGCACCAGATGGTAAAGATACCTCACGAAGGCTAGATTGTGAATATAAAGGCTGCACGGGAGAATCAGGTTTCAGTGCTGGAGATAGCTAGGCAGCCGTTTAGTGGGTTTCATATTGCCATGATGGGCGAAGAAGAGCAGAGGGAAGAAAGCCTCCAGGTGTTGAATATGATGAAGAAAATGTCATTCCTCCCTAGCGCAGGACGGGGCAAGAATTCTCAGTGGATACCAACAGCTGTTACCACTAAAGGTCAGAAGGACAGGAGGGGTCTAGGATATACAGGTACGGTAGAGAAGGGTAAGAAATCGAAAATGGAAATTCCTCATATCCGAAAGACTTTTGTGCCAGCCACCGCAGCATGTGCCTATACAGGGGAAGATGAACCACAGTGGCTACACGGGGGAATTGTGCAAGGATTTGAGGTCTTTAATGATGTCCATGACTGGGACATTGGATCAATCAAGCCAGCAGAGGGCTTTTGGGATGAAGAAATCATGACCAGTAGGACAATTTGGGACCGCAATATATCGGAAGAGGTAATTACTGAGAAGATGGTAACCACCCGTCTGAAAGGAAAAGCAAAGATGGAGGAAGCTATGCAGGGGGTGAATGAGGGGCCTCCAAAGAGTCGAAGTGGTGCAGGACCGTCGACCGCGGCAGATATGCCAATAGAGGAGGAAGAGGAAAATAGTTTAGATTTTCTTTTTGCTCCAGAACTTTTCAATGATGTTAATGACGATTTCAATCTTATTAATAAATTGAATGATTTTGCTTACTTCTGTGATGTTTCTGATGATTTCACTATGCATGATCATGATCATCATCCATCTATATTTGATATTGATTCAACTGATGCTACTCCATTTAATCTTGGAACCGTAGAAAATCCAAAAGAAATTTTGATAGCATCAAATATAACTCCTGAAGAGCGAGAAAAATTTGAGAGAATTTTAAAAAAATATGAAAAAGTCTTTACCTGGACCTACGAAGATATGCCAGGAATCGATCGGAAGGTCGCAGAGCATGCTATCCCCACCTATCCAGACCATAAACCTATTAAACAGAAATTGAGAAGGCTTAGGCCAGAATGGGCAGAGAAAGTGAAGAAGGAGATTTGCCAGCAAATCAAAGCCAAGTTTCTAATCGAGGTGCAATATCCAACTTGGTTAGCCAATGTTGTCCCTGTAGCCAAAAAGAACGGAAAAGTAAGGGTGTGCGTATATTATCGGGATTTGAATAAGGCCTGTCCAAAAGATGATTTCCCATTGCCTCATATAGACGTGTTGATAGACAGCGCCGCTGCTTGTGAGATGTATAGCTTCGGAGATGGTGATGCTGGCTACAATCAAATTCTCAATGAAGTAATTGACCGGATCAAGATGGCTTTCATCACGGAATGGGGGACGTACGCTTATCGGGTGATGCCTTTCGGTTTGAAAAATGCAGGAGCCACTTATCAGAGGATTGCAATAAAGATACTGGATGACTTGATCCATAAAGAAGTGGAGGTATACGTGGATGATATGATGATCAAGTCTGTAACAACCCAAATAGGGCCTGGTCGGAATTTGCATGGTAAGTCGGTAAAGTAAAGGTATTTTCGTAAATTGAGTATAAGGAAAATAGGATAATAAGGAATTATGTGTTAAAGGAAATAATAGTGTGTGCTTATAGTGTATGGTTGTAGGGTGTAAATGGTCTAAGGGTTGTTATTGTATGGTTTTTGGTGCATGGTGCCTAGGATGAAGTGGATTTATAAGAAATATTATGGTGTGAGTGGAGTATGGTGCTTTGAAGATATTTGTGTGGGAAAGGCTTGTGTGTGTTTAGTGTTTGGTGTATTTCAGTTCTTCTTTCTCCTTCTTTTTCTGGTTGTGATTTTGGTTTTGGGTCTGATTTGAGTGTGTTGTGGCTGGGTTTTGTGCAAGCATCGGAAGAGAGAAGGAAGAGCAAGGGCAAGGATAAAGTGGTTTCGTGAGGAGCATGGTTTGAAGCTTCGTTTTCCAGGTATGGGAGCTGTGTTCTTGAGTGTTTATTGGGTATGGGTTTTGAATGCATGCAAGTGTTGGGAGCTATGCTTGTGGATTCTTTTTTTTTCCCTAATATCCTCTTTGGATCAACTCTATTCTGAGATTGTATGTCATTTATAATCTTTAGTGTTTTATGGATGCATGTTTAAATCAAGTAGTGATTTATAGTGAAGTGTGAGTGATATAGTGAAAATATTATGTGTTTCCAGAATTTGAGCATGCTATGTTAGTGTATTTGAGTTTGGTTGTGAGTGATTTCATGTTGAATTTATATTTGATTATTGTGTAAATGTGTTTATGTGGCTTGAGAATGATGCGGTGATGTGCTGGAGGCGAGAGGTAAGTGCTTGAGCATGTTGTGTGCATGTATGAAGAGTTGTGTGTGAAAAGAGTAGGAAAAGTGCAAAAGTGGGCGAATCTGGGTTCTGTCGCGATCGCGACAGAAGGCCGACTTGGCCACTTGTTCTTGAGGAGCCCTCTGTTGCGATCGCGACGTTGTCGCAACCGCGACAGAGAGCTCGGTAGCGGAACCCTTCGTGCGGGCGTGTTGTCGAGCGTGCGCGCGAGGAGGAAGGAATTGGTCTCTGTCGCGATCGCGACGCTTGTCACGAGCGCGACAGAGCTCGGCTCCGTGAATTTCTGCCGCAAGTGCTTCGTCACGAGTAGGCCACTTGGCGCGACCTCGCGAGGAAGTAGTGTAACACCCCAACTCATACGTGGACGAACTCATCCGCAATGGAGTAGGAAGCCGTACGAGTAGGTGTGTTACCGGACTGAAGCGAGACAAAGCATACTAAAATACGGAAGAATTTAAAACTTGAGGAGTAGTTTTGGACATGCATATTTCGTAAATGCGCATACACTAATCAAAAGCATACAGTTGTGAAAACTTACAAGCATACAATAGAAGTTATTCTCCAAACATTGCTATACAAATATTTACATGGCCCAGAATATTATATAAGTAATATTTACATGTTATTACATATACATATTCCTCAGAATTACAAAATCCAGGCTACAGAAATTCAACAAAATACATCACTTCTAACTCCTATGTGGCCGACTCTGCAGATGCGCGACTCGAACAGAAGCAAACCTGCCACCTGCACGGGGAAAAGAACCCGTGCTAAGCGATAACGCTTAGTGGGGAAAACAAACATAATAATATGGACGGCCATTCACAATGGTCGTTAAGGCAAAATACATTCAAATGGCAATTGCGAATATTCAAAACATATATCTAAACAGACTTGCATAATAAAGGCATTCATTCGGAAACTCACACATATAATCATATACATATATCAGGAATGGGCCAAAACAGTCATAACCCAAAACACGACACCAATGCTATCATGCTGAGCCATATACCCAAGAAAACATCCAAAACACCACACTTCTGCTGCACAACTCTAATACATAGCATATCATGCTATAAACACTCCCATAACGGAAACTGAAGGCATAATCACATCACTTCACATTCATATCAAAACCATGCAGAAAGTACGATTACATCTTATATACTTACCCTTACAACCGATCTGATTCACATGCTTGTACACAATAAAACCATGCTTAACTCATATACATAAATACATCAATCGTATAATTTCAAAGCATTCAGAAACTAATAACAAATCACATGTCAAGTACGGATAGTCATGTTAACTGAAAAGTCATGTTTACTAAATACAGATTTATCTTCTGAAGCCTGTAGTCATATTCATATACATATAAACTGATTCTTGTTCATTCAAATATCACATTCTGATGGCTATTTCAAAACAGAATAAAACAAACCATCAAAATACCTGCTGACTCATAATAGTGGATAACGAGTACTCATGAGGGAACATATAGCCCGATCTCTGACCGGGTAAACCTCAGAGGAAACATATAATATAATGTACCATACAGGTACTAGTCGAAAAGCAACATCATCTTTTTCCACATTCCAAAAACATTTCATATCAAAGGGTTCGCGAGGAACCAGTCGTGGGACCTGATCAGGGTCCAAATCGTTCAAAGGGCGCTGCAGCTACAAAGACTCTATTAGGCATGCCTAACTATCCACTAGACTGACTCTCGCAGGTCATGCATCATATAAATCATATTTCAAATCACTTAATTTATATCATTGTACATAATTAGCAATAGATAAGACTTATGAATAAGTTCATAAAGTCAATCATGCCCCATACAATTTACACTTAAGCATAATATGATAATCTTAAAGAAAGATCATCAGTATAGATATGCATAATACATTCAATTATATTAACATACTTCATAAAACAGTCCAAGAATAAACCTAGAGGCATCACAAGTTTCGGAATTCAAATATGGAAATCACAAAAGAAACTCATTTAGCACAACACATCTGTCGCGCTCGCGATGCCTGTCGCGCTCGCGACAGAGACCATAGTCTCTTTGCTGCGCACGCGCGACGGACTTCGCGATCGCGGGAGGGAGAGAAGAGCCCGGCTCTGTCGCGCTCGCGACATTGTCGCGATCGCGACAGAGGATGAGCATTGCTATCGCGGGGTCGCGACAAGTCGCGTGCTCGCGATAGCACAGGCCAACAATGTGCTCTGTCGCGATCGCGACGGTTGTCGTGCTCGCGACAGAGAGCACACAAGCTATTACTATCGCGGGCTCGCGACAGCGTCGCGTGCTCGCGATGGCATAGCATCAGGATCACCAGTCTCTGTCGCGCTCGCGACAGTGTCGCGATCGCGACAGAGTCATGATTCCGAAAATCTGCAGAATTCTACAGGATCTTTCCTTCCTCAAACTCACTACCAAACACACGAAACATATCCAAAGGTTTCTTACCTCATCTCCAGCAAGCCACACATCATTAACAACATAAACACGACATCCATACTAAGAAATCCAAATAAATCATGCCACTAACAATATCCATATACTCAAACTATAATAACAACATTATTCTTCATTCATCTCAATCGCACCCATGTTAAATGCATTCAATCATATGATACGTCATGCTTAGGTTACTCATGAGACTATCACATGATAGCACTCATCCATAAACAAACCTTCATGGAATTATATCTATGATTAATTACTAGTTAAATCACCCATCTTAATCATACCCCTAAGTTTTTCCCAACGACCATTACTTATATAGTCATTTAATTACCCTAAACATGCATAATAACTGATGGGAAAGATACGGGATTAATCCGGGTCACCCCTAGACCCAAAAATAAAGAAGAAAAAGCTCAAAACATATTTTTCTGTCGCGAGGTCGCGACCCTTGTCGCGCTCGCGACAGAGGCTCGCCTCAGCTACCAAAACGGACTGCTTTCTACTATAAACTAGTATCTCGAAAACCGACCTCTAAACCTCGTTTTTAGGAAAAGTGTTCTTCTTAACAAATGTTCTCCTACGTCTTAGCTTTCAAATGAAACAAGTTTCACATCAATGGGACATCTACAACTCCAGATATTCACTCCACAACCCATACTGGTCAAACAACCCGACACAACAGGGACACTACATTTGTAATCAATTTTTCGATGTCTTAGAGCGAGAATTCGTCCAAGGCTATTTATGAGACATTTAAAGTAATGGAATTCATGGTTCTAAAGGTTCAAGAATCACATGATTTGGAGTTCTAAAACTCCACTTATGACCAAAACATTGCACAAGGGTCAGATGAGAACGAAACAGGGTTTACCCCAATAACACACTTCACTTCCAATTCTCACATACCTTCAACTTAAGCCACTTCATGCATTATTAATACATTTACCCAAACAAATACATGCATAAGAATCATCTTAATCACTCAATTTACTGGAAATCATATACAATTATATATTCATAGCTCAATCAGAATTTAGGGGAAAAACCAAATAAAACTCAATTAAAGGAATCCAGTCCCAAACCTCTTGTTGCACAATAGTGGTTCTCTTCAAGCTTTAAATCTTCTCTTTTCCTTTACTTTGATTCTTCTTATCACCAATTACTTGCACAAACAAACCCATAATTCTTAATTCAATCATAACTTAAACAAAACTAGGAGTAGAAAAAGAACTCAACATAGGAACCCTAAAATCTCAACTTACCTCTTTACTCTTACTTCCCAAGCTCCACTAAATCACTTCCAATTTATTCAAAACCAAAAGATGGAACAAAGAAAAGGGAAGATAAGAAAAGGAAATGGAAAATCAGGAAAATGAAAGGAAACCAACGTGGACTCCTCTTTCTCTTTCACTTTGATTTTTCTTTTTCACACTTAATGCACACCTACCACAAGCCAAGTGTCCAAATCTTATTGGTTCCTTAATCCATCTTTTGACTTGTTCCACCTTGCACCATACTCCATACACACACAAACAATTCTTGAATAAATATCTTCAATACACCAAACACCACTCACACCATATCATTTCTTAGCCCACTCACATCCTACTTCCATATACTTCATGCATACTCTAACAATTCCTTATAAGCCACTTGTCATCATCCTACAAACCCAAGTGTCACAATCTTATCCAATCACTTCCTACATACCATACACATGTTCCACTAGATGATTTCTCACTTAACATCTTATTAATTAATTATTTTCTTTGCACTTTAGTCCTAATTAACCAAACTTTCTCAAGCACAAGTTACCGAAATACCCTTCACTTAACTGACTTAGCTTTCCGATTCTGACTAGGCCCGATTTGGGGTGTTACAAATCTACCCTCCTTAAAAGAATTTCGTCCTCGAAATTCACTTATATCCGATTTTCTAAACTCCAAAAAAAATCGTTATTACTAGCATTCACACACTAACATTATACTATCCAAGTCATTTTTTTTTTCTAGTATCAGGACATATAGTAGAAATCCTTCTCACTAAATAAACATCTCCATAATCTTGAGTTACAGATTATTTGCATTCCGTCACCATCATGTCAATCTTTTCACTTAACTCCCTTCTCATAACACTTCACGTCTTTTAGATACAGAATCGTTCACACATTCACTATACTCTTCTCTTGATCAAAATGACTATAACATTCTCTCCTAAATTACTAGTATCACTAGTCACAATTTGGTTTTCACTTTTTAAACTATCACATAAATCTTACAGTACTTATTATTTAATCATCTTATACAGAAGTTGACAATTCTATCCACTTACTTGCTTATACTTATCACTACTACTCTTGTTCCTAATAGAAAATAGTACACGTACACCCTGTCAGCTTTCTCTCAATCAAAACACATATACAAATGTTGTTCATGTATGATCAAAGGAATTACGATGCAATGAAAATGTGGTGGCTCATGTATGCAGAATGATGCTGAGAAAATGCAAGTAATGCTGTAATGATGCATTTAGTCCCATCCCCATGATTTAATATGCTTTTATTCAAATACTTTTCTGGAGATAGCTGACAGGTATATAGAGTACTACCAAAACCTTATGAAATCCAAATACTCATCCACTTACACGATATCTTACTTTACTGAGATACACTCAGAACAAAACCTTGAGAAATCCTAGGAATAGTCAGTCTATCCAAAATCCGAATTAATCTTTGCACTAATGTTCTATCATTAGAAACAGGACCGGAATTCTAACCAAAAGGTGCACAGAAACGAAACACTTTGATTAGCACTAATTGGGTTCATACTATCGGTCGTCTCGCCCACCTTCTCACTAAGGTCGGACTCCATCTAACATAACACACACAGGACAAGACGCATCTGCATTAAGCCACGACACAGAACTGACTCTCAAACAAAGACTCTACACATAACAAGTAACATACAAAGACCCGATACTCAAACAAGTAAGGCAACCAGAATCTTGTGCTCTGATACCACTAAATATAACACCCCAACTCATACGTGGACGAACTCATCCGCAATGGAGTAGGAAGCCGTACGAGTAGGTGTGTTACCGGACTGAAGCGAGACAAAGCATACTAAAATACGGAAGAATTTAAAACTTGAGGAGTAGTTTTGGACATGCATATTTCGTAAATGCGCATACACTAATCAAAAGCATACAGTTGTGAAAACTTACAAGCATACAATAGAAGTTATTCTCCAAACATTGCTATACAAATATTTACATGGCCCAGAATATTATATAAGTAATATTTACATGTTATTACATATACAAATTCCTCAGAATTACAAAATCCAGGCTACAGAAATTCAACAAAATACATCACTTCTAACTCCTATGTGGCCGACTCTGCAGATGCGCGACTCGAACAGAAGCAAACCTGCCACCTGCACGGGGAAAAGAACCCGTGCTAAGCGATAACGCTTAGTGGGGAAAACAAACATAATAATATGGACGGCCATTCACAATGGTCGTCAAGGCAAAATACATTCAAATGGCAATTGCGAATATTCAAAACATATATCTAAACAGACTTGCATAATAAAGGCATTCATTCGGAAACTCACACATATAATCATATACATATATCAGGAATGGGCCAAAACAGTCATAACCCAAAACACGGCACCAATGCTATCATGCTGAGCCATATACCCAAGAAAACATCCAAAACACCACACTTCTGCTGCACAACTCTAATACATAGCATATCATGCTGTAAACACTCCCATAACGGAAACTGAAGGCATAATCACATCACTTCACATTCATATCAAAACCATGCAGAAAGTACGATTACATCTTATATACTTACCCTTACAACCGATCTGATTCACATGCTTGTACACAATAAAACCATGCTTAACTCATATACATAAATACATCAATCGTATAATTTCAAAGCATTCAGAAACTAATAACAAATCACATGTCAAGTACGGATAGTCATGTTAACTGAAAAGTCATGTTTACTAAATACAGATTTATCTTCTGAAGCCCGTAGTCATATTCATATACATATAAACTGATTCTTGTTCATTCAAATATCACATTCTGATGGCTATTTCAAAACAGAATAAAACAAACCATCAAAATACCTGCTGACTCATAATAGTGGATAACGAGTACTCATGAGGGAACATATAGCCCGATCTCTGACCGGGTAAACCTCAGAGGAAACATATAATATAATGTACCATACAGGTACTAGTCGAAAAGCAACATCATCTTTTTCCACATTCCAAAAACATTTCATATCAAAGGGTTCGCGAGGAACCAGTCGTGGGACCTGATCAGGGTCCAAATCGTTCAAAGGGCGCTGCAGCTACAAAGACTCCATTAGGCATGCCTAACTATCCACTAGACTGACTCTCGCAGGTCATGCATCATATAAATCATATTTCAAATCACTTAATTTATATCATTGTACATAATTAGCAATAGATAAGACTTATGAATAAGTTCATAAAGTCAATCATGCCCCATACAATTTACACTTAAGCATAACATGATAATCTTAAAGAAAGATCATCAGTATAGATATGCATAATACATTCAATTATATTAACATACTTCATAAAACAGTCCAAGAACAAACCTAGAGGCATCACAAGTTTCGGAATTCAAACATGGAAATCACAAAAGAAACTCATTTAGCACAACACATCTGTCGCGCTCGCGATGCCTGTCGCGCTCGCGACAGAGACCATAGTCTCTTTGCTGCGCACGCGCGACGGACTTCGCGATCGCGGGAGGGAGAGAAGAGCCCGGCTCTGTCGCGCTCGCGACATTGTCGCGATCGCGACAGAGGATGAGCATTGCTATCGCGGGGTCGCGATAAGTCGCGTGCTCGCGATAGCACAGGCCAACAATGTGCTCTGTCGCGATCGCGACGGTTGTCGCGCTCGCGACAGAGAGCACACAAGCTATTACTATCGCGGGCTCGCGACAGCGTCGCGTGCTCGCGATGGCACAACATCAGGATCACCAGTCTCTGTCGCGCTCGCGACAGTGTCGCGATCGCGACAGAGTCATGATTCCGAAAATCTACAGAATTCTACAGGATCTTTCCTTCCTCAAACTCACTACCAAACACACGAAACATATCCAAAGGTTTCTTACCTCATCTCCAGCAAGCCACACATCATTAACAACATAAACACGACATCCATACTAAGAAATCCAAATAAATCATGCCACTAACAATATCCATATACTCAAACTATAATAACAACATTATTCTTCATTCATCTCAATCGCACCCATGTTAAATGCATTCAATCATATGATACGTCATGCTTAGGTTACTCATGAGACTATCACATGATAGCACTCATCCATAAACAAACCTTCATGGAATTATATCTATGATTAATTACTAGTTAAATCACCCATCTTAATCATACCCCTAAGTTTTTCCCAACGACCATTACTTATATAGTCATTTAATTACCCTAAACATGCATAATAACTGATGGGAAAGATACGGGATTAATCCGGGTCACCCCTAGACCCAAAAATAAAGAACAAAAAGCTCAAAACATATTTTTCTATCGCGAGGTCGCGACCCTTGTCGCGCTCGCGACAGGGGCTCGCCTCAGCTACCAAAACGGACTGCTTTCTACTATAAACTAGTATCTCGAAAACCGACCTCTAAACCTCGTTTTTAGGAAAAGTGTTCTTCTTAACATATGTTTTCCTACGTCTTAGCTTTCAAATGAAACAAGTTTGACATCAATTGGACATCTAAAACACCAGATATTCACTCCACAACCCATACTGGTCAAACAACCCGACACAACAGGGACACTACATTTGTAATCAATTTTTCGATGTCTTAGAGCGAGAATTCGTCCAAGGCTATTTATGAGACATTTAAAGTAATGGAATTCATGGTTCTAAAGGTTCAAGAATCACATGATTTGGAGTTCTAAAACTCCACTTATGACCAAACCATTGCACAAGGGTCAGATGAGAACGAAACAGGGTTTACCCCAATAACACACTTCACTTCCAATTCTCACATACCTTCAACTTAAGCCACTTCATGCATTATTAATACATTTACCCAAACAAATACATGCATAAGAATCATCTTAATCACTCAATTTACTGGAAATCATATACAATTATATATTCATAGCTCAATCAGAATTTAGGGGAAAAACCAAATAAAACTCAATTAAAGGAATCCAGTCCCAAACCTCTTGTTGCACAATAGTGGTTCTCTTCAAGCTTTAAATCTTCTCTTTTCCTTTACTTTGATTCTTCTTATCACCAATTACTTGCACAAACAAACCCATAATTCTTAATTCAATCATAACTTAAACAAAACTAGGAGTAGAAAAAGAACTCAACATAGGAACCCTAAAATCTCAACTTACCTCTTTACTCTTACTTCCCAAGCTCCACTAAATCACTTCCAATTTATTCAAAACCAAAAGATGGAACAAAGAAAAGGGAAGACAAGAAAAGGAAATGGAAAATCAGGAAAATGAAAGGAAACCAACGTGGACTCCTCTTTCTCTTTCACTTTGATTTTTCTTTTTCACACTTAATGCACACCTACCACAAGCCAAGTGTCCAAATCTTATTGGTTCCTTAATCCATCTTTTGACTTGTTCCACCTTGCACCATACTCCATACACACACAAACAATTCTTGAATAAATATCTTCAATACACCAAACACCACTCACACCATATCATTTCTTAGCCCACTCACATCCTACTTCCATATACTTCATGCATACTCTAACAATTCCTTATAAGCCACTTGTCATCATCCTACAAACCCAAGTGTCACAATCTTATCCAATCACTTCCTACATACCATACACATGTTCCACTAGATGATTTCTCACTTAACATCTTATTAATTAATTATTTTCTTTGCACTTTAGTCCTAATTAACCAAACTTTCTCAAGCACAAGTTACCGAAATACCCTTCATTTAACTGACTTAGCTTTCCGATTCCGACTAGGCCCGATTTGGGGTGTTACAAGTAGCCCGTGCTCTGTCGCGATCGCGACAGATGCCCTTCCTGCTTGCCCTGTTTTTTGAATGTGTTTCTTTTATTTCACTTTGCACGGTTTCTCACTATTGCATGAAATATGTTTGTGCTTATGACTCGTGATGCCATTGTATTAGTGTTTTAGTTATGAATTCTTTTGATGTTAGAGTCTGGAGTTGAATCTTGCTTTTGATTGGGTAAGGTCGTGTGAATGAATGTGTTGTCGAGCCTGAAGTGTAAAGGTATAGGATAATTAAGCATGCTTAAGAAGGGTTAGTGTACAGCTGTTCTGTCCGCCCCGTTTGGGCGAAGCGGTCGACCTCCGAGATGGTCATCTTCCGTGTAGTGATAAAATGTTTTGAGACCCTGGTCTCCCGCGCTACCTTTGGGTATTAAAGTGTTTTTGAGGCTTCGGTCTTCCGTGCCGTGTTCTCGTATCCTCCACCATTGATTTCAGGCTATTGTGTGAACTGTCTGGTATTGATTTATTGAAGTGTTCTGATCATAGCGTGACTCTGACTAGTGTAATGGTTTAGTGCATTGTATTATTTATCCTGTATATATTTATATCTCTGTACTCTAATTCATAATGAATTATGTATGTCAGTGCATGTTCTCCTGTATAGTGTTATGTTGTGTTTGTTTCTCCCCAGTAAGCGTTATCGCTTAGCACAGGCTTTCATCCTGTGCAGGTAGCGTGAAGGATTTTTGGGAGTTGCTCGTGTCACGCATCTGCAGGCTGGCCACATAGGAGTCGAGTTATTTATTTTGTCTCCTCTTGTAATTCTTTTTGTATATATATTATTTTTGTAAAGGATTTTAAGTTGTAATCTTTTGGGATATTGTATATAGCTTTGTATTTTGTTTTTATAGTAATGAAGTATATTTTCTAAGATTTTTATTATTGGTTATTGAATGCTTCCGCTTAGCGCATGTATGCTTCCACTGTATGTTTTGTCGCGTCGTGAGTGAGCGTCGGGTAGCACGCCCCCCGGCGCCCTTCCAACGGGGGCGGCGGTGGGGGTGTTACAAAGTCAGCCACTAGAGAAGGCCATTTTGAAGCCTTGGAAAAATTCTTCCGAAGGATAGATAAGTACAACCTGCGGTTGAATCCTAAAAAGTGTATCTTCGGTGTTACCTCAGGGAAGCTCCTGGAACACATAGTTAGTAAGAGGGGGATTGAGATTGACCCGGATAAGTTTAAGGCCATCAGAGAAATGCCGATACCGCAGAAAGAGAAGGATGTAAGAAGCTTTCTGGGTAGGTTGCAATACATCAGTAGGTTTATCGCTAAGCTTACTTCGATCTGGGAACCTATCTTCAAACTACTCAGAAAAGACCAACCAGTAGTATGGAATGAGAGTTGTCAAAAGGCTTTTGATACTGTTAAGGAATACTTGTTGAAACCACCGATATTGAGACCGCCCGGCCAGCCAAGCCACTGATCCTATACCTGGCCATAGAGGACAGTTTCGTTGGTGCTATGATGGCCCAAGAAGACGAATTTGGAGTGGAATTTGCTATCTACTACCTCAGCAAGAAATTCTTGGCTTATGAGGTCAAACACATAGAAGTAGAAAAGATCTACGTTGCGGTAATCTGGGCTTCTAAGAAATTACGACATTACTTTCATGCCTACAAGGTACAGGCAGTCGCAAGGCAGAACCCCTTGAGATACTTGCAAGAGGCTCCGAATTTACTCGGGAAAATGGGTAGGTGGTTGCTGTTACTTCAAGAATTCGATGTAGAGTATATTACTCGGAAGACCGTTAAAGGGCGTGCAGTGGCAGAATTTCTAGCAGAACACTTGATCCAAGGAGACTCATACGAGTTTAACTTTCCAGATGAGGATGTAACAACAATCGGGATTCAAGGTTGGAAATTACACTTTGACGGAGCCGTGAATAACAAAGGGCAGGAGTAGGAGTCATTCTTGTAACACCCCAACTCATACGTGGACGAACCCATCCGCAATGGAGTAGGAGGCCGTACGAGTAGGTGTGTTACCGGACTGAAGCGAGACAAAGCATACTAAAATACGGAAGAATTTAAAGCTTGAGGAGTAGATTTGGACATGCATATTTCGTAAATGCGCATACACTAAGCAAAAGCATACAGTTGTGAAAACTTACAAGCATACAATAGAAGTTATTCTCCAAACTTCGCTATACAAATATTTACATGGCCCAGAATATTATATAAGTATCTTTACATATTATTACATATACATATTCATCAGAATTACAAAATCCAGGCTACAGAAATTAAACAAAATACATCACTTCTAACTCCTATGTGGCCGACTCTGCAGATGCGCGACTCGAACAGAAGCAAACCTGCCACCTGCACGGGGAAAAGAACCCGTGCTAAGCGATAACGCTTAGTCGGGAAAACAAACATAATAATATGGACGGCCATTCACAATGGTCGTCAAGGCAAAATACATTCAAATGGCAATTGCGAATATTCAAAACATATATCTAAATAGACTTACATAATAAAGGCATTCATTCGGAAACTCACACATATAATCATATACATATATCAGGAATGGGCCAAAACAGTCATAACCCAAAACACGACACCAGTGTTATCATGCTGAGCCACATACCCAAGAAAACATCCAAAACACCACACTTCTGCTGCACAACTCTAATACATAGCATATCATGCTGTAAACACTCCCATAACGGAGACTGAAGGCATAATCGCATCACTTCACATTCATATCAAAACCATGCAGAAAGTACGATTACATCTTATATACTTACCCTCACAACCGATCTGATTCACATGCTTGTACACAATAAAACCATGCTTAACTCATATACATAAATACATCGATCGAATCATTTCAAAGCATTCAGAAACTAATAACAAATCACATGCCAAGTACGGATAATCATGTTAACTGAAAAGTCATGTTTACTAAATACAGATTTACTTTTTGAAGCCCGTAGTCATATTCATATACATATAAACTGATTCTTGCTCATTCAGATATCACATTCTGATGGCTATTTCAAAACAGAATAAAACAAACCATCAAAGTACCTGCTGACTCATAATAGTGGATAACGAGTACTGAGGAGGAGACCTCATGAGGGAACATATAGCCCGATCTCTGACCGGGTAAACCTCAGAGGGAACATATAATATAATGTACCATACAGGTACTAGTCGAAAAGCAACATCATCTTTTTCCACATTCCAAAAACATTTCATATCAAAGGGTTCGCGAGGAACCAGTCGTGGGACCTGATCAGGGTCCAAATCGTTCAAAGGGCGCTGCAGCTACATATACATAGACTCTATTAGGCATGCCTAACTATCCACTAGACTGACTCTCGCAGGTCATGCTTCACACCAATTACATTTCAAATCACATACTTTATATCATTGTACTTAATCAACAATAGTTGAAACATATGAATAAGTTAATAAAGTCAAACATGCATCATATAATTTACACTTGAAGCATAACATGATAATCTTAGAGAAAGACCATAAGTATAGATATGCATAATACATCCAATTATATTAACATATTTCACAAAATAGTCCAATTATAAACCTAAAAGTGCCACAAGTTCGGAATTCAAACATTGAAATCACCAAAGAAAACTCATTTAACATAACACATCTGTCGCGCTCGCGATGTCTGTCGCGCTCGCAACAGAGACAATAGTCTCTTCGCTGTGCGCGCACGACGGACTTCGCGATCGCGGGAAGGAGAGAAAGGCCCGGCTCTGTCGCGCTCGCGATATTATCGCGATCGCGACAGAGGGCAAGCATTGCTATCGCGGGGTCGCGACGGTGTCGCGTGCTCGCGATGGGACAGCATCAGAATCACCGGTCTCTGTCGCGCTCGCGACAGTGTCGCGATCGCGACAGAGTCAGGATTCCGAAAATCTGCAAAATTTTTGCAAGATCTTTCCTTCCTCAAATTCACCCACAAACGCACGAAACACATCCAAAAGTCTCTTACCTCATCTCCAGCCAGTCACACATTATTAACAACATAAATCAAACATTCGTATCAAGTATTTCAATAAAACATGCCCTTAACAATATCCATATACACAATCTATAATAACAACATTATTCGTTAATCATCTCACTCGCACCCACATTAAATGCATCCCTACATATGGTACATAATGCTAAGGTTACTCATGAGACCATCACAATATAGCACTCGTCAATAAACAAACCTTCATGGAGTTATATCTATTCTGAATTACTAGTTAAATCACCAATCTTAATCATATTCATAGGTTTTTCCCAACAATCATTACTTATATAGTCAATTAATTACCCTAAACATGCATAATAACTAATGGGAAAGATACGGGATTGATCCGGGTCAATCCTAGACTCAAAAATATAGAATAAAAGGCTCAAAACATACTTTTCTGTCGCAAGGTCGCGACCCTTGTCATGCTCGCGACAGAGGCTCGCTTCAGCTCCCCTAACAACCTGCTTTTTACTACAAACTAATGTCGTGAAAACCGACCTCTAAACCTCATGTTTAGGAAAAGTTCCCCTACGTCTTCTTAACAAATGTTCCCCTACGTCTTCTTAACAAATGTTCCCCTACGTCTTAGCTTTCAAATGGAACAAGTTTCACATCAATTGGATGTCTACAACTCCAGATATGCACTCCACAACCCATACTGGTCAAACAACCCGACACAACAGGGACACTACATTTGTAATCAATTTTTCGATGTCTTAGAGCGAGAATTTGTCCAAGGCTATTTCTGAGACATTTAAAGTAATGGTATTCATGGTTCTAATGGTTCAAGAATCGAATGAGTTGGAGTTCTAAAACTCACAATACAGCCTAATTACTGAAGAGAGGTCAAATGCATTCCAACCCAGTTTCACCCAAAAACCTACTCACATGCACAATTGAGCAATTAAACCAACACTCACTACCATCATCATCTATCAACAACCAAACAATCAAGAAACTTATAACATACATGAATATATGTATATATATATAAATTCATATATATAAAAATAAAGTTTCCCAAACCTGGAAATCAAAAATCCACAGTCCCTTTCTAGCTTCTATCTACAGTCGTTTCCTTGCCCTTGAGCTTCCTCTTGTTACCACCAACTTACACAAACCAAAAATCCAGAAATTACTTTTAATTCAAAACCCTAACTCACACAAAATCAAAAGAAATAAAAAGAGAGAAAGGAGAACCCATCCGTAGGAACCCTAAAACCCTTACTTACCTTAACAATCTTGCTTCCAATCTCCACTAAATCACTTTTAATTCACTCAAAACCAAGAGGTGGAACAAAGAAAGGGAAGACAAGAAAAGGAAATGGGAAAAATCAAAAAGAATGAAAGGAAGCAAACGTGGACTCCTCTTTCTTTCACTTTGTCTTTCTTTTCACACTAAATGCACACCTACCCAATGCCACTTGTCCACTTTCTATAGGTCCACTTATCATAATATTACAAGCCCACTTGGCACCATTTTATTGGCTCTCACTCATAATTATCTTGACTTCATATACCCATACACCATACACAAACCTACACACTAGATAGCCTCCTCACTTTGACTTTCAATTCAAGTCACCATAAACATACACACACTAAATCACTACTCATAAAAATATCCTACATCTTAGTTCCATACCCATAATCCATTTGATAACTATTTCTTTTATGCAAATATCTCCAAGGCACCATGCTCATAAACCACTCAATGAAATCTCTTAGCCCATTAACATCCTACTACCATACACTACTATCACACCATAATAATTCCTTTAATTATTTTATTTAATTAATTTCTTAACAACTAAAGCCTTATTATCCATATTACTCATGCATAAATTATCGAAATACCCTTCACTTAACCGACTTAGTTTGCCGATTCCGACTAGGCCCGATTTGGGGTGTTACAATTCTGATAACCCCGGGCGATGAAAAGCTTCCTTTGGCGAGGAAGTTGAGGTTCCGGGTCACCAATAACGAAGCTGAGTATGAAGCGTGTATTTTTGGATTGGAGGCATTAATAGCCTTAGGAGCAAAGAATGTAGAGGTGTTCGGTGATTCCTCCTTAGTGGTCAACCGAATCTGAGGTGAATGGACTGTAAAAGAAGAGAGGCTAATGCCATATATCCAGCGCCTGAGGGGCCTAAGCAGTCAATTTGAAGTATGTACATTCCATTTCGTTCTGAGGGATGAGAATCAGCTAGCCGATGCGCTCGCCACGTTAGTATCAATATGGGACAACCCTGAAGGAGTGGTCATGAAGCCGGTTTTGATCTATAGCTCTGAAAAACCTAGCTTTGAATCCAAATCAGTTATGGAGGTAGAAGTGGCAGATGGGAAGCCGTGGTATTATGATATTATGAACTATCTAGAGAATGTGACATTTGCAGAGGAGGCTACCGAAAAGGATCAGAGAATGATTCGCAAACTGTCCACTCAGTTCATCCGCATAGATGGGATGTTGTACAAACGACAAGCTGATGGTATCCAATTGAGGTGTTTGGATGAAAAAGAGGCCAAGAGGGTAATGGAAGAAACACATGTCGGAGTATGCGGATCCCATATGAACGGACTGATATTGGCCAAGAAGATCATGAGACAAGGCTTCTACTGGTTTACAATGGATAACGATTGCTCAAAATATGTGAAGCAGTGCCAGTTATGCCAACAGTACGCGGACTCAAGGTACTTACCAGTGTCAGAGCTACACAGCTTAACATCACCTTGGCCATTCACTGCCTGGGGAATAGACATTATTGGAGAAATCTGCCCTACGGCATCCAACGAGCACAGATACATAATAGTCGCATTCGACTATTTTACAAAATGGGTAGAAGCAAAATCCTTCAAGAAGATTGACGCAAGAGATATGGCCAGGTTCATTGAAAGGAATCTGATTTGCAGATATGGCCTCCCACATCACATAGTGTCTGATAACGGGGTGCAGTTCATGGGGGAAACCAGGAAGCTTCTTGAGAAGTACGGAATCGAGCACCATAAATCCTCTCCCTATCGACCACAAGCTAACGGGGCAGTAGAGGCTGCCAATAAGAATGTGAAGAAGATCCTAGCCAAGATGGTCCAAACCTACAAAGATTGGGCGGAAAAGCTACCTTTTGCTCTATGGGGTTACAGAACAACGGTAAGGACATCTACAGGCGCTACGCCGTATTCTCTGGTTTATGGGACAGAAGCTGTAACACCCCCATACCCCCGGTAAGGAATATCGGGGCGCCACGCGGACACTTACGTATACATACGTACGCTAACGGAAGCGATACCATAAACACATCCATTTAAAATTTATTAAATACTACACTAGGGCCCATTTGCATTTCATATTAACTACATATACATTTACATGTTCATATACATATGTTTCCATTTAGCTTTACATATACATTTACATGTACCCTTACTTGTGGTTTCTCTACTTATATTACATAATGATGTTACTCAAAATGTAAAACTCTATCTCTAACTTGTAAAATAAATTGTAACAAAACTCCTAGTGGCCTTGACCTGCAGATGCGCGCTATCACCGCTCCGAACCTGTCAACCTACACGGAAATAAACATCCGTGCTAAGCGATAACGCTTAGTGCGGATGAAATAATACAAAGGACTTCTTTACGAAGTCACACATAAATCACATATTTAAAAAAAATAAAATCAACTAGCTCATACATATAGCTCTTATACATATATAGGTTGCATGTTCAATTATCAAAGCAGTAAACTCACAAGTATATAACATCTACTCTTCTACTTATTCATATACACTACAACTTGTACATATCATTTATTCAAATATACGCTATCATGTGTTCACATTCATGAAATCATGTACTTGTATACGGAATTATAATGTACTTAAACATTACTTTCATGTGCTATAGCTTTATTCGAAGCAACTCTTTAATCATCTCGAGTTCACTGCACAACATTTAACAAAACAGGCCTGACTTCCTTTAGTTGCGGATACGGGACGCTCTATAATAAAAACATTTTCGGTGGACCGAAGTCACAAAACATTTTCATCTATCTCTATAAATGACCATTCTCAGAGGTCGACCCGCTTCGCCCAAACGGGGCGGAACATAGGCAGCTGCACTCGGTAACCCCTTTATAAGCATGCTTATCTATCCACTGCTATGGCCAGTCAGGCTAACCATAAAGACTCTATACCCTATATCATATACATTACATGTACTCTACTGTTCATTCAAGAACACTATACACTATATACATATCAATGGAGCAAACCATGTATACACATATACCCTATACATATACTCGCATGAAATCATATAATATCAATGCATCGTTGTACTCTACATTATTAACTAATCAAATGCACAATACATTTTACATGTTCACAGTCTTCACACATTATGGTTCAATCATACATGATCAATATCACATGCATATCATGTTCAATAATTATAAAGCATATATACATTTAATTTCATTATTAATCTCTTATGCCATTTTAATCATCTATAATTTCAATTGACAATGACTCACATACTCATTTCATAAGATTAGAAATGAGTTGGACATACTATAGGAACTTACCATGAACTTCGGGTACATTTCGGGAAGAAAAACACTCAAAATATGCATATTAGGGGTTGGTCACGGTGGTAATGGATTCATTGTGACCGTGAGGTCCAAAAATAAGCATTCTGTCCAGTGTTTTGGTATGTCACGGTGGCAATGAATCTCATTGTGACCGTGACATACCAAAAGTTTGCAAAACAGAAGGCAAAACTCAGGACTGCTACACTACACGTTTTTTCTCAGCCTAAACCAACATGTAAACGATCTTTTTAGGAAAAACTTCCTTCTTAACATTTGTTCTCTAGGATGTTAACTTTCAATTGGGACAATTTTCGGGTCAATTGGACATCCACGACAACAAATATGATCTAAACAATCTGAACTGGTCAAATGAATCGGCCAAAGTAGAGACACCTCAGTTTTGGCCAATTTTAAAGGTCTTAGAGAAAGAATTTACTCAAGCTTATTTCTGTAACATTTATATATATATAAGTCATGGTTCTATTAGCTCAATAATCACTCAATTCAGAGGTCTATAACTATACTTATGACAAAAACTTCACACAGAGGTCATATGACAATTAAACAGAATTTACCATATCAAATTTTATCATCAACAAACACACTCAATCGATCAATTCACATACTTCTAAGCATATGTACACATATCACAAGTACCACAAGCAATCAAAATGATATTTGCACACGATCCCTACCTCTAGAAAGCTCGATCTCGTACTTTCTACTCGATTCCGACCTCCTCTTTACCCTTATCAACTCTCTTGCCTCCAGCTTGTACCAAAACCACACAAAAACACTTGGGTTACTCTTTTTTTTACTTTAAATCAAAAACAGAAACCAAGTAGTAGAAGAAGACTAATGCTATCATAATAGTACTACTTACCTCTTCTCAAAAATCCACTCTCTTCATCCCAACCCAAAAGATTCTCTTTAGGAGCAAATGAAAAAGAGAGGAAAAGAAAGGAAAGTGGAGCACGGCAAAGTCCAAAGCAAATAAACCCAAAGGAAGAGCTATAGGCCAAAAGTAGGAAATGAAAGAAAAATAAGGAAACGAATGGCCGGTTAATGCTCATCCAAAGCCAACCAACCTCACTAAATGCCGACCATTTCTTTTAATTCATCCCTATCATAAGCCAAGCCAAGCCAAGCCAAGCCAAACTAAGCCAAGCCAAACCAAGTGTCTCTTCCCTACATTGACACTTGGCACACTCCTACAATGCCACTTGTCATTCTCATATGCCGCCACTTGTCACTCTTCTATGATGACACTTGTCATTCTCAACTCCAAGTCTCTTAGTCCCACTTATGCGCACATCTCGCGAGGGGGTTCTGTCGCGCTCGCGACAGAACGCTCACGCTTGCACCAACCAGCTGAAGTTTGAAAACCGCTGGAGGGCTCTGTCGCGCCCGCGACACTTGTCGTGCTTGCGACAGAACTCTCGCACATAAAACTTACTTTTTCGAATAAAACTCTGTAATTCTTCTAGGGCCACTTTAAGGTGTGACAGAAGCAGTGTTGCCAGTTGAAGTAGAGCTCAAATCGCTGAGAGGAGTCATGAAAGCTCAGATTCCAGAGACCGAATGGGCACAACAGAGGTTACAATATTTGAATTTATTGGATGAGGGTAGGCTGAAAGCTTACTATCATAATCAGATCAATCAGAAGAGGATGGCTAGATCATTTGGGAGGAAGGAGAAAAAGCATCCGCCGAAGGAGGGAGATTTAGTGTTCAAACAGATGAGACCAGGTGTACCGGATATTAGAGGGAAATTTAGACCAACCTGGGAAGGACCGTTTATCCTCAAGAAACTGTTGTCCAAAGGAGCTGCGATTTTATCGGATAGTGATGGCAATGAATTCAAAGAACCGATCAATATTGACAGACTCAAAAGGTTACATGGCTAAAGACTACAAAATCAAAAGAAGAGAATGAAAGCCCCGCGGGTCAAAAACCAGAAAAGAAGGCGGCCTTGCTAAAATTGGGCGCCTCGTCAGGGTGAAAATCGAAAAAAGGCATCCTGGGCAAAAATTAGAGGCATGAGAGAAAATATCCAATCATGAAAACCCGAGAGGGATGATTGGAGACAGGAGTTTAATGCTATCAAAATTTAGTTCCAATGAATAAATGTAGTCTTGCACATTTGAATCGGTACCAAAATGATCATGTATTTTGAAATCGTACTGAAATGTACACAATTTTGTGAAAAGAAATAAGATTTGATTTATTCATTTACATTATTTTCCAATTTTGCTTTAAAAAAGAAACATACTGCTCAAAATGCATGTAAAACTAAACTATGCCCTATTACTACCCTCGCTAGCCAAATGCCTCAGTCGTCGTGTCCGATTATCAGAAACCGGGCTAAGTATCCATCTCTTGTACGCACTGGTAGAAATGGCTGAATGATTCCCAATGAAGGAATGATAGTCTTCAATGGAAGTCGGCTCCAAAGCTCATGATAGCGGGAGGCGAAAGCCGCATAAAGGACTCCACCTCGAAAAGATAAAGGGAGTCTCACCATATCCTGAGTCACACCGAGTTGACGAGAGCAACGAGCCGTGATGCAGAAGGTTGCCTCACGGAGCCCGCATAAGGGAACGCATCCTGAAGACCCATCAATAACTGCACTGGACAAGGGAAGCCAAGCGTGCGTGAAGCCAATATCCTCATCTGATATCTCACTGAATCTGGTAATGCCCTAATGAGGGGTCCTAGGTAAGTACAGACACCGGCGAGGAAGGAAACACTTCGCAGAGTACTGATTAATGACCCTAGGAGGTGGCTTTGACAAAAGCTTCAGTTTCTCCTGCAACCAAATTTGGAAGAGGGAACAGAGAAAAAAATAAAAGCCAAAGAGAATAAAATAAAAGGCAAAGAAAAGCCGCTGGAGTAAGTTTTATTTACTTCAGGCAAAAGTTAGGCATAGGGTTGTGTGAAAATTTGAAAGAACGCACTTCCCGCTAAGAAAAGCTAGTGTGAAAATCCACAAGGGACGCACTACCTTTTAAAACAATAGCGTACCTGGAGTAATAAGGGGCTCCCAGAGAATGAAGTGGTAGGCTCGGCACGAACAGAGTCCAAACCCAAGATAGTCTCAGCCAGAATGAGAGGAAAAGGGGTCAGCCCGTGGTGAAAGTCATCCAGAATTCCAAACAGACGGGGGTCTCCGAGTAGTTCCGCTGAGGTCACAACTAGATACTTCATAAGGCAGAAAAGGAAGATGACACTCACCCTGTATGAGGGGATGTTGGAGAATTCATCCATCGCTTCAATCAGAGGTTCCAAAGAAAATACTGGGCCATGAGGAACTAGACGAGCAGCGTCGGAAGGAGCTATGCTTAAGGACAAAGCAATATCCCGGATTTGGATCAAACCACAGCGAGGTATGCGAGGCAAAGCACCAGGAGGATACTAACTCCCGATGATAGCAGCAAATTCTTCAGGCAGGGGGCATATTTCCTGATAGGTGAACCTGAAGACATGAAAACGAGGGTCCCAGAAGTGGGTCGCAGCCAAAAGAAGGTTGTTGTCTATCTTGACTCTTCGTAGAAACCTCAGTCCAGAAAGGGGGGTAAGAGTGCTGTGTTCCCAAATTTGAGCATCGTCTAAGATACGGTACATTTTGGAAAGAAAAGGAGAATTCATGTCTCGACAATCACAGATGCTAAAGGGAATAAAAGGGGAAAAAGGCAAAAAACTAGAGAAAAGAGCCTATTATGAAGCTAAAATAAGGAAGAGGCACGAAATCCAAGAAAAAAGGGGTGAGTTTTATAGATTTGGCTTACAGACGGCTAACCCGTCCCTATAGGCAGACGGCGAACCAGTCTGTACTTGTCCACCTGGCGAATTTTGCATCGTGCATACCACGCGCATTAATTAGTGTTAAAAGTGGAATCTGGAGAGACAGACGGAATGCCCGTCTGTTGCTGTATGAGTGGGAATCCCGTCGGTACTTAAAATCTATATAAACACGCAGGCACCGACGGGAATCCACTTTCTTTTCCTTCTTCTTCACACCGATGCCTTTTCCTTTGTTTCCAACGGTTTTTTTTTTGTTTTTGTCTTTTCAAATTGCATTTTGTCGCACCAGTTTTCAGTTTTTTGACTTCTTAAGTGGGTCTCGACTTCTAGGTTAGTAAGATACTCCCATTTTTTCTATTATTATTATTATGAGCAAGGTAATTTCCTTTTCTTTTGAATTAATGTAATTAGTGGCCTTGTTAATGCCGGTTGACATTGTATGTAAATTAATAGGATGAAGTTTTTTAGTGAATATAAAATGCATGAATGTATTGCTGTTTTGAGAACAATTAGTGTTAGGTGCATAAATATGGCCTTAGGAATTCATATGCTTTGAAGCCAATAACTTAAGAAATAGAAAGCACACGTGAATTTATTGCATTGTTGTTTGGGGCCTGAGGCCTATTCCCTTTCTGTTTCCTCTTTATTTTGCAGGAGGTTGGGCACACCCTTGCCGGGGTGCTGCCCAAATTTTTTTAACAAATGTGAATATATTGTATTGGGGCCTGAGGCCTGTCTTTTTTATGCAGGAGGTTGGGTACACCCTTGCCGGGGTACTACCCGAATTTTTTAAAAAAAAAATCTTTTTTGTTTAGACATATCCAGTCAGAATGCCGCTTAAATTTTTATCCGTTTATACCTACAATGCCAAACTAACTGTTTACCTTATTCGCAGGATGCTACCACGACGATATGCTCCGCATGATCAGCCTGAGCCTGAGGCCCCAGGTTGGATGACTGACGAGGCTAGACAGAGATACGCAGCACTGGCATAGGTACATTTTCGAGCTAGCCGCTTTGTTTCTAGGACGTTCCTTGAGGCTCTGGGGATGGCAGATGAGGTTGATATACTGATGGCAGGCGCGGGTTGGATAGAGTTTTTGATACCTGCTTTCCAGACTCACCCAGAGATGGTGCAGCAGTTCCTTGCTACGCTACACTACGGCGGATATCAGAGATCTGACACGGAGGAGGGTGTCATCAAGTTTTGGATTGAGGGTTACCATTACAGTATCACCCGTCAGCGATTTACAGAGGCCATGGGGCTTCCATTCGGGCAGGATGTCATAACACCTCAGAGATCAGTGAGACGTCAGCATTGGGCTGTTATAGCCTTGCCAGGAGTGTCATATGATCATGACACGGCGAAGAGTACAGTACTTTCATCATAGGCCTTGTGATATCTTCACCGAGTTTTATCCAGCTCATATTTGGGACGAGCTGGTAACCCGGGTTCCCTCAATGTTACAGAGATCTGGAGTTTATGGGCCATGGTGGCAGGTCAGAGGCTCAACATCAGCCACGAGATTTTGGTCAACCTGGTGAGGGTATCCAGGGGGGCAGCCCTTGTGGTATATGTTGGGGGAGTCATTACTAGATTGCTCCTAAATTTGGGTGTTCGTCCCGATAGCTTGAGGCGCCCCTTGGATGAGAGCATTTATGTGGACGTTCCAGCAGCTATGACGATGGCTATGATATTGCTGATACCGGGCCAGCCCGAGGCGTATAGGCTTCGCACTATGCATGAGACTAGACGCGCATTTTGCTTGCCTTCGTTAGAGCCAGTAGAGGAGCAGCCTCAGGACCAGCGTCCCGGGCACCCAGAGCATCAGGAGCTGCAGCTTCTCGAGCACCATCAGCACCAGGAGGACCAGCTTCCCTGACAGCCAGAGCATCCAGAGGCTTAGCCTCCACAGCCACGGCACGAGGAGCAGCCAGGTACACCTTATGATATGGGGATCGAGTTTACTATGGATGAGCTGCTTGCTACTCCTCCAGGGCAGAGAGTACAGAGTTCTACACCTCCACCATCGCGAGTACATCGGACAGTTCCCCGGGCTCACGAGAGGTTTAGTCCGTATGCTATGGTAGGGGATCCGGGAGCATCTACTTCTACAGCTCTGCCACCTGAGCCAACACTAGATTCAGCTCCCTCTCCGCCCTCATCATCAGCTTTCCCAGTGCAGCCAGATTTTACTGCATTATTGACTGCTATGTTTGCATCTTTCGAGCACAGGCAGGAGGAGAGAGACAGAGCCCTTCTCGGGTAGCTTGGAGAGCAAGATAGAGTCATATTAGATCGGCTGGAGCAGCAGTAGAGTATTATCTAGGAACAGGGGAGGCTCCTTGATTTTTTGAGGCAGGAGCAGGAGAGGCTCGTGGCTCATCTGAGGCAGGAAATGAGGACCTCCCAGGATGGGGTAGCCCAGAGGATGGATGCATCCTTACAGATCGTGGATGAGTCAGTTGAGGCTCTCAGGTTCAGGATTCAAGTTCTGGAGGGTGCCATACCTCCCATTGCCTAGTCTCTTCGAGAGTTCAGGGAGCATATTGAGGATAGGCTGAAGAGTATGGGGACCGTTTCCACAGATCAGACCCTACGCCTGGGCGATGCTTTCAGAGAGTTAGGGGGGGTCGTCACCGATACGCTGCAGTTCATGACAGTATGTGCGCAGCCTTTCCTAGATGGGTTTGCTCAGGTTCAGTTCCAGCAGCAGGACCCAGTGAGAGCGCAGCCATTATCCGTACCAGTGGCGGTACCTCCTAGATACCAGCGATAGGCCAGAGCCTCGGCTACACAGCAGGTCGGACCATCAGCCCCTCCTAGTCAGCCATCTGCTCCAGATGCGGGACCCTCTGCCTCTTCATCACGGTCTCAGACAGTCCAGATATCAGATGATGATGATGATCCGGAGGAGGAGCTCACGGACTATCCACCCCTATAGCCCTTCAGGGAGTCATGATATTATTTTTGTATCTTATATTATCATATTTACATTACATTGTACAAAATTTAACCTTTTAGTGGAAAAACATTTAGAGTTATCCTGTTAAATTTGCATGTTATTTCTTCATGATTTAACTCTTTTAAGAAAAGAAAAGAAAAGAAGAATAAGAAAAAGGGATAATTAATCATGTGATAGAAAGGATGATAAATGATATAAAACATCCACAAATTTATCAGTCAAATTAATTGGCGCGAGAATTAACGAGAATCTCTTATAATATAGGAATGTGGTTTTACACCGATTCAAAATTGACCCACAGTCAAAAGGAAGAATAAACAAATTAAGCATCATGTCCTTGGGGATCACATGAAATCAAAAGGTCAGAATTGTACCTTGAGGCATGATGAATCCGCCAAATTGGGACACCCAGGCCAGAAGGACGCCTATTTTGGGAGCCCATCATTGCACGTTGTACAAGTCCGAAGAAGACTCGGTGCAGCTCAAGAGAACATCAGCACTTTGTAAAGTCCGAAGAAGACTCGGTGCAGCTCAAGAGAGCCCATCGTCGCACTTTGTATAGTCCGAAGAAGACTCGGTGCAGCACAGGAGAGCCCATCATCGCACTTTGTACAGTCCGAAGAAGACTTGGTGCAGCTCAGGAGAGCCCATCAATTCACTTTGTACAAGTTTGAAGAAGACTCGGTGCAGCTCAGGAGAGCCAATTATTGCACTTTGTACAGTCCGAAGAAGACTCGGTGCAGCCCAAAATAGCAAACCTCGCGTTTTGTAAGTCCAGAACTGACTCGACGCATTCCCACTTCCCCGGTGAGAAGGTAAGGACTGCCTCAGGTACGCATCTCTTTCCTTTCTTCTCTGAATTTTGGCTCATCTAGGCACTAGCGCGCTAGTTTCCCCAAAATTGGGGGCAACTGTAGACACCGGGTCTTGAGGCAGTCCAGATCAGAGTTACCCGATGAATATATCGATGTCGGTTTTCGAATAAGGGGATGAAATTCGAAGGTTTTCGTCTTTCGGTTTCGCGAGGATTAAAAATCTTTTTCTATGCCATGGAGTTTTGAAAGAATTGGATAAATTTTGGGTAAAATTGGGAGTTTTGCTCCATAGACGGGATGCCCGTCTGTGTAGGGACGCCCGTCCCTACTTGGGGTGATCCCCGTCTCTAGGCGTGGTGGGGACGAACACGTGGCGATGTAGGGACACCCGTCCCTAGTATCGCGCCCCGTCCCTAGTCAGTTTCCCGCATATGCCCTTAGTCGGGACGGCCGTCGGTAGATGCAGGGAAGCCCGTCGGTACGGTAACTGACCGGATCGCACCGGATTGGATAAAATCTGAGGAAGAATAGGAATTATCTAAGATTTGAATTTTAAAGTCCTTTTTAAAATTCAAACTTTAGATTGAGGCTTATCTTAATTATCTCCTCAAATCCTATAAATAGAGGATCAAATTTCAATTTTGGGGTTAGAAATTTTGGGGGGAAAATTTGGGAATTTTGGTAAGAAAAAGAGGGAAATTTTAGAGTAATTTATTTTTTTGAAAAAAGGATATCAAATATTTTTGGGGAAATTGATTTTTAGAAAAGTTTCTGTGAGCAATTTACTCAAAAGTTTATGAAATCTTTGCTTTACTTGCAGAATTTTATTTTGATAAATTTTTTTAATAAATGATTTCTTCCAATTTTTCTTGCGAATTAAGTCAATTTGAGGTGACGAAATTCATTCGTTTCCATCAATATAACTAATTCGAACACTCGGTTACTATCAAATTTTCAAGGAAAGAATAACATAAATTTTCTTTCTTTGATCTAAGTCTCACTCGATCTTTGCGAAGCATACGGGGAAGAAATCATCCAACAATCGCCCTAAAATGTAAAATCCGAGGGTAAACATTCTGGACTAACATTTGCGTAATTTAATTTGATTCACATTGATTTCTTACGTATTTTATCATTCTTTTACAAAAGAGCTAAAAGGTTTTTTTTTACTTGTTTTCCTTTACTAGGGACGGCCCATGGCACGGTACAAGGGGCCGTCCCTAGGCAGGCTTTTACGTTTTTGATTTATAAAATTTTATCTTTTAACCTATTTCTGTTAGGGTTCTCTCATTCTTTTATTTTTTATTCACGTTTTTTATGCTAACACGTTTATCCTTGTGAGTTATTTTTCTGACTATTTGGAGTTGTAGTTATTAAAGATGATGATTGCGCCAGTCCGAGGAATTTTATTCGGGTTCCTTCTTTGCCTTTACCTTTTATTTATGTTATTATGAAAATGGTTTTAATATCGTGGAAGTAAAAAAGACCAAAAAGTTTTCTATTAATTAACCTTGCATTTTCTCTAAATAAAAATGGGACCAATGTCCTAGTTTTTCATACTCAAATAAATCATCACATCAATAACTATTTCATAATAAATATGCATGCGAGAATCAACGTCCTCATCACTAATGAATACCCCGATTTATGCTTGATTTGCATTTCATTTATAAATGGGAGTTGTATTCCGCTCCTAATGTTATTGTAATATTTTTGAATGTTTTATTTTTTGATTTATCTTCCATTTACTGCTTTTGATATGAATGATTGCGCCTTTAATTTAAATTGCATCGTGTGGAAAGTTGATGAAACAATAAACTCAAAACTCAAAACTCAATTATAATATTAATCAAGGTATAAATAAATGAGAAGTCCCGAACTCACTTTGGTCTTTGGGGCTCAATAGGCGAGAGGTCTAGGACTTCCAAGACACCTCTTGAGTCCCACCAAAAAGCCTTAAATATACAATCCTAGGATCCAGGGGGGTAGAGGATGAGGCCTCCAAGATCCCTCTGGCTAGCCCAAGATGGATATGTATGCGCCGTCTTAGGCTCGATGAGGCTAGACGACCCTTCCCAATGTTCTATTGGGTGGCGACTCCAAGAAACCTCTTTGTTGACCAGAATAGACGCAACTTGTAAATACCTTACAAGTTTTATGAACCTCTCCTGATCGCCCTAAAGCGGGCTTTCGGGAGGCCGCGAGGTTCGGTGCGCGTCACACTTGGCTGTGTGTGAGCTGGAGTTGTTGGGAAGTCCTTGAGGCTGCTTTGAAGAGGTATGTATGGGGTTTAGGGTTCCTGCAAATTTTGGGTTCTTCTACTTCTTCTTCTCCTCTTGTTGCTTTTGGTTTGGATATGTCAGGATTTGGATTAAGAGTTTTCTGGGTTTGTGTTTGTGCAAGTTTGTGGTGATAAGAAGAAGCAAAGCAAGGGAAAAAGGAAGATTGAAGATTAAAGCTTGAAGAGATTGTGGGTTATGCTTCAAAAGAGGTTTGGGAGTGTCTCTGCCCTTTTCCTTTCAAGGATCAAGTTTGTGTGTATATGTGTGTTTATATATTATTTCTGGAAATTAGGTTGTGAAATTAATTTATTTTGGCATGCATGTTGTAACACCCCTTACCCATACTTAGGCGATCCCATCCCATGAGGAGTAGATGCCGTACGAGTCAGGGTGCAACCGCCCAAATAATAATTATATATAAATTCAATCAAAGATAACCATACATAAAAACGGGGCAATTAAAAACTTTTGCGAAACATAAAAACTAAGGCTGATCATGCATTAATATAATGGAAGCATTACATTACTGTTAGATCAACCAAGAGATACAACAGATAATTACAAATTCCAAAAATACATGTACAAAAGCGGAAGCTACTACAAAACTGATGTAAGAGAGTTCTATACATAAAGAATCCTCAAAATACAAATAAATAAAGCCCTATACTAAGACCCTACTGTGTTGGCTTCGATGGCTGCGTTTCTCCCAAAGCAAACTCCTTCCGCACCTGCACGGGTAACACACAGTGCTAATCGATAACGCTTAGTGGGGAAACACACATATAGCATATGGACAACCATTCACAACGGTCGTCAAGGCAAACACATACATATAGCATAATCAGAAATACGCATTAAATAGGAGTATGAACATATGAACATGTATACGTATAGAGTCATACCTTCAATAAAGTACAGCTGCCTTCATAACATCTCATTAATAAACATATTCGGATAATACATTCTCAGTCATATCGAAGCAAATCAAACAATAAGCACCTACCGACTCAAGGTAGTGGATAACGAGTGAATAGACAGTACTTTACGGGTACGAGCCGATTACAGACAGTACCTTACGGGTACGAATCGAGAAACCAATTTTACTTTTAACTTTCACAAAACATTTTCAAAAGGGACCTTAAACAAGATCCATACACATGAGAGGGTTCGCGAGGAACCAAATAGGGATCTGATCGGGGTCCAAACGGAATAGAGGCTGCAGCTATAAGACTCTATTAGGCATGCCTAACTATCCACTAGACTGACTCTTGCAGGCTATAATCATACAATTAACGTCCACAGTTCAATTATAATAATACAGGGTTCACATACCTAAATTAACCCGTACATGCAAACATCAACCATTTTACCATTACACAACTCATAATAAGTGACAAAGAGGGCAAAAATACAAAATTAAACTTCCCCAAGTCATGTGAAATAAACAGGATTTTATTGCAAAAACAGGGTAGGTCACGGTGGTAATCAAATTGGTTGCCACCGTGACATACCAAGGATTTCGCCAGAATGCAAGTCTGGGGTACCTCGCGGTCGTAACTAAATAGGTTGCCACCGTGACATACCTAGACCCCAAAACAGAAAGCACCTTTGGGGTACCTCACGGTGGTAACTATATAGGTTGCCACCGTGACATACCCACAGCCCAAACAGAATCTAAAGTCTGAACACCTCACGGTGGTGACCAGATTGGTTGCCACCGTGACATATTCAAACTCTGGTCAGAATGCATCTGGTTCATGCCTAACGGTGGTAACTAAACTGGTTGCCACCGTGACCCACGCCCAAATGCGATTCCTAAAGGCAAATTTCCAAATTTCAAGCCAAAAATCCCACAACTCTCACATCAAACAACATATCCTCACTCCAATAACAATATTAAACCATCCAAACATCAATAAATCATGCCATAGCCAAAACCTACTCATGAATTCAAAGAACAATATCAATTTACATAATCCATTTAATCACTATTCATACCACAATTCCATCAAACTCACATTGGTTCCCAAAACACAATCAAGGTTTAATAGCCAAAGAGAACCAAAATCCATAACGTAATAACTAGTAAAAACATCAAGAACATCACAATTTCAAGAATTTCATTCAATTAAACATGCCAACTATTCAAATAGCACAAATTCCCAAACTTGCAATCCTTAGCTCCAAATCAATGAGCTCCACTAGTCCCAACCTTCTCTTTGCCCTTTGGCTCACGACGACGCTCAGCTAAACACCAAACAACAAAAATACCCAAACTCAAAACCCTAATTTAAAACCTTAAACCAGAAAATAGGAAGAGAAGAAGAAGAACTTGAACAACAGCAAAACCAAAAGCATAAAGCTTACCAATCAAACCCGAGGAGTAATCAATTCCCACCACACCAACTTGAATCCAAGCAAATCACTTAGAGAAGAGCAAAAAGGAAGAAGAAGAGGGAAGGAGAAGGGAGAACGGGAAAATGGGTTTTGAAATCTGAATGTCTCCTTTTCCTCTTTCTCTTTTCTTTCTTTTCTCCCCCTTTACACTTGTCAACATCTTAGTGGAGGGCATTAATCACTCACACACTACATGCACATGTCACACACACACAATGAAACACTCCAATAATGCACCCTACACATGTATGAGCAACACACACAATGCAATCTCATATAATACTCACACATAATAATATGCTCACATGTATGTGATCCTAACTCCACTTATGGACAACTTATTTCTATATGTACCACCACACAGAAACAAACCCACGAAATATGCATATATACCAAAATACCCATATGATATGCCAAAACCATGCAAGTGCACACACATACATATTGCTCGTTCGACTAGGGGCCAAACGGGGTGTGATAACTCTCCCCTACTAACAAGAATTTCGTCCTCGAAATTCTCACCTGAACTGAACAACTACGGGTAATGAGCTTTCATTGACTCCTCTGGTTCCCATGTCGCCTCCTCGACTCCATGGTGATTCCACAAAACCTTTACCAAAGGAATCTGCTTACTTCTTAACTCCCTCACATCCCGAGCTAGGATAGCTCTGGGTTCCTCATCATACGAAACATCAGGCTGAACTTGTGCTTCTTGTACTGACAGAACATGTGACGGATCCGACCGGTACCGACAAAGCATAGAAACGTGGAACACATCATGCAACTTGGACAACTCTATTGGTAAAGCCAGTCTATAGGCCACCGGACCAACTCTTGCCAACACCTCATACAGACCAATGAAGCGAGGACTAAGCTTTCCTTTCTTTCCAAACCTAAGCACTTTTCTCCAAGGAGAAACTTTCAGGAAAACCTTATCTCCGACTTCAAACTGCACATCCTTTCTCTTCAAGTTGGCATAAAATCTTTGTGGATCCTTGGCCACCTTCAAATTCTGCTGCATAACTCTGATCTTCTCCTCTATATCTCTAACCAGATCTGGCCCAATCACTGACCTCTTGGACAACTCTGTTCAACAAACTGGAGTCCTACAATGACGTCCATACAAAGCCTCATAAGGAGCCATACCGATACTGGACTGATAGCTATTATTGTAGGCAAATTCCATAAGCGATACATACTTGTCCCAATTACTCGAAAAGTCCAAAGCACAAGTCCTTAACATGTCCTCTAAGATCTTAATCACTCGCTCGGACTGACCGTCTATCTGAGGATGAAATGTCGTGCTGAAGTTCAACTTGGTACCCAAAGCTCGCTGCAACTCTTTCCAAATCTTAAATGTGAACCTTGGGTCCCGGTCTGAAACTATAGACAAAGGCACTCCATGCAACCGAACTATCTCATCCACATAGATACTGGCCAATCTATCCATCTGGTAATCCATCCTGACCGACAAGAAGTGAGCGGACTTTGTGAGTCGATCCACAATAACCCAAACAGAATCATGCTTTTTTTGAGTCAAGGGCAACCTAAAAACAAAATCCATGGTAATATCATCCCACTTCCACTCGGGAACGGACAAAGGCGTGAGCAATCCAGAAGGAACTTGGTGCTCAGCCTTTACCTGCTGACATGTCAAGCACTTGGATACAAAGTCTACTATGTCCCTCTTCAGACCAGACCACCAATAAAACTGCTTCATATCCTGATACATCTTCCCACTGCTAGGATGCATGGTGAAAGCTGTACTGTGTGCCTCGCTCAAAAGCTGTTTCCTCAATTCCTCATCATCCAAAGCACACAAACGGTTCCCATATAAAAGCGCTCCATCAAGAACCGAGAACTCCGACTGCTTGCCTAGACTAACCTCTTGCACAATCCGCTGAAGCCTCTCATCAACATTCTGAGCATCAACTATCCGCTGTCTCAAAGTAGGCTTGACTATCAACTGAGCTATCAAAGCCCCATCCAAACAAAACCTCCATCTGAACCGTCTCAAAAATAATGCAGAAACTAACTTCCGACTCAAAGCATCTATGACTACATTGGCCTTACCCGGATGGTAATCCACAATGCAATCATAATCTTTAAATGACAAAAGTCATCGACGCTGTCTCATATTAAGTTCCCTCTGAGTCAGGAAAAACTTCAAGCTCTTGTGGTCCGTAAAGATCCTGCACTTCTCCCCGTAGAGATAATGGCGCCAAATCTTCAAAGCAAAGACGACCGCTGCTAACTCAAGATCATGCGTCGGATAGTTCCTCTCATGTGGCTTTAACTGTCAAGAAGCATAAGCCACAACCCTACCTTCCTACATCAGAACACATCCCAGACCAACACCTGAAGCGTCACTATACATAACAAACTCCTTACCCGAGATAGGTTGAGTAAGTATAGGAGCTTCGATTAACAACTGCTTCAACCTCTCAAAGCAAGCTTGACACTTATCCGACCACTCGAACTTAACTCCTTTCCTTAACAACCTAGTCATTGGAGCGGCAATCACAGAGAAACTCTTAACAAACCGACGGTAGTAACCCGCCAGACCAAGGAAGCTTCTCACTTCCTGATCATTCCTAGGCACTTTCCAATCGACTATCGCCTCAATCTTAGCTGGATCTACTTGGATACCCTTGGCTGAAACTATGTGGCCCAAAAACGACACTTCCCGAAGCCAGAAATCACACTTACTCAACTTGGCAAACAACCGATGTTCCTTCAACACTTGCAAAACCAATCGGAGATGTTCCTCATGCTCGGTCTCATCCTTGGAATACACGAAGATGTCATCTATAAACACTACTACAAATCGGTCCAAGTATGGCCTAAACACTCTGTTCATCAAATCCATGAATGCCGCGGGAGCATTGGACAAACCAAACGGCATAACAAGGAACTCATAGTGACCATACCGAGTCCGAAATGCAGTCTTAAACACATCCTCATCCTTAACCCGAAGCTGATAATACCCAGACCGAAGATCTATCTTGGAAAAGACTCCTGCACCTCGAAGCTGATCAAACAAATCTTCAACTCTAGGCAACAGATACTTGTTCTTCACTGTGATCTTGTTAATCTCCCTATAATCAATACACATCCTTAAAGACCCATCCTTCTTCTTGACAAACAGAACTGGAGCTCCCCATGGAGATATGTTGGGTCGAATGAACCCCTTATCCAATAGCTCTTGTAGTTGATTTTTAAGTTCTCTCAACTCTACAAGAGCCATCCGATAAGGTGCCTTCGATACAGGTGTGGTACCCGGCATGATCTCTATGGCTAGCTCAACTTCCCTCTCTGGAGGCAAACCCAGCAAATCACTTGGGAAAACATCACGAAACTCCCGAACAACAGGGATGTCCTCAATCCTCACTTGATCCTTCTTGGAATCCAAAACTACAGCTAGGAAAGCCTCACAACCTTTTCTCAAAAACCTCTTGGCTTGAATTGCAGAAATCACGTTGTTCACAGAACTCGCACCCAAACCTTTTACAAACACTGGAGCTCGGTTCCTATCCCGAAGCACAAAGGTCTTCCTATGACAATCAACCACAGCCCGATACTTGCCCAACCAGTCCATACCCAAAATCAGGTCATATTCTCTGAAAGGTAACTCTATCAAATCCGTAGGGAACTCAACACCCTCAATCATCAAAGGACAACTCTTAAAAACTTTACTCACCCTGACACTATGCCCTAATGGATTGGTCACACATATCTCATAATCTAACTGATCTACCACATGCAACTTATCAACAATCTTATGCATGCGCAAATATGAGTGTGTGGAACCAGGATCTATTAGAGCATATAATTCAGTGTCATGTAGTAGGAACTTACCAGCAATCACATCAGGGGCATCCTGCTCCTCTCTGGCTCTAACTGCATATGCTCTAGCTGCAACAGGTGGACGACGCTCAACCGTCTCAGAAATAGCTCCATCTCTAGGTCGACCACCTCGACCTCTACCTCTACCTCTAGCAGCCAGAGGAACATTCGATCCAACTCTGCTAGCTCCTCCCTGTGGACCTAAATCCTCATTCAACTGGGGGCAACTAGCCAGACGGTGCTCGGTGCTCCCACACTTAAAGCACCCACCAGTGAGCCGCCTACACTCACCCCGGTGAGCCTTGTTGTAATGTGCACAAACAGGTATAGCATCAGATCTACCACCTCTACCAAAACCAAATACCGCTATTGAACCTTGCCTTCTACCTCTAGTAGCCGAACAAGCTGATGGCTCATCTTGCGGGTTCCTAGATCTCTTACCCGAAGATGAGGCCAAACCACCCCTCGACTGACTCCTCCTCTGAGCTCTCTCTCTTAGCACCGACTCTGACCTCTCAGCCCTCATGGTAGCCTCTGCAATCTGATAATAACTTACCCCTGGCATACACATCAAAGAAATCAAAGCAATCTTCAAAGACTCGTTCAACCCGGCTTCAAAATGCTTGCATCTGAAATCATCTGTCATAACCCCTCATGGAGCATAACGGGACAACCGATTAAATTCCTTCTCATAATCTGAAACTAACAAAGCCCTCTGCTTCAGACTCAGAAACTATGCCCATCTTGCGTCCCTATATGCTTGAGTCACATACTTCTTTGTGAACTCCTCCCCAAACAATTCCCATGTAACCGGATCAGGCATCTGAGGTTGCCTATATACCAACTCCCACCATTCGTAAGCCGACCCTTGAAGCAATGCCACAGCACATTCAGCTTGCTGATTGGGAGAACACCTGACTTCCTTTAAAGCTCTCTTGACTTTATCAAGCCACCTTTCAGCTAGCTCTGACTCATCTAGCCCGGTCCCATAAAAATCCTCAAAACCAGCTCTTCTTAAACTCTCTATCGGAGCTTTAGGGGTAGTCACCCTTTCTAGAACCCGAGCCATATCCTGATGCAATCTGAACATAGCCTCAAATGGCATGGCAGCAGGCTCAGGCTGGACCCTAGCGCGTTGAGCCAACACAGAAATAGAAACAGACGGATCTATAGCTGGAGGATTCACACTTTCAGCGGATTCCTCAAGCGTACCACGAGCAGAATCAGAATCCATCTAACAAACAAGATGACAGCCGCATCAGCCAACACAGCCCTAAATATAGACGTATCCACACATAGCATCACATAAAAAAGCACCCAGAAACACCTAAACCTAGGCTCTGATACCTCAACTTGTAACACCCCTTACCCATACTTAGGTGATCCCATCCCATGAGGAGTAAGATGCCATACGAGTCAGGGTGCAACCGTACAAAGCATAATTATATATAAATTCAATCAAAGATAACCATACATAAAAACAGGGCAATTAAAAACTTTTGCGAAACATAAAAACTAAGGCTGATCATGCATTAATATAATGGAAGCATTACATTACTATTAGATCAACCAAGAGATATAACAGATAATTACAAATCCCAAAAATACATGTACAAAAGCGGAAGCTATTACAAAACTGATGTAATAGAGTTCTATGCATAAAGAATCCTCAAAATACAGAAAAATAGAGCCCTAGACTAAGACCCTACTGTGTTGGCTTCGATGGCTGTGACTCACCCAAAGCAAACTCCTTTCGCACCTGCACGGGTAACACACCGTGCTAAGCGATAACGCTTAGTGGGGAAACACACATATAGCATAAGGAAAACCATTCACAACGGTCGTCAAGGCAAACACATACAGATAGCATAATCAGAAATACGCATTAAATAGGAGTATGAACATATGAACATGTATACATATAGAGTCATACCTTCAATAAAGTACAACTGCCTTCATAACATCTCATTAATGAACATATTCGGATAATACATTCTTAGACATATCAAAGCAAATCAAACAATAAGCACCTGCCGACTCAAGGTAGTGGATAATGAGTGAACAGACAGTACTTTACGGGTACGAGCCGATTACAGACAGTAACTTACGGGTACGAATCGAGAAACAAATTTTACTTTTAACTTTCACAAAACATTTTCAAAAGGGACCTTAAACAAGATCCATACACATTAGAGGGTTCACGAGGAACCAAACGGGGACCTGATCGGGGTCCAAATGGAACAGAGACTGCAGCTATAAGACTCTATTAGGCCTGCCTAACTATCCACTAGACTGACTCTTGCAGGCTATAATCATACAATTAACGTCCACAGTTCAATTATAATAATACAGGGTTCACATACCTTAATTAACCCGTACATGCGAACATCAACCATTTTACCATTACATAACTCATAATGAGTGACAAAGAGGGCAAAAATACAAAATTAAACTTCCCTAAGTCAAGTGAAATAAACAGGATTTTATTGCAAAAACAGGGTAGGTCACGGTGGTAATCAAATTTGTTGCCACCGTGATATACCAAGGATTTTGGCAGAATGCAAGTCTGGGGTACCTCACGGTGGTAACTAAATAGGTTGCCACCGTGACATACCCACAGCCCAAACAGAATCTAAAGTCTGAACACCTCATGGTGGTGACCAGATTGGTTGCCACCGTGACATATTCAAACTCTGGGCAGAATGCATCTGGTTCATGCCTCACGGTGGCATCTAAACTGGTTGCCACCGTGACCCACGCCCAAATGAGATTCCTAAAGGCAAATTTCCAGATTTCAAGCCAAAAATCCCACAACTCTCACATCAAACAACATATCCTCACTCCAATAACAATATTAAACCATCCAAACATCAATAAATCATGCCATAGCCAAAACCTACTTATGAATTCAAAGAACAATATCAATTTACATAATCCATTTAATCACTATTCATACCACAATTCCATCAAACTCACATTGGTTCCCAATGCACACAATCAAGGTTTAATAGACAAAAAGAACCAAAACCCATAACATAATAACTAGTAAAAACATCAAGAACATCACAATTTCCATAATTTCATTCAATTAAACATGCAAACTATTCAAATAGCACAAATTCCCAAACCTTGCAATCCTTAGCTCCAAATCAATGAGCTCCACTAGTCCCAACCTTCTCTTTGCCCTTTAGCTCACGAGAAGGCTCAACTAAACACCAAACCACAAAAATACCCAAACTCAAAACCCTAATTTAAAACCTTAAACTAGAAAATAGGAAGAGAAGAAGAAGAACTTGAACAACAGCAAAACTAAAAGCGTAAATCTTACCAATCAAACACGAGGAGCAATTAATTCCCACCACACCAACTTGAATCCAAGCAAATCACTTAGAGAAGAGCAAAGAGGAAGAAGAAGAGGGAAGGAGAAGGGAGAACGGGAAAATGGGGTTTGAAATCTGAATTTCCCCTTTTCCTCTTTCTCTTTCCTTTCTTTTCTCCCCCTTTACACTTGTCAACATCTTAGTGGAGGGCATTAATCACTCACACACTAGATGCACATGTCACACACACAATGAAACACTCCAATAATGCACCCTACACATGTATGAGCAACACACACAATGCAATCTCATCTAATACTCACACATAATAATACGCTCACATGCATGTGATCCTAACTCCACTTATGGACACCTTGTTTCTATATGCACCACCACACAGAAACAAACCTACGAAATATGCATATATACTAAAATACCCATATGATATGCCAAAACCATGCAAATGCACACACATACATATTGCTCATTCGACTAGGGGGCAAACGTGGTGTGACACATGTTACTGGCTTTTAATTGAGAAGAGTAATTATGCATGAGTGTGAACTATTGTAGTGATTGTGTGGTTTGATGTAGGTTTGCTGTAAATTTTGGGGTTTTGATAATTTTTGTTGTTCATATGTTATGGGTTTTGCTTTAGATGTGTTAAGGAAGTTCAAATGTGGTTTAATGAACTTAATTGTGTTCTTGAGTGTGATGATGATGAATAGTGCCGATATTTCAAATTAAGTAAATTGAAGTTGTTATTGGCATGATTTAGTTGGAATTCTTGGTATAGATGTTGTGATTTATGTTCATAGTGGTGATGGGTGGCTGGATTTGAGGTAAGAGACCATTTGATGTGATTTGAGTGTGAGTTTGGGGAGAGGAAGAAACCTGCAGAATTATGCTGAATGTGGGAATCATGACTCTATCGCGAGCACGACAGAGACCGGTGATCCTGTTGCTTGGCTGTGCTGTCGCGAGCTTGCGATAGCAATAGCTATTGTGTGCTCTCTGTCGCGAGCGCGACGGTAAATCGCGACAACGTCGCGAGCGCGACAGAGCCTGGATCTTCTCTCTTCCCCGTGATCGCGAGGTCCGTCGCGTGCGCAGCGAAGGGACTATGGTCTCTGTCGCGAGCTCGACAGCCTTATTATGTTGAATGAGTTTTCTTTTGGTGTTTTGTTTTGAACTCCAGTTTCTTTTAGTGCCTATAAGTCCTATACCTGTTAACTTATGAATTATATGAATGTGCATCCATGATACGAATATGCATATATGTATATATATGATTTGGGATATTATAGAATGGATTGAATGGATTATGCATGACCTGCGAGAGTCAGTCTAGTGGATAGTTAGGCATGCCTAATAGAGTCTCTTTAGCTGCAGTAGCTTTGGACATTTGGACCCTGATCAGGTCCCTGTGTTGTTCCTCGCTAACCCTTTAATGTGTATGGATCTTGTTTAAGATCCCCTAATGTGAAAGTGTTTCGAATGAGAATTAATGGCGCTGCTATTCTATTAGTACCCGTAAGGTACGCCCGTCCGTACCTATAAGGTACTGTCAGATAAAGTTTATGTGATTACTTCGATTCGTACCCGTAAGGTACGGCCCGTCCATGCCTGCAAGGCACTGTCAGATTACTCGTTATCCACTATTTTGAGTCAGCAGGTATTCTGTTTGTTTTGTTTAATATGAACAAGAGAAAGTGATATTCGTATGAGCATGATTTTGGACATGTGAATCGGTTATGTATCCAAATGTGATTATGAATCTCTGAATGGGTTGGGTGTGACCTAAACATGTGAATTGGACATATTTATCGGTATATATATATATGTATATCATATTGTGAATGTATTTGTATGACATCAGTTGTGGATATAAGTACTGGAATTAAGATGTGTAAGATTGTGACCATAATCGTTCCAATGCCATGAACATATTTTATTATGTTATGCTTGTGAGAATGTGAATCTGACTAGTTAGGTTATAAGCATATGAAATATTATGTATACGAATGTGAGCTTAAATTACGAATCGATATGGTTAATTAGTGTATGTATGAATGAGATTCTGTACTGTTAACTATTATGGTAGCATGTGAATTAGTATGCGTAATAAGGCAATCTGGACTATTGAATGATCACATATGTATTATTTTGGGTACAATGTGTAACACCCTCATACCCCCGGTAAGGAATATCGGGGCGCTACGCGAACATATACTTGTATCTATACATGCATTAGCGGAAGCGGTAACAATAAATTAGAAATAAGTTGGGCCTAAACAAAAAGAGCTCTTATAACATATACAGATTGCATGTTCAAATATCAAATACTATGAACTCACGTGCATATATCATGTACACTACAACTTGTACATATCATTTGTTCAAATATACACTATCATGTGTCCATATTCATGTAAACACACTGATATAATCATACACTTGTATACAGAACTGTAATGTACTTAAACATTACTCTCTTGTACTATAGCATTTATTCAAAACACTACTCTTTAAACATCTCAAATGCACTACATCACACTAACAAGACCAGCCTGAATTCCTTTCATGGTGGATACGGGTAACTCTGGATACTGTTTACAGTATCTTACATGTGGAGAATTAACTCAAAACTCTATGGAATACACGAGGTATTCCGAACTCTAGGCACAATTAAGGCCAATTCTAGCAGCTGCACTCTAGCCCTTTATAAGCATGCTTATCTATCCACTATAACGGTAATCAGGCTCAGATACAACTCACATACCGTACACAGATATCAACTCATTTACTTAATTCATGCATACATGTTATCACTTCATCGCATCAACATATAAATTAAGACAGAAGAAAACATATCTTAAAATAGAACAAGACGAGAAGGTTCACTGTCGCGATCACGACAAGGAGTCGTGCTCGCGATAGAAGCCAGGTTTACTGTCGCGATGGCGACAAGATGTCGCGCTCGCGACAGAAGCCAGATTGCCAAAGGAAAAACTCTAGGTATATTATACCAAATGCATATACAATCTTTATTAGTTAAATTACAAATCTTAAACATATTCTAATGTATTTCCCCGTTGATAACTATTTTATAGTCATTTACTAACCCTAAACAATCATAATAAGCTAAGGGGAAGGGTAAGGGGTTGACCCATGGATACTAGGAGCTCAAAAAGAAGAAGAAAAAGCCTAAAATGAGTTGTTCTATTGCGAGGTCGCGACATGTGCCGCGCTCGCGACAGAAGACTCGCCTTTGGTGCCTCACGACACCACTTTTTACCCTAAACTTGAAACGCAAAAACCACCATCTAGACCAAATTTTTAGGCGAAATGGTCTCCATAATAATTGTTCATTGGTATGTTTGCTTTCAAATGGGACAATTTTCAGGTCATTTGGACATCTAAAACTTAATATATGACCTAAATAACCTCTACTGTTCCAGTGAACCCGCTAGAACAGGGTCACCTACGTTTTAACTACTTTTTGGGGTACGTAGAGTCAGTATTAGCTCAAGCACCCTCTTAGACATTTTTAGCTACGGATCGTATGTTTCAGATGCAATTTGAATCAACTCAATTGAAGTCTTGTGACTCTACTTATGTCAAATACAATACACAGAGGTCTATGAACAACTAAACAGAATTTTACCCATAACACACTTCACAACTATAAAACATGTACAACTCATCTAACACTCATATAACCACAACATATGCATATTCAAACATCATATATCACAACAAGCAATCAAAAAGAGTAAAATAAAACCGCACACGATCCCTACCTCTAGGAATTGAATCGCGCTCTCTACTCGGCTCCGACCTTCTCTTTGCCTTTATTGGGCCTCTTGTCCACAGCTTCCATACACAAACCATTCAAAATACCAAAGTTACTCTTCTCTCTTACTTTAAATCAAAAACAGAAATAAGAGAAAAGAAGACCAATACTAACTAAATAGCATTACTTACCTTCTTAGGAGACCTAATCAAGCTCTACTAACCCCTCTCCAAACTAATCCAAATGAATCACTCAAAACATGTAAAGAAGAAGAAGAAGGAGCGAAAGAAAGAGCAGGGCAAAGGAAAAGAAAGAAACCAACGTGAAAGAAGATGAAAGAAACAACTAAGTCCAAGTCAATCCAAAAATTAACTATAGTAATAAATGCCATCTACCCAAATAATTACATCCTCATCCTCTTTTTAACTCTTAATCTCTCTTAACATAAGTTAATCTATTGCCACTTGTCACTTCCCTACAAAGCCATGTGTCATTCTCCTACAAAGTTACAAATTAAAAAGGCCAATTTAAATACCCTATCACCGGAGTGGTTCTGTCGCGCCTACGATGCTTGTCGCGCTCGCGACAGGACTCACACGCACAACACTAATCTTTTTTTTTTTAACAAAAATTCTGTCATTCTTCTAGGGCTATTTCGGGGTGTTACAAATCTCTCCTCGTTAAGAAATTTTGTCCTCGAAATTTCCCCCGCTATCGAACAACTAACTCAAACTATATACTGTATAAACTAATAGGAGGACTTACCAGAAGATCCAATCAACGCCTCCACATCTTCAGCCGTCATGGCAAATACACGTGGCTGATCCTCAGGGAATGGCCTCTCGACTGTTTCCGATGGTGGTCTTTCAGCTCTACCTGTAACACCCCCATACCCCCGGTAAGGAATATCGGGGCGCTACGCGGACACTTACGTATACTTGTACATTCATTAGCGGAAGCGATAGCATAAACACATTTAAAAGTAATTAAATACTACACTAGGGCCCACTTGCATTTCATATTAACTACATATACATTTACATGTTCATATTACATCAGTTTCCATTTAGCTTTACATATACATTTACATGTAACCACTACACTCTTTTATTACATAATGATGTTACTCAAAATGTAAAACTCTATCTCTAACTTATAAAAAGTTGTAACAAAACTCCTAGTGGCCTTGACCCGCAGATGTCCGCTCACTGATCCGAACCTGTAACCTACACGGAAATAAACATCCGTGCTAAGCGATAACGCTTAGTGGGGATGAAAATAATGCAAGGGACTTCTTTACGAAGTCACAAATAACTCATACGATCATATATCTCATGCATATAACTCTTATACATGTATAGGTAGCATGCTTGATTATAAAGTACTCTGAACTCACATATAAGTAACATTTACTCTTTCGCTGTCTCATGCACACTATAACTTGTACATCTCATTTATTCAAATATACGCTATCATGTGTTCACATGCGTGTAAACATATACTTGTATATAAGCTGTCATGTAATTAAACATTACTCTCATGTACTATAGCTTTATTCAAAGCAACACTATAATCATCTCAAGTTCACTGCACCACATTAATAAGACAAGCCTGAATTCCTTTCATGGTGGATACGAGTAACTCTGGATACTGTTTACAGTATCTTACATATGGAGAATTAACTCAAACTCTATGGAATACACGAGGTATTCCGAACTCTGGGCACAATTAAGGCCAACTCTAGCAGCTGCACTCTAGCCCTTTATAAGCATGCTTATCTATCCACTATAACGGTAATCAGGCTCAATACCAACTCACACACACTGTACACAGATATCAACTCATCAACTAATAATTCAACTGCATTTATCAAATTCAGAGGCATGTAATTCATATACAATCTTGTTCAACAACTAAAAACATGTAACATTTAAATTCCATGTATGCACTCTTATATAACATCTTCATATACATGTATTCAACTCATTGCATAAACATATTAATCATGCAAAGTAAGACAGAAGAAAATACTATCTTCAAAACAAGATGCAAAGAGGTTCACTGTCGCGATCGCGGCAAGAAGTCGCGCTCGCGACAGAAGCCAAGTTCATTGTCACTATCGCGACAAGAAGTCGCGCTCGCGACGGAAGGCAAGTCCACTGTCGCGATCGCGACAAGAGGTCGCGCTCGCGACAGAAGCTAGATTGTTTAAGAGCTCTCTATACTCTAATGCATTATATAACAATTCCTAAGTTCATACCTATTTACCATGTCATTTACTATACTTCCTATAACTATACATTGTTACTATATTAGTTCAATTACCATTTTTAATCACACTCATATGTATTTTTCCGTTAACAACTAGTTTGTAATCATTTAGGAGCCCGAATCATGTATAAAAAGTTAAGGGGAAAGACAAGGGGTTGACCCATGCCAACCATAGGCTCAAAATGAAGAAAAAAGTGCCTAATTTGTGATGTTCTGTCGCGAGGTCGCGACCACTGTCGCGCTCGCGACAGAGGCTCGCCTCAGGAGCCTCAGGAGCCCGCTTTTTACCCTGATCTTGTATCGTCTAAACCGACCTCTAAACGTCATTTTTAGGCAAAGTGTTCTTCTTAAAAATTGTTTTCGAGGATGTTATATTTCAAATGGGACAATATTCAGGTCATTTGGACATCTAGAACTCTAAATATGATTCAAACAATCTATGCTGTTCCAGTGAACCCGCCAGAACAGGGTCACCTACGTTCTAATTACTTTTCAGGATACCTAGAGCCAGAATTAGATCCAGCACTCTCTTAGACATTTTTAGATAAAACTATTATCTTTCAGATGCAATTAGAATCAACGCAATTGGAGTTCTATAACTCTACTTATGACAAATACAATACACAGGGGTCCGATGACAAATAAGCAGAATTTCGCAACATCAAACTCTATTATCAACACAAACACTCAAATGATCAAGTTACATGCTTATAAACATATATACACATGTCATAAGCACTGCAAGCAATCAAAATGAACAATAAACCAATATACACTAAAAGAATGATGGAGCTAATTAAAGCTCACCATATACATTTACATCATATCATAGTAACACATATCATTCAATCACATGCCAGGAAAATAAAATCGCACTCGATCCCTACCTCTAGGAACTCGATCACAGTTCTCTACTCGTTCCGTTCTTCTCTTTTCCTTTATCGACTCTTGCCTCCAACTTGCACCAAAACCACACACAAAGCACTTGGGGTTACTTTTCTTTTAACTTTAAATCAAAACAAAGAGAAAAAGGAGGTCAGATCGGAAAACAAATTAAACTAACCTTCTGAAGAGATCTAATCAAGTCTTATGATGCTCTCTATAAGCCACCTCAAATGGTTCTCTCAAAGAACTAAGCATGTGAAGAAGAAGAGGGACAAGAGAGAGGGCAAAGCAAGGTGGACGGCTAACTAAAGAAAAGAGAAAGAAAGAAAAAGAGTAGTGGCCAAAGCATGGAAATCCAACGGGAATAAGAACCAAAACAACTAGTCAACTCTCATCCAAATTCAATTACAATTATAAATGCCAACAAATCTCATTTAATGCCACTTACTTCCATTCAATGCCAACCACTCTCATTAATCTATTTCCATCCAAAAAGTCCCATGCCACATGTCACTCTCTCTTGTAGCCATGTGTCACTTCCCTACGATGCCACTTGGCACACTCCTACGATGCCACTTGTCAAACTCTTATGCCGCCACTTGTCACTCCTCTACTATGCCACTTGTCACTCTCTTATGCCGCCACTTGTTAATCTTCTACGATGCCACTTGTCACTCTTCTATGACACCATGTGTCAACTCACTACAACCCCAAGTCTCTTAGTCCCACTTATGCAAGCATCTCACGAGAGTGTTCTGTCGCGCTTGCGACGCTTGTCGCGCTCGCGACAGAGTGCTCACATCCACTCTAACCAGCTGTAGTTGGGAAACCGCTGGAGTGTTCTGTCGCGCCCGCGACACTTGTCGCGCTCGCGACAGAACTCTCACACACAACACCTACTTTTCCGAACAAAAACTCCGTAATTCTTCTAGGGCCATTTTGGGGTGTGACAAATCTCTCCCCCTTAAGAAATTTCGTCCTCGAAATTTCCCTGCTAATCACTTACACCATACAGCTATCAAATCGAACACACTTTACACTCTCCTTAATGCACTGCACTCTAATCCATATACTTCCTCTATGCATCTAGTACTGAATGTATGTCCTGTCAGCTTTTCTCAATGAAACGCATGAAATGATACTTTTTCACATACAAATGAGGGATGCGGAAGAAATGGTCATGTAATGATTTATGTATGCAAAATGATGCGAAAATGCAATGTAGGCTACTGTAATGCATTTTTCCCATCCCCATGTTTCACTATGCTCATGTCAAATGATTTCAAGAAGATAGCTGACAGGAATACAGAGCGTCACCTCGAACTCTTAACAATTCACATCTGGCACTGTCTCTTCTACGCTCTCACGCGAGTCGGACTCCGTCTATACTTTACACAAATGACATCTGCATTAGGCCACACTCTATAACTATACTCTATCACCTTCTAGTCCCGAACCAATTAACCTAGAGCTCTGATACCACTAAATGTAACACCCCCATACCCCCGGTAAGGAATATCGGGGCGCTACGCGGACACTTACGTATACTTGTACATTCATTAGCGGAAGCGATAGCATAAACACATTTAAAAGTAATTAAATACTACACTAGGGCCCACTTGCATTTCATATTAACTACATATACATTTACATGTTCATATTACATCAGTTTCCATTTAGCTTTACATATACATTTACATGTAACCACTACACTCTTTTATTACATAATTATGTTACTCAAAATGTAAAACTCTATCTCTAACTTATAAAAAGTTGTAACAAAACTCCTAGTGGCCTTGACCCGCAGATGTCCGCTCACTGATCCGAACCTGTAACCTACACGAAAATAAACATCCGTGCTAAGCGATAACGCTTAGTGGGGATGAAAATAATGCAAGGGACTTCTTTACGAAGTCACAAATAACTCATACGATCATATATCTCATGCATATAACTCTTATACATGTATAGGTAGCATGCTTGATTATAAAGTACTCTGAACTCACATATAAGTAACATTTACTCTTTCGCTGTCTCATGCACACTATAACTTGTACATCTCATTTATTCAAATATACGCTATCATGTGTTCACATGCGTGTAAACATATACTTGTATATAAGCTGTCATGTAATTAAACATTACTCTCATGTACTATAGCTTTATTCAAAGCAACACTATAATCATCTCAAGTTCACTGCACCACATTAATAAGACAAGCCTGAATTCCTTTCATGGTGGATACGGGTAACTCTGGATACTGTTTACAGTATCTTACATATGGAGAATTAACTCAAACTCTATGGAATACACGAGGTATTCCGAACTCTGGGCACAATTAAGGCCAACTCTAGCAGCTGCACTCTAGCCCTTTATAAGCATGCTTATCTATCCACTATAACGGTAATCAGGCTCAATACCAACTCACACACACTGTACACAGATATCAACTCATCAACTAATAATTCAACTGCATTTATCAAATTCAGAGGCATGTAATTCATATACAATCTTGTTCAACAACTAAAAACATGTAACATTTAAATTCCATGTATGCACTCTTATATAACATCTTCATATACATGTATTCAACTCATTGCATAAACATATTAATCATGCAAAGTAAGACAGAAGAAAACACTATCTTCAAAATAAGATGCAAAGAGGTTCACTGTCGCGATCGCGGCAAGAAGTCGCGCTCGCGACAGAAGCCAAGTTCATTGTCACTATCACGACAAGAAGTCGCGCTCGCGACGGAAGGCAAGTCCACTGTCGCGATCGCGACAAGAGGTCGCGCTCGCGACAGAAGCTAGATTGTTTAAGAGCTCTCTATACTCTAATGCATTATATAACAATTCCTAAGTTCATACCTATTTACCATGTCATTTACTATACTTCCTACAACTATACATTGTCACTATATTAGTTCAATTACCATTTTTAATCACACTCATATGTATTTTTCCGTTAACAACTAGTTTATAATCATTTAGGAGCCCGAATCATGTATAAAACGTTAAGAGGAAAGACAAGGGGTTGACCCATGCCAACCATAGGCTCAAAATGAAGAAAAAAGTGCCTAATTTGTGATGTTCTGTCGCGAGGTCGCGACCACTGTCGCGCTCGCGACAGAGGCTCGCCTCAGGAGCCTCAGGAGCCCGCTTTTTACCCTGATCTTGTATCGTCTAAACCGACCTCTAAAAGTCATTTTTAGGCAACGTGTTCTTCTTAACAATTGTTCTCTAGGATGTTATCTTTCAAATGGGACAATTTTCAGGTCATTTGGACATCTAGAACTCTAAATATGATTCAAACAATCTATGCTGTTCCAGTGAACCCGCCAGAACAGGGTCACCTACGTTCTAATTACTTTTCAGGATACCTAGAGCCAGAATTAGATCCAGCACTCTTTTAGACATTTTTAGACAAAACTATTATCTTTCAGATGCAATTAGAATCAACGCAATTGGAGTTCTATAACTCTACTTATGACAAATACAATACACAGGGGTCCGATGACAAATAAGCAGAATTTCGCAACATCAAACTCTATTATCAACACAAACACTCAAATGATCAAGTTACATGCTTATAAACATATATACACATGTCATAAGCACTGCAAGCAATCAAAATGAACAATAAACCAATATACACTAAAAGAACGATGGAGCTAATTAAAGCTCACCATATACATTTACATCATATCATAGTAACACATATCATTCAATCACATGCCAGGAAAATAAAATCGCACTCGATCCCTACCTCTAGGAACTCGATCACAGTTCTCTACTCGTTCCGTTCTTCTCTTTTCCTTTATCGACTCTCTTGCCTCCAACTTGCACCAAAACCACACACAAAGCACTTGGGGTTACTTTTCTTTTAACTTTAAATCAAAACAAAGAGAAAAAGGTGGTCAGATCGGAAAACAAATTAAACTAACCTTCTGAAGAGATCTAATCAAGTCTTATGATGCTCTCTATAAGCCACCTCAAATGGTTCTCTCAAAGAACTAAGTATGTGAAGAAGAAGAGGGACAAGAGAGAGGGCAAAGCAAGGTGGACGGCTAACTAAAGAAAAGAGAAAGAAAGAAAAAGAGTAGTGGCCAAAGCATGGAAATCCAACGGGAATAAGAACCAAAACAACTAGTCAACTCTCATCCAAATTCAATTACAATTATAAATGCCAACAAATCTCATTTAATGCCACTTACTTCCATTCAATGCCAACCACTCTAATTAATCCATTTCCATCCAAAAAGTCCCATGCCACATGTCACTCTCTCTTGTAGCCATGTGTCACTTCCCTACGATGCCACTTGGCACACTCCTACGATGCCACTTGTCAAACTCTTATGCCGCCACTTGTCACTCCTCTACTATGCCACTTGTCACTCTCATATGCCGCCACTTGTTAATCTTCTACGATGCCACTTGTCACTCTTCTATGACACCATGTGTCAACTCACTACAACCCCAAGTCTCTTGTCCCACTTATGCAAGCATCTCACGAGAGGGTTCTGTCGCACTTGCGACGCTTGTCGCGCTCGCGACAGAGTGCTCACATCCACTCTAACCAGCTGTAGTTGGGAAACCGCTGGAGTGTTCTGTCGCGCCCGCGACACTTGTCGCGCTCGCGACAGAACTCTCACACACAACACCTACTTTTTCGAACAAAAACTCCGTAATTCTTCTAGGGCCATTTTGGGGTGTGACACTACCTCATCCTCTTCCACTTCTAACATTCCCAGAAGCATTGCCTTTCTCTTTATTTACTTGTGATGCCATATTCTCTCTTGTTTTAGGACACTGAGCAAGGAAATGCTATGTACTACCGCATTTGAAGCAAGCTCCAGTGAGCTTTCTACATTCGCCCCAGTGACGTCTATTACAGTGCTCACATTCTGGGGCCATACTCCCTCTACTAGTAGGCGGTCTCACACTTCCAACCGAAGTTGGTACTTGTACAGATGCTTGTTCATCCTTTCCTCTTTTTACTGCTCTAGCTCCTCTACCAACTCCCTCATCTTCTCTTTGAAATCTTCTTTTCTGCTCTCTCTTTTGCTTTATCAACTCAGATTCCTCCATTTTCATCGCTGCCAACACCAATGGATAATAACCCACAGGTTGCAAAGCAACCATAGCGGCTAACGGTCCTCTTATGCTCTCTCTTAATCCATCTTCAAATTGCCTACATCTGAAGTCATCAGTTAACATACCCTTGGGTACATATTTACTCAAACGAGTAAACTCTTTATCATATTCTGCAACAATCATATTCCTCTGCTTAAAAGTTACAAATTCTTTCCACTTGGCATCTTTATACGCTTTGGTCACAAATTTCTCCTTGAACTCTCGAACAAAGAAATCCCAGGTTAACTCCATGGGTCTCTGAGGATTCTGCAACACCAACTTCCACCAGTCATATGCTGCACCCTGCAGCAATGACACGGCGCAAACTACTTTCTGGTTCTGAGGGCAACTGATCTCTTGTAAAATTCTTTCCATTTTCTCTAACCAGAATTCTGCTATCTCGGATTGATCCAGGGATGTTCCATGGAACTCTTCAGCTCCTCTCTTTCTTATCAAGTCCGAGGGAGTCCTTGGAGCTGTTAGTTTATCAAAAATCTGCACCAACCCTTGTATCAACTCCGGGTTGTCCTGAACAACTCTTGCTCTTTCCTCTCTATCTCGTGCTTGTACATGTGGATCCACTCGAATCGAATTCACACTGCCTGTAGTCTCTCCTACGTGCTCACTCGGGTCGGACTCCATCTAGACCCAACAAAACCAGCATCTGCATTAGGCCACATTCTAGACAACTCAAACATATACACTAGTACTATACTCTATCATCTTATAGTCCGAAACCAATTAACCTAGAGCTCTGATACCACTAAATGTAACACCCCCATACCCCCGGTAAGGAATATCGGGGCGCTACGCGAACATATACGTGTATCTATACATGCATTAGCGGAAGCGGTAACAATAAATTAGAAATAAGTTGGGCCTAAACAAAAAGAGCTCTTATAGCATATACAGATTGCATGTTCAAATATCAAATACTATGAACTCACGTGCATATATCATGTACTCTTTTACTTATTCATGTACACTACAACTTGTACATATCATTTGTTCAAATATACACTATCATGTGTCCATATTCATGTAAACACACTCATATAATCATACACTTGTATACAGAACTGTAATGTACTTAAAAATTACTCTCTTGTACTATAGCATTTATTCAGAACACTACTCTTTAAACATCTCAAATGCACTACATCACACTAACAAGACCAGCCTGAATTCCTTTCATGGTGGATACGGGTAACTCTGGATACTGTTTACAGTATCTTACATGTGGAGAATTAACTCAAAACTCTATGGAATACACGAGGTATTCCGAACTCTGGGCACAATTAAGGCCAATTCTAGCAGCTGCACTCTAGCCCTTTATAAGCATGCTTATCTATCCACTATAACGGTAATCAGGCTCAGATAAAACTCACAAACCGTACACAGATATCAACTCATTTACTTAATTCATGTATACATGTTATCACTTCATCGCATCAACATATAAATTAAGACAGAAGAAAATATATCTTAAAATAGAACAAGATGAGAAGGTTCACTGTCGCGATCACGACAAGGAGTCGCGCTCGCGATAGAAGCCAGGTTTACTGTCGCGATGGCGACAAGATATCGTGCTCGCGACAGAAGCCAGATTGCCAAGGGAAAAACTCTAGGTATATTATACCAAATGCATATACAATCTTTATTAGTTAAATTACAAATCTTTAACATATTCTAATGTATTTCCCCGTTGATAACTATTTTATAGTCATTTACTAACCCTAAACACGCATAATAAGCTAAGGGGAAGGGTAAGGGGTTCACCCATGGCAACTAGGAGCTCAAAAAGAATAAGAAAAAGCCTAAAATGAGTTGTTCTGTCGCGAGGTCGCGACATGTGTCGCGCTCGCGACTGAAGACTCGCATTTGGTGCCTCACGGCACCAGTTTTTACCCTAAATTTGAAACGCAAAAACCACCATCTAGACCACATTTCTAGGCAAAATGGTCTTCATAAGAATTGTTCATTAGGATGTTATCTTTCAAATAGGACAATTGTTAGGTCATTTGGACATCTAAAGCCTAATATATGACCTAAATAACATCTACTATTCTAGTGAACCCGCTAGAACAGGGTCACCTACGTTTTAACTACTTTTTGGGGTATGTAGATTCAGAATTAGCTCAAGCACCCTCTTAGACATTTTTAGCTACGGATCTTATGTTTTAGATGCAATTTGAATCAACTCAATTGAAATCTTGTAACTCGACTTATGTCAAATACAATACACAAAGGTCTATGAACAACTAAACAGAATTTTACCCATAAGACACTTCACGACTATAAAACATGTACAACTCATCTAACACTCATATAACCACAACATATGCATATTCAAACATCATATATCACAAAAAGCAATCAAAACGAGTAAAAGAAAACCGCACACGATCCCTACCTCTAGGAATTGAATCGTGCTCTCTACTCGGCTCCGACCTTCTCTTTGCCTTTATTGGGCCTCTTGTCCACAGCTTCCATACACAAACCATTCAAAATACCAAAGTTACTCTTCTCTCTTACTTTAAATCAAAAACAGAAATAAGATAAAAGAAGACCAATACTAACTAAATAGCATTACTTACCTTCTTAGGAGACCTAATCAAGCTCTACTAACCCCTCTCCTAGCTAATCCAAATGAATCACTCAAAACATGTAAAGAAGAAGAAGAAGGAACGAAAGAAAGAGCAGGGCAAAGGAAAAGAAAGAAACCAACGTGAAAGAAGAGGAAAGAAACAACTAAGTCCAAGTCAATCCAAAAATTAACTATAGTAATAAATGCCATCTACCCAAATAATTACATCCTCATCCTCTTTTTAACTCTTAATCTCTCTTAACATAAGTTAATCTATTGCCACTTGTCAGTTCCCTACAAAGCCATGTGTCATTCTCCTACAAAGTTACAAATTAAAAAGGCCAATTTAAATACCCTATCACCGGAGTGGTTCTATCGCGCCCACGATGCTTGTCGCGCTCGCGACAGGACTAACACGCACAACACTAATCTTTTTTTTTTAACAAAAATTCTGTCATTCTTCTAGGGCTATTTCGGGGTGTTACACAATGCATGTGGATCGGCCTCAGTAAGTGTATGTGCGGTAATGGATAATGATGAGGCAAGTTAAAGTGTATAAGAATCTGATCAGGAACTAGTGTATGCTTTGAATGTAATATTTTGCTATATGTTCCTTTGGTCTCAACTATTGGAGTATCATCGGCAGGTTGTCGTGTGTCTACGTTCCTGGCATGATATTTTATGTGATAGAGTCATGCAGTGGTAGTGTGGTGTTTGACGTCTTCCCTTGGGATCGGCTAGGGTGTGTGTTATGGCATGACAAATGTATGTTTAGATAGCTAATGTTCTTAGCATGATAGTTGGGTACGTTATTATATAAAAAATGGTGTTGCATGTGAATGGGTTTTCCGTTAATGCATGGGTACTTTGGCATGATAGTTGCATGTGTAATATCTCTTGTGACTGTGCACGGTAAGGTACTGATACTTGATACCTCGGTAAGTATATGGAGGCGAGTTTTCAAATGAATGCCTTTACTATGCAAGCCTAACTATATATGTGTTATGAATATCTGCATTTGCCATTTGCATGTGTTGAGTCTTGACGACCATTGTGAATGGTTGTCCATATTGCTTGTGTGTTTTCCCCACTAAGCATTATCTCTTAGCACTGGCTCTTTTCCTGTGCAGGTGGTAGGTTTGGTCCGGTTCGAGTCGCGCGTCTGTACGGTTGGCCACATAGGAGTTGGAAGTGTTTTGCTATTTTGTTCAGCTTCTATATTTTGGATTATGTAATTCTGTACTCGTTTGCATATGTAATATTTCAGATAATGTAATGTTAAAATTCTTATGTATTAAGTTATTCCTCGGTTTATTTATTCGCCTTATGCTTCCTTTGATTAAAGAGTCTGTGTGTGTGTGTGTGCTTGTGCTTATGCTTCCACTGAATGATTATATGTATGTATGTGAGTTAATGTATATCAGCTATTGTTTCTGTAAAATCTTAATTTTCGCTGTATCTAAATATGTTTTTATGTATGAATGTATGCTTCCGCTTAGTGCATGTGCGCATGTGTGTGAGTGAGCGTCGGTAGCGCACTCGCATCCTTCCAATGGGGACGTAGGGGGTGTTACAGAAAAAACTGTAGTTAGGGCTTTAGGCTTTTATAGGGGAGTGAAATAATAGGGTTTCAATGGTTTAAAATTCAAAAATTTTCAAATCCCGTGCTCTGCCGCGACCTTGCGACAGAGACGAATTTTCAAAATTTTTGCTTGCGAACCCATCGCGATCACACGATAAGATTTTTGCTCACCTCTCTGTCATATAATGGTTTTGCCCAAACTTGCATTTTCCCGTCGTGCGTTCCCTTCCAGGTGCGATCGCGACAGCAACTTACGCAAATAACTTCCTGCGCGACAGAGAAGAATTTTCAAAGAACAAAATTTTCTATTTTTCAAAACAACACTATAATAAAATAATTTGAATTCATCACTATCTAAGACACCCTGTGGAAACAAAAACAAACAATATTACTAATATATTAAAGAAAAAATCACACTAAAATCTAATTAACAACATACAACACAACTTAAAATTGCACTAAGTACAAAAATAAAAAGAAATGCAAGTAACTTTCAAACCATTTTTAAAGAGATATAGGAAACCTCTCTACTATGAAAAGTTTCCTCTAAATAGACGTTGCATCTTTGACCATTTGTTTTGAATAATTCACCATTACTATTCTTTAACTCCAAATACCCATAGTCAAAAACTTGGTTGACCTCAAAGGGTCCACTCCACCTAGATCTCAATTTTCCAAGAAATAATTTCAATCTAGAATTATATAATAGAACCTTATCCCCAATTTTGAAACTTTTTGTATCTAATATGAGCATCATGCCATTTTTTAGATCTTTTTTAGTAAATTTTAGCATTTTCATAAGAAAGTAGTCTTAACTCATCAAGCTCATTAAGTTGTAAACATCTCTTAACACTTGCATCTTTAATGTCATAATTCAAAGCTCTAATAGCCCAATATGCTCTATACTCTAACTCAACAGGCAAATGACAAGCTTTTCCATATACTAACCTATATTGTGTCATTCCAATAGGTGCTTTAAATGTTGTGCGATATGCCCATAATGCATCATCTAACTTGTTTACCCAATCCTTCCTAGAGCTAGAAACTGTTTTTTCTAAGATCCATTTTAGTTCCCTATTAGATACCTCTACTTGACCACTAATTTGTGGATGATATGGAGTAGCTACCCTATGATGCACACCATATTTATGCAATAAAGAATCAAAAGAGCGATCAATAAAATGCTTACCTCCATCACTTATGATGGCTCTTGACACTCCAAACCTTGAACAGATCTTCTTTAAGAATTTGAGCACCACCTTGGAAACATTAGTTGATGTTGCTGTGGCTTCAACCCATTTTGATACATAGTCAACACCAGCCAAAATGTAATTTTGACCAAATGATGTAGGAAAAGGACCTATGAAGTCTATCGCCCACACATCAAATATCTCTACTTCCAAGATATTGTTCAAAGGCATTTCATCTTTGTTCCCAATGTTACCAGCTCTTTGACACTTATCACAATGAGCTACAAAAACTCTAGCATCATGAAATAAAGTAAGCCAAAAGAAACCACATTCTAGCACACGAGAGGCAGTCTTAGTTCTACCATTATGACTAGAATATAAAGATGAATGACAATGTGTTAAAATGTTTGCATACTCACCCTCACTAACACATCCATGAATAATACCATCCCCACTTATCTTAAATAAATAAGGTTCTTCCCAAAGATAATTTTTGACATCACTAAAGAATTTTTTCCTTTGTTGCCATGTCAAATCGTTAGGTATAATTCCTGCAGCAAGAAAATTAGAAAAATTTGCAAACCAAGGACCATTTACTTGCTCTATAGACATAAGAGATTCATCCAGAAAGGATTCATTTATTTCATTGTTATCTCCTATAGGTCTTTCATCATTTTCTAACATTGACAAGTGATCAGCTACTAAATTTTTAGACCCTCTCTTGTCTCTAATTTCAAGGTCAAACTCTTACAATAAACGAACCTAATGAATTAATCTAGGCTTAGCATCTTTTTTAACAAATAAATACCTTAATGCAGCATGATCCGTATAGATGATTACTTTAGATCCTAATAAGTAAGACCTAAACTTATCACATGCAGAGACAACCACTAACATTTCTTTTTCAGTAGTTGTGTAATTAACTTAAGGTGATGACAATGTATAGCTAGCATAGTAAATCACATGCAAATTTTTACCTTGTCTTTGTCCAAATAGACATCCAACAGCAAGGTCACTTGCATCACACATAATTTAAAAAGGTAATTCCCAATTAGGAGAAGTAATTATAGGTGCACTTATAAGAGCATTCTTTAAGACAATAAAAGCTTGCATACATGCATGAGAAAATTCAAAAGGTACATCCTTAACTAACAAATTAGTTAAAGGTTTAGCAATTAAGGAAAAGTCCTTTATAAACCTTCTATAAAAACCAGCATGCCCCAAAAATGACCTTACACCCTTAAGTGTAGTTGGTGAAGGTAATTTCTCTATCAATTCTGTTTTAGCTCTATCTACCCCAATCCCTTTACTAGAAATTTTATGGCCTAGAATAATTCCTTCTTTAACCATAAAATGACACTTCTCCCAATTTAGTACCAAATTAGATTCTTCACATCTAGCCAATACCCTATCTAAATTATTTAAACATAGCTCAAATGAGTCCCCATACACAGAAAAGTCATCCATGAACACTTCCATAATGTCTTCTATCATATCCCTAAAAATGGAAGTCATGTACCTTTGAAAACTTACTGGTGCATTGCATAACCCAAATGGAATTTTTCGATAGGCAAAGGTCCCATATGACCAAGTAAAGGTGGTCTTTTCTTGGTCACTAAGATAGATAAAGATTTGGAAATATCCTGAATAACCATCTAAAAAGCAATAATGAGAATGGCCAGCTATCCTTTCTAATATTTGGTCAATGAATGGTAAAGGAAAATGATCATTTCTAGTAGCTGAATTTAATTTCCTACAGTTAATATACACCCTCTCCAACTAGTGGTGGTTCTAGTAGGAATCAATTCCCCAATCTCCTTTCTAACTACAGTCATACCCCCTTTCTTAGCTACACAATGAATAGAACTTACACAAGAACTATCCGAAATTGGATAAATAATCCCAGCATCTAATAGCTTAATGACTTCTTTCTTAACAACTTCTTTCATATTAGGATTTAGTCTTCTTTGTCTACCAGCTTTTGGTTGACATTTATCTACCATATTAATCCTATGCATTACTACATTAGGACTAATTCCTTTCCAATCAGAAATTTGCCAACCTATACTCTTTATCCTCTTTCTAACAACCTTTAACAATGAAGACTCTTGTGCACTTGTGAGTTTGTTAGAAATAATAATAGGTAAAGTATGATTTGGACCAAGAAATGCATACCTCAAATGACTAGGTAGCTCTTTCAATTCAATATTAGGAGGACTTACAATGGATGGTTGCAATGGAGCTTCATTTCTATTTAGAAGTTCAGGCCTTGAGCTCTCTTGCTCCACATCTTCATGGACTTCTTCTTCAAAATCAACCTCTTCTTGACCTGCATTTTCTAATACTTCCAAAAAATAAGCATCAATGACATCTACTTTCATGCACACATTCTTATCCATGGGATATTTTAAGGACTTATTCATTTGATATTGCACACTATCCTCCCCCACTCTTAAGATTAAAGTGCCCTCATAGACATCAACCAAAGCCCTACCAGTCCTCATAAAAGGTCTTCCTAAAATCAATGGACAATTCACATCATATGCAAAGTCTAAAATAACAAAATCAGCTAGTAGAATAAATTTATCAACTTTCACAAGCACATCTTCCACTATACCATAAGGTTTTTTAATAAATTGATAAGCCAATTGCAAAACCATAGAAGTAGGTTTAACATAGTCCAATCCTAATTTCTTAAAGATAGTCAAAGTCATAAGGTTTATACTAGCCCCAAAATCGCATAAACATTTAGGAAAATCAACATCCCCTAAAGTGCAAGGAATAGTAAAACTACCATTATCCTTAAGTTTAGTAGGCAAATTATTTGAAATTATTGAACTACATGCCTCAGTCAATACTATAGTAGATATATCCTCCCAACTTCTTTTCTTTGAAATTAAGTCTTTAAGGAATTTAGCATAGTTAGGAATTTGTGTAATGGCATCAATAAAATTTAAATTTATGTGTAAGTGCTTCAATTTATCAATAAAAGATTGGAATTGCTTATCTTGGTGTTACTGCTTCAAGCGTTGTGGAAAAGGAGAACGAGGTTGAAAAACTTGTGGAGTTTGGCTTTTGGTAATCCCTTCTGTCGAGCCCGCGATAGGTGTTGCGATCGTGATAGCAGGTGGATTGCAAGTCCTCACGCTCGCGAAAGGTAGTGCGCTTGCGATGTCTGCCTATCCCTCTTCTATTGCGCTCGTGATTGCTATCGCGCTCGCGACAGAAGGTTCATCCTTCTGAAATTTTTTCTGTTTTTCCTGCACATTCTCACCCACATTAGTAGAAACAAATTCATTGTTATAGGATTTACCTGACCTCAATTTGATGGGTTTAAGATGTTCTCTTGGATTCTCCTCCGTATTACTTGGTAAATTTCCTTGCATTCTTGAAGGTAAAGCCTTAGATATTTGCACTTCCAAGTTATGGGTGGATGTGGCTTGATTTTTAGTGATTTTGTCAAATTTTGTTTCTAGCCTCTTTTTGTTCTCTTCTTGTGAACTAAATTTTAGATTAATCCCCTCTAAGAACCTATCCATTTTTACCTCTAAAGCTCCAAACTTATCTTGAGGTTGTTGAAATCCTACACCCCTATTTTGGTTACCACTATTACCCCAAGAAAAATTAGGATGGTTTCTCCAACCAAGGTTATATGTGTTTGAGTATGGATTACCTCTTCCTTGCCCTTGGATAAAACTAACTTGCTCTTTAGAATTATTTATTGCCAAATTACATGCCTCACTTGTATGACCTTGTTGGCCACAAATAGTGCATACCTTTTGTGAACTACCCCCCATTCCTAAGCTACTAACTTTTTGAGTTAAAGCTTCTATTTGGGCTTGTAAGGCTACAATAGAATCTATGGCATGAACCCCCCTATTATTAGAATTATATTCCCTTACTCTTTTGGTGGGCCACATACAATTGTTCATAGCCATTTCCTCACGCAATTCAAAGGCAGCTTCTATTGTTTTCCTCATCAAAGAGCCACTAGCTGTAGCATCAATGGTACCTCTTGTGGTAGGATTCACTCCATTGTAAAAGGTTTGCATCAATAGCTCTCTTGGAAGGTTATAGTGAGGACACATTCTCTGCAATTCTTTAAATCTCTCCCATGCTTCATATAAAGATTCATTGTAATTTTGCACAAAAGTTTTGATATCTTTTATAATTTTTGCAGTTTTGGCTAGAGGAAAATATTTGATAAGAATGCTTGGGCCAATTGGTCCCAAGTGGGTATTGATCCTCTAGTTAATGAATTCAACCAAGCCTTGGCTTTATCCTTCAAAGTGAAAGGAAAAAGTCTAAACTTAATTGCATCATTAGAAACTCCATTAATTTTAAAAGTATCATATATCTCTAAGAAATTTGCCAAATGAGCATTAGGATCCTCATTTGGCAAACCATAAAACTGAATGCTATTTTGTATCATTTGCAAAAGAGAAGGTTTAATCTCAAATTGGTTAGCATTTACCGTAGGCCTTACCACACCTTGTTGAGCACCACTCAATGCGGGTGTAGCAAAATCCATCAACCTTGGTGGATTTTCCTCTTCAGCCATTATTGGTCTCTTATTCTTATTCTTCTTTTTATTTGATTTTCTGTTACTTGACAAATATCTCTCTATTTCATGATTCAAAGGTTCAAGCTCTTCTTGAGAACTTCTTGTACTAGGCATGAACTTATCAAATCCTGTATAAACAACACAAAACACAAATAAATCAATTAATCAAACGAACAAAATAAAATAAAATAAAATATTGTAATCCAAAATCATAAATCGAGTTTCACAATGGCAAAAAAAATAACATCATTCCCCGGCAACGACGCAAAAAACTTGTTAGCTTAATTCTATATGTGCCAATTCCGCAAGCATATGGTTTACCGAAATAGTACAAAAGATGTCAATCCCATGAGGAATGTGCTAATTATTACACACTATTACCATCCAATTTTAATCTTGTTTACAATGATCATTAATTTGTTGAGTGAAAGTGGAATAACTATGTCTAATCCTAATTAACCTAATTATAGATAATCGGAGAAGACAAAAGATCAATGATATAAAATAATAAATAGAACTTGAATTAATTATTCTTGATTGTAAATATATTCTTATCATGCAAGCCAAGTTGAATGAGATTCCAATTTACTCTTTCAACATAAATTAGAGTGCCTAAAATATGCATTTATAATTCTAACTCACAATTTTCATTAATGAACTAAAGTGTTATTCATGCAAATTTCAGGAATAATAAACAACCTATAACAATCATTTTAATATTATGATTTCTCAAATAATACTTCCATGATGAAATTCTATTAGATGTAAGTAAGAATTTATTCTTTCAATTAAATACTTACTTATAATGATCATGTATAAAAATACTAATAGAAAATTCTACAAGATAGAATAATTAAAGTGATATGAATAATAAAATATAACATTAAATAATCAAGTTCGTATGTTCATCATGAAATAATTTATAAAGAAAAAGTAAAGATGAGAAATAAAAAAGAGATCTTTTAACGCTTTTCCCTTCCACAAAGGATTTCTTCTTCCTTGCAAGTAATTTTCTCTTCAAAACATAGAAATCTAACTTTAAACTTTAATTAAAAATTGTACTTTCTACTTACAGAAATCTTAGTAAAAAATATTCAAATAAAACTATTCAACCTTTAAAATTACAGTTAAATCTACTATTTATAAAATTCCAAGAGATATGTTCCTTCAAGTGTCCCTTAGGAAGGTTGCAAAGCTTAGTGAAAAGTCATCTTTCTTCAAGGAAAATTTTGAATTAACATCAAACGGTCCTCTCTGTCGTGATTGTGACGGCTGTCGCGCTCACGACGAAACACGCCTTGATCTTTGTTCCACTTTCATCGCGCTGACTTCCCACCGCGCATTGTCACGACCTCGCGATGGTGGCCTTGCTCGCGACGCTGCACGCTGGCTTCCTTCCTCCCTCTCTTTGCTCTCTTCAAATGCGCGTCCTGTCGCGCTCGCGACATAACACTTTTCTCCTTTGGTTTCTTTCTTCCTTTCTTCTCTTCTTCTTAGCTTGGCGCTGCCAGTCGTGCTCGCGATGCTTGTGGAGCTCATTACAGAATGGTTCCTTCTTTGGCTCAATTCTGCTCCTTTTCTCTAATCTTCTCCATTTTCTCCATTTCTCCTACACACACAAAACTCAAACAAAAACATAAAACATACCTATTTCTAACACAATTAACTATACATAAACATTATTTTAAACCTAAAACATGGATTAAATATGAGATATTTAAACTCATATCAAGGGGCAGCCTTATATGCCCTAGGATTAAGATTTTGACATAGATTTGTATGATATGATTCACACCTCGGCTTCTCAGCAAGGCCATGCAGAGGTACCGAGTATCATCCCTCCACCACCATATGTTCAGCAGGTAGATACCCGGATTTAAAGGAGACATCACCCGTATAGCCGACCTGGACAGCTAGAGGCATCTATGTCCACCGCTCCTCCACCATCAGATCCCAGAGTGAAGCCAATCCATGCTAGCATGCAGGTGCCTTATCCATATATGCAGTAGGAGATCATCTTAGCTATCACTTCTGCTCCTACTACTATGGACCGGCATATGGAGGAGAGAGCTAGGATGTTAGACGAGTGTCTTGATAGACAGGAGCAGCTCAAAGAGGGTTTGAGGTAGGCTTGGGGAGTAACACCCCCATACCCCAGGGAAGCAATATCGGGGCATTACAAGCCAAATACACGCACATGATACGCAAAGGCGAAAGCGATAACAATAAATAAATATAAGAACATTCTTTTGGGCCAAACATGTACTAGTAATAAAAATAATATACATATTACAAAATAGTCTTCTGTACATAATCATTACCGATAACATTTACATACAAACACTATACTTTCTATTTACAATAATGATGTTACTCAAAACATCAGAAATTCTATCTAAAATGTCTTCATCAAGCTCCTAGTGGCTATGACCTGCAGATGCAAACTCTCTAATCGCATCCTGAAAACCTACACAGAAAAATACCCTTGCTAAGCGATAGCGCTTAGTGGGGATAAATAGAAGCAAAAGACTTCAAACGAAGTCACAAATATATCACATGCATATCAATAGTCATACCATTTACAAATAACCATATACACAACCTTATAATAGATAACATTCACTCTAATCAACCCATTCATGTACAAAAATCCAAATATGGCACTCGATGTCGGTAACAATTTATACTATATTCATATACATATACAAGTTTCTATTTCATCTCTTGTACACTACAATATATATATATATATAAATATATATATATATATATATATATATATATATATATATATATATATATATATATATATATTTATATATATATATATATATATATATTAGCCTGAACTCTCAACAATGGTGGATACGGGCATATTAAAAAATGGAAGACCGAAGTCTCAAAATATTCTCTCTATCTATATTAGAATGACTATCTCGGAGGTCGGTCGCTTGGATAAAATGGGGCCGTCATGGGCAGCTGCACTCGATATCCCTTTATAAGCATGCTTATCTATCCACTACTATAACCGTTAAGGCTCAACATAAAGACTCTACAAATAGAATCATATATATTGCATGTATTCTAATTTTCATTCTAAAACACTATACACTATTTACATATTAACCGAGCAAACCATGTGCATACATATACCCTATGCATATACTCACATGTAGCAATATAATATCAATGAATCTTTGCACTCTACATTACTAATTAATCAAATGCACAATCCATTTTACATGTCCATAGACTTCACATATTATGATTCAATCATACTATATCATATGCACTACAATCACTCAAGCATTATATTGTGCCTCAATCATATATGATCAATATCACATGCCATGTCTTGTTCAACAATTAAAAAGCATATATACATTTAATTCCATTATTAAACTCTTATGCCAAGCTTTAATTACCTATAATTTCCATTAACAATGACTCATATACTCATCTTATAAGGTTAGATATAGTTGGATAAGCTATAGGAACTTACAATGAAGTTCGGGTGCAATTCGGGAAGAAAAATACTCAAAATATGTAAAATAGGGGATGGTCACGGTGGCAACCACTTGGTTATGACTGTGAGGTCCAAGAATATTCAATTCTGCCTTGTCTCGACATTGGTCATGGTGGTAACCACTTGGTTGTGACCGTGACATACCAAAAATAGCAAAACAGAAGCAAAAACTTAGGACTGCTTCACTACTCTATTTTTTACAGCCTAAACCAATGTCTAAACCTCATTTTTAGGCAAAAATCTCTCTTAATAATTATCCCCTAGGATGTTAAGAATCAAATGGAATAAGTTTCAGGTTAATTGGACATCTATAACATCAGATATGATCTAAATAATCTGAATTGGTCAAGTGAACCGGCCAAGGTAGAAACACCTCTATTTTGGCCAATTTTCGGGGTCTTAGAGCCAGATTTTTCTCAAGGTCATTTATGAGACTTCTATAGGCATCGAAGTCATGGTTCTAATGGCTCAATAATCACTAAATTTAGAGGTTTAAAACTCTACTTATGGCAAAAACATTACACGGAGGTCAGATAAAAAATGAATAGAATTCCCCAAAATCATACCTTTCACACAAAAACTATCTGGAAATCACCTAACACCACCCAAACTCATGCAAAATGATCAAATTACATAATCATAAACATATATAAATACATATAACATAAGAATACTGTAAGAAATCAAAATGAACAAAGTCAAAATAGCACACGATCCCAACCTTTCGGTAGCTCAATCACTGCTCTCTATTCGATTCTGACCATATCCTTACCTTTACTCAACTTCTTGTCCACAACTTCAACAAATCATATAGAAAACACTTGATTTAAAGCTCTTTTCATTTTAAATCAAAACAAAACCCAGAAGAAGAAGACTAATACTAATAGAAATAAAACCACTTACCTCTTCTCAAGAATCCAACTCTACCCTTTTGACTCTCTCTTCAAACCAATCCAAGAGGTTCACTCAAAGGACAAAGCAAATGAAGAAGAAAAGGAAAAGAAATGGCAAAGCAAAGGAGCACGGGAAAATCCAAAAGCAAAGAAACAAAAGTAGAATTATAAGCCAAAAGTAAAATTGAAAGAAGTAAGAGGAAGGGAGTGGCCAGTCAACCCAAAGAAAGCCAAATCCTCTCACTAATGCCCACCAAATTTCATAAATTCCACTTACCCAAATTAATTACATGTATATCTCTTAAACAAATACATGTATTTAGATAAAGCAAAATAAATAAATCTCTTGCCAAGTGTTACACTCTCAAGATGCCATGTGTCATTCTCCTACAATGCCACTTGTTAAAATCCGACAAAATATCATCAAAACTAATAGGGTCCAAAATGGGTGTTACATTGAGTGCTTCACAGGCAGTTGCAGCTCAAAGGATTGATGAGGCCATCCAACTTATTGATGAGTCTGTCACCTCTCTCAGATTCTAGGTTGCGATTTTGGAGACCTATATACCTGGGATATCTAGGATTGTGAGAGAGCTACGTGAGGAGATGGAAGACCGGCTTACTTAGATTAGGGATGCCTCTAGACATTAGAGCTCAGAGCAAACATAGGCTTTTATAGAGCTGGCGAGAATGGTTAGTGAGTTCATGGATTTCTTGAGGACTTGTGCACAACCTTTTCAAGAAAGGTATGGCCGGATTCAGTTCCAGCATCCTCCATGAGCAGAGCGTCCTGCAGCGCCTCGATCTCCCTTGGTGGATATTACTCATCAACCGCTAGCTTCCAGAGCTGGGCCCTCAACCTTTAGAGACCAGCCCTCTTCCTCCAGAGCCAGGCCATCATCCACTAGAGTAGGGCCATCGACGTCCAGTGCCCAGCCGATCCATGTCTCTGACAGTGATCAGGATCCAGATGAGCCATCAGATTATTCTTTTTCCTATTGCATGTTCAGGGAAACTTGCATATAGATATTTTTTTTATATACAAACTTTTCTTTATTTAATCATATTTTTATGTTTTATTCAAATTTTTACTATGCTATAAAAGCACGTAACTTAAAAAAAAGGATAAAATCATAAAAATCATAAATAATAAAAAAGAGATAAACAAATAAGACATTAAATTTATGTTTTAAAAGATCCAGTTAATACAATAGATTAAGAAAAATCTCTGAAATTATAGGGATTACATTCCAACAATCTATATAATGACTCAAGGGTGAAACTCACCATAGACGCTCAGTGGCACTAATGATAAGCCACATCGAAGAAAGTCTACCAAAACATTCATTGGCGACAATCATATGCCAATAACCCAATGGCAACAAGCATATCCTGAAGTCTCGAGGGTGACAATCATATGCCAGAGAGACCAACTGTAGTCTACAGAATGATGCAATTGTGACAATCATATGTGAATATTTCGACGGCGACAATCATATGCCGATGTTTTGATGGCAATAATCATATGTCAGATAGATCAACTGCAGTTTTCATGATATCCCGACAGGGACAATCATATGCCAAAAGGATCAACCATAGTCATTAGAAATAATCATATGCCAATAACTCAATGGCAAAAATCATATGCCAAAGTCTTGATGGCAACAATCATATGTCAGACAGACCAACTGCAGTCTACAGAATAATGCAATGGAGACAATGATATGCCAGTGTTTCAATGGCGATAATCATATGCCGATGTCCTTATGGCGATAATCATATGCCGGATAGATCAGCTATAGTCTTCATGATATCCTGATCGCGATAATCATATGCCAGAAGGATCAACCACAGCCATTGCCGATAATCATATCCCAATAACTCAATGGCAACAATAATATGCATCTCGATGGCGATAATCACAAGCAAGATAGACTAACTGCTATCTACAAAATGATGTAAAGGTGACAATTATATGCCAATATTTTGAAGGTGACAATCATATGCCCATGTCTTGATGGTAATAATCATATGCTAGATAGATCAGCTATAGTCTTCAGATATCCCAATGGCGACAATCATATGCTAGATTGATCAAACACACTCTTCAGAGCGACTCAGCGGTGACAAATATATGCCAATGTCTTGATGGCGACAATCATATGCCGAAAAGATTAAACGAAGTCTTTCGGAATGACTCAGTGGAAACAATCATAAGCCACAATCTTCAACCTTCAATCATCCCAGTAAAAAGGTAAGGACTGCCTCAAGTACGTGCTTCTTTCCTTTTCTCTGATTTTTGGCTCATCTAGATACTAGTGCACTAGTCTCCCAAAAATTAGGGCCAACTGTAGACACAGAGTCCTCAGTCAGTCCAAATTAGAGTTACATAATGAGGACACCGATACCTATTTCATAGGGAGAAGGTAAAGGCTGTAGGTTTCCACCTATGAATTTCACAAGTTTCGAAGCTTATTTATGACCAAAAATCCTTTTCTTTTAAAATGAGTGCTTTTCGGCTAAAAATTGATTTTTCTTTGACCGATGCACGTCCCTCAAGTGATGGACGCCTGTCGGTCTAAGCAAAGGCATGCCCACCTCTTGTGATGGAAGGACCACGCAAAACATACGATTATGGTGACCAATGCCCATCTCATGAGGGATAGCCGGCCCTCGCGTGAGAGGTGCCCTAACCTCTAGAGAGACGGGCTATAAAGAGATGGGCATTTTCTGATTTTTAATTTCTTACCGATGGACACCCATCCCTCATTCGAGGAGCAGTCTGCTATCCAGGAGCAGTCTCAGACGGTGGAGCGCCTATCCCGAGAGCAGGCAGGCTACATAGAGCATGCAGCGAGGGAGCAGACTCGGGCCATGGATGCCCTTAGAGATGAGCAGACTCGGGTTCTGGAGGCCTTCAGAGGAGAGCAGATGAGGCTAGTTGAGCAGATTGCTCAGGGGCAGAGGGAGTTGAGGCAGCAGCTCGCTCATGATGTGAGGACGTAGCAGGACCAGGCATCTCAGAGGGTTGACATGACCCTTCAGATGATTGATGAGTCACTGGACTCTCTGAGATCCCGCGTCCAGGCGATAAAGGGGATTCTCCCTCCTCTTTCCCTGACCATGAGAGAGTTCAGGGAGCAGACGGAGCAGAGCTTGGAGCGTAGGAGGACGGCCGCCGTTGAGCAGACCACTCAGCTGAGCCAAGCCTTCAAGAAGTTGGGGGACAAGATCTCTGAGACCTTAGGGTATTTGGGCACTTGTACCCAGCCCTTCTTAGACGGCTATGCTCAGGTTCAGTTCAGGCGAGCCCATGATCACGAGGCAGGACCCTCTGCAGCTCCGCCACCACCTCAGGCCCGCCCACCTCCGCCAGGGACCGTGCATATCTCGGATGATGAGGATCCCGATGAGCCTTCAGACTACACACCTCTCTGAGCTTCAGGGAGTTGTTTTTGTATCTCTTGTATTTTGTATATGCATTGTACAAAAATGACATTTTTAGTGGAAAAACTTGTGCTTCATTATTTGCGTGTTTTTTTCTTTTCTTTTCGATTAATTGCTTAAATAACACCACAGGAAGTGTATATTCTCCTATTTTACTCATGTGTCGATAAAAATGACAATGAAAAATTAATAATAACATGAAACAAAGACAAACAACAAAAGGATAATAATCAATAGCAGGTCAAAAGATGACCTTTCAAACATGAATTAACAAAATCTTTTATCTCACAGGTACAAAGGAATACCAACCTGAGCACGGACATCGATTAAAGAGGTCTCCTTCGAAACAAGGAAACCAGCGGAGTTTTCACACTCCAAGATCGAAGCTGCAGTTGAGGAAACACTGCTCTTCACCCCGAAGCTGCGGTTGAAGAAACACCGCTCTTCATCAGATCGAAGCTGCAGTTGAGGAAACACTGCTCTTCACCCCGAAGCTGCGGTTGAAGAAACACCGCTCTTCATCAGATCGAAGCTGCAGTTGAGGAAACACTGCTCTTCACCTCGAAGCTGCGGTTGAAGAAACACCGCTCTTCATCAGATCGAAGCTGCAGTTGAGGAAACACTGCTCTTCACCCCGAAGCTGCGGTTGAAGAAACACCGCTCTTCATCAGATCGAAGCTGCAGTTGAGGAAACACTGCTCTTCATCCCGAAGTTGCGGTTAGGGAAACACTGCTCTTCACTAGATCGAGGTTGAAGCCAAAGCTTGCTGCATCTCACCACGCCCTACAGATTGAGATGAGGTCTAACCGGCAAAAGGCACGGAAGGTGAAAAGCCGTCGAAGGTACGCTTTCTTTCCAACCTTTCTTTGAGTTTTGGCTTATCTAGGCGCTTGTGCGCTAGTTTCCCCAAAACTGGGGGCAACTGTAAGCACCGTGTCCTGGAGCGGTCCGGATCGGAGGTTACCCTATGATGAAATCAATGTCAAAGGCCTGTACGGGAGGCTGAAGTTGGGGGTTTTAGTCCCGCGTTCCATGAGAAATGAGGTTTTTCTACACTTCAGGGGCAGAGGGGGAGAAAACGGGAGTTTTCCGAGTCAAAAAGGTTTTTTGTCCTCCACAGATGGCCAGCCCGTCTATGGAGGTAGCCCGTCGCTTCGAGTCACCGACGGCTCAGGGTATTTTCCGACGCCCGTCGGAAAGTCACCGCCCCTGTCAGGAGCAGCCTGGTTTCCCGGAGCACGCAACCGTTCCGACGCCCGTCGGTGGATGTGGCAGGGCCGTCGGAAGTGTCCTTGTGTCAGTAGGATTCTTCCGACGCCCGCCCCTACGCACCGACGCCCGTCGGTCGTGTCTGGCTATATAAGGTCCGGATTTTCACTTCAAAAGGGTTGGAAAATTTTTCAGAAGAGGAAACTCTGCCAAAATTCGAGCACGTTTTCTCTCTTTTCCAAAAACACACATTTTCCAAAGAACTTTACTTAATCAAGGATCAGATCAATCAAAGGAACTAAAAAGCTAATTAGTTTTCTTTAGATTTTGACTCCTAAATCGATTTTCTAAAGGATCGGAGGTGAAATAGCTCATTTTATCTCTCTAATCTTTCATTCTCTTACTTCTCGTGGAACGCGCGGGGATCTAACCGACACCAAAATCTTACCCAAAGCGACTATCTGAGGGTAAATATTCCGGATTCTCTCTCCATTTTCATCTCTATTTAATTATTTATCATTTATTTATTCATTCTGTGAAATTTTTGAATACCTGTCATTACTTTTCTTCATTTTGACTCCCTCATCTCCTTCTTGGATAAAACTTGTTTTTTTGATCTCAAAAGTCCCTTTTCTCCTTTCTGTTTTTCCGGAGACAGAGGTGACCGACGGGTCATCTTTATGACCGACGCCCTTCGGTCACCCACCTACAGACGTCCCTTCTTGAGTGACAAACGGGCATATCGAATAACCAAACCGACGCCCGTCGGTCAACCAGGAAAGGCCGTCGGTGGGTTCTGCCTCCATTTTTTTGATCATCTTTCATCTCTATTCAGTCTCTTCGATTTCTTATGTGTTAATTTTATGAATGTTAACATCTCTTAACTTTCTGTGAGTGTATATTGGTCCTCTTGGATAATTCCGAGCTTGAGCGGCTGCCTACTATGCGTGGGGGATTTCGTCCGGTTTAGTTTTCTTAAACCTCTTGATTTATTTCTCTCGCTTTTTCATTCATTGATTATTTTATGTATATGGATAAGCTCTTTTTATCCTGTTAAATGTAAAAATAGACCCACGATTTGTACTTAAATAAAAATAGACCCACGATTAGTCTTTTTTGGGTGTTCATAGAATAGAATTTCGTCTAGGATTGTGTTGTCCTGATGCAAATATTTTATGTTTTGTTGTTAGATGGAGTCTGCGACTTGGTCCCTCGACAGGTCGGCCGAGAGTGCTAATCCCCAAGAGCAAGATCCATCTATGTCTGATCCTGCTCAACCAGCTAGGGTGCAACCTGATGCTCCAGCCATGCCTTTTGAGGCTATGCTAAAGATATCCAAGATATGGCTCGAGTCTTAGAGAGGGTGACGACCATGAGAGCTCTGATTGAGAGTGTAGGGAAGTCTGGAGCCGAAGATTTTTATGGGACTAGCTTGGATGAATCTGACAAGGAAGAACTTTAGATTGAGAAAGTGAAGAGAGTGCTAGAAGAGATTCGTTATCCTATAGATAGGAAAGTGGAGTGTGCATGTGGCGCCCCAATACCCATTGGAAGGATATTAGGTTGCCACAACGCATACACATACAGAACACTCATGCGGAAGCCAAAATAAAATCATACAATCACAAGCAGCGGAAAAATGGTCTTTGATATAACCGAAACATGCCAAAAAGTAAACTCTCATATTCAAAATGAAACTATTCTTTTACATTATAACATTTACTTTACATTTATATACCGTATACAAAGTACACTTTTCCTTACTATATACATGTCCTATACAAAAGTCGCTTTTCATTTACATATGCCAAGCTATACCAAAAACTCTAGAACATGTATACAAAACTATGCCGTATACAAAACTCCATCTTATACACCTAGTGGCCTTGACCTTGCAGATGTGTAACCCTCCGAACCTCTAAACCTACATGGGAAAACACCCGTGCTAAGCGAAATCGCTTAGAAGGGATATCACATATAATAAAGACTTCTATCGAAGTCACACGCATCGTTTAGTCAACATTAATGTCAAGCATAAGCATTTATATTCATATAGCAATTATGCAACTTCTAGCATTCACCTATAGCATCATGTACATATAGACACATACATATATCATTTCATATACATGTCATTCATGATATCATAACTTTACCTTTCATATACTATCATTTATACATCTAGACATTTAGCTTATACATAACATTTCTTATGCATGTAACAACATCTCTTGTACATATAACAATAATTCATATGCTTTTACATTTTCCATTTAGCCCAATGTCATAACATAAGTGGATACGGGTACATGTAGATACCAAGTAATGGCATCAAAACATCTAGAGACCATAGTCTCAAGCCATCTAGAGACCGTAATCCCAAACATCTAGATACTTTAAATATCAACATATGGACATCCGTCGATGCCAAACATATAGACACCCGTCAGTGCCAAACATCTAGCAGCTGCAAATCATCAATCCCTTTATAGGAATGCCTATCTATCCACTTGTATGAGCATCTAAGGCTTATAACCATTATCCCATATCAAAACATGTATGGTCATTCATATGCATTTATTTAAACCCAAGCTAGTCATGTAATCTACTTCATATCTTACTATACATACATATATGTCATTCTAAACTCATTCACATGTAACTCTATATGAAAAACATTGCATACATGGTTCACCATGCTCAAGATATTTAAAATATATGCTTGTTAATACGCATCATCATTCATGATTTATCATACTTAATTTACACATGGATATACTCATATATATGCATTAGCACATTCATGGTTATACGCATTCACATTTACACTTATTCACCTTCACATTCTTGTTGTACGCATTTGTAACACCCCCATACCCCTAGTAAGGAATATCGGGGCGCTACGCGGACACTTACGTATACATGTACATGCATTAGCGGAAGCGAAAGCATAAACACATCCATTTAAAAGTAATTAAATAGTACACTAGGGCCAACTTGCATTTCATATTAACCACATATACATTTACATGTTCATATTACATCTGTTTTCATTTAGCTTTACATATACATTTACATGTACCCTTACTTGTAATTTTTTGACTTATATTACATAATGATGTTACTCAAAATGTAAAACTCTATTTCTAACTTGTAAAAAGATATGACAAAACTCCTAGTGGCCTTGACCCGCAGATGCCCGCTCACTGCTCCGAACCTGTAACCTACACAGAAATAAACATCCGTGCTAAGCGATAATGCTTAGTGGGGATGAAAATACTACAAAGGACTTCTTTACGAAGTCACAGATAAATCACACAATCATATATCTCATGCATATAACTCTTATACGTATATAGGTTGCATGCTTAAATATCAAATACTCTTAACTCACATATAAATAACATCTACTCTTTCACTAATTCAAGTACACTACATCTTGTACACCTCATTTATTCAAATGAACATTATCATGTAACCACATTCATGTCAATACACTCATGTAATCATGTACTTGTATACAGAACTGTAATGTACTTAAACATTACTTTCATGTACTATAACACTTATTCAAAACAATACTCTGAATCGTCTCCAGCTCACTACACAACATTAATAAGACAAGCCTGAATTTCCTTTCATGGTGGATACGGGTAACTCTGGATACTGTTTACAGTATCTTACATGTGGAGAATTAACTCAAACTCTATGAAATACACGAGATATTCCGAACTCTGGGCACAATTAAGGCCAACATGTAGCAGCTGCACTCTAGCCCTTTATAAGCAGGCTTATCTATCCACTATAACGGTAATCAGGCTCAATAATAACTCAATTATACGCTACTCTGATGCCAAAGCATAGATTATAACTCAAGTGCACTCATCAACTTCAAAGGCATTTAATTCATACACAATCTTTATTAATCATGTTCAACAACTAAAAGCATGTAACATTTAAATTCCATGTATAAACTCTTATATCACATCATCATATACAAGCACTCATAAGTTCACACATTTTTATCATTCCATTTACTATCTTTCATACAATTGTACATTGTTACTTTATTAGTTAAATTACAAATCTTAAACATACTCAAATGCATTTCCCCGTTGATAACTACTTTATAGTCATTTGCTAACTCTAAACATTCATAATAAGCTAAGGGGAAGGGTAAGGGGTTGACCCATGGAAAATAGGAGCTCAAAAAGAAGAAGAAAAAGCCTAAAATGAGTTGTTTTGTCGCGAGGTCGCGATAGAGGCTCGCCTATGGTGCCTCACGGCACTGCTTTTTACCCTAAACTTGCATCGCCAAAATCACCATTTAGACCATATTTTTAGGAAAAGTGGTCTTCATAAAAATTGTTCCCTAGGATGTTACCTTTCAAATGGGACAATTTACAGGTCATTTTGATATTAAAACCGTAAGATATGATCTAAACAACCTATACTGTTCAAATAACCCGACCCAAATAGGGACACTATGGTTTTAGCAAATTTTCAGGGTCTTAGAGCAAGATTCTGCTCAAGGCCATTTCTGTGACTTTTAATGATATTGAAGTCATGGTTCTATTGGTTGAACAATCACTCAATTCAGAAGTATATAACTATACATATGACAAAAACTCTTCATAGAGGTCAAATGAAAAATAAGCAGAATTTCACAAAATCAAACTCTATCATCAACACACACACTCAAATGAACAAGTTACATACTTATAAACATATATACACATGTCATGAGCACTACAAGCAATCAAAATGAACATCTTGAGCTAATTAAAACTCAACAAGCATCTCTTTATTTCCACATGTATTTGTTCAAGCATTTTTCATGTAAACACATGCAAAATTAACACAATCACACTCGATCCCTACCTCTAGGAAGCTCGAACTAAGCTCTCTATTCAGCTCCAACCCCTTTCCTTTACTTTGTCCCATTTCTTGTTCATAACTTCCACAAATCACATAGAAAACATTTTGAGTTAGACTTTTTTTCTCACTTTAAATTAAAAACAGAAAGAAAAAGGAAGTTAGATCGGAAAACTAACTAAACTTACCCTTTTCAATGATCAACTCTAGTTTTCTCAACTCTCTCTTTAACTAATCAAAGAGGCTCGCTCAAAGAGCAAGGCAATTTGAGAAGGAAAGGAGCAAAAGCAAAATAAGAGAGAGAGAGAGGACGGCAAAAGACCAAAGAAAAAGAAAAGAAAAGCAAAAACCCAAGGCCACAAGGAAACCAACGGGAATAAGAACCAAAACAACGAGTCAACCCTCATCCAAATTCAATTACCATTATAAATGCCAACAAATCTCACTTAATGTCACTTACCCTTCATTAATCCATCTCAATCTAAAAGTCCCATGCCACATGTCACTCTCTCTTGTAGCCATGTGTCACTCCCCTACAATGACACTTGGCACACTCCTACAATCCCACTTGTCAAACTCTTATGCCGCCTCTTGTCACTCTTCTACGATGACACTTGTCACTCTTCTATGATGACACTTGTCACTCTTCTATGATGACACTTGTCACTCTTCTATGATACCATGTGTCAACTCCCTACAACTCCAAGTCTCTTAGTCCCATTTATGCACACATCTCGCGAGAGGGCTCTGTCGCGCTCGCGACACTTCTCGCGCTCGCGACAGAACGCTCACGCCCGCACCAACCAGCTGAAGTTCGGAAACTGCTGGAGGGCTCTGTCGCGCTCGCGACACTGTTCGCGCTCGCGACATAACTCTCGCACCTAAACTTACATTTTTCGAACAAAACTCTGTAATTATTCTAGGGCCACTTTGGGGTGTGACAAATCTCTCCCCCTTAAGAAATTTCATCCTCGAAATTTCCCCGCTAATCATTCGTAGCTAAATCTTTAAACAGATCTCTAAATCGCTATCACTTATACCATACAGCTATCAAATCGTACATACTTCACACTTTCCTTAACGCACTGCACTCAAATCCATACTTCTTCTATGCATCTAGCACTGAATGTATATCCTGTCAGCTTTTCTCAATGAAATGCATGCAATGATACGTTTTCACATACAAATGAGGGATGCAGATGGAATGGTCATGTAATGATTTATGTATGCAAAATGATGCGAAAATGCAATGTAAGCTACTGTCATGCACTTTTCCCATCCCCATGATTCACTATGCTCATGTCAAATGATTTCAAGAAGATAGCTGACAGGAATACAGAGTGTCACCTCAAACTCTTACCCATTCACATCTGCCGCTGCCTCGTCTACGCTCTCACGCGAGTCGGACTCCATCTATACTTTACACAAACGACATCTGCATTAGGCCACAACTCTAGACAAACTATGACATTTAATCTATACTCTCCATCTTATAGACCATAATCTCTAACCTAGGCTCTGATACCACTAAATGTAACACCCGCATACCCCCGGTAAGGAATATCGGGGCGCTACGCGGACACTTACGTATACATGTACATGAATTAGCGGAAGCGATAGCATAAACACATCCATTTAAAAGTAATTAAATACTACACTAGGGCCCACTTGCATTTCATATTAACTACATATACATTTACATTTTCATATTACATCTGTTTTCATTTAGCTTTACATATACATTTACATGTTACCTTACTTGTGATTTTTCTACTTATATTACATAATGATGTTACTCAAAATGTAAAACTCCATTTCTAACTTGTAAAAAGATATGACAAAACTCCTAGTGGCCTTGACCTGCAGATGCCCGCTCACTGCTCTGAACCTGTAACATACACGGATAACGCTTAGTGGGGATGAAAATACTACAAAGGACTTCTTTACGAAGTCACAAATAAATCACACAATCATATATCTCATGCATATAACTCTTATACGTATATAGGTTGCATGCTTAAATATCAAATACTCTGAACTCACATATAAATAACATCTACACTTTCACTAATTCAAGTACACTACATCTCGTACATCTCATTTATTCAAATATACATTATCATGTAACCACATTCATGTCAATACACTCATGTAATCATGTACTTGTATACAGAACTGTAATGTACTTAAACATTACTTTAATGTACTATAACACTTATTCAAAACAATACTCTGAATCGTCTCCAGCTCACTACACAACATTAATAAGACAAGCCTGAATTTCCTTTCTTGGTGGATACTGGTAACTCTGGATACTGTTTATAGTATCTTACATGTGGAGAATTAACTCAAACTCTATGGAATACACGAGATATTCCGAACTCTGGGCACAATTAAGGCCAACATGTAGCAACTGCACTCTAGCCCTTTATAAGCATGCTTATCTATCCACTATAACGGTAATCAGGCTCAATAACAACTCAATTATACGCTACTCTGATGCCAAAGCATAGATTATAACTCAAGTGCACTCTTCAACTTCAAAGGCATTTAATTCATAGACAATCTTTATTAATCATGTTCAACAGCTAAAAGCATGTAACATTTAAATTCCATGTATAAACTCTTATATCAGATTATCATATACAAGCACTCATAAGTTCACACATTTTTACCATTCCATTTACTATCTTTCATACAATTGTACATTGTTACTTTATTAGTTAAATTACAAATCTTAAACATACTCAAATGCATTTCCCCGTTGATAACTACTTTATAGTCATTTGCTAACTCTAAACATGCATAATAAGCTAAGGGGAAGGGTAAGGGGTTGACCCATGGCAACTAGGAGCTCAAAAAGAAGAATAAAAAGCCTAAAATGAGTTGTTCTATCGCCAGGTCGCGACATGTGTCGCGGTCGTGACAGAGGCTCGCCTCTGGTGCCTCACGGCACTGCTTTTTACCCTAAATTTGCATCGCAAACATCACCATCTACACCATATTTTTAGGAAAAGTGGTCTTCATAAAAATTGTTTCCTAGCATGTTATCTTTCAAATGGGACAATTTCCAGGTCATTTGGATATCTACAATGTAAGATATGATATAAACAACCCATACTATTCAAATAACCCGACCCAAACAGGGACACTATGGTTTTAGCAAATTTTCAGGGTCTTAGAGCAAGATTCTGCTCAAGGCCATTTCTGTGACTTTTAATGGTATTGATGTCCTGGTTCTAGTGGTTCAACAATAACTCAATTCAGAAGTATATAACTATACTTATGACAAAAATTCTTCATAGAGGTCAAATAACAAATAAGCAGAATTTCACAAAATCAAACTCTATCATCAACACACACACTCAAATGATCAAGTTACATACTTATAAACATATATACACATGTCATGAGCACTACAAGCAATCAAAATGAACATCTTGAGCTAATTAAAGCTCAACAAGCATCTCTTTATTTCCACATGTCTTTGTTCAAGCATTTTTCATGTAAACACATGCAAAATTAACACAATCACACTCGATCCCTACCTCTAGGAAGCTTGAACTAAGCTCTCTATTCAGCTCCAACGCCTTTCCTTTACTTTGTCCCATTTCTTGTTCATAGCTTCCACAAATCACATAGAAAACATTTTGAGTTAGACTTTTTTTCTCACTTTAAATTAAAAACAAAAAGAAAAAGGAATTTAGATCGGAAAACTAACTAAACTTACCCTTTTTAATGATCAACTCTAGTTGTCTCAACTCTCTCTTTAACTAATCAAAGAGACTCACTCAAAGAGCAAGGCAATTTGAGAAGGAAAGGAGCAAAAGCAAAATAAGAGAGAGAGAGAGGACGGCAAAAGACCAAAGAAAAAGAAAAGAAAAGCAAAAACCCAAGGCCACAAGGAAACCAACGGGAATAAGAACCAAAACAACTAGTCAACCCTCATCCAAATTCAATTACCATTATAAATGCCAACAAATCTCACTTAATGTCACTTACCCTTCATTAATCCATCTCAATCTAAATGTCCCATGCCATATGTCACTCTCTCTTGTAGCCATGTGTCACTTCCCTATAATGACACTTGGCACACTCCTACAATGCCACTTATCAAACTCTTATGCCGCCTCTTGTCACTCTTCCACGATGACACTTGTCACTCTTCTATGATGACACTTGTCACTCTTCTATGATGATACTTGTCACTCTTCTATGATACCATGTGTCAACTCCCTACAACTCCAAGTCTCTTAGTCCCACTTATGCACACATCTCGCGAGAGGGCTCTGTCGCGCTCGCGACACTTCTCGCGCTCGCGACAGAACGCTCACACCCGCACCAACTAGCTGAAGTTCGAAAACCACTGGAGGGCTCTGTCGCGCCCGCGAAACTGTTTCTCGCTCGCGACAGAACTCTCGCACCTAAACTTACATTTTTCGAACAAAACTCTGTAATTCTTCTAGGGCCACTTTGGGGTGTGACAACATTCATATTTAAGACTATACATATTCACATTCAAAACTATAGCATCCACATTCATGATTTATCATATTCGCATTCACATACTTAATTCATCACACTTAGAATACTTATAGCTCATACATATTTATATGTATATTGGTATGCATAATTCATCATGCTTAAGATACTCAATTTACAATGATAAATATGTATAGGACAAGTCAAGGGAACTCGTGGCGAAGTTCGGGTGCATTTCAGGAAGAAAAATACCCTAATTAGGCAAAACAGGGAGGGGTCACGGTGGCAATGAATTTGTTGTGACCGTGACATACTAAATTAAGCAAAGAAGAAGTTAACTTTTGACACTGGTTCACACCATAGTTTTGTATAGCCCAAACGGATGTCTTACACTTAATTTTAGCAAAGATCCCTTCATAAAATTTGTTCCTCTATGTCTTATCTTTCAAATGGGACAAGTTTCAGGTCAATTGGATTTCTAAAACATCAAATATGAATTAAACAATATAGAATGTTCCAGTGAACCCTACAAGGTAGAGACACGTCGGTTTGTGCTATTTTTATGGGTCTTAGAGTAATAATTAGCTCATAGTCATTTGTGCCGAATTTATAGGTATGGAAGTCATAGTTCTAATGAAGCAACAAAAACTAAATTTGGATTTTTTAAACTCCAGTTATACCCGAAATACTATACGGAGGTCTAGTAAGCTATAAGCAGAATTTTCCCTAACATTAGGGTTCATACTTTTCATGCTTATTCACTCAATACGCTCATGGATTTTGTTCAATACTTATCACACATCATGTCTACACTTCAAGTAAACCTCTATCAATTAACACATAATCATGTATCAATTACACATCAAAGTCAACTATCCATCACATAGACCCATATAAAATCAACATAAGAACATGTAAGAACACATATATCCCAAACCTCAAAATGCAGGTGCTGACCACTATTTACTCAACTAAAGCTTCTCCTTTCCTTTTGCTTTCCACTTGTCCAAATCTTTCACAAAATACAAACATAAACTCTCTCTTAGTCCATAACTCAAATCACTTAAACCAAATCAAAAATGAGTAGAAGAAAGAGATGAACACAACTTGTTAACCACACTTAACTTCTTCATTTAACTCTTCAACCAATTCAATCAAATTCCAGATATATTTGATCAGAAATGAAACTCAAACTTAAAAGATAGAGGAATACAGAATTTGAAGGAAACAAAGAATAGGTAATTTTGCAGTAAACTTCCACTACAAATCAGCCTCTAATCCACTTTACTTTTGCATGCAAGAAGTTGGCTGGCAAAAGGGATAATCCACACGTGGATTCCACTTCCACATCCAAGCCAAACTTGCACCTCAATCCAAGGTAAAGTACCATTCAGTCCCTCACTCCATTTTTGTCTCTTAATGGCAACTTTTCCTTTTTCAATTACACCCTTGGCCCATTAATTACTCACTTAATCCAATCTCATTAACACACTAACATGCAATTGACACTATAATCCGACTAGGGTACACTTTGGGGTATTACAATTCTCCCCTCCTTAAGAAATTTCGTCCTCGAAATTTCCACTGTAATAAATAGAAAATCATGCTAGTCAATGCATAAATATAAATCTTACCAGATGGACCAGCAGGATCTTCAACTTCTTCTCCGATCATGGTAAAGACTTGCCTCTGTCCGCTAGGAGCAGTAGGCCGCTCTACTGTCTCGGACCTTACTTGTGCTCCTCTTCCTCTTCCTCCACTAGTTCTTATTGATCCAGATACGTTCGCATTTCCTTTATTCACTTGAGAACCAGAATTCTCTTTAATCTCAGGGCAGTTAGCAAACATGTGGTCCATACCTCCACATTTGAAACATGCTCCTGTAAGTTTCCTGCATGTTCTCTAATGGTTCCTTTGACAGTGCTCACACTTAGGTATTGTGTTACCTCTACTTGATAGTGGCACAACACTACCCATCGATGCAGGCTCTCGAAATCAATCTTGCATAACCTGTCCACTTGCAACTCCTCTAGTCTTCTTACTACTAACTCTATCATTACCAGATACTTTCCTCTTATGCTCTTTCTTTTGCTTTATTAACTCAGCTTCTTCCAATTTTATGGCAGCCAATACCAACTGATAATAATTTGCTGATTGCATAACAGCCATGGTAGACAAAGGTCCCCTTATAAGTTCTCTCAATCTGTCCTCAAATTGTCGACATCTAAAATCATCTGTTAGCAATCCTTTTGGCACATATTTACTCAGTCGACTGAATTCCTTTTCATACTCTCCTACGGTCATACCTCTTTGTTTCAAACTCACAAACTCTCTCCACTCCGCTTCTTTATATGCTTTAGTGATATACTTCCTTTCAAATTCTTGAGCAAAGAAGTCCCAAGTTAACTCATCCGGTCGCTGGGGATTTTGAAGCACTAGTTCCCACCAGTCATAAGCTGGACCTTGCAATAATGATACTGCACATGTCACACGCTGATCTTGTGGACAATTAATTTCCTGTAATATTCTTTGCGTCGTTTGTAACCAAAACTCAGCCATCTCTGACAGATCCAAAGTAGTTCCACTGAACTCTTCTGCCCCTCTCTTTCTAATCAAGTCTGTTGGAGGCTTAGGGGCACTTAACCTTTCCATTACTTGTATCATTCCTTGCCACAACATTGGGTCACCATAATTCGGACCTACACCTTCTACTCGAGGTCTCTCTTGTACCGGCGGATTAACCCTCGCAGGATTAACACTACTAGTCGTCTCTCCTACATCCTCACTCGGATCTAACTCCATCTACTACCTACATAGGGTAACATCTGCATTAGGCCATAACTCTAGACAGACTCACATACATCTAATCATTACTCTAACATCTTATCATCCAGAAATATCTACCTAGGCTCTGATACCACAACTTGTGGCACCCCAATACCCCTTGGAAGGATATTAGGTCGCCACAACGTATACACATACAGAACACTCATGCGGAAGCCAAAATAAAATCATACAATCACAAGCAGCAAAAAAATGGTCTTTAATATAACCAAAACATGCCAAAAAGTAAACTCTCATATTCAAAATGAAACTGTTCTTTTACATTATAACATTTACTTTACATTTATATACCGTATACAAAGTACACTTTTCCTTGCCATATACATGTCCTATACAAAAGTCGCTTTTCATTTACATATGCCAAGCTATACCAAAAACTCTAGAACATGTATACAAAACTATGCCATATACAAAACTCCATCTTATACACCTAGTGGCCTTGACCTTGCAGATGTGTAACCCTCCGAACCTGTAAACCTACACGAGAAAACACCCGTGCTAAGCGAAATCACTTAGAAGGGATATCACATATAATAAAGACTTCTATCGAAGTCACACGTATCGTTTAGTTAACATTAATGTCAACCATAAGCATTTATATTCATATAGCAATTATGCAACTTCTAGCATTCACCTATTCCATCATGTACATATAGACAAATACATATATCATTTCATATACATGTCATTCATGATATCATAACTTTACCTTTCATATACTATCATTTATACATCTAGACATTTAGCTTATGCATAACATTTCTTATGCATATAACGACATCTCTTGTACATGTAACAACAATTCATATACTTTTACATTTTACATTTAGCCCAATGTCATAACATAAGTGGATACGGGTACATGTAGATACCAAGTAATGGTACCAAAACATCTAGAGACCATAGTGTCAAGCTATCTAGAGACCGTAGTCCCAAACATCTAGATACTTTAAGTATCAACATCTAGACATCCGTCGATGCCAAACATATAGACACCCGTCAGTGCCAAACATCTAGCAGCTGCAAATCATCTATCCCTTTATAGGCACGCCTATCTATCAACTTGTATGAGCATCTAAGGCTTATAACCATTATCCCATATCAAAACATGTATGGTCATTCATATGCATTTATTTAAACCCAAGCTAGTCATGTAATCTACTTCATATCTTACTATACATACATATATGTCTTTCTAAACTCATTCACATGTAACTCTATATGCATATCATTGCATACATGGTTCACCATGCTCAAGATATTTAAAATATATGCTTGTTAATATGCATCATCATTCATGATTTATCATACTTAATTTACACATGGATATACTCATATATATGCATTAGCACATTCATGGTTATACGCATTCACATTTACACTTATTCACCTTCACATTCTTGTTGTACGCATTCATATTTAAGACTATACATATTCGCATTCAAAACTATAACATTCACATTCATGATTTATCATATTTGCATTCACATATTTAATTCATCACACTTAGAACACTTATAGCTCATACATATTTATCTGTATATTGGTATGCACAATTCGTCATGCTTAAGATAATCAATTTACAATGATAAATATGTATAGGACAAGTGAAGGGAACTCGTGGTCAAGTTCGGGTGCATTTTGAGAAGAAAAACACCCTAATTAGACAAAACAGGGAGGGGTCACGGTGGCAATGAATTGGTTGTGACCGTGACATACTAAATTGAGCAAAACATAAGCCAACTTTCGACACTTGTTCACACCACAGTTTTGTACAGCCCAAACGGATGTCTTACACTCAATTTTATGTAAGGGTCCCTTCATAACTTTTGTTCCTCTATGTCTTCAAATGGGACACGTTTCAGGTCAATTGGATTTGTAAAACATCAGATATGAATTAAACAATATAGATTGTTCCAGTGAACCCTAAAAGGTAGAGACACGTCTGTTTGTGCTATTTTTATGGGTATTAGAGCAAGAATTAGCTCATAGTCATTTCTGCCTAGTTTATAGGTATGGAAGTCATAGTTCCAATGAAGCAACAAAAACTCAATTTGGAGTTCTAAAACTCTAGTTGTGCCCGAAATACTATACGGAGGTCTAGTAAGCTATAAGCAGAATTTTCCCTAACACTAGGGTTCATACTTTTCATGCTTATTCACTCAATATGCTCATGGATTTTGTTCAATACTCATCACACATCATGTGTACACTTCAAGTACACCTCTATCAATTAACACATAATCATGCATCAATTACACATCAAAGTCAACTATCCATCACATATACCCATATCAAATCAACATAAGAACATGTAAGAATACATATATCCCAAACCTCAAAATGTAGGTGCTGGCCACTATTTACTCAACTAAAGCTTCTCCTTTCCTTTTGCTTTCCACTTGTCCAAATCTTACACAAAATACAAACATAAACTCTCTCTTAGTCTATAACTCAAATCACTTAAACCAAATCAGAAATGAGTAGAAGAAAGAGATGAACACAACTTGTTAACCACACTTACCTTCTTCACTTAACTCTTCAACCAATTCAATCAAATTCCAGATACATTTGATTAGAAATGAAACTCAAACTTAAAAGATAGAGGAATACAGAATTTGAAGGAAACAAAGAATAGGTAATTTTGCATTAAACTTCCACTACAAATCTACCTCTAATCCACTTTGCTTTTGCATGCAAGAAGTTGGCTGGCAAAAGGGATAATCCACACGTGGATTCCACTTCCACATCCAAGCCAAACTTGCACCTCAATCCAAGGTAAAGTACCATTCAGTCCCTCACTCCATTTCTGTCCTTTAATGGCAACTTTCCCTTTTTCAATTACACCCTTGGCCCATTAATTACTCACTTAATCCCATCTCATTAACACCCTAACATGCAATTGACACTATAATCTGACTAGGGTACACTTTGGGGCATTACAGTGCAGTTTTACTATTGCAGGGTTACGCCTATGATTGGTGGAGATTGGTGTTAACCTAACCCCAGTTGGCTGATTCGGTCACATGGGAGATCCTTGAAATGGAATTTCATAATAAGTATGTGACAATGGCGTATAAGGATGCTAAGTGGGCGCAGTTCCTTAGCTTGAAGCAGAGGGCATTGTCCGTTGCCGAGTATGAGAAGGAGTATAGTAGGCTCAGTAAGTATGCGCCTCCGAGTGTTCATACAGAAGATTTCAGGTGTCAGCACTTTGAGGCAAGATTGAATTAGTCCTTGAGAACTATGTTGATCTCTTTGATGTGTTCGCCAGCAGTGAGTTACTATCAGATTATGCAAGCAGCTTTAACAGCAAAGCGCTCTGAGACTGTCTTGAGGGATAGAGCACATAAGAGAAATGCTTCCCATGGAGGTTCATCCTCAGGGAAGAGATCTAGGGGTTCACAAGGGAAACCTCCAGATGAGTCTGCTCCTAATCCTACTTTAAGAGGTAGAAAACAGGGTCATCTCAGAGTTCTGGAGTTGGTAGAGGTGTCTCGGGAGGTCGAGGTGATAGCACCAGAGTGCTCTTATTGTAACAGGCGCCATCGGGGCCAGTGTCATTGGTTGACAGGTGGCTATTTCAAGTGTGGCAGTACAGATCATTTCTTGGCCAATTCTCCTAAATATAGTTGAGAATGCTCAAGGGAGGCAAGAAGTAAGTAGAGCGGGATCTAATGCCCCTCAGGCCACTCGAGGTCGTGGTACAGGTCGAGGTCGTAGTGGCCGGCCTAGGGATGGAGCTTCATCTGAGTCTGTGGATCACCCGGTCATGGTACTAGCTAGAGCTTATGCTATGAGAGCTCGGGACAAGCAAGATGCACCTAAAGTGATTGCTGGTAAGTTCCTACTCCTTGACACTGAGATGCATGCTCTAATAGTCCCTGGGTCTACACACTCATATTTGTGTGCTAATGAATTGTATGCTAAGTTGCCTAGTTTGGAGCATTTAGATTATGAGATTTGTGTGACCATTCCCTTAGGGCATAGCATCAATGTGAGTAGAGTGTATAGAAATTGTCCTTTGATGGTGCAAGGCGTAGAATTTCCTGTGGATTTGATTAGTCTACCGTTCCGGGAATTTGATTTAATTTTGGGTATGGACTGGTTGTGCAAGTACAGTGTTGTAGTGGATTGTCATAGAAAGACTGTCACACCCCAAAAGTGGCCTGGTTGGAATTAGCAATTTTAATTGGACAATATGGATATGTTGATAATTTTTACAAGAGTAATTAAGGGCAATTGAGTAATTTTACAAGTGAAAGAGGATTTAATTGCAAGGAATTAAAAGTATTAAATTGCAGATTTTTAGTTAGTGAGTAAAAAGTATTTTGACAAGGATTTATTAGTAATTGTAAGGAGCTATTAGAAAAAGAGTTATTAGTGGATTTGGGGGTCCAATCAGAACATGACAAGTGGAGAGGTGAGTGTGTGCATGTGGGAGAGAGAAAAGAGGGTTTCAGAATTTTTCTTTAGCTTCCTAAAGAAGCCATCATATATCACTCTCTTTCTCTCATGCTCTCTCTCATGTTGGCCACTCTTCTCCTCTCCATTTTCTGTTCTTTCCCATGTGCATGTGTGTTCATCTGTTGTGGAGCTAGGGTTTGAGTTTGGAAGAAGTTTCAGGAGGTAAGTGGCTGTAAGTTTTTGTGTGGTTCTCCATCTTCTCCTCCTTTCGGGATATTCATTACTGTTTCATTGGGTTGATATTGTGTTTTATTTGTCGGTTCAAGAAAACTGCTGAAGAGAAGAGGAAGGATAAAGGAAAAGGAAAGGTTGTGGATTGAAGGTTACAGTGAACGTTTTGAACTTTATTAACAGGTTTGGGAGTGTCTGTCTTTTCTCATTTTAGATCCTGTTTGCTGTTCTAATGTGAATGTTATTTATGTGTGTTTGTATATCGAAATGCAAGAGTAAGATAAATTTATATGTATGATTTGTAGCGGTGAAGTTCTGGTGTTTTGAACGTTAAAATAGAGATGTATATACAATGAGTGTGAATGTAAAATCCTGGGTTGTTGACGTTCAGGTATTGGCCTTTGTTTGAATAGTAAAAATACGTGACTTGTATTAAAATTCCTAAAAATATATTCTGGAGACTTGAAGGTACGTGTTTGCATATTTATTGCATGAAAATGGTTTTGGGCAAGATGGAGTTTTGAATTTTTGATGTACTCTGTTTTTTGCACTTGCTGTTTTCACGTTTTCTGAAAATTCTAGGAACTAGTTCTTCCTTCTAGCGGAGAGTGAGGAGGTTCACGAGTAGTGAGTGAGAATCACAACTCGTGACCCTCTTCCCTGGGAAGTCACGAGTCGTGATGGAGGATCAGGACTCGTGACCGTCTCTTCTGCCTTGCATCACGAGATCTCAACTCGTGACCTCCCCTCCCTTAGTGTTGGTGTCACGAGTCGTGATGGAGGATCACGACTCGTTACCGCCCTTTTTTGTGAGATGCTTGCGAGAAGCTAGCGCCACGAGTCACAATTGCCTGTGTGACTCGTGACTGGCCTCTCTTCCTCTTCTGCCTTGTTTTAAAAATAAAGTTTTAAACTTCTGTTATATGGGGTTTTTCACTACATGACGCATGATTGGGTTTTAAATCTGTATTACAATTTGATAATTGTTTAATTATGAGATATATATACATGATTAATAATGATGTACATGATTTAAATGCTTATAATTTACATGAACATGGAGTATTTTCAATGTGAGTTATATGTTCTTATTACCTCCTGTATTTAATATACATATTTATATATTTTCGAATTTGATCGATATACATGTATACATGAGTTATAGGTGCGTATTTAATTCAATTCACATGATATGATAATGATACGTGGGTTTTTGAGTTGTGTTTTTAAGCCTGAATAGTCATAGTAGTGGATAAGTAAGCGCTTACTTAGGTCAGGGTGTGTGTGCAGCTGCTATATGATAAAACGTTATATGCGGGTCCCGTTTAGATCCTTGTTTCGACCCCATTTGGGTCTATATGGAAATAGAGAGAGACTTTTGTCTCCATATGAAAATCACATGTTTGAGACTCATGTGTCCATATGCTTGGGATACTGTGTTCTATCAGTATCCAATGGACCGCATCCAGTTCTAAAGAGTATCTTCAGACTAATCAGGCTATATGCGCTTATGTGTTGTATATGTTGAGATGTATATTGAGGATTAAATGTTTAAGATGAGTAAGAATTCATGAATAACTTTATGATATGTACCTTGTATCTGTGTACTTACAATGGTTAGAAGTATGAAATGAATAGTTAATTGCTTGTAAAGTATGTTGATGCATGTCTTGTAGAATTAGGAAAATATGCTTATATGTAATTTTGAATCCTTTGATTATTGAATCAAAACTTAATTGCACGTTTATGGTTACGATGAGTTTACATTATTGTTGTAAATGTTGTATATGCGTATTTCCGTTTGTTTTGTTCCTCCCCACTAAGCGTTATCGCTTAGCACGGGTTCTTTTCCCGTGCAGGTGGCGAGTTCGGTTTGGAGTCAGAGATCTGCAGGTCGGCCACTAGAAGTCTTTTTGGATGAAGTTATTTTTGTGTCTTTCGCTGTTATTCTGTACTTGGCTTGTTCATAGCTAAATGATTCTTTTGTAATGGAACAACTATTTTGGTATATGTATTTGCTTTCAAGCCTGTTTAGTAAAACGATATTGATATGATGTATGTTCAAGGATTTGCTATATTATGTTTAAAGGTTTCTTTATATCTCATTTTGGTTTTGTTTTTTATTATGCATTTGGAATTGTATATGTGTTTGCCCGCGTGGCGCTCCTGTATCCAGCATTAGTGCAAGGTTTGCTACAAGTAGTAGATAGGTTGAATGCTGCAAAGGCTCCAACTGAGTTGTTAAGAAAAAGAGGAGCAGAGGATTTTCATGGGACTGCTTTAGATGAATCAGATGTGGCTGAGTTTTGGCTTAAGAGGGTAGGTCGGATTTTGCAAGAGATTAGATGTCCTGCAGACCAGAGGGTGCTTTGTGCAGTGTCGTTGCTTTAAGGATCAGCGTATGATTGGTGGGAACTTGTGATGCGAAATCCTCAGCGACCAGCTGAGTTGACATGGGAATTCTTCAAGCAAGAATTTGAGCAGAAGTATTTGACGAAGGCATACCAAGAAGCCAAGTGGAGAGAGTTCATCAGTTTGAAGCAACGGGGTATAACCATGAGTGAGTATGATAAGGAATTCAACCGGTTGAGTAAGTATGTGCCCGAGCAGTTGTTGACGGATGAGTTCAGATGTAGGCACTTTCAAGAGGGACTGCGTGAGGTGTTCAAAGGTCCTTTGTCTGTAATGACCGTCTTACAACCAGTGGGGTATTATTAGCTTGTGGCAGCGGCAATGAAGTTAGAAGAATCTGAGATGGTAAAGCAAAAGATGGCACAGAAGGGAAGAGCATCGGATGATGGAGTTGCAAGTAACAAGAAACCGAAAGGTGCTCTAGTTGGACAAGGAAATAGAGGGACTGTCCAAGTGCCTTCACAAGTAGGGAGTGTAGCCCCACATTATAGTAAGGGAAATCGAGCACCGGAGTGTGAGCATTGTCATAGGTACCATTGGGGTACATGTCGCAAGATTACCGGTGCATGCTTTAAGTGCGGGAGTATGGAGCATCGGTTTGCAAGTTGCCCCGATCGACAAGAGAACAAGAGTCAACAAGTTAGTCAAGCGGGTGAAGGTAGATCTAATGCAATAAGAAGTAATCGGGACAGAAGTAGAGCTCCGCGAGCACCATCAGAGACGGTGCAACGACCCGGTGCTACGGAAGAATATAATCGGCCTAGGGTATATGCTTTGATTGGAGAAGATGCGACTGATGCCGCAGGTCCTTCTGGTAAGTGTTGATATGTTAAGTTTTGTTTTGTTTCGGTTTTGATATTTTTCAGATGTATATAATAAGCGGGGAAATTTCGAGGACGAAATTTCTTAAGAGGCAGAGAATTGTCACATCACAAAAGTGGCCTGGTTGGAATTAGCAATTTTAATTGGACAATATAGATATGTTGGTAATTTTTACAAGAGTAATTAAGGGCAATTAAGTAACTTTACAAGTGAAAGAGGATTTAATTGCAAGGAATTAAAAGTATTAAATTGCAGATTTTTAGTTAGTGAGTAAAAAGTATTTTGACAAGGATTTATTAGTAATTGTAAGGAGCTATTGGAGAAAGAGTTATTAGTGGATTTGGGGGTCCAATCAGAACATGACAAGTGGAGAGGTGAGTGTGTGCATGTGGGAGAGAGAAAAGAGGGTTTCAGAATTTTTCTTTAGCTTCCTAAAGAAGCCATCAGATTTCACTCTCTTTCTCTCTTGCTCTCTCTCACGTTAGCCACTCTTCTCCTCTCCATTTTCTGGTCTTTCCCATGTGCATGTGTGTTCATCCATTGTGGAGCTAGGGTTTGAGTTTGGAACAAGTTTCAGGAGGTAAGTGGCTATAAGTTTATGTGTGGTTCTCCATCTTCTCCTTCTTACGGGATATTCGTTAGTGTTTCATTGGGTTGATATTTTGTTTTATTTGTCGGTTCATGAAAACTGCTGAAGAGAAGAGGAAGGATAAAGGAAAAGGAAAGGTTATAAATTGAAGGTTACAGTGGACGTTTTGAACTTCATTAACAGGTTTGGGAGTGTCTGTCCTTTCTCATTTTAGATCCTGTTTGCTGTTCTGATGTGAATGTTATTTATGTGTGTTTGTATATCGAAATGCAAGAGTAAGATAAATTTATATGTATGATTTGTAGTGGTGAAGTTCTGGTGTTTTGAACATTAAAATAGAGATGTATATACAATGAGTGTGAATGTAAAATCCTGGGTTGTTGACGTTCTGGTATTGCCCTCTGTTTGAATAGTAAAAATATGTGACTTGTATTAAGATTCCAATAAATATATTCTGGAGACTTGAAGGTACGTGTTTGCATATTTATTGCATGAAAATGGTTTTGGGCAAGATGGAGTTTTGAATTTTTGATGTACTCTATTTTCTGCGTTTGCTGTTTTCACGTTTTTTGAAAATTCTAGGAACCAGTTCTTCCTTCTAGCGGAGAGTGAGGAGGATCACGAGTCGTGAGTGAGAATCACAACTCGTGACCCTCTTCCCTGGGAAGTCACGAGTCGTGATGGAGGATCACGATTCGTGACCGTCCCTTCTGCCTGCGTCACGAGATCTCAACTCGTGACCTCCCCTCCCTTAGTGTTGGTGTCACGAGTCGTGATGGAGGATCACGACTTGTGACTGCCCTTTTTTGTCAGATGCTTGCGAGAAGCTAGCGTCATGAGTCACAATTGCTTGTGTGACTCGTGACTGGCCTCTCTTCTTCTTCTGCCCTGTTTTAAAAATAAAGTTTTAAACTTCTGTTATATGGGGTTTTTCACTACATGACACATGATTGGGTTTTAAATCTGTATTACAATTTGATAATTGTTTAATTATGAGATATGTATACATGTTTAATAATGATGTACATGATTTAAATGCTTATAATTTACATGAACATGGAGTATTTCAATGTGAGTTATATGTTCTTATTACCTCCTGTATTTAATATATATATTTATATATTTTTGAATTTGATCGATATACATGTATACATGAGTTATAGGTGCGTATTTAATTCAATTCACATGATATGATAATGATACGTGGGTTTTTGAGTTGTGTTTTTAAGCCTGAATAATCATAGTAGTGGATAAGTAAGCGCTTACTTAGGTCAGGGTGTGTGTGCAGCTGCTATATGATAAAACATTATATGCGGGTCACGTTTGGATCCTTGTTTTGTCCCCGTTTGGGTCTATATGGAAATAGAGAGAGACTTCGGTCTCCATATGAAAATCACATGTTTGAGACTTATGTCTCCATATGCTTGGGATACTGTGTTCTATCAGTATCCAATGGACTGCATCCACTTCTAAAGAGTATCTTCAGACTAATCAGGCTATATGTTATTATGTGTTGTACATGTTGAGATGTGTATTGAGGATTAAATGTTTAAGATGAGTAAGAATTCATGAATAACTTTATGATATGTACCTTGTATCTGTGTACTTAGAATGGTGAGAAGTATGAATTGAATAGTTAATTGCTTGTAAAGTATGTTGATGTATGTCTTATAGAATTAGGAAAATATGCTTATATGTAATTTTGAAGCCTTTGATTATTGAATCAAAACTTAATTGCACGTTTATGGTTACGATGAGTTTAAATTATTGTTGTAAATATTGTATATGCGTATTTTCATTTGTTTTGTTCCTCCCCACTAAGCGTTATCGCTTAGCACGGGTTCTTTTCCCGTGCAGGTGGTGAGTTCGGTTTGAAGTCAGACATCTGCAGGTCGGCCACTAGAACTCTTTTTGGATGAAGTTATTTTTGTGTCTTCCGCTGTTATTCTGTACTTGGCTTGTTCATAGCTAAATGAATCTTTTGTAAGGGAACAACTATTTTGGTGTATGTATTTGCTTTCAAGCCTGTTTGGTAAAACGATATTGATATGATGTGTGTTCAAGGACTTGCTATATTATGTTTAAAGGTTTCTTTATATCTCATTTTGGTTTTGTTTATTAGTGTGTATTTGGAATTGTATATGAGTTTGCCCGCATGGCGCTCCGGTATCCTTCCAACGGGGGTATCGGGGCGTTACAGCTAAACTTAATTGCACGTTTATGGTTACGATGAGTTTAAATTATTGTTGTAAATGTTGTATATGCGTATTTCCGTTTGTTTTGTTCCTCCCCACTATGCGTTATCGCTTAGCACGGGTTCTTTTCCCGTGCAGGTGGCGAGTTCGGTTTGGAGTCAGACATCTGCAGGTCGGCCACTAGAAGTCTTTTTTGTTGAAGTTATTTTTGTGTCTTCTGCTGCTATTCTGTACTTGGCTTGTTCATAGCTGAATGAATCTTTTGCAATGGAACAACTATTTTGGTATATGTATTTGCTTTCAAGCCTATTTGGTAAAACGATATTGATATGATGTATGTTCAAGGACTTGCTATATTATGTTTAAAGGTTTCTTTATATCTCATTTTGGTTTTGTTTATTAGTGTGTATTTGGAATTGTAAATGTGTTTGCTCGTGTGGCGCTCCGGTATCCAGCATTAGTGCAAGGTTTGCTACAAGTAGTAGATAGGTTGACTGCTGCAAAGGCACCAACTGAGTTGTTAAGAAAAGAGGAGCAGAGGATTTTCATGGGCTGCTTTGGATGAATCAGATGTGGCTGAGTTTTGGCTTAAGAGGGTAGGTTGGATTTTGCAAGAGATTAGATGTCCTGTAGACCAGAGGGTGCTTTGTGCAGTGTCGTTGCTTCAAGGATCAGCGTATGATTGGTGGGAACTTGTGATGCTAAATCCTCAGCGACCAGCCGAGTTAACATGGGAATTCTTCAAGAAAGAATTTGAGCAGAAGTATGTGACGAAGGCATACCGAGAAGCCAAGTGGAGAGAGTTCATCAGTTTGAAGCAGTGAGGTATGACTGTGAGTGAGTATGATAAGGAATTCAACCGGTTAAGTAAGTATGTGCCCGAGCAGTTGTTGACGGATGAGTTCAGATGTAGGCACTTTCAAGAGGGACTGCGTGAGGTGTTCAGAGGTCCTTTATCTGCAATGACCTTCTTACAACCAGTGGGGTATTATCAGCTTGTGGCAGCGGTAATGAAGTTAGAAGAATCTGAGATGGTAAAGCAAAAGGTGGCACAGAAGAGAAGAGCATCGGATGATGGAGTTGCTAGTAACAAGAAACCCAAAGGTGCTCCAGTTGGACAAGGAAATAGAGGGACTGTCCAAGTGCCTTCACAAGTAGGGAGTGTAGCCCCACATGGTAGTAAGGGAAATCGAGCACCGGAGTGTGAGCATTGTCATAGGTACCATTGGGGTACATGTCACAAGATTACCGGTGCATGCTTTAAGTGCGGGAGTATGGAGCATCGGTTTGCAAGTTGCCCCGATCGACAAGAGAACAAGAGTCAACAAGTTAGTCAAGAGGGTGAAGGTAGATCTAATGCGACAAGAAGTAGAGCTCCACGAGCACCATCAGAGACGGTGCAACGACCTGGTGCTACGGAAGAATATAATCGGCCTAGGGTATATGCTTTGATTGGAGAAGATGCGACTGATGCCGCAGGTCCTTCTGGTAAGTGTTGATATGTTAAGTTTTGTTTTGTTTCGGTTTTGATATTTTTCAGAGGTATATGTTAAGCGGGGAAATTTCGAGGACGAAATTTCTTAAGGGGGAGAGAATTGTCACACCCCAAAAGTGGCCTGGTTGGAATTAGCAATTTTAATTGGACAATATGGATATGTTGGTAATTTTTACAAGAGTAAGTAAGGGCAATTGAGTAATTTTACAAGTGAAAGAGGATTTAATTGCAAGGAATTAAAAGTATTAAATTGCAGATTTTTAGTTAGTGAGTAAAAAGTATTTTGACAAGGATTTATTAGTAATTATAAGGAGCTATTGGAAAAAGAGTTATTAGTGGATTTGGGGGTCCAATCAGAACATGACAAGTGGAGAGGTGAGTGTGTGCATGTGGGAGAGAGAAAAGAGGGTTTCAGAATTTTTCTTTAGCTTCCTAAAGAAGCCATCAGATTTCACTCTCTCTCTCTCTCTCACGTTAGCCACTCTTCTCCTCTCCATTTTCTGTTCTTTCCCATGTGCATGTGTGTTCATCCATTGTGGAGCTAGGGTTTGAGTTTGGAACAAGTTTCAGGAGGTAAGTGGCTGTAAGTTTATGTGTGGTTCTCCATCTTCTCCTTCTTTCGGGATATTCATTAGTGTTTCATTGGGTTGATATTGTGTTTTATTTGTCGGTTCATGAAAACTGCTGAAGAGAAGAGGAAGGATAAAGGAAAAGGAAAGGTTGTGGATTGAAGGTTACAGTGGACGTTTTGAACTTCATTAACAGGTTTGGGAGTGTCTGTCCTTTCTCATTTTAGATCCTGTTTGCTGTTCTGATGTGAATGTTATTTATGTGTGTTTATATATCGAAATGCAAGAGTAAGATAAATTTATATGTATGATTTGTAGTGGTGAAGTTCTGGTGTTTTGAACGTTAAAATAGAGATGTATATACAATGAGTGTGAATGTAAAATCCTGGATTGTTGACGTTTTGGTATTGCCCTCTATTTGAATAGTAAAAATACATGACTTGTATTAAGATTCCAATAAATATATTCTGGAGACTTGAAGGTACGTGTTTGCATATTTATTGCATAAAAATGGTTTTGGGCAAGATGGAGTTTTGAATTTTTGATGTACTCTGTTTTCTGCGTTTTCTGTTTTCACGTTTTTCGAAAATTCTCTGAACCAGTTCTTTCTTCTAGCGGAGTGTGAGGAGGATCACGAGTCGTGAGTGAGAATCACAACTCGTGACCCTCTTCCCTGGGAAGTCACGAGTCGTGATGGAGGATCACAACTCGTGACCGTCCCTTCTGCCTTGCGTCACGAGATCTCAACTCGTGACCTCCCCTCCCTTAGTGTTGGTGTCACGAGTTGTGATGGAGGATCACGACTCGTGACCGCCCTTTTTTGTGAGACGCTTGCGAGAAGCTAGCATCATGAGTCACAATTGCTTGTGTGACTCGTGACTGGCCTCTCTTCCTTTTCTGCCTTGTTTTAAAAATAAAGTTTTAAACTTCTATTATATGGGGTTTTTCACTACAGGACACATGATTGGGTTTTAAATCTGTATTACAATTTGATAATTGTTTAATTATGAGATATGTATACATGACTAATAATGATGTACATGATTTAAATTCTTATAATTTACATGAACATGGAGTATTTCAATGTGAGTTATATGTTCTTATTACCTCCTGTATTTAATATATATATTTATATATTTTCGAATTTGATCGATATACATGTATACATGAGTTATAGGTGCGTATTTAATTCAATTCACATGATATGATAATGATACGTGGGTTTTTGAGTTGTGTTTTTAAGCCTGAATAGTCATAGTAGTGGATAAGTAAGCGCTTACTTAGGTCAGGGTGTGTGTGCAGCTGCTATATGATAAAACGTTATATGCGGGTCCCATTTAGATCCTTGTTTTGACCTCGTTTGGGTCTATATGGAAATAGAGAGAGACTTCGGTCTCCATATGAAAATCACATGTTTGAGACTCATGTCTCCATATGCTTGGGATACTGTGTTCTATCAGTATCCAATGGACCGCATCCACTTCTAAAGAATATCTTCAGACTAATCAGGCTATATGTCATTATGTGTTGTATATGTTGAGATGTATATTGAGGATTAAATGTTTAAGATGAGTAAGAATTCATGAATAACTTTATGATATGTACCTTGTATCTGTGTACTTAGAATGGTGAGAAGTATGAATTGAATAGTTAATTGCTTGTAAAGTATGTTGATGCATGTCTTGTAGAATTAGGAAAATATGCTTATATGTAATTTTGAAGCCTTTGATTATTGAATCAAAACTTAATTGCACGTTTATGGTTACGATGAGTTTAAATTATTGTTGTAAATGTTGTATATGCGTATTTCCATTTGTTTTGTTCCTCCCCACTGAGCGTTATCGCTTAGCACGGGTTCTTTTCCCTTGCAGGTGGCGAGTTCGGTTTGGCGTCAGACATCTGCAGGTCGGCCACTAGAAGCCTTCTTGGATGAAGTTATTTTTGTGTCTTCCGCTGTTATTCTGTACTTGCCTTGTTCATAGCTAAATGAATCTTCTGTAATGGAACAACTATTTTGGTATATGTATTTGCTTTCAAGCCTGTTTGGTAAAACGATATTGATATGATGTATGTTCAAGGACTTGCTATATTATGTTTAAAGGTTTCTTTATATCTCATTTTGGTTTTGTTTATTAGTGTGTATTTGGAATTGTATATGTGTTTTCACGCGTGGCGCTCCAGTATCCTTCCAACGGGGGTATCGGGGTGTTACAAGGGCGGTAGTATTTAAGAGTGATCAGTCTATAGTGGTGGTGAAAGGTTTGCGTTTTAGTTCTTTGGGCAATGGGATCTCAGTTGTGCAAGCCAGACGGTTTAATAAAAAGGGTTGTGAGGCTTTTTTAGCTTTGTTTTTCGATTTTACGCATAGTCAAGTTAAGATTCCGGATATCCCTGTTGTTAAAGAATTTGCAGATGTTTTCCCTGAAGAGTTGCCGGGTTTGCCACTCGAAAGGGAAGTGGAGCTATCCATAGAGATTACGCCAGGCACTAATCCTATTTCTAAAGCTCCTTATCGAATGGCTCCTGTACAATTGAGAAAATTCAAAATTCAATTACAGGAACTGTTGGATAAAGGCTTTATCTGGCCTAGCATTTCTGTAACGACTCGGATACACCCTAGTAGGATTTGTGATGATTTGGTATGTATTTGGATGTGTATTTGTAAGAAAGAACACTTTTGAATGATTGTTTGGGTGAGAGGAAGAAGTGGAAAGAAGATTGGTCACGTTTATTTTTTTTAGAATTTCTAGTTTAGCTTCTGTCGCGAGCGCGACAGAACGCGCCAGTTAGAGTTCATTTTAAGTGGGATTTAGGTGGATTTTGAGTTGGGTTTGGACATGTGGCAGTCATGCAAGGAGTTTGGAAGGATTTGGGACACATGTCTTAAGATAGACATGTGGCTTTGAGAGGATGTGCCAAGTGGACTTTTGCATGCAATATAAGTGATTTGAGTGGGAAAATCTATGCTCATTCTTGTTTTACATGCAAATAGTGATATCCCTTTGTTTTCCCTCTCTTTCTCGGTTTAACTTCCTCTTTCTTCTTTGATTTTGTTTTCCTTTGGCTAATTTATGCATTGGACGGTTTGAAGAGGTTATTAAAGGACTAAGAAGGTAAGTGTGACTTAGCTTTGTGTTGGGCCTTTTTCTACTCCATTTCTATTTTGGTTTGAGTTGGTTGTGTAATGGACTAAGAGGTGTTGTATTGGTGTTCTTTGCTATGTTTGAAGTTCCGGATAGAAGGATTGAGAAGGGAAAGGACAAGATTTAAGATTAGGAGTTTCGGCTACACTTCTAGAGGTAGGGATCATGTGCTCTTTGATTTTTGCATGAGTAATGAATTATGATGTAGTGTCAACTGATGCATGTTTAATGTGTTAATTGATATTTGATATAATTGAAATGTAAAATGGATGTGTGTTGAAGTGTTAGTTAAAGATTAGAAGTTTCGGCTTAGTCGGTTCTGGTTCTATGTGAATGCTTGAGTATAGAGTCTTTACATGAGAGTCTATCTAGAGTTGTGGTCTAATGCAGATGTTGTCTTGTGTAGTGTTTTTATGGAGTAGGATCCAAGTGAGTATATGGGTGACACGATTGAAAGTGTTAATCCGATTGGAAGTGGTAATCCGGTCGGACAAGATAGGCATGCATGTGAGCGTGCACCAGCAGGAGGTCAGGGTTTTGATTTTGATCCGGTGTTAGTATAAGGATTACTTTAAGTGGTAGACATAATGGCTGCTCCCAAGGCTCCTTTTGAGCTTTTGAGGAAAAGGGGAGCGGAAGAGTTTCATGGAACTTCATTGGACCAATCGGATATGGCAGAATTCTGGTTAGAGAGGATTGATCGGATTCTACAAGAGATATCTTGCCCTCCGCATCAGCAAGTTGTGTGTGCCATATCGCTTTTGCAAGGGTCGGCATATGATTGGTGGAAGCTCGTGCTTCTCAATCCACAGAGATCGGCTGAATTGACATGGGAATTTTTCGTGAAATAATTTGAGCAAAAGTATGTTACCAAGGCCTATAGGGAGGCAAAGTGGATAGGAGTTTATAAGTTTGAAGCAAAGGAACTTGTCGTTTAGAGAGAGTTTGGTCGTTTGAGCAAGTATGTGCCTACTGCTTTGATGACTGAGAATTTCAAATGCCAACATTTCTAAGATGGATTAAGAGAAGTGATTAGAGGTTCGTTGTCGGCCATGGCAGTTATGCATCTGGTTGGATATTATCAGTTAGTGGCAACGGCGATTAAGTTAGAAGAATTGAAAGTGATCAAGCAAAAGGTAGAGCACAAGAGAAAAGTAACCGATGTTAATGTGTTTAGTAGTAAGAGAACTCGTGATGGAGTTAGTGGATAGCATATTCAATGGTTGGGTCCAGTGTAAGAATCTAAGGGAATTATCTTGGCACCCCCTAGTAAGGAAAGCAATGTGCCAAAGTGTATGCATTGCGAGAAAGTTCATCGAGGCATGTGTAGGAAGATTTCAGGAGCATGTTTTAAATGTGGCAGCATGGAGCATATGCTTGCAAATTGTCAAGAAATGAAAGAGAGCACGGTTCAACAAAGTAATAGAGGGAACATGGGAGTGACGGGATCTGCAAGAGGTGGAAGAAGAAGAGATCGAGTAGCACATGATATATCAGAAATTATTGAGAAGCCGATTCCGTCTGTTATTCCAGCTCAATATTATGCTATGATTAGAGAGAAAGAAGATGAGCAAGCGGGTCCTTCTAGCATGTCCTTATGTTATTGTGTTTGATTTGTACAAGCTTTGTTGTGATAAGTATTTTGCTATCTGTGTTATCGACTAAAATTTCGAGGATGAAATTTCTTAAGGGGGAGAGATTGTAACGACCCGGATACACCCTAGTAGGATTTGTGATGATTTGGTATGTATATGGGTGTGTATTTATAAGAAAGAACATTTTTGAATGATTGTTTGGGTGAGAGGAAGAATTGGAAAGAAGATTGGTCAGGTTTGTTTTTTTTAGAATTTCTAGTACCCGTCATGAGCGCGACAGAATGCGCCAGTTAGAGTTCGTTTTAAGCGGGATTTAGGTGGATTTTGAGTTGGGTTTGGACATGTGGTAGTAATGTAAGGAGTTTGGAAGGATTTGGGACACATGTTTTAAAATAGACATGTGGCTTTGAGAGGATGTGCCAAGTGGACTTTTGCATGCAATATAAGTGATTTGAGTGGGAAAATCTGTCCTCATTCTTGTTTTGCATGAAAATAGGGATATCCCTTTATTTTCCCTCCCTTTCTCGGTTTCACTTCCTCTTTCTTCTTTGATTTTGTTTTCCTTTGGCCAATTTCTGCATTGGATGGTTTGAAGAGGTTATTAAGGGATTAAAAAGGTAAGTGTGACTTAGCTTTGTGTTGGGCCTTTTTCTACTCCATTTCTGTTTTGGTTTGAGTTGGTTGTGTAATGGACTAAGAGGTGTTGTATTTGTGTTCTTTGCTATGTTTGAAGTTCCGGATAGAAGGATTGAGAAGGGCAAGGACAAGATTTAAGATTGGGAGTTTTGGCTGCACTTCTAGAGGTAGGCATCGTGTGCCCTTTGATTTTTGCATGTGTAGTGAATTGTGATGTAGTGTCAACTGATCCATGTTTAATGTGTTAATTGATATTTGATATAATTGAAATGTAAAATAGATGTGTGTTGAAGTGTTAGTTGAAATGCCATGAGTATAATATAGTGATCACGTATGAACCCTAGTTATAGGGGATTTAGCAGACCTCCATGTGATGTTTTGATGATAGGTGGAGTTTAATAACTCCAATTTAAGTGAGTGTTGTGCCATAAGAACCATGACTTCCATATCTATATAAGTCCCAGAAATGGCTATGATCGAATTCTGGCTCTAAGTGCCCCAAACTTTGCCATAATATAAGTGTCTCTATTCTGGCGGGTCCATTGGAATAGTATAGTGTGTTTAGCTCATATCTTATGTTTTATTTGTCTAAATGACCTGTAACTTGTAGCATTAGAAACTTAACATCCTAGGGAACAATTGTTAAGAAGGATGTTTTGCCTAAGAATGAGGTTTAGATGTTGGTTTATACGGTACAAGTTTGAGGTGAAAAGCAGTCTCGTTGGGCACCTGTAGGAGCCTACTTTTGCGAGCGCGACAAAACTAGTTATGTAACAACCCGATTTGGCCCTAGTAGAATTTCGGAATTCCTATTTGGAAATTCAAGAGTTTGTGTATATAAGAGAGCGTATTTGAATAAGTGACTGTGTGTGGGTTCTGTCGCGAGCACGACAGTGTCGCGGGCGCGACAGAACACTCCAGCAGTTTTTCAACTACAGCTGGTTAGAGTGGATGTGAGCGTTCTGTCGCGAGCGCGACAGAACCCTCTCGTGAGATGCTTGCATAAGTGGGTTTTAAGAGACCTTGAGATGGGTTTTGTGACACGTGGCATCATAGAAGAGTGACAAGTGGCATCATAGAAGAGTGACAAGTGGCGGTATAAGAGTTTGACAAGTGGCATTGTAGGAGTGTGCCAAGTGTCATTTTAGGGAAGAGACACTTGGCTTGGCTTAGTTTGGCTTGACTTGGTTTGGCTTGGCTTGGCTTAAGATATGGATGGATTAAATGAGATGGTTGGCATTTATGGCTTGTAGATGGCAATTAGTGTAAGAGGATTTGGCTTTAGTTGTTGGAAAAGAGTTGACCGACCACTCTCTAAGCATTTCTAATTTCAATTTTCAGCATTTGGCCTTTTGTCCTCCTTTTATTTTCTTGGCTCTTGGGTTTTTGCCGTGCTCCATTCCTTGTTTGTTTTCTTCTCATTTGGGTGCTCTTAAGTGGATCATTTGAAGGGTTTGATGAGTAAGAGTGGGGCTTGACTTGATCCTTATGAAGAGGTAAGATATAGACTTTCATGTTTGGTCTTCTTCTTCTACTTGTTTCTGTTTTTGATTTAAAGTGAGAAGAAGCTTAACTAAGTGTTTTCTATGTGATTTGTGAAAGTTGTGGATAAGAGGCTAGTGAAGGGAAAGGAGAAGCGGTTAAGCCACCTAAGGTAGGGATCGAGTGTGATTGTGTTAATTTTGCATGTGTTTACTTGAAAAATGCTTGAACAAAGACATGTGAAAATAAAGAGATGCTTGTTGAGCTTTAATGAGCTCAAGATGCTCATTTTGATTGCTTGCAGTGTTCATGACATGTGTATATATGTTTATAAGTATGTAAATTGATCAAGAGAGTGTGTGTGTAAATGATAGAGTTTGATTTGGCAAATTCTGCTTATTTGTCATCTGACCCCCGTGTGATGTTTTTGTCATAAGTATAGTTTTAGACGTCTAAATTGTGTGATTCTTGATCCATTAGAACACTGACTTATATATTTATAAATGTCACAGAAATAAGCTTGAGCAAATTCTTGCTCTAAAACCCTAAAAATTGGGCGAAACAGAGGTGTCTCTACCTTGGCCGGTTCATTTGACCAGTTCAGATTATTTAGATCATATATGATGTTATAGATGTCCAATTGACTTGAAAATTGTCCCATTTGAAATTTAACATCCTAGGGAAGATTTGTTAAGAGGACATTTTGCCTAAAAATGTCGTTTCGATGTCCGTTTAGCCTGAACAAAATTGATGTTATTGGGTTTCTGTTTGGATTTCCGTGGCTCTGTCACGAGTAGTGACGACTGTCACGAGTCCTGACAGTAGGCCACTGTCACGAGTAGTGACAACCTCCATCCTTCTATTTTGACCATTTTATGTGTTTTTCTTCCCGAATTGCACCCGAACTTCAGGGTAAGTTCCTATAGCATGTCCAACTCATTTCTAACCTTATGGAATGAGTATGTGAGTGGTTGTCAATTGAAAATATAAGTGATTAAAGCTATGGCATAAGAGTTTAATAATGAAATTAAATGTATATATGCTTTTTAATTATTGAACATGATATGCATGTGATGTTGATCATTTATGATTGAATCATAACGTGTGAAGTCTATGAACATGTAGAATGCATTATGCATTTGATTAGTTAGTAAAGTAGAGTGCAAAGATGCATTGATATTATATGGCTACATGCGAGTATATGCATAGGGTATATGTATGCACATGGTTTGCTCCATTAATATGTAAATAGTGTATAGTGTTCTTGAATGAACAATAGAGTACATGCAATGTATCTGATATAGAGTATAGAGTCTTTATGTTTAGCCTGACTGGCCATAGCAGTGGATAGATAAGCATGCTTATAAAGGGATTATCGAGGGCAGCTGCCAAGATTCCGCCCCGTTTGGGCGAAGCGGGTCGACCCCCGAGAATGGTCATTTAATAGAGATAGATGAAAATGTTTTGTGACTTCGGTCTATCGAAAATGTTTTATAGTGTCCCGTATCCGCAACTAAAGGAAGTCAGGCCTGTTTTGTTAAAGGTTGTGTAGTGAACTTGAGATGATTAAAGTGTTGCTTCGAATAAAGCTATAGTACATGAGAGTAATGTTTAAATACATGACAGTTTTGTATACAAGTGTATGATTACATGAGTATGTTTACATGTATGTGAACAAATGATAGCGTATATTTGAATAAATGAGATGTACAAGTTAAAGTGTGCATGAGATAGTGAAAGAGTAAATGTTACTTATATGTGAGCTCAGAGTACTTGATAATCGAGTATGCTACCTATACACGTATAAGAGTTATATGCATGAGATATATGATTGTGTGATTTATCTGTGACTTCGTAAAGAAGTCCTTTGCATTATTTTCATCCCCACTAAGCGTTATCGCTTAGCATGGATGTTTATTTCCGTGTAGGTACAGGTTCGGACTAGTGAGCGGACATCTGCGGGTCAAGGCCACTAGGAGTTTTATTTTGATCTCTTTTTGTATAAGTTAGAGATAGAGTTTTTACATTTTGAGTAACATCATTATGTAATAAAAGAGAATAGTTGTTACATGTAAATGTATATGTAAAGCTAAATGGAAACAGATGTAATCTGAACGTGTAAATGTATATGTAGTTAATATGAAATGCAAGTGGGCCCTAATGTAGTATTTAATTACTTTTAAATGGATGTGTTTGTGCTATCGCTTCCGCTAATGCATGTACATGTATACGTAAGTGTCCGCGTAGCGCCCCGATATTCCTTACCGGGGGTATGGGGGTGTTACACAAGTTACATGATGGACTTTCCTTCACATTTTTATCCCATGGTTGGCATGAATCATTTCCCACCTTTACCCCCCTCTAGTTTGAGTATTTTTGTGTGTTTATCCTTTCCAAAATGCACCCGAACTTCTCTTCAAGTTCCTATAACTTATCCAATTTATGTTTAACATTATGAGATGAGTATATGAACTTTTGTCAATGGAATTATATGTAAGTGAGGCTATGGCATATTACCTTAATAAAGGAATTAAGTGTGTACATGCTTTTTAGTTATTGAATCATAATGGTATGTGTATTGGTTTGGTGAACTATATGAATATGTTTGAACATACATATTATATATCATAGGTAATATTTGCTAGTAGGAATTGTACATGATTTGAGTGAAATGTGATTGTGACTGGATATGTAAATATGTGTTATAGTAATTAGAGTGTTAGCGAGCCTGAAGTGTCAAGTTAGTGGATATATAAGCATGCTTATAAAGGGTTTTGCGTAGCTACTTTGTAGACTGTTATAGTCTTTTGTCTAGAGACTTCAGTCTCTTTTGTTACCTCTAGGTATTCGAATGTTTTCAGACTTATGTCTTTTGTTTTAGATACTGAATTTCATCAGTATCTTTTGTACCCGTATCCACAATCCGTGAGAGTTCAGGCTTCTTATTTGCTTTTATTTTGATCGAGCTTATGCTTTTGATGAAGGAATGATTGTTTTGTTTTGAGCATTTCATATTAATGCTTTTTGCTCAGTTATGTTCATCAAGTGGACTTGATATTGTTAAGATTCAGTTATGTGTTACGTATATAAGAATGTTATGGCGCTTTGAGCATATTAGTTTTGATAAGATTGAATTGTACATGTTATAATTTTGTAATTGACTTTGCGTTTACGCCTTGGCATGATATGTATATATTGTTATGCATGCTTTTGCAGTCCTTTGTTTTTGTACATCCCCACAAAGCGTTATCATTTAGCACAGATGTTTGTTTCCATGTAGGTTTGCAGGATTGGTTTGGTTTTGGGTCGCGCATCTGCTAGCCACTAGGAGTTGAAGTCTTGTTTTTGTACTAGTATAGGGATAAGTTGTATAGTCCAGTTTTTGCTTGTACATTTTGTAACGTTTTGTAAGGTATATAATTCTGATATGTAATGTAATGACTTAGTATATGTATACTTTATAAGTTCAGTTATGCAAGTTTTTATGGTTATTACTGAGTGCTTCCACTTTAGCTCTTGCTTGAATGTTTGTGTTGTGTGTGACATCTCTATATTCCTTTCGATGGGTACTGGAGTGTTACAGTTTCTTCGTGGGGTGCTCCGGTGTTGTTTGTTAAGAAGAGGGATGGCACTTTAAGGATGTGTATTGATTACCGGCATATCAATAAGGTTAGTATAAAGAACAAGTATCCCTTACCGAGGATAGAGGATTTGTTTGTTCAGCTTAGGGGAGCCAAAGTGTTCTCTAAGATTGATTTGAGGTTGGGATATTATTAGCTGAGGGTTAAGGATGCGGATGTGGCTAAGACTTCATTTCGGATAAGATATGGTCACTATGAATTTTTAGTGATGCCATTTGGATTGACTAATGCTCCTGTGGCTTTTATGGATTTGATGAACCGAGTGTTTAGACCATATCTCGATCGATTTATAGTTGTTTTTATTGATGATATTTTTTTGTATTCGATGAATGAAAGTGAGCATGAAGAGCATTTACGTTTGGTACTGCAAGTGTTAAAAGATCATCAGTTATTTGCTAAGCTAAGCAAATGTGAGTTTTGGTTGAAGGAAGTGTCTTTTCTGGGACATATTGTCTCCTCAAAAGGTGTCCGAGTAGATCCAGCTAAGGTTGATACCATTGTGGATTGGAAGTTGTCGAGAAGTGTATTGGAAGTTAGAAGTTTTCTTGGTCTAGCGGTTTATTATGGACGGTTTGTGAAGGGATTCTCGGTCATTGGTTCACCTTTGACTAGGCTTCTGCAGAAAGGTGTTAGGTTTGAGTGGTCTGACAAGTGTCAAGAGTGTTTCGATCGGCTTAAGAGGATGTTAGTTGAGGCTCCTGTGCTAACTCAACCCATTTTGAGTAAGGAGTATGTTATGTACAGTAATGCTTTGGGTGTTGGACTTGGTTGTGTTTTGATGCAAGATGGTAAAGTGGTAGCTTATGCATCTAGAAAGTTGAAGCCCCATGAGCAGAACTATCCGACGCATGATTTAAAGTTAGCAGGAGTAGTGTTTGCTCTCAAGATTTAACGAAACTATCTGTATGGAGAGACTTGCAGAATCTTTATTGATCATAAGAGCTTGAAGTATTTCCTAACTCAGAAAGAGCTTAATCTCAGGCAGAGGCATTGGTTAGAACTTTTTAAGGATTATGATTGTATTATTTATTACCACCCAGGTAGGGTAAATGTAGTTGCAGATGCCTTAAGTAAGAAGTCGGTTTCGGCTTTAGCTTTGCAGCGGATTCGATAGAGATTTGATTCTGAAGGAGCTTTGATTGCCCAGCTTAAAGTCAAGCCTTCTTTAAAGTAGTTGATTGTCGATGCTCAGAGAAATGATCCGAAACTGCAGCAAATTATGCAAGTGGCTCAGAGTGGGAATCATAGTGATTTTTCGGTTAAGGACGGGTTGTTAAGTTATAAAAATCATTTGTGTGTGCTTAGTAGTGATGAAGTGAAAAGAAAGCTTTTGTTAATAGCACACACTACGGTTTTTACTATACATCCTGGAAGTGAAAAGATGTATAGAAATCTGAAACAGTTTTATTGGTGGCCTGGGATGAAAAGAGATATAACGGATTTTGTCTCCAAGTGTTTGACTTGTCAGCAGGTAAAGGCCGAGCACCAAGTTCAATTTGGGTTGCTCAACACTTTACCTTTTCCTCAATGGAAATGGGACAACATCACTATGGACTTTGTAGTGGGTTTACATTTGGCTCAGCGGAAGCATGATGCGGTTTGGGTTATTATTGGTCGGCTTACCAAGTCAGCTCACTTTTTGCCAGTTCAGATGGACTACTCGATGGATAAGTTGGCTGAGATTTATGTGGATGAGGTGGTTCGATTGCATGGAATACCAGTATCTATTTTGTGTGATAGAGATTTGAGATTTACATCGAAGTTTTGGAAAGAGTTGCAAATAGCTTTGGGTACCCGACTGAATTTTAGCACTACTTTCCATCCTCAGATAAACGGGCAGTCGAAAAGACTTATTTAGATTCTTGAGGATATGCTATGAGGTTGTGTTTTAAATGTTTTTGGAAGTAGGGATAAGTATGTGTCGTTGATGGAATTCGCCAAGAGTAATAGCTATCAGGTAAGCATTGGTATGTTTCCTATTGAGGCTCTTTATGGAAGGAAGTGTAGGACTCCAGTTTGTTGGACTGAGTTGTGGGAAAGTCCTTTTATGGGTCCAGACTTGGTCAGGGATATCGAAGAGAAGATTAAGGTGGTTCAGCAGAATTTAAAGATAGCCAAGGACAGACAGAGATCTTATGCTAATCTGAGACAGAAAGACGTTCAGTTCAAAGTTGGAGATAAAGTGTTTTTGAAGGTTTCTCCATGGAGAAAGGTTTTGCATTTTGGCAAAAAAGGAAAATTGAGTCCAAGATTTATAGGACCGTATAAGATTCTAGAAAATGTTTGTCCAGTTGCCTATAGGTTAGCTTTGTCGATGGATTTAGCCAAATTGCATGACCTGTTCCATATGTCAATGCTTCATCGGTACAGATCAGACGCGTCTCATGTGTTATCGATTCAAGATGTGCGGCTTCAACCTGATTATTTGTATAATGAAGAACCAAAGGTAATTATGGCTAGAGAAGTGAGATAGCTTAGGAATAAGCATATTCCTCTGGTTAAGGTGCTATGGAAATACCATGGAATTGAGGAAGCTACATGGGAACTAGAGTCAGCAATGCGATCTCAGTATCCGCAGTCGTTCAATACAGGTGAGAATTTCAAGGATGAAATTCTTTTATGGTTGTAACACCACGTTTCCCACCCTAAAAGTTTGAGCATGTGTGCGTGCGTGTGAGTGTCATTGCATGAGTTATTAAGTTAAGGGCTTAATTGCAGGTTTTATTTTATTGTGTGGTTTGTTAGTTTTGAGGGAGAAAGAAGAAGGGGTGTAGTGGATTTCGTCAAGACCATCTCTAGATCTTGACACTTGGATGGTAGAGATTAAAGTAAGAGGAAAGTGGGGTTTGATTTAAGAGAAGGAGAGAGGGAATGTGAGGTAATCTTTCCCATTCAGCTCTCTCTTCCTTTGTGCTTCCTCTCCTTTTCTTCTTCTTTCTTACTCTTTGATTGCATCCTCAGGTTCTTGAATTCTAAAGTGGTCTTAGGAAATTCCTAGTGTTGAGTAACTCATCTTCTTCTTCTTTTTTCTTTTCTCCTTCTGTTTCCATTGGATATGTGTGGGTGTGTGTATATGTAGGGTTTTGAGTTTTGTGTGTATTGGTTGTTTGATTAGAGTTGCCTCCTAAGGATCTAAAAGGGAAGGAAGTGGTGGGTGGAAGCTCAGTCTCTTTACTTTGGAGCTAAGGAATTAAGGTTTGGGAATGTTTGTTTTTGTGTATTTTTCTTTGATTTGTGAAAGCATGATTATTTGTTGGTAATTGAGTCTATAAATGAAATTGAGCATGTATTTAGTGGTTTTATAAGTTGAGTTGTTGAAGTGTTTTTTTGTCTGGATAGTAAGGTGAAGTTTGGGTGTGATTGGGTATGTTCTTTACTGAATTTATGGGTTTTTTATGATCTAAACGATGGTATGAAGAAGGCATACCACTGTGTGATCGTATTCTGTGTGTGTGTTTGCTTGTTTGCGATTTTATACGACGGTAAGAGATCAACATACGGTCGTGTAAAGTCATTCTGTTTTGAGGGAGTTTCGATGTGCATTTTACACGGCTGTATGGTTTTGTCATATCTCCGTGTAAATAGATTCTATTTTATGAGGGAGTTTTGGCTTGGCAGGCCACACGGCGGTAAGGTTTCCTTACCACTGTGTGGAATGTCTTACACAACGGTAAAGATTTACCATACTGCTGTGTAACCTCATTCTGTCCTGAAAGTTTTGGATTTCTGAATTCTTTTTCTTCTGTCTCTTTTAGTTATCATTAACATGTGTTTATGTGTTTGGGACGATTACATATCAAATATGGTTATATATATAGAGAATATGAGCTTATTCCTTGAAATATGTTAGCTCTTATGTGATAATTATGAGAATTATTTATTATTGTTGCCTAGCCTGTACGAGTCAAGTAAGTGGATGTATAGGTATGCCTATAGAGTTTTGTAAGCTACAGCCTAGTGTTCTGGTCCTTGATCAGGTTACCTTTTGGGGTCCTCGCAATCCTGAGTGTTTGGATCTTGTTTAAGATTTCCAGTGAAATTTTTTTTATGTGAAAACGAAAGATATTGCTTTTGCTTGTATGTACGGGTACCTAGTGTTCACACGCTATCTGATACTCTGAATTTGAAGGCATTTATGTTTGATTCTCTTATGAATGTAATCATACTTATTATTGACGCATGAACATGATTAGTATATCAAGTTATGTTTGTCAATAAGTTTAAGATGTGTGTTATGTTATATATGAATAATTGTGTACTTCTGTATGTGCCATATGTATGTTTTTGCCTCAACGGCCACTGTGAGTGGTCATCCATCTTTTATTTTTCACCACTAAGCATTTATCACTTAGCACGGGTGTTTAATCCATATAGTTGTGGAAGTTGTCTGAGTTTTTGAGGAGTGTAGTCTGCAGCAGTCAGAGCTAACACTTTAGCAAAATTCTTTTATAGCTTCTCTATTGTATTTTGGGTTTTATGATGTATTCTTTTTGTAATGTATTAGATTTTGTATATATTTCAAGTGTATCTCTGTAACTATGTAAGGTTGTTGTACTCCTTTTTGTAATGAATATTTTGATATATGAAATGAATTTTCAATTGGCCCATTTTGATTATTATAAGTTTTAAGTTATTGTTTATGAATGTTTCTTTTCCGCCTTCGTTATGCTTGTATGTTTGTTTTTGGTAACACCCTTATCTATGGGGGTATTCACTCTCCTTATGGAGGAGTTCCCCTACGTATAGGTATGGGGTGTTACAGCCCATGTGTGCGACATCTGTGTGTGTCGTATTCTATCGCGAGCACGACAAGGGTTGCGAGTGCGACAAGGGTCGCGAGCGTGACACTTTACAATTTTTTAAATGTGCGTCTTTTGTTCTCATTTGTGTGGAGTTTTGCATTGGAATATGTTTGATCATGCATAAAAAAGTTTATATGTATTATACATATGTTCGAATCTTATGCTTGGTGTTATGGTTAGCTTGTTCATGAATTGAGTGAAGTGTAATCATGGTTGGTTACTTGTGTATTGTAAGCATAAGTGTTGGTGATTAGAGTTATATGTCAAGCATGAATGGTCAAGGTAGTGGACAGATAAGCATTCTTATAAAGGGTTAGATTTATAGCTGCTTCTATTGAACCATTTGGGTCTGGTGTTTGTACCGTCGGGTATCTGAAAGTTTTAGACTCTAGTCTTCTGGTATTTAAAGATTTTATACTTAAGTTTTCTGATACTGCTAGTTAGTACTCTGAACACCCATATCTACCATCGATGTGATCTCAGGCTTTAGTTATTGTATGATTGTGAGTTGTAAGTAAAAATGTATCTAATATATGTATGTGTTTATCACTGTCTAGAAGTCATTAGTATTGTTTACCTTATATGAATTATGATAAGGTATCTGTCTTATCTACTCCGAATTGTGTAATGCAGCATGGACCTGTTTATGATTATTATTGAGCTGATATAAGCTTGTATATGCATATGATCAAGTTAGTAATGTGTGATGCATATATGTGTGCTATTTCTAATGTATATGGTTATTTTTTTATGACTTCATTAGAAGTCCTTTATTTCTGTATATCCCACTAAGCGTTATCGCTTAGCACGGATGTTTTGCTTCTATGTAGGTTTGCAGGATCAGTTCAGTTTTAGGTGTCGCGCATCTGCTGGCCACTAGGACTTTAGGTAGTGGATTTTTTTTATGTATAGTATATATGATATTAGAATGCTTTGTACTGTTACAGATAAAGCTTTTGTTCATGTAATGTAAGGATGTTAATATATTTTTGTAATATGAATATTACAAGTACTCTTTATGCTAGTATGCTTTGACCTGTTATATGCTTTCGCTTATAATATGTATATTTATTCTTTAGTTGGATTTTCGCCATTGTTTATGCATGAGTTTTATCTATTTATGTTAGTGTGTGTGTAGCAACTCGATATTCCTCCTGGGGGTATTGGGGTGTTACGTAAGGGCCTAAATAAACGAGAAGCACACTGCCTATGATATGGTGGACGACGGTTCCTCCATAAATGTCTGCCCTTTGGTGTCAATGGCGGCTTTAGGGGTGTTAGACGACATGCTGAGCAAGTCTGACCTTACAATCATAGCCTACTATAACTCCTGAAGACAGGCATTGAGGACATACAAGGTAATGGTCAAGACGGGGCCAATCGAAACAGAAGTGGAGTTCGTAGTCCTCCCCATTCCGGCCAACTTTCAGCACCTTTGGGCCAGCCGTTGTTCAACAAGCTTGGAGGGGTGCCACTATTATATACTCAAACCCATAGGATATCGAGAAAGGTCCTATAAAGTCTATCCCCCATAAGTCAAACAACTATACCTCAAGCGTATTGTTTAAGGGAATTTCATCCCTTCTAGATATATTGCCTACCCTTTGGCATTTATCAAAAGTTTGCACATATAACTTAACATCCTTAAACAGGGCAGGCCAATAAAAACCAGAAGAGAGAATTTTTGATACTATTTTATGTGGCCCATGGTGTCCACTGGCTTCCCTACTATGACATGCTTTGATGATCTTCCCTTTCTCTTCATTCGGAATGCACCTTCCCAACACTTGATCAGTGCACATGCAAAAAATATAAGGGTCATCCCAAATGTAGTGCTTTACATCAGCTTTTAATTTCTTCCTCTGTTGCCATGTGAATTCCTTTAGCATATAGCCACCTACAAGAAAATTGGCTACATTAGGGAACCAAGGTACAACAACTTCGCACATAAATAAAGCACAAATACTCTCATCAAGGAACAAATCTAAAATCTCCCCTTTTTCAATGTGATCGTACTCTAATCTAGACACGTGATCCACTATAAAGTTTTCTGCCCCCTTCTTATCTTTAATCTCTAGGTTAAACTCTTCCAAAAGGACCACCCATTTGATCAATCTTGGCTTTGACTCCTTCTTGGTAAAGAGATGTCTCAAGGCTGCATGGTCGGACCACACCGTAATTTTTGCATCTAGCAAATATGGCCTAACTTCTCGAAAGAAAAGACAATTGCAAGAAGTTCCTTATCGTTGTAGTTTAGTTAACCTGAGCTTTGGTCAATGTATGGCTAGCATAATAAATTACATGGAACACCTTTTCCCGCCTTTGTCCGAGTACTACTTCCAATGCGTAATTACTCGCATCACACATTAGTTCAAATGGCAAATGCCAATCCAGAGATGTAATCACCAAGGCTGAAATAAGCCTTTGTTTCAAAGTTTCAAATGCCAACATACAATCACTAGTAAAATCAAAAGGAGCATCTTTCATCAGCAAATTAGATAAGGGTTTTGCAATTTTTGAAAAATCTTTTATAAACCTACGATAGAACCCCGCATGCCCTAAAAAGCTCATAACTCCCTTAACATTTATTGGGGGTGGAAGTTTCTTTATGACTTCTACCTTGGCTTTATCCACCTCTATTCCCTTCTCTGAAATTTTATACCCTAGCATAATGCCTTCCCTCACCATAAAGTGACATTTCTCCCAATTCAATACTAAGTTGGTTTTCTCACCCCTCCTTAGCACCAAATCAAGATGCTCTAAACAGCTCTCAAAGTCTCTTCCATAAATGGTGAAGTCTGTAACACCCCTTACCCATACTTAGGCGATCCCATCCGATAAGGAGTGAGATACCGTATGAGTAAAAGTGCCACCACACAGATACAGAATAAACATACATTCATACATAAACATAAATAACAAAATACAGGGTGATTTAAAACTTTTCAACACCATTCATAAAAGTTGATCATGCATTAATATAACGAAAGCATTACATTACTGTTCTGATCAACTGAGAGATATCAAAGATAATTACAATTCCCAAAGTACATATACAAAAGCGGAAGCTATTACAAAGCCAATATAGAGAGTTCTATATAAAAAGAATTCTCAGAATACAAAAATAAAGCCCTACACTAAGACCCTGCTGTGTTGGCTTTGATGGCGACGACTCTCCCAAAAGCGAATCCTTCCGCACCTGCACGGGTAAACATACCGTGCTAAGCGATAAACGCTTAGTGGGGAAACACACATATAGCATAAAGACAACCATTCACAACGGTCGTCAAGGCAATTCACATGCGTACTTCATGTACATACGATAATCATGGCATAACAATAGCATAAACTCATTCTCACATACATAAAGCCATTCATCAGAATATTCAGAACATTAATCATAATCTCATAACAGATTACACTTCTCGCCATTGAATCCATAAAGATATAACATATGTTTTTCCCATATAACAATTCATACAAAGCACCTGCTGACCCGAGGGAGTGGATAACGAGTATACGGACAGTACTTTACGGGTACGAGCCGATACGGACAGTACTTTACGGGTACGAGCCGATAAAACTAATTTTCATTTAACTTTTACAAAACATTACAAAGGGGATCTTAAACAAGATCATTTCAGATAAGGGTTCGCGAGGAACCAATCGAGGACCTGATCGGGGTCTAAACAGAAACGGAAGCTGCAGCAAAGACTCTATTAGGCATGCCTAACTATCCACTTACTAGACTCTAGCAGGTCATACATAAGCCATTCAATCCATTTCATAACTTCCAAAATCATCATCATAAATGAACATAATCATATCATGGTTACACTTGCATATTATTCACAGAATACCAAGCATAAATCTCATAATTGCTAAAGAAAACTGGAGTTCAAGCCACCCGCGAGGAGGACGGAAGGGCCGGGCTCTGTCACGCTCGCGACGTCTGTCGCAATCGCGACAGAGGACAATTGGTGCTGTCGCGGGCTCGCAACGGATCGCGTGCTCGCGATAGCACTTGGCCAACAATACGCTCTGTCGCGATCGCGACAGTCGTAGCGCTCGCGACAGAGGGTACACAACACTTCGGCTGTCGCGGGCTCGCGACGGCGAAACTCCCAATACCGCTCTCTGTCGCGATCGCGACAGCGTCGGGACTTCAAAAATCTGCAGAACTTTTGCAGATTTTCCTCTTCCAATTCCTCAACCAACCACTCAAATCTCAATCAAAGGTCTCTTACCTCAATTCCAGCCATCCGTTAACATCAACAACCATAATACAACATTTATTCATAATAAACTTCATCCAATCCATTAATTTACACATTCAATTTTAAGAATCAATCAAAAACCCAATTTATGCATCAAACCACATCAATTCCAAAATTATCATAATTAACTCATGCTTTAGCAAGATTCACACTTCAAAGCAAATACCCATATCATATACATCAAAATAAAGAACATCTAACAACCTAATTCCAAGAAATCATCAAAACACATGCATGAACATTTCTCATGCAAAAGCAAGAAATTCCCGAACCTCAAAAATCCTTTGCTCCTATTGCTTAGTCCACTTGGCCCAACCTTCTCCTTACCCTTCGGTTCACGAAGAGGCTCAACTAAGCAACAAAGCAACACAACACACAAACACAAAAATCCAACATCAAACCCAACCCGAAAATAAGAGGAAGAGAAGAAGATGAAGAATCAAATGAAGAAAAGAAGAATAAATGCAGTAGATTTACCTTTAAAATACTATGCAATGAACAATTTCCACCACTAGAGGCTTGAATCTAAGCTAGGGCACTTAAGAAAGTGCAAAGGAGGAAGATAAAGAAGAAGAAAGAAGGAAACGGGAAGTGGGTTTCAAAATTTGATTTCTCCCTTTTCATCTTTTTCTCTTTCCCACTTTACACATGTCAATCATCTAGTGGAGGAGATTACTCACTCACACCCTAACCTAGTGCATCACATACTCACAATGAGACACCCTAATAATGCATCCTACATATTTGTACACACACACACACACATAAGCATAGCCCCATAAACACACCCTACAAAGATATGCATGTCCACACGCTACCATAACCCACTAGTGCATATCCTACTATGGTGCACTCATGCACACACATACATATATGGCTCATTCAACTAGGGGGCAAACGGGGTGTGACAACTCTCCCCTACTAACAAGAATTTCGTCCTCGAAATTCTCACCTGAACTGAATAATTGCGGGTACTGCAATCTCATCGACTCCTCCGGTTCCCAAGTTGCTTCCTCAACCCCATGGTGACTCCACAAAACCTTAAGCAAAGGAATCTGCTTATTCCTCAGCTGTCTTACTTCCCGAGCTAGGATAGCCCTAGGCTCCTCATCGTAAGAAAAATCTGACTGCACTAGAACCTCTTGAACCGACAACACATGGGAAGGATCCGATCTATACCGACGGAGCATCGAAACGTGAAATACATCATGAAGCTTCGACAATTCCATCGGCAAAGCTAGCCTGTAAGCCACCGGACCAACTCTTTCTTTCCAAATTGAAGCACTTTTCTCCAAGGAGATACTTTAAGAAAAACTTTTTCCCCAACTTCAAACTGTACATCCTTTCTCTTCAGGTTGGCATAAGACTTTTGACGATCCTTGGCCACCTTTAGATTCCGCAGCACAACTCTGATCTTTTCCTCTGTATCTCTAACCAATTTTGGCCCAATCACTGACCTCTCAGATAACTCTGTCCAACAAACTGGAGTCCTACACTGACGTCCATACAGAGCCTCATATGGTGAAATACCAATGCTTGACTGAAAACTGTTGTTGTAGGCAAACTCCATCAAAGATACATACTTGTCCCAACTACCCGGGAAGTCCAAAACACAAGCCCTCATCATATCCTCTAAGATCTGAATCACACGCTCGGACTGACCATCTGTCTGAGGATGAAACGCTGTACTGAACTTCAGCTTGGTACCCAAAGCTCGCTGCAATTCTTTCCAGAACTTAGATGTGAACCTTGGGTCTCTATCAGAAACTATGGACAAAGGCACTCCATGCAACCGAACTATCTCATCCACATAGATACTGGCCAATCTATTCATCGGATAATCCACCTTAATCGGCAAAAAGTGAGCACACTTTGTGAGTCGATCCACAACAACCCACACAGAATCATGCTTTCTCTGAGTCAATGGCAATCCGGAGATAAAATCCATAGCGATGTCATCCCACTTCCACTCAGGAACGGACAAAGGCGTAAGCAATCCAGAAGGAACCTGGTGCTCAGCCTTGACCTGCTGACAAGTCAGGCATTTGGATACAAAGTCCACTATGCCCCTCTTCATTCCAGACCACCAAAAGAACTGCTCAAATCCCGATACATCTTCACACTGCCTGGATGCATGGTGAAAACTGAACTACGTGCCTCATCAAAAATCTGTCTTCTTAACTCTTCACTATCCGGTACACACAAACGATTTCTAAACAGAAGAACCCCATCCTGAACCGAAAACTCTGACTGCTTACCAAAACTGACTTCTTGCACAATCCATTGAAGCTTCTCATCAACTTTCTGAGCATCAACTATCCGCTGTCTCAACGTAGGCTTGACCCTCAACTGAGCTATCAAAGCCCCATCTGAGCCAAACCTCCATCTGAGTCGTCTCAAAAACAAGGCAGAAACAGACTTCCTACTCAACGCATCTGTCACTACATTGGCCTTACCCGAATGGTAATCCACAATGCAATCGTAGTCCTTAAACAGTTCAAGCCAACGACGTTGCCTCATATTCAGTTCCTTTTGAGTCAGGAAGTACTTCAAACTCTTGTGGACCGTAAAGATCCTGCACTTTTCCCCATAGAGATAATGACGCCAAATCTTCAAAGCGAAGACAACCGCAGCTAACTCAAGATCATGCGTCGGATAGTTCTTTTCGTGTGGCTTCAATTGTCGAGAAGCATAAGCCACAACCTTACCTTCCTGCATCAAAACACATCCCAAACCAACACCTGAAGCATCACTATACATAACAAACTCCTTACCCGAGGTGGGTTGAGTCTGTATAGGAGCTTCAACCAACAACTGCTTCAACCTCTCAAAACAGGCTTGACATTTATCCGACCATTCGAACTTAACTCCTATCCTCAATAACCTGGTCATCGGAGCAGCAATCACGGAGAACCCTTGAACAAACCGACGATAGTAACCCGCCAGACCGAGAAAACTGCTCACTTCCTGAACATTTCTAGGCGCTTTCCAATCCACTATCGCCTCAATCTTAGCTGGATCCACTTGGATACCCTTAGCTGAAACTATATGGCCTAAGAACGACACTTCCCGAAGCCAAAAATCACACTTACTCAACTTGGCAAACAATCGATGCTCTCTCAAAACTTGCAAAACCATCCGAAGATACTCTTCATGCTCAGTCTCATCCTTAGAGTACACCAAAATATCATCTATAAACACTACTACAAACCGGTCCAAGTATGGCCTAAACACTCTATTCATCAAATCTATGAATGCCGCTAGAGCATTAGTCAAACCAAACGGCATCACAAGGAACTCAAAGTGGCCATACCAAGTCCGAAATGCAGTCTTAACCACATCCTCGTCCTTAACACGCAGCTGATAATACCCAGACCGAAGATCTATCTTGGAAAACACACCTGCACCTCAAAGCTGATCAAACAAATCTTCAACTCTGGGCAACGGATACTTATTCTTCACTGTGACCTTATTAATCTGCCTGTAGTCGATACACATCCTCAAGGACCCATCCTTTTTCTTAACAAACTGAACTGGAGCTCCCCAAGGAGATATGCTTGGTCGAATGAACCCCTTATCCAATAGCTCTTGTAGTTGAGTTTTAAGTTCTCTCAACTCCACAGGAGCCATCCAATAAGGTGCTTTCGATACCAGTGTGGTACCCGGCATAATCTCTATGGCTAGCTCAACTTCCCTCTCAGGAGGCAAACCCGGCAATTCACTCGGAAAAACATCACTAAACTCTCGGACAACAGGGATGTCCTCAATCCTAACTTGATCCCTCTTGGAATCCAAAACCACAGCCAGAAAAGCCTCACAACCTTTTCTCATAAACCTCTTGGCTTGAATCGCATAAATCATATTGTGCATGGAACTCGCACCCAAACCTCTGACAAACACTGGAGCTCGGTTCCTATCCCGAAGCACGAAAGTCTTCCTATGACAATCAACCACGGCTCCATGCTTGCTCAACCAATCCATACCCTAAATCAAATCATACTCTCTGAAGGGCAACTCTATCAAATCCACAGGAAACTCAACACCCTCAACCATCAACGGACAATTCCTATAAACTCTACTCACACTGACACTATACCCTAATGGATTGTTCACACATATCTCATAGTCTAACTGTTCTACCACATGCAGCTTATCAACAAACTTATGCGTGCACAAATATGAGTGTGTGGAACCAGGATCTATTAGAGCATATAATTCAGTGTCATGGAGTAGGAACTTACCAGCAATCACATCAGGGGCATCCTGCTCCTCCCTGGCTCTAACTGCATAAGCTCTAGCTGCGACCGGTGGAGGACGCTCAACTGTCTCAGAACCAGCTCCATCTGTAGGTCGACCGCCTCGACCTCTACCTCTCGTAGCCTGCGAAGCATTCGATCCAACTCTGCTAGCTCCTCCCTGAGGACCCGAGTCTTCACCCATCTGAGGACAATTAGCCACATGGTGCTCGGTGCTCCCACACCTAAAGCACCCACCAGTGAGCCACCTACACTCACCCCGGTGAGCCTTACCACAATTCTCACAAACTGGAATAGCATCAGACGGACCACCTCTACCAGATCCAGATACTGCAGCTGACCCTTGCCTTCTTCCTCTGGTAGCCGAACCAGCTGATGGTTCATCTTGCGGGTTCCTAGATCTCTTACCCGAAGATGAGGAAATCCCACCTCTAGCAGAACTCCTTCGCTGGGCTCTCTCTCTAATCAAAGATTCCGCCTTCTCCGCCCTCACAGCAGCCTCAGCAATCTGATAATAATTTACCCCTGGCATACACATCAAAGAAACCAAAGCAATCTTTAAAGAATCATTCAACCCGGCTTCAAAGTGCTTGCATCTAAAATCATCCGTCATAACCCCACGCGGAGCATACCGAGACAACCGGTTAAACTCCTTCTCATAATCTGCAACTGACAAGGCCCTTTGCCTCAAACTCAGAAACTGCGCCCATCTTGCGTCCTTATATGCCTGAGTCACATACTTCTTAGTGAACTGCTCATCGAAGAAATCCCAAGTAACAGGATCAGGCATCTGAGGTTGCCTACACACCAACTCCCACAATTCATATGCTGGACTTTGAAGCAAAGCTACAGCATACTCAGCTTGCTGATCAGAAGGACACCTGACTTCCCTCAAAGCTTTCTTAACTTTATCAGGCCACTTCTCAGCTAACTCAGATTCATCAAGCCCAGTTCCATAAAAATCCTCAACACCGGCTCTTCTTAGACTCACTATCGGAGCTTTCAGGGCAGTCACCCTTTCCAAGACCCGAGCCATGTCCTGGTGCAATCTAAACATTGCCTCAAAAGGCATGGCAGCAGCCTAGGGCTGGACCCTAGCACGTTGAGCTGACACCGAAACAGAGACAGACGGATCTACCGCTGGAGGGTTCACACTTTTAGCGGACTCCTCGAGCGCACCGTGAGCGAAATCAGAATTCATCTAACAAATAAGAAGACAACCACATCAGCCAACACAGCCCTAGACATAGACATATGCACACATAGTATCACATAAACAATCACCCAGAAACTCCTAAACCGAGGCTCTGATACCACAACTTGTAACACCCCTTACCCATACTTAGGCGATCCCATCCGATATGGAGTGAGATGCCGTATGAGTAAAAGTGCCACCACACAGATACAGAATAAACATACATTCATACATAAACATACATAACAAAATACAGGGTGATTTAAAACTTTGCAACACCATTCATAAAAGCTGATCATGCATTAATATAACGAAAGCATTACATTACTGTTCTGATCAACTGAGAGATATCAAAGATAATTACAATTCCCAAAGTACATATACAAAAGCGAAAGCTATTACAAAGCCAATATAGAGAGTTCTATACAAAAAGAATTCTCAGAATACAAAAATAAAGCCCTACACTAAGACCCTGCTGTGTTGGCTTTGATGGCGACGACTCTCCCAAAAGCGAATCCTTCCGTACCTGCACGGGTAAACACACCGTGCTAAGCGATAAATGCTTAGTGGGGAAACACACATATAGCGTAAAGATAACCATTCACAACGGTCGTCAAGGCAATTCACATGCGTACTTCATGTACATACGATAATCATGGCATAACAATGGCATAAACTCATGCTCACATACATAAAGCCATTCATCAGAATATTCAGAACATTAATCAGAATCTCATAATAGATCACACTTTTCGCCATTGAATCCATAAAGATATAACATATGTTTTTCCCATATAACAATTCATACAAAGCACCTGCTGACCCGAGGGAGTGGATAACGAGTATACGGACAATACTTTACGGGTACGAGCCGATACGGACAGTACTTTACGGGTACAGGCCGATAAAACTAATTTTCATTTAACTTTTACAAAAAATTACAAAGGGGATCTTAAACAAGATCATTTCAGATAAGGATTCGCGAGGAACCAATCGGGGACCTGATCGGGGTCCAAACAGAAACGGAAGCTGCAGCAAAGACTCTATTAGGCATGCCTAACTATCCACTTACTAGACTCTAGCAGGTCATACATAAGCCATTCAATCCATTTCATAACTTCCAAAATCATCATCATAAATGAACATAATCATATCATGGTTACACTTGCATATTATTCACAGAATACCAAGCATAAATCTCATAATTGCTAAAGAAAACTGGAGTTCAAGCCACCCGCAATGAAAGAAAAATCATTCAGCATACAAGCGACTGTCGCGCTCGCGACAGAGACCAAAGTCTCTTCGCTGCGCACGAGCGACGGATTTCGCGACCGCGAGGAGGACGGAAGGGCTGGGCTCTGTCGCGCTTGCGATGTCTGTCGTGATCGCGACAGAGGACAATTGGTGCTGTCGCGGGCTCGCGACGGATCGTGTGCTCAGATAGCACTTGGCCAACAATACGCTCTGTCGCGATCGCGACAGTCGTCGCGCTCGCGACAGAGGGTACACAACACTTCGGCTATCGCGGGCTCGCGATGGCGAAAATCCCAACACCGCTCTCTGTCGCGATCGCGACAGCATCGGGACTTCGAAAATCTGCAGAAATTTTGCAGATTTTCCTCTTCCAATTCCTCAACCAACCACTCAAATCTCTATCAAAGGTCTCTTACCTCAATTCCAGCCATCCGTTAACATCAACAACCATAATACAACATTTATTCATAATAAACTTCATCCAATCCATTAATTTACACATTCAATTTCAAGAATCAATCAAAAACCCAATTTATGCATCAAACCACATCAATTCCAAAATTATCATAATTAACTCATGCTTTAGCAAGATTCACACTTCAAAGCAAATACCCATATCATATACATCAAAATAAAGAACATCTAACAACCTAATTCCAAGAAATCATCAAAACACATACATGAACATTTCTCATGCAAAAGCAAGAAATTCCCGAACCTCAAAAATCCTTTGCTCCTATTGCTTAGTTCCACTTGGCCCAACCTTCTCCTTACCCTTCGGTTTACGAGGAGGCTCAACTAAGCAACAAAACAACACAACACACAAACACAAAAATCCAACTTCAAACCCAACCCGAAAATAAGAGAAAGAGAAGAAGATGAAGAATCAAATAAAGAAAAGAAGAATAAATGCAGTAGATTTACCTTTAAAATACTATGCAATGAATAATTTCCACCACTAGAGGCTTGAATCTAAGCTAGGGCACTTAAGAAAGTGCAAAGGAGGAAGAAGAAGAAGAAGAAAGAAGGAAACGGGAAATGGGTTTCAAAATCTGATTTCTCCCTTTTCATCTTTTTCTCTTTCCCACTTTACACATGTCAATCATCTAGTGGAGGAGATTACTCACTCACACCCTAACCTAGTGCATCACATACACACAATGAGACACCCTAATAATGCATCCTACATATGTGTACACACACACACACAAGCATAGCCCCATAAACACACCCTACAAAGATATGCATGTCCACACGCTACCATAACCCACTAGTGCATATCCTACTATGGTGCACTCATGCACACACATATATATATGGCTCATTCAACTAGGGGGCAAACGGGGTGTGACAAAGTCATCCATAATGACATCTATAAATTTTTCTATGGAGTCATAGAATATTGCCATCATGCACCGCTAAAACATAGCCGGTGCATTATACAATCCGAAGGGCATTCTCCTATAGGGAAATGTTCCATAAGGGTAGGTAAAGGTCATTTTTTCCTCATCTTCAAGGGCTATGGGGATTTGTAAATACCCCGAATACCCATCTAAAAAGTAATAAAACCTATTCTCTGCTAGCCTCTATAGCATCTGATAAATACATGGCAATGGGAAATGATATTTCTAGTGGTATTGTTCAGTCTCCTATAATCTATACAGATTCTCCAACTCGTAACTGTATGAGTTGGAATGAGTTTATTTAGCTCATTCTATCATTCCCCCCTTTTTAGGAATAAATTGCACTGGGCTAACCCATTGACTATCTGATTTTGGATAGATTATACTAGATTCAAGGAGTTTGAGTACCTCCTTTTTTACCACTTCTTGCATTGCTAGGTTGAGCCTCCTTTACGGTTGCCAGTTTGCATTCTTCCTCCATCGGAATCTGGTGAGTGCAGTAGCTTGGGCTGATCCCCTTCATGTCTGATGTCTCCCATCCAATTGCTTCCTTGTACTTCATCAACACTTCAAGCACCATCTCCTCTTCAAAACCTGACAACATAGAAGAGATAATTACTTGCTTTGTTTCATGCTCTAAAAATACGTACTTTACATGAGGAAGAAGGGGTTTAAGTTCAGAGTTTAATTCTCCCTCTTGTGGAGTAAACCCTTCTTGCTGTGATTTCTCCTCTCCACATTCTTTCTCTACTGTTACTGTAACACCCCCTACCCATACGTAGACGAACCCATCCAGAACAGAGTAGGAAGCCGGACGAGCAAGGGTGTCACTGAACAGATACAGAGAAAAAGGCATACATTCCTACAAAAATACGGGGGAATTAAAACCTTACCTTGAGGGGCAGAGGCTGATCATGCATTAACTCACGCACACGCAAACACTGAGCGTAAGCATATACACATGCATACACACATTCACTTGTTTAATCAGCGGAAGCATAAGGCGAACGATAAAACCGAGTAATAACTTAAAACATAAATATAATAACATTTACATCGAGATCCTTACATACACATATACAAAAGGCTACAGAAATACATAATCCAAAATACGGAAGCTGAAAACGAAATAAGAACTTCTAACTCTTATGTGGCCGACCTTGTAGATGCGTGACTCGAACCGAACCAAACCTGCCACCTACACGGGAAAAGAACTCGTGCTAAGCAATAATGCTTTGTGGGGAGAACACACAAGCAATATGGACGGCCATTCACAATGGTCGCTAAGGCATAACACATTCAAAATGGCATATGCGGACATTCACAACACATATACATAATCATGCTTGCATTTAGAGGCATTCATTCAGAAGCTCAAGTTCACATGCATATACATATTAACTGATTGATATACGTAACATCATGCAGAAGTAGAATTGGTCTTACTTGCACTTACCGAGTTCGCTGAAGTGTCTGATGTCAAACAATGCACAACCACTAACCAAACCGATCCGCATTGCGATCGCGACAGAGGTCTGAAGGAACATTGCTGAGCAGTGCTGTGCACGACTCGTGCACATGAGCATGACTCGTGCTCATGCGTGCGAGTCGTGTATGAAGAGCATGACTCGTGCTCTTCGCTGCTGGCCGGACTGTCTCGCTGATCGAAGAAAGAAATCAGAGGAAGAGGGAGGAGTCAGCACATTTCATGCTTCAAGAGCATGACTCATGCTCCTTGAGCACAACTCATGTTCTTGGAGCACGTCTCATGCTCTTCCGCTGGTGATCGCACTGAAAGAGAAGGATGGAATAGCACGAGACGCATCCGTGCATGACTCGTGTCTCAAGAGCACGACTCATGCTCTTGAGCACGAGTAAAATACTTCGAGCACGTCTCATGCTCCTCCATTCGAGCACCACTTAGGGAGTGCTGATGAGAGATGATAAGCACGACTCGTGTTCATCCCTTTTCCTGGGCAAAACATTTTTGTTCCGATCGCGATGGATGTCATGATCGCGACAGAATCGTGATCCCTATTTCCAGCGAAAACGCAACAAATCCCCCCTTTTTTCCAAAACCATTTCAAAAACCCTTCAAAAACCACACAATCAAGCACAATCTCTTTCCTTAACCCTCCAGTACATACCAAAACATACATATGATCAAAATACACTCAACTATCACAAGATCGATAATTGATTCAAAGAAAAACATAAAATCCGCAGACCAAGAACACCAAGAACAGAGTTTACCCAAATCATGCATTTTCCCATCCAATCCAACATACATATATCTCAATCCTAAATCATGCATTTCTCGCACAATTACCCAAATAATTACATGCATATACACATGCCAAGACACTCAAAATTCCATAAATTTACATTACAAAACACATACACAATCAAAATGAGAATTAGGTCAGAGACAAACACCAAAACTGGAAATGAAGAACACAGAGCTCCCAAACCTGAAAATAAAAATCCAAAATCACTCTTCTTCAACCTTCAATCTTTGCTTTTCCTTTATCCCTCTTCTTGTCACCAAAAGCATGCACAAATAAACCCAAAAAATCACTTAATCTACCCTAACTCAACAAAACCAGAAGAAGAATAAGAGAGAACCCAAATGCAGGAAACCCTAGCACCCAAAACCCAAATACATACCTTTTTAATCTTAATCTTTCTTTCAATCTCCACCAAGAGCATCCAACTCACACATAGCAAAGGAAGGGAGAACAAGAAATGGGAAAAAGGGAAAGAAAGAAGAACAAGGAAGAGGAGAGGAGAGAGCAGAATGTAAAACGTGATATGCTCCTCCCTTTCTCATTCTTTTTCTTTTTCTTCTTTTCCCATTAATTGCACACACCCACCAAGACGCATGGCAGCCTCCTATTGGTTCAAAGGGTCAACTTTCCTTGACTTTCTCATTTGGTCCCTACAAATCTCACTTAAGTCCTTGGCAACTTGCACTCCACTCACTAACACAATTATTTCCTCACTTGAACTTTAATTACTTCTTCAATTCGGTCCTTAATACTCCAATCCAACATGCACATATTACCAAAATACCCTCACTTTTCCCGACTTAGCATGCACATTCTGCTTAGGCCCGATTTGGGGTGTGACAGTTACTATCAATTCTCCTCCCACTTCATCCAACTCTTCATTCTCCAAAGAATACATTAAACTCAAATTCAATAGATCATCTAGCAAGAACTTCTCCTGAGTTTCTTCCACATATTCATCCACCTTTCCAAAAAAAAGATCGACTCCTCCAAATCACTTGGTGGATACTTTTGAGCTTTGTTCATGTCTACAACTAACTATTTATTATTAAATCGTAGGGTGACCTTTTGACCATATACATCAATCAAGGCTTTCACCGTATTTAAAAATGGTCTCTCCATAATGAGTGGCACTTTCCTCTCTTTCTCCATCTCCATGACCACAAACTCCATAGGAAAAATGAATTTTCCCACCTTCACTTGTAGGTCCTCTACTGCCCTTTTGGGTTTCCATACCGGCCTATCCGCGAGCTGGAGTCTCATTCCCGTCTCCTTGAGATCACCTAAACTGAGTTTCCTGCATATAGAATATGGCACCAAGTTAATGCTACTGCTAAGTCACACAAAGCATTTCCAATAAAATTTTCACCAATCTCAAAGAGTAAAGTGAAGCTACCTTGATCCTCCCATTTTTCTGGAATCTTCTTCATGATTATTGCACTATAATTTTTTGTAAGTTGCATAGTCCTATGCCCTTTTAATTTCTTTTTATTAGAACAAAGTTCTTTAAAGAATTTAGTATAATTGGGCATGTGAGCTAGGGCTTCAGCAAAAGGTAAATTTATATGCAATTTCTTAAACATTTATAGAAACCTAGCTAACTGTTCACTTTTCTTATCACACGCCGTTTTTCCCCTAGTAGTTTGAGCCATGGGTATGTGTACACGTGTGTGTGGCTTGGCATATGTTAATTTTATTTTGGGTTATATGCATGTGGGCTTTGATAGAGTGTGCATGCTCATAGGGAAGTAGTGTATGTATTAGTGGGGATTAGTCTTGTGTGTAGTGTCATGCATGAGTGTAGGGTGTGAGTGGTCAAGTTTTGCCAATTATAGGAGGACATGTGGCAAGGATTTAGAGAAGGGTATAATAGGGCAAGGAAAGAGAAAGCAAGAACAGAAATTGCCCTAGCTCTCCCGTTCTCTCTTCCTCACACCTCCTTCTCCTTCTCTTCTTCCTTCCTCTTTTCTCCATCTTGATCCCTCTTCCTTTGGCTGAGTTTTGGTTGAAATTTGATCAACTCAAGAGATTGTTCTGGGTAAGTTTTGTAGAGTTCTTTCTTTTCTTCATCCTCTTCATTTGTTGTTAGATGTGTTCTTAATCTAGGGTTTTTGTGTTGGTGTGATTTCTTGGGTTTCCTGGTTTAAAAGTTCCTACTCGTGATCCCAATGGGAAGGAGAAGGCAAGTGGGAGTGGAGCTTGCAACTAGGAGCTTAGGATTTACAGGTTTGGGATTTATGTGCATTTTTATGATTTTGTGTTCTTCCTTGAATTTCTGAAAATGTGATGATTATGAGTTTCATGTTAGTATAAATGTTATGAGTCTTGGTTTGATTTAAGTTGTGTTTATGCTATTTTTTATGATGGGATATGCTTGATCTAAGGTAAGTTGAAGTTTGAATTGATTTTTGGAGTGTTTGGTGTGGTTTGGAGATGAAGGGAGTTCTGTAAATTTTCTGTAGACTTGGAACATAACTCTATCGTGAAGATACTGATCGAAGCAAATGCGATAAGGATCAGTAATTCCAGGTCCTGACCGAGATGCCATCTTCCGATCGGAAGTGCCATGGGTACTGTCGTGAACGCGACAGAACTTTCGACTGCCGATCGATAGTCGGTAGTTCTGGATTGGGAGTAGCACGATTCGTGCTTGCTGGGGAGCCAAGTCACGAGACATGCTCTAGAGCGTGACTCATGATAGGGCAGAGGAGCATCGACATGAGTCGTGTCGACCTGCACGACTCGTGTCCCTCACTTCTTCCCTCCCGATCGGCTTTCTAGCACGATTCGTGCTTGCTAGGGAGCGATGTCATGAAACGTGCTCTAGAGCATGACTCGTGATAGGGCAAAGGAGAATCAACATGAGCCATGTCGGCCTGCAGGACTCGTGTCCCTTGCTTCTTCCCTCGCGATTGGCTTTCTGGCCACTATTTTTTCGATATTGCCCTGTTCTTCTAAAATGAATTCCATATCTTTTACTACTGTATGAAATAAAAATAGGCCTATATATTTATTACATCAAGGTTTCTTTATGATAAATTACATGTTATGTTCTGAATATGATTTGTATTATGCATCACCTGCAAGAGTAAATTTAGTGGATAGTTAGGCATGCCTAATAGAGTTCAGTAGCTACAACACCTTTGTTCTATTTGGACCCCGATCAGGTCCCCGTTTGGATCGTCATGATCCCCCAATGTGTATGGATCTTGTTTAAGATCCCCAATGTGAAAATATTTTGAATGACAAAAATATGATGTTTCTTTTCGAATGGTACCCACGGGTACCCCAATGTGTTACTCGTTATCCACTATTGTGAGTCAGCAGGTTTTATATTTTGTTATGTTATAAGAATGTGAATTTTGAGTAATTCTATTTATGAGCATATGAATCAGTTAATATGTGAATCCTCAATGTGTATGGATCTTGTTTAAGATCCCCCAATGTGAAAAAGTTTTCGAATGAGAAAATGAAAGATGTTGCTTTTCGATTGTACCCTTGGGTACCCCCAATGTGTTCTGTTACTCGCTTATCCACCCTTTGACTTAGCAGGCAATTAAAAAAATAACAGAATGTGAATGAATTGATAAGTTTTGTGATGATGTGCAAAGAGCTATGTGAATAAGCATTTGAAAGTGTTTACGAAAATGTTAAGCTTGATCTTTACGCACTCAAATGTTCTGGATCCTTGATGGACTCAAATGTGAAATGTGTGGTATCTTTGGGTACCTTTATGTTTTATGTATTAAGGCAATGTCTGTTAAATGTTAAGAGATAAAATAAATAATGTTTATTCAAATAAGCATGGGTGCATAATCCTGATTTAATGTGAATTCGTATGTTGATAATACATGTTATAAATCTGTTTAAAGGTTAAGAGTATGATGGTCTGTATGAAGTCTTTGTAAAGAATAATTGGAATAATTGATATGCATGTTTTCTATAGTTGAATAATCAATGAATGAATTTTATGTATATATTCGTTTACATGTTTGAATTGACAACACAGGTATGTTATGTAATTGCTTGTCTTCTGAACATTAGCTTGGATAACCAATGTAAGTATATCAGTAAGGAATCTTTTTGTAATGTTTGTTTCTTTTCGATGGACATGATGATTGCATATTGATTTATAGTTAAAGGGAAATAAAGTGGTAAGAATGAAATAGATAACCGAATTTAAGAAAGGATTTAGACTTAATTTTGGATTATTTAACTATAAAAGTTTTCTACAGAATTACATGGTTTTGATTCCCAACCATAGGGATACGTAGGAAGCTTGGAATAACAGTTTCAAGCCCGATCAAAATCTAAGTATTGAAATGTTTTGTTAGTTTTGAACAAGTAACGGTTTGATTAAAATGAAATGTTTTGATTTAAGTATTGATACTGTAATTTGTATGATTTTGGAATATTTGTAATAATGGGAATTTCTGAACTTTATATTTCAAACTTTAAAATGTATTTCAGGAATTTATGAAGTATAACTATCTATAGGGCCATTAAGTGATTTAAAGTATATGATAAGTTTTGTATACTATATTTTTATTTGATTAAAAAATAAATAAGTATTTCTGTTTATGATTTATAAAACGCTAATGTATGTCTAATTGCTTAAGTTTCCGTAACAAAATAATGATATTCGTTTGTAATAACTTTAGCCGACATTCCTTTAAGTTTATGTATATATATATATATATATTGATTTGCATGTGTTCGCCTCGGCAACCGTTGTGAGTGGCTGCCCATTATTTGTTTTGCCCGACTAAACGTTATCGCTTAGTACGGTTGTTTGTTCGTGCAGATTAGGAGATCAGAGTAGCATAGCAGTTCGCTGAGTTTTGGCCAACGAGTCGCTAGATTTTTATAGGAAGTGTTTTTCATTTCGGCATGTAATTAATTTCATTTATTTAGTATTTGTAATAAGTTATAATATTCTATAGTGTGACTAATGGCTTGTTGATGACATAGGTTTAGGATGTGCATGTCTTGAGATTTCGATTTTAGAAGTTAGAAATTTTATTACTCTGTGTTCCGTACTGTTAAGTAGTGTTCTCATCCGGTAGCACCCTTCGCTCATCGTAGCTCTCTGTCCTTCGATATGCTACGTGTGGGAGTAGGGGTGTTATATTTCTTCTCTTTCCTAGCTATAGCAAGAAATGACAACCTATTTATGTCAAGATCCTCTATATTAGGGTTCACTATGCTTTGTCCCTTATCAATTCTAGGAGCATCCACATTTGCCTCTACCCAAGGGTTAGAGTCACTTACCTTTCGTGTCGGCAACTCCTTACTCGATGATGGTAAAGATGACTTACCTCTCTCCTCTCCATATGTTACCTCCTTGCCACTTCTCAATGTAATTGCTTTCGCCTCTTCCTTGGGATTTCGATCCACATTTGAAAGAAAAATCCCAGGTTGTCTATGGGACATTGAAGTTACAAGTTAACCCAATTGTGTTTCTAGGTTCCTCATGGAAGCATCTTGATTTCAGTACCATTGCTCTTGTGATTTCCACCTTATCTCTTGACTAGCCTTAAATTGCTACTGACTGTTCACAAATTGCGGTTGACTAGTCATAAAACTAGCTAGTATGTCTTCAAAAGTAGGCTTCTTCTCTTGCATAGGTGGTATTGGTTGATATCCCAGTGGGTGACATGCTTGCAGTTGGGAATGGTTTGAAATTTTCCCTTGGTGGTGATGTGGTGGATATGGGGTTTGGTAATGAGTGGTTGCTTGGGGTTGGTAAGATTGTTTGTGGTTGTGATGACCATTTTGGTTGAAAGGGGCTCTTGCTTGTGGTTGAGAAGATGGGGCATGCTGGTTTCCATCCTTCCATGAAAAATTTGAGTGATTCCTCCAACCTGGATTGTATGTATTGTTATAGGGATCACTTCTTCGATAATCTCCTACCACATTCACATCTCCCATAGCTCCACCCTCTTGAATACATGGCCCCACTTCATATGATTCACCCTCTTGAGCAACTAAAGCTATATTTTGTACCTTCAACCCACTTAACTCTTTCTTCACCAACTCTAGGTGCGCTTTCAGCAGTGCCACTTCATCCACATAATGCATCCCTTGTCTTCTCGAAACTGTTCTAGGAGTAGTCCATTGAGAGTAATTTGCTGCCATCTCATCCAGCAAATGGAAAGCTTCTTTCGACAACCTATTTAAGAAAGATCCTCCAGATGATGCATCTAATAATGACCTTGTCTAAGGTGTAACTCCAGCATAGAATATCATCAACAATTGGTAAACAGCTATCTCATGGTGTGGATAGCTTCTCAATAGTCTCCTGAAGCTTTCCCAAGCCTCATCGAAAGGCTCCTCATTCATCTGGTGAAAACTCATAATGCTGTTACGAATACTTGTAGTCTTGGTGGGAGGGAAAAATCTCTTCAAAAAATTCTCTTGCAACTGATCCCATGAGCAAATTGATTGGCTTGGTAACATCCGAAGCCATTCCTTCGCTTTTCCAATCAATGTGAAAGGAAACAATTTCAACCTTACTACATCAGTAGTAATATACAGAATCTAAACCGTGTCCCTAACCTCCAAGAATATGTCAATGTGCTGAGCGGGATCTTCCAAATCTGAACCGGAGAACTGATTTCTCTGTACTATTGTGATGGTTGCTGGTTTAAGCTCAAATTGTACTCCTCTAGCAGCATAATGATCCTATGATTTTCATTCCATCTTAGTACCATGTAGTCCCTAATCATCCTCTGCCTAGGTACTTGTTCTCTACGTCTACCTGAAATTTCTTCTTGTGCCCTCGGTATTTGTTCATTCTTAGGAGGAAATTGATCAATGGAGGATCTTCCATGTTGTTCTCTTTATTAGTTCTCCTTTATTGATGTAAAATCCTCTCCATTTTAGGGTCGTATGGTGCTACTTGCCCTTGTTTCAATCTATTCATGCACCAAAATAACCTGAAAAGAATAAGGAAAAGTAGAATAAGAAAAAGAAAACACATACAGATAACAATCAAACTCATAAACATTGCCTGTCCTCGGCAACGGCGCTAAAAACTTGGCACGTGTCTAGTAAGTGTACTAGATTGGCTAAGTAATAAAGTGGGGTATCGTGTGCAAGCTATGACAATTAATTGTATGCTAAAGAATTCCCAAATATTTTGTGTTTATGAGTATCGATTGTCTAAATTGAAGAAATAAAGTAGCTAAAATATGCAATTATAATTTTGTTAAATTAAACTAGCAGTAAATTTGGTATGAACTAAGCTATGGAAAAATTAACAAGTATAGAAATCAATATAAAAGAAGCATTTCTCGGGTTCACTCATCCACCCCATACCCACATGTGAATTAATTTAATCTAAAATCATATATAAATGAATTCGGGATTGTAACACCCCCTACCCATACGTAGGCGAACCTGTCAGCGAGGGAGTAGGAGGCCGTACGAGAAGGTGTGTTACCGGACAGAAGCGATACAAAGCATATAAAAAAAATGCGGAAGAATTTAAAACTTAAGGAGCAAAAGCTGAACATACATAATACACCAACGCACATACGCTAAGCGAAAGGACCCACATATGCATACTTACAATCATACGACAGTAGCCTAAGACGGAAGATAAAACAGAGGAAATACTTAACACATTAACATAAAAATATTTATATAGCCCAAAAATATTACATCAAAATCTTTATATCTTATTACATATACATATTACACAGAGATACAAAATCCAAAATACAAAAGCTGAATAAAATACAGAACTTCTAGCTCCTATGTGGCCGACCCTTGTAGATGCGTGACTCGAACCGAAGCAAACCTGCCACCTGCACGGGAAAGAACCCGTGCTAAGCAATAATGATTAGTGGGGAGAACACATAAGAATATGGACGGCCATTCACAATGGTCTCCAAAGCATAACACATTTGAATGGCATATGCATATAGATCTAACAGATAGATATATATATATATATACTTGCACATAAAAGTCATGCATTCAGAAAATCATAACCACTTTCAAAAACTCGCGTTGAACAAACCAAAGTAGATAACGTACCTTACAAGATACAAATATCATCATGCAGAAACACTTACAATCTCATATGCATATACTTACTAAGGCATCAGATATCAAACCGCATTACGTTTAGCTACTCAACAATTAAACATGCAGCCTTCATACCAATAGCCCAAACATTAACTAAAAACCTATTCACATGCAATACAATTACCATGCAATAGCGCACTCAACTATCATGCAAAGCTATGAGACATTTAAACATACTTTTGTCAGGCCCTAACACACACACCAGCCAAAACCCAAGGGACAACGTCTAAAACCACCACACTTCTGCTGTGCAACTTTATTACGTAAAATATCATACCATGAAATATAAACATATGACAACATGCCAAAGATACTACAATAGCTGAGATCAGGGGAAACATGTAACATAATATTAAATTCGTTGCATTTGCTAAAGCAAGATCATATTCATACTCATACTAATTCATATATTAATCATAACAGTTAACCGCACAAAATAACATTAATATATATACAAATTAATCATAGCATTTTGAGATTCCAATTTACATTCCTATACATTTTAATTTATCTCTTCACTATACAAAAGTGCGGTATACATATTATACGACACACATGAACAATATACACATACAATAAACAAGGTCATTTATATACAAGCAGAGAATACACAATATACATGCTTGAGTCACGATTAACCCATTCCGAGATTCATAATTGCATTCTCATATTCATATCAGACAAAGCAAATAGAATACCTACTGACTCACTTTAGTGGATAACGAGAAAATACGGTAACAGTACGGTAACGTACCTTACGGGTATGATTCGAAAAGCCACATCATTTTTTTCCACATTCGAAAACATTTCAGTAAAAGGACCTTAAACAAGATCCATACAGTATAAAGTTTCATGAGGAACTAGCCAGGGACCTGATCGGGGTCCATTCGTTCAAAGCGTGCTGCAGCTATAAAGCTCTATTAGGCGTGCCTAACTATCCGCTAGACTGACTCTCGCAGGTCATGCATAAAACAATTCATGTTTTGCATTGCATAATATATATATATCATCATGCATATATCAGAGTATGATAGACATCTCATTTCTTTCTAGTATTAGACACACATCATACAGTTCACATTGCCAAGCATATACTCTAACCCAGTCACATACTTTTAACATCATCTAAAGCATATTAGAATCAAATATGGGAAACAATATTATGCCAAAGATTATCCAAACAAAACCCGTATCATGCACTAGTATAATTCATGTCAAATATACTATCATATATTATTCTTAGGGAAGAATCGTGAATTAAGATATGCATTACACACTTCACATTTTAGTAGAACATGTTCACAATAAATAACCATGAAGTTGGCATTCATAACTTACTTGTATTCAAAAGGCAACATGTGATACAATTCATAATATTAACACTGCTAAACTAAATCATACAACTAAAATCAAACGATAGTCTAACAGGGATTACCATCACTAAACATATTATAATCAAACATAGACATACCATCATTTGACAATCACATACTTCAAAATACAAATACTAATAATAATTAAGCAAAAACATGTTCCATGCAATAGTGAGAAACCATGCAAAGTGAAAGAAAAAGGTCCTTTTCGAAAACTGGATAGAAATAGGACAGACAGACAAAGGTTCTGTCGCGATTGCGACAGAGGCCTGAAGATACCCCACTGAACAGGGTTGTGCACGACTCGTGCTCATGTGTATGAGTCGTGTCTGAAGAGCACAACTCGTGCTCTTCGATGCTGGCCAGACTATCTCGCTAGTCGAAGAAAGAAATCAGAGGAAGAGGGAGAAGTCAGCACGTTTCGTGCTTCAAGAGCACAACTCGTGCTCCTTGAGCACGACTCGTGTTCTTGGAGCACGTATTGTGCTCTGCTGCTACTGATCGGTCATGCTGAGGGAGGAAGGAGGAACAACACGAGGCAAAAGGAGCATGACTCGTGTCTCAAGAGCACGACTCGTGCTCTTGAGTGCAAGTCGTATTCATGGAGCACTTCTTGTGCTTTTCCTCCAAAGGAAAACAAAGCAAGCAAGCTGAAGGGGAGGGGATGAGCACGACTCGTGCTCATGTGCACGACTCGTGCTCATGTGCATGACTCGTGCTCTTCCTCTCCCCTAGTCAGAAGCGTCTCTGTCGCGCTCGCGATAGAAGCGCGTCTTCTATTCCCAGCCAAAAATGCAGAACTTCATCTTTTTCCAAAATAATTTCAAAACCTTTCAAAAACCATTCAATCATGCACAAACTCTTAGCTTAACACTCAAATGCATTCAACAACATGCTCATGATTAAATCACACTCAATTAACACAAGATTCAACACTTAGATCAAAGAAATCACAGAAATAGTAGATCAAGAACACTAAAACAGGGGTTATCTAATTCAAGCAATTCTCATACCAAAATTAACATGCACTCATCCTAATTACTACACATACATTACTAGAGCAATTACCCAACAAAATCTTGCATAAACCCATGCCAAGACACTCAAAATTCCAGAAATCAAACATAAATACACATACACGCAAACTTGATCCTCGAGAAAGAGAAAGAGCAGAGACAACTCCCAAACCTCTTTTGAAGCACAACCCACACTTCTTCAAGCTTTAATCCTAAATTTTTTCTTTGCCCTTGAGCTTCCTCTTGCCACCCAAAGCTTGCACAAACTAAAACTAACTCTTACCTCTTCAATCTTGCCCCAAATCTTTACCAAAATCACCCAATCATGTGCCCAAACACCTGTCATAAGAAAGAAAAGGAGGAAGTACAGAAAATAGAGAAGAAATGAGAAAGAAGAACAGAAGAAGAGAGGAGAACGGGAAGCATACTTGTTCCTGCGTTCTCCCTCCATCTTTTCCCTCTTTTCCTTTCTTTTCATTTAATGCATACCTACCAAATCCACTTATTTACTTCCTATAGGTCCACATATCATAAAATTACAAGCCCACTTAGCACAATTTTATTGGCTCTCACTCATAAATATCTTGACTTCATACACTCAAACACCATACACATACATACACACTAGATAACCTCCTCTCTTCAATAAAGTCCTTAATAAATCAAATTTCACATACACTAATTACCGAAATACTCTCATTCGTCCCGACTTAGCATGCACACTCCAACTAGGCCCGATTTGGGGTGTTCCAGGGATAACCCCCTGTAGACACCGGGTCCTGAGTCAGCCTAGATCGAAGTTACCCAATGATGATAATTGCCTTCACAGGCTTAAAAGGTTAAAAGTGATGGTTTTCTCGTCAAATTTGCATTTTAGAGTGAAAAATTAAAAAATAATAAAAAAGATTTAAAAAAATTAATTTTGAAAAATGGGGGCTTAAAATTATGATGTTTTTAGTCTATTTAAAATTTAAAAAAAATAGAAAAAATAAAAAAAATAAAAAAAATTTTTCGGACCGCGAGTGTCGGGCGCGGCAGCGCGCAGGCGCCCAGCTCGCAGGCACCAGGTGCCCAGCACGCCGACGCCCAGGCGCCCAGCGTGCTGGGCGCGATTTGGCGACGCGCAGCGTCGCCAATGCTGCGCCTTACTAAAGAGCGACGCGCAGAGTTGCGCGCTGCGCGCCGCACCGCGCGCCTCTGCGCGCGATTCTCGCCCGAGCTTCGCGCGATTCTCGCCTGGTCGCCGCGTGAGTCCCCGTCGCTCTATAGCGACGGGCGGCGTCCCTCTGTGGCAATGGGCTTCTGGCCGTCGGTACAGGGTCTGATACCCTTTTCCTCTTTTCCAGCCTTTTTTCCGATATTTTCACCCAAAAATCCGTTTTTTATCCCATTTTTTTTGGGTTTTTTACTTCAAATTAAATTCTAAAATATTTTTTTTAGGTAATTAAATAATAAAACTTGATTTTATCATTAAAAATAAAATAATTTTGGGTTAAAATAGGTTTTTTTCCTTAATTAAATTAGGGCAACCTATTTTATCCTATAAATAGTTTATGATGAAATCAAAAGAGCCCCCCCCCCCCCCCCCCCCCCTCCACATTTTTTTAGACCAGATTTTTCTCTTCATCTTCATCTTCATCTTCTTCTTCCACCAAAAATTCCAGATTTATTCCCCAACCAAAAATCAAAAAGAAAATCAATTGTTTCATTCTTTTTTCAACATAATTTCTTCTAAATATATTTTTTAGAGGAAGTTTTGTTGTTTGATTTAATTTTTGAGACAAATAGAATAATTATTTGTTCTCAAAATTGTTTTTAACCTTTTATTTTGTGTTCAATAAAACTTTTTTCATTGATTTTGTTTTGAATCTTTTTTTGATAAAAAATTGATTTTGAGACAAATAAAATAATTGTTTGTCATCAAAATCTAATTTTTATTTGATAAAACTTCAATCAATTTTTCTTTATTTTAATCAATAAAATTTTTTTTTGATCAAAATCATTTCTTTAGGCAAAGGTATCAATTCTTTGTTCTTAAAGAATTTTTGATCATTTTTATTTTCATGTTTCTTGGAATAAAATTCCAACATTTTCATAATATTTCACTCTAATATTGTGAATCATCAAACAAAGAAATCAATCATCACTTTTTCTTCATCAAATCCAGTATTCTGAGGGTAAATATTCTTGGCTCCATCTCAATTTCTATTATATTTAATTTATTCATGTATATTATTTTTATTGATCTATTTATTGTTTTAATCTATTCAATTTGTTGTATTGATTTTATATTTGTTATATTTAATTGTTTATATATGATATGATTTTTATTCACATAAATATTGATTGTTTATTAATTTTTAACATGTAATTAATTTATTTCACTTTAATTCATCATTATTTTTAACATGTAATTAATAAATTCATTTTAATTGATCTTTTTGCCATGTAAATGGTTTATATCATTTGTGAACATATTTAATTAATCATATTGCTTAGTTAATTGTTTTCATCATTCTTTAATTGTTTCAATTAATTATTCTTTTCTTTATCATTTTATATATTCTTTGATTCGTTTATCTTCATCATCATTGTTATCATGTTCATATTTTCATGTATTATTTAATTAACATGTTTTATTTTATTTTCATCACATCATTTAGTCATTTATCACATATAATCCATGTTTCTCATTTTATTTTGGTTTGTTAACATTTTGATTCCATTATCATTCTTTTCATATCATCTTATTTTATTTTAATTTGTTATTCATTATTTTGTATGTTTAATTGATTTAATCACTAACATTATTTTATTTGTATTTGCTTTTATGTTTAAACTCATTTTTTGCTTGGGCGTTTTTGCGAGCACACGGGGAGGTCCAAAAAAAAGGCTCATTTGGTTCATATATTTATTTTCTTTATTTGTAATATGTTATTTAATTTTGACATATAATTTTCTTGTAAAATTCTTTATTTAGGCACGCTAAAAAGAAAATCACAAAAATGTTTCTATTAATTAACATGACATTTTTTCTAAATAAAAGGGGACCAATGTCCTAGTTTTTCATACCCAAATAAATCATCACGTCAAAACTTTTTCATAATAAATATGCATGCGAGGACCAATGTTCTCACTATCAATGAATGACCCGTTTTATGCATGTATTTCATTTTTATAAATGGGAGTTGTATTCCGCTCCTAGTGTTATTGTAATTTATTTTGAATGCTTTATTTTGGATTTTGCTTACATTTACCGCTTTTGATATGAATGATTGCGCCTTTAAATTAAAATTGCATTGTGTGGAAAGTTGATGAAACAATGAATTCAAAACTTAATTATGATATTAAGCAAGGTATAAATAAATGAGAAGTCCCGAACCCTGCTCTGGTCTTTGGGCTCAAGAGGCTAGAGGTTATCCTCCAAGACACCTCTTGTGTCACGAGACTTAGACGTTAAATCCTAGGCCTCATGGCCCAATATGGATAAAATGCGCAAGTCTTAGGCTCTCCGAGGCGAGAGAAACTTTCCCAATGTTCTATTGGGTGGCGACTCCATGAAACCTCCTTGTTGCCCAACATAGACGCACTTGCGATTTATCGCAAGCTGTTGACGGACCCACAAATGCCCCGATCACCCACGTGCGGGCGGTCGAGCGGGCGGCCGCGGGGATCCGGCGCGCGTCACACCCCCTTTACCTAAGCATCCCATTCCGGAGCAAGCTACTCTAATTGCATGACGTCCCATTCTGGAGAAAGCCTTACAATTAGCCTAAGCACGCTTTAATCCCAAGTTCAGTTTGGTTTCCCATTTCGGAGCCAAACAACCCAAACCTCATCTGTCTCACTCCCCACTCTAGTCCTAAAACCATAAAATCCTGCACATCTAGAGTCCCATTCCAGAGCAATCTAAAATATACAGCATTCATGATAGAAAAACTGAGCAAAATTATTCATAGCATTCAATCCATTTGTAACAGCCCAAAATTCACCCTAGAAGTATTGAGCATAATTAGCGTAAGTAAATGAGTGTAAATTAGGGTTTTCGGTTAGGACTAAATCGAAAATGAGAATTTAGGGACTCAATTGCAAGAAATTAAAATATTGTAGTGACTAAAGTGTAATTGTGTGCGATTAGTGTAAGTGGAAGTTTAATTAAGCTATGTGGTAATTAATTAGTCTTAATTATGGACTTAGTGGGATCAAAGTGTCTTGATTTGGAGCAACCACCTAGCTTTAGGGTATGCTTGAGTCTTGACACCTAGCAATCTCATGCAAATAAATAGATTTTGGAAAGCAGAATTTGGTCACTCTTGTCTCTCATTTGGCCGGCCATTCTCAAAAGAAAATCTACAATTTACTTCTTCATCTCTTCATAATTTCTTCAGTTTTAGAAGTAATTAGGATTATTCTAGTGACCTTACTTATATACCTATCTAAGTCATATTGAAAAGGTAAGATTGAGCCTAGTGTTCTTCATCTCTTTCTTTTTCCTTGAATTGGACTTCAGTTTTGATGTTAATCCTATTTTGAATATGTGTATGTGTATGTGGCTGAAAGTTGGAGAAGCTAGTAAGAAAGCCAAGGGTATAGAGAAGGTCATCTATTTGTGAAGTTAGAGGAGTGCTTTAAGAGGTTTGGGATTGTTTTGTTAAGTTCTTTGTTTTGGTTACATGATTGATGAGTTGGGATTAGATTTTGTGTTAATCTTGATTAAATGCATGATTGATTAATTAGGGTTTATTTTTACTTATGTGATAATTGATAAGATGTTATAAATTGTGATGTGTGTTGAATTTTTTGATTGAATTGCCTTGAGATTATGACCAAAGTATGAACTAGTTTTAAGGGAAAACTCTGCTCAAATTGTCCTAGACCTCCGTGTGATGTATTCCTCATAAATGAAGTTTGATAACACAAAATTAAGTTTTTATTGATTTAGTAGAACCATGATTCCCATACCTATAAAAGTCTCATAAATGACCATGAATGAATTCTTGCTCTAAGACCCTCAAAAATGGCCAAAACAGAGGTATCTCTACTTTGGCGGGTTCATTGGAGCAATATAGGTTGTTTAAATCATATTTGTCGTTGTAGAAGTCCAAATGACCTGATATTTTTTCCATTTGAAACTTAACATCCTAGGGAATAATTTATAAGCAGAGAGTTTTGCCTAAATTTTAGTTTAAGACATTGGTGTAGGCTGTACAAGATAGAGCAGTGAAGCAGTCCTAAATTTTGCTTCTGTTTTGCTAAATTTTGTTATGTCACGGTAACAACCAAATCATTGCCACTATGACCAATGCTGAGAGAAGGCAGAATTACATGTATTTAGACCTCATGCTCACAATCAAATCATTGCCACCGTGACCCTCCCCAGTTTTGTGTATTTTGTGTGTTTTTCTTCCCGAAATGCAACTGAACTTCATTGTAAGTTCCTATAGCTTATCCAATTAATGTTTAACAACATATAGTGAGTATATAAATGTTTGACAATTTAACTATATGTAAATGATGCTATGGCATAGTAGTTTAATAAATGAATTAAATGTATACATGCTTTTTAATTATTGAACATGACATGGCATGCAATATTGATCTTTTATGATTGAATTGTATTGTATTGAGTCTATAGATAAGCATGATGAAGTGTATACTTCTTTGACGAGTTTGTTAAGTTTAACAACATTAAATTGATACTATAGTGTGACTTTATAAAAGGAAATGTGAGCAAGATGTAAACCTACTCGTACTAGTGTATATTAACTTACACTATGGTATAAATCTATGAGATTAATAATACCTAATGAGGAACATAATGTGTAAACCCTAGTGAATAAGTGTAACAGCAGAATGTATAATGGAATGATAGTATGTTTATTAAGCCATGTGTGTGTACAAGGCATGATTTGATGCGAATGTGCTCAATGCGATGATGTTCTTTTAAGAAACTATGTGAATATTTTACTATGCGAATGAACAATACTATGCGAATGAGTATTACTACGCGAATGATTAATATTATGCAAGCAAATATTGCTATGTGAATGAATGATATTGTATCCTTGATGATAATATGCTGTGCTTACAGCATGAATGTAACACCCCCATACCCCCGGTAGGGAATATCGGGGCGCTACGCGGACACTTACGTATACATGTACATGCATCAGCGGAAGCGATAATAACAAATAAATTATTAGAAATAAGTTGGGCCCAAACAAAATTACTTTTATTATACATATAAACTATACATATACAAAAGTTATATAGTTATTACATATTCATTTACGCTACCTATTTACTGTGGTCATTTACATATACATTTACATATGATTTTACTCAAAAGTTTCTATATCTATTTTTTTTTACTTATACAAAAAGTCATAAGAAAAGTCCTAGTGGCCTTGACCTGCAGATGCACGCTCTCACTGATCCGCACCTGTCAACCTACACGGAAACAAACATCCGTGCTAAGCGATAACGCTTAGTGGGGATGAAAATAATGCAAAGGACTTCTTTCGAAGTCTCAAAATAAATTATATATATACCACATATATTAGTCAAAACACACATGCATATATTTGCACCCTCATGTAGATCATGTATTCCAATTCATATAAACATATAATTGTATACACAACTATCACGTTTCATTATTCTCATGTATTTTAACTTTTATTCGTAACACTATATACAATCATTTCATGTTCACTATACACTAGCAATAACAATAAGCCTGAATTCCTTTCATGGTGGATACGGGTAACTCTGGATACTGTTTACAGTATCTTACGTATGGAGAATTAACTCAAACTCTATGGAATACTCGAGGCATTCCAAACTCTGGGCACAATTAAGGCCAACTCTAGCAGCTGCACTCTAGCCCTTTATAAGCATGCTTATCTATCCACTATAACGGTAATCAGGCTCTAACAACTCATATACTGTGCACTGATATCAATTTATTTACTATAATTCAAATACATTTAATTACATGTATAACTTTTACAAATCATGTACATTTAATTACTACTAATCATATAAGAGGTTTAAAAGATAATTTAAAACCAAATACAAGCTAAATGATAACATACAAGACCCAATTAAACCTTTAACAATTCAAAACAGGAACAAAATGCCAAAACAAGACAAAACAGGCGGAAAAAGCTCACTGTCGCGATCGCGACTTGTGTCGCGCTCGCGACAGTAGCCTAAGGAAACAGGACCGTCGCGAGGCGTTCACGCGATTGCGGCTCGCGACGATCTGCTTCGCTTCACGCCCACCAGGAAGAAAGGGTCACGGCGTGACTGCCCATCACGCCTCGTGACAGGATCCTCACAGCGAGAGGGGGGCATCACGTGGCGTGATGCCATCTCACGCCTCACCAAGGAAGGGGTCACGGCGTGACTGAACATCACGTCGCGTGACTCTCTCCTCACCGAAGGAGAAGGACATCACGTGGCGTGATGCCTTCTCACGCCTCACCAAGGGAAAGGGTCACGGCGTGACTGCTAGTCACGTCTCGTGACTCTCTCCTCCATCTCTGAAAACCCAATTTTCTAACTCGCTTCCCACGGAAATGAAAGACGCGATTCTGTCGCGATGTCAACTGGTGTCGCGCTCGCGACAGAAACGTTTTCCCCAATTCCAAAGGCAAAATCCACACACTGATAAACTCAACCAAAACCCAAACCGACTCTTTTATATTTTCCCATGCAACCACTTCTCTTTTAACATGCAATTGCCCTAAAATCATGCTCATAACTAAGTTTTCACTCAACTTCCACAATCACTTTCAATATTGAAACACTACAAGCAATCAGAATGATTTCACACACTTAAACAAACAATTGAGCTAATTAAGCTCCAAATACATTTCTTTATACAACTACATTTCTATTGAACATTCAAAATCATAACACATGTAAAATAGGAAAACCGCACACGATCCCTACCTCTAGGATGTTGAACCGCACCCTCTACTCGGCTACGACCTTCTCTTTGCCTTTGTTGGGCCTCTTGTCCACAGCTTCCATGCACAAACCATTCAACATACCAAAGTTACTCTTCTCTCTTACTTTAAATCAAAAACAGAAATAAAATAGAAGAAGAAGACCAATACTAACTTAAGAGCATTACTTACCTTCTTAGGATACCTAATCAAGCTCTACTAGTCCCTCTCAAAGCCAACCCAAATGAATCACTCAAAACAGTGTAAAGAAGAAGAAGAAGGAACGAAAGAAAAGGGCAAAGCAAGGGAAAAGAGAGAAACCATCGTGAAAAGAAGAAAGAAAAGAGCAGATGGTCTAAGTCAATCCAACAATTACCATGGTAATAAATGCCATCTACCCCAAATAATTACATCCTCATCTTCTCTTCCTTTTTTAATTAATCCTAATCTCCTTTCTTTAACTCTTAATCACTCTTATCATGGGTTAATCCATTGCCACTTGTCACTTCCCTACGGTGCCATGTGTCACTCTTCTACAAGCCACAAATTAAAAAGGCCAATTAATTACCCTATCACTGAAGTGGTTCTGTCGCGCCCACGACGCTTGCCGCGCTCGCGACAGGACTCTCTATACTAATCTTTCTTGAACCAAAATTCTATAATTCTCCTAGGGCTATTTCGGGGTGTTACAAATCTCTCCCCATTAAGAAATTTCGTCCTCGAAATTTCCCCCGCTACCGAACAACTAACTCAATCTATATACTGTATAAACTAATAGGAGGACTTACCAGAAGATCCAATCAACGCCTCCACATCTTCAGCCGTCATGGCAAATACACGTTGCTGATCCTCGGGAAATGGCCTCTCGACTGTTTCCGATGGCGGTCTTTCAGCTCTACCTCGTCCTCTTCCACTTCTAACATTCCCAGACGCATTGCCTTTCTCTTTAGTTACTTGTGATACCATATTCTCTCTTGTTTTGGGACACTGAGCAAGAAAATGTTCGGTGCTACCGCATTTGAAGCAAGCTCCGGTGAGCTTCCTACACTCACCCCAATGATGCCTTCCACAATGCTCACATTGTGGTGCTGCACTTCCTCTACTGCTAGGTGGTCTCACACTTCCAACTGAAGTCGGCACTTGTGCCGATGCTTGCTCATCCTTTCCTCTTTTTACTGCTCCCGCTCCTTTACCAAATTTTTCATTTTCCCTTGGAAATCTTCTTTTCTGCTCTCTCTTTTGCTTTATCAACTCAGATTCCTCCATTTTCATCGCCGCTAACACCAATGGATAATAACCCACCGGCTGCAAAGCAACCATAGCAGACAAAGGTCCCCGAATACTCTCTCTTAGTCCATCCTCAAATTGCCTACATCGAAAATCATCAGTTAACATTCCTTCTGGTACATATTTACTCAAACGAGTAAACTCTTTATCATATTCTGCAACAGTCATATTCTTCTGCTTAAAAGTTATAAATTCTTTCCACTTGGCATCTCTATATGCTTTGGTCACAAATTTCTCCTTGAACTCTCGAACAAAGAAATCCCAGGTTAACTCCATGGGTCTCTGAGGATGCTGCAACACCAACTTCCACCAGTCATATGCTGCACCCTGCAGCAATGACACGGCGCAAACTACTTTCTGGTTCTGAGGGCAACTGATCTCTTGTAAAATTCTTTCTATTTTCTCTAACCAGAATTCTGCTATCTCGGATTGATCCAAGGCTGTTCCATGGAACTCTTCAGCTCCTCTCTTTCTTATCAAATCTGTTGGAGCTTTAGGAGCTGTCAGTCTATCTAGAATATGTACCAACCCATGCATCAACTCCGGGTTGTTCTGAACAACTCTTGCTCTTTCCTCTCTATCTTGTGCTTGTACACGTGGATCCACTCGAATTGGATTCACACTGCCTGTAGTCTCTCCTACGTGCTCACTCGGGTCGGACTCCGTCTAGACCCTACAAAACCAGCATCTGCATTAGGCCACATTCTAGACAACTCAAACATATACCCTATACTCTATCACCTTATAGTCCGGAATCATTTAACCTAGGGCTCTGATACCACTAAATTGTAACACCCCCATACCCCCGGTAGGGAATATCGGGGCGCTACGAGGACACTTACGTATACATGTACATGCATCAGCGGAAGCGATAATAACAAATAAATTATTAGAAATAAGTTGGGCCCAAACAAAATTACTTTTATTATACATATAAACTATACATATACAAAAGTTATATAGTTATTACATATTCATTTACGCTACCTATTTACTGTGGTCATTTACATATACATTTACATATGATTTTACTCAAAAGTTTCTATATCTATTTTTTTTTACTTATACAAAAAGTCATAAGAAAAGTCCTAGTGGCCTTGACCTGCAGATGCACGCTCTCACTGATCCGCACCTGTCAACCTACACGGAAACAAACATCCGTGCTAAGCGATAACGCTTAGTGGGGATGAAAATAATGCAAAGGACTTCTTTCGAAGTCTCAAAATAAATTATATATATACCACATATATTAGTCAAAACACACATGCATATATTTGCACCCTCATGTAGATCATGTATTCCAATTCATATAAACATATACTTGTATACACAACTATCACGTTTCATTATTCTCATGTATTTTAACTTTTATTCGTAACACTATATACAATCATTTCATGTTCACTATACACTAGCAATAACAATAAGCCTGAATTCCTTTCATGGTGGATACGGGTAACTCTGGATACTGTTTACAGTATCTTACGTATGGAGAATTAACTCAAACTCTATGGAATACTCGAGGCATTCCAAACTCTGGGCACAATTAAGGCCAACTCTAGCAGCTGCACTCTAGCCCTTTATAAGCATGCTTATCTATCCACTATAACGGTAATCAGGCTCTAACAACTCATATACTGTGCACTGATATCAATTTATTTACTATAATTCAAATACATTTAATTACATGTATAACTTTTACAAATCATGTACATTTAATTACTACTAATCATATAAGAGGTTTAAAAGATAATTTAAAACCAAATACAAGCTAAATGATAACATACAAGACCCAATTAAACCTTTAACAATTCAAAACAGGAACAAAATGCCAAAACAAGACAAAACAGGCGGAAAAAGCTCACTGTCGCGATCGCGACTTGTGTCGCGCTCGCGACAGTAGCCTAAGGAAACAGGACCGTCCCGAGGTGTTCACGCGATTGCGGCTCGCGATGATCTGCTTCGCTTCACGTCCACCAGGAAGAAAGGGTCACGGCGTGACTGCCCATCACGCCTCATGACAGGATCCTCACAGCGAGAGGGGGGCATCACGTGGCGTGATGCCATCTCACGCCTCACCAAGGAAGGGGTCACGGCGTGACTGAACATCACGTCGCGTGACTCTCTCCTCACCGAAGGAGAAGGACATCACGTGGCGTGATGCCTTCTCACGCCTCACCAAGGGAAAGGGTCACGGCGTGACTGCTAGTCACGTCTCGTGACTCTCTCCTCCATCTCTGAAAACCCAATTTTCTAACTCGCTTCCCACGGAAATGAAAGACGCGATTCTGTCGCGATGTCAACTGGTGTCGCGCTCGCGACAGAAACGTTTTCCCCAATTCCAAAGGCAAAATCCACACACTGATAAACTCAACCAAAACCCAAACCGACTCTTTTATATTTTCCCATGCAACCACTTCTCTTTTAACATGCAATTGCCCTAAAATCATGCTCATAACTAAGTTTTCACTCAACTTCCACAATCACTTTCAATATTGAAACACTACAAGCAATCAGAATGATTTCACACACTTAAACAAACAATTGAGCTAATTAAGCTCCAAATACATTTCTTTATACAACTACATTTCTATTGAACATTCAAAATCATAACACATGCAAAATAGGAAAACCGCACACGATCCCTACCTCTAGGATGTTGAACCGCACCCTCTACTCGGCTACGACCTTCTCTTTGCCTTTGTTGGGCCTCTTGTCCACAGCTTCCATGCACAAACCATTCAACATACCAAAGTTACTCTTCTCTCTTACTTTAAATCAAAAACAGAAATAAAATAGAAGAAGAAGACCAATACTAACTTAAGAGCATTACTTACCTTCTTAGGATACCTAATCAAGCTCTACTAGTCCCTCTCAAAGCCAACCCAAATGAATCACTCAAAACAGTGTAAAGAAGAAGAAGAAGGAACGAAAGAAAAGGGCAAAGCAAGGGAAAAGAGAGAAACCATCGTGAAAAGAAGAAAGAAAAGAGCAGATGGTCTAAGTCAATCCAACAATTACCATGGTAATAAATGCCATCTACCCCAAATAATTACATCCTCATCTTCTCTTCCTTTTTTAATTAATCCTAATCTCCTTTCTTTAACTCTTAATCACTCTTACCATGGGTTAATCTATTGCCACTTGTCACTTCCCTACGGTGCCATGTGTCACTCTTCTACAAGCCACAAATTAAAAAGGCCAATTAATTACCCTATCACTGAAGTGGTTCTGTCGCGCCCACGACGCTTGCCGCGCTCGCGACAGGACTCTCTATACTAATCTTTCTTGAACCAAAATTCTATAATTCTCCTAGGGCTATTTCGGGGTGTTACAATGAATGTACTTTCATTGACTATTAATAGTGTTACACATGTTAAATTGGTTTATGTGGATGAATGAGTGATTATAAATAAGATAATGACAAATGTGATTTATGGTTTTGACCTTTTGAGTTGCTTAATTATTTAGAGATTTATAATCTGGCAAATCAGGTGAAAATAAGTCTATATATATTTATGTGTATAAGTTTAGTACGAATCAATGATGAGGTGTGAGTTTGATAATAAGAATATGCGTATGGAAGTGAATAGGGTTATGTGTTGAATGCCATGATTAAATATGATGATTGAATTTGATTATTGAATATGAATTTGTTCAATAACTCATAAATATGTGTAAGTGTAGAATTTTGCTATTTTTATCATATGTACAATTATGACTACTGTGATGTGAGATCAATAGAATAAACAATCGAGTTTAATAAATTAAAGCCTGCGAGTCAAGTAGTGGATAGATAGGCATGCATATAAGGTCTAAAGTGCTACAGCCAAAAGCGATTGATTTTTGTTAATCGGCCCCGTTGGGGTTAGCGGTAATCCTGGAATAGGTTCCCCAAAAGTGAGTGATTGTGTGATTATTAGTTACCTACGGGTACTAATGCGATTGATTATTAGGTACCTATGGGTACTAATGCGATTGATTATTAGGTACCTATGGGTACTAATGTGATTGATTATTAGATACCTACGGGTACTAATGCGATTGATTATCACGTACCTACGGGTACTAATGCGATTGATTATTAGGTACCTACCAGTACTAATGCGATTGACTATTGGGTATCTACAGATACTAGTTTAAAGGTATCTTTGGATATCAGAGTAATAACCCATTATCCACCACTATAGAAGTGCAGGCAAATTAGGAAATTGCTAATGAACATATGATCAATTGTTAACTTTGTGTATATAGTGAATTTGCGAGTGTATAAATGTGATAGGTTAAGGCGTAAGTAATGTGGATTGTGATTATAAATTATGGGAACATATGTGCTATATATATATATAAATATGAATTGATGTTGAAAATTTCTAGTGTAATGTGAATTGAATACATAATGGTTACAGTATGTGATTGTAACACCCCCTACCCATACGTAGGCAATCCCATCCGATAAGAAGTGAGACGCCGTATGAGTAAAGGTGTCACCAAACAGATACAAGCAAAACATACATATCATACATGCAGAAATACGAGATAATTAAAAACTTCAAAGGAAAAGAAAGCCATGGCTGATCATGCATTAATATAATAAAACATTACAATAACGTTCTGATCAACTAGCTGAAACAAAACATATTACAAAACCAAAATATAAGTACAAAAGCGGAAGCTGAAACAAAACTGATACAAGAGAGTTCTATACAAAAAGAATCATCAACAATTACAAAACTAAGCCCTACACTAACTCCTTCTGTGTTGGCTTGACGGCGGCGACTCTCTCAAAGAAAAACTCCTTCCGCACCTGCACGGGTAAAAACACCATGCTAAGCGATAAACGCTTAGTGGGGAAACACACATAAAATATGAACGGCCATTCACAATGGTCGTCAAGGCATAACACATTCATAATGGAAAAATGCAATAGCTCATAACATAATTCATAAGAACATCCTCACCATTTAAAGCCATACATTCTGCATCTCAAATTCATATCCATTTCCATATTAGTTGAACATACATTTCACCAATATACTCATGCAGATATCACATGTATATAGTCATAAGAGTAGAGCAAACCAATCGAACACCAAAAGAACACCTGCTGACTCTGGGTAGTGGATAACGAGTGTACAGATAGTACTTTACGGGTATGAGCCGATTACAGACAGTACCTTACGGGTACGAATCGAGAAAACCATTTTACTCTTAACTTTCACAAATCATTTTAAAAAGGGACCTTAAACAAGATCCTTACACATAATAGGGTCTGCGAGGAACCAAACGGGGACCTGATCGGGGTCCAAACGAAACTGAGTGATGCAGCTAAAAGACTCTATTAGGCATGCCTAACTATCCACTTACTTGACTCTAGCAGGTTATGCGTCATTCAAATCATATTTCAGAATATAACATATAATTCATCTGAAGAATCATGGTATCACTCATATCAAAGCATATAAAAGTATGACATGCATCATACAGCAATATAAGTCCATTCGGAAGAATTACGGAATTCATTGTTGAGTTAAAACCGGGAAATTTTAGAAAATAGGCCAAACGGGGTGACCAACGAGGTTGGCTGGTCACGAGTCATGACTGGCATCACAACTCATGACTCGCCTCCTCACAAGGCTGGTCACGAGTCGTGACTGGGAGTCACGCCTCGTGACTGACTTCTTCTGGTCACGGGTCGTGACTTGCCCCTTTCCTCTTGCTGGTCACGAGTCGTGACGGGGAGTCACGTCTTGTGACTGGCTTCTTTCTTTGGGCTAGTCACGGATCGTGACTGGCAGTCACTACCCATGACTGCCTTCTCTGGCCGGTCACGAGTCGTGACTGGGAGTCACACCTCCTGACTGGCTTCCTCTTGGCTGGTCACGAGTTGTGACTTGCAGTCACCACTCGTGACTGGCCTCTCTGGCTTGTCACGAGTCGTGACTGGCCTCTCCTTCTTGGCTAGTCACGCGACACACAATCTGGAAATGAGGAATTCAACAGTAACGCGATTTTCCCATTTCCAGAATTCCTAGAACTCAGAAATCAATCCCAAACTTGATTCAAAACCACACAAATCTGTTTTTACCTTTCAGAAAACATCTCATACAGCATAAACCGGATAATTGCAACTTAATTCGGAAATTAAAACAACCAAATCAAGCATAAATGCATTCAAGCTTCTCAAGAACATAAACCCTAAAAATTACAGTAAGTTCACATTCAAACAATTAACTCAAGCAAAATCCCAGACCTGAAATTCAAAGCTTCAATCACTTAGCTCCACTCGTCCCAGCAATATCCTTGCCCTTAGGATCGCGAGGAGCCTCAGCTAAACACAACACAATAAACAACATCCAACAATGCAAACCCTAAGTTAAATCTAAACCCAAAGAGAAAAAGAAGATGAAACAAATGGAAAACAAGATGAGAAGAATACAATTACTTACCAAAGAGATGCAAAGAGATGATTAATTCCACCAATGAAGACTTGAATCCACACAAGAGTTCTTAGAGTAAAGAAAATGAAGAAGAAGAAGGTGAGGGGAAGAAGGAACGTGAATCTGCCCTTTCCATTTCTTTCTTCCCTTTTTCTTTTTCTTTTCTTTGCCCTAAGCATGTGTCAATTTCCTATTGGTGAAACTAACCATTCACACCCAACAAACATGCACTACACACACCCAATGCACTCCCAACTAATGCACACCCTACAATGGTATGAACACATGCACACAATCATTTCCTAATTAATTCGCACACTCATGTCATACATATAACCATATGCCAATAAACCCCAAAAACATGCATTTTACTAAAATACTCTTATGATATGCTGAACACATACAAATGCATGCTCACACAGAAAGGCTCATTCTACTAGGGGGCAAACGGGGTGTGACAACTCTCCCCTACTAATAAGAATTTCATCCTTGAAATTCTCACCTGAACTGAACAACTGCGGATACTGAGCTCTCATCGACTCTTCCGGTTCCCAAGTCACTTCCTCGACTCCATGATGAATCCACAATACTTTTACCAAAGGGATCTGTTTACTTCTCAATTGTCTCACCTCTCTGGCTAGAATGGTTCTCGGTTCCTTATCAAAGGAAAAATCTGGTTGAACCCGAATATCCTGAACTGAAAGAACATGTGAAGGATCAGATCTGTACCGACGAAGCATCGAAACATGGAACACGTCGTGCAACTTTGCTAACTCCATCGGTAGCGCCAATCTATAGGCTACAGGTCCAACCTTAGCCAAAATCTCATAAGGACCAATGAAACGAGGACTAAGCTTACCTTTCTTCCCAAATTGAAGCACTTTCCTCCAAGGTGAAACTTTAAGGAAAACCTTGTCCCCGATCTCAAAATGCACGTCTTTCCTCTTCAAGTTGGCATAAGATTTTTGTCGATCCTTGGCTGCCTTCAAATTCCGCTGCACCACTCTGATCTTTTCTTCGGTATCTCTAACCAAGTCTGGCCTAATCACTGATCTCTCGGACAACTCAGTCCAACAAACCGGAGTCCTACACTGACGACCATATAAAGCCTCATATGGTGCCATACCGATACTCGACTGAAAGCTATTGTTGTAGGCAAACTCCATAAGCGACACATATCTGTCCCAACTACCCGGAAAATCCAAAGCACAAGCCCTCATCATATCCTCCAGAATCTGAATTACCCGCTCTGACTGACCATCTGTCTTAGGATGAAATGTTGTACTGAAGTTAAACTTAGAACCTAAAGCTCTCTGCAACTCTTTCCAAAACTTGGAAGTAAACCTCGGATCCCGATCTAAAACTATGGATAAAGGCACCCCATGCAACCGAACTATCTCATCTACATAGATACTGGCCAATCTATCCATCGAGTAGTCCACTCTAACTGGCAGAAAATGAGCTGACTTCGTAAGCCGATCCATTATTACCCAAACTGAGTCATGCTTCTTCTGAGTCAAAGGCAAACCAGAAATAAAGTCCATGGCGATATCATCCCACTTCCACTCAGGAATGGATAAAGGCGTAAGCAATCCTGAAGGAACCTGATGCTCGACCTTTACCTGCTGACAAGTCAAACACTTGGACACAAAATCCACTATGTCTCTCTTCATACCGGACCACCAATAAAACTGTTTCATGTCCCGATACATCTTCTCACTGCCAGGATGTATAGTAAAAACTGTACTATGTGCCTCACTCATAAGTTGTCTCCTCAAATCCTCAGACTCTGGCACACACAAGCGATTTTTGAACATAAGCACCTCATTCTGAACTGAGAACTCTGACTGCTTACCCGATCTGACCTCTTGCACAATCCGCAGAAGTCTCACATCATCTCTCTGAGCATCCACAATCCTCTGTCTCAAGGTAGGCTTCACACGTAACTGGGCAATCAAAGCCCCATCTGAATCAAATTTCCATCTAAACCGTCTCAGGAACAAGGCTGAAACTGATTTTCTACTCAAAGCATCAGCGACTACATTGGCCTTACCAGGATGGTAATCCATAATGCAGTCGTAGTCCTTAAACAACTCAAGCCAATGGCGCTGTCTCATGTTCAACTCTTTCTGTGTGAGGAAGTACTTCAAGCTCTTGTGGTCCGAAAAGATCCTACACTTTTCTCCATACAGATGATGACGCCAAATCTTCAAAGCAAAGATCACAGCCGCCAACTCAAGATCATGCGTCAGATAGTTCCTCTCATGTGGCTTTAACTGACGAGAAGCATAAGCCACAACCTTAACTTCTTGCATCAAAACACATCCAAGGCCAACACCCGATACATCACTATAAATGACAAACTCTTTACCCGAGATGGGTTGAGTAAGAATAGGAGCCTCAATAAGCAACTGCTTTAACTGATCAAAACAAGCCTGGCATCTATCTTACCACTCAAATCTGACCCCATTCCTCAACAATCTAGTCATCGGAGCGGCAATCACAGAAAAGCCCTTAACAAACCGACGGTAGTAACCTGCCAAACCAAGGAAACTCCTCACTTCCTGAACATTTCTAGGCGCTTTCCAATCAACTATCGCCTCAATCTTGGCCGGATCTACCTGAATACCCCTAGCTGAAACAATGTGACCCAAGAATGACACTTCTCGAAGCCAGAAATCGCACTTGCTAAGCTTGGCAAACAACTTGTGCTCTCTCAACATCTGCAAAACCAATTGGAGATGCTCCTCATGCTCACTCTCATCCTTGGAATACACCAAGATATCATCAATGAACACTACTACAAATCGATCTAAGTATGGCCTAAACACACGGTTCATCAAATCCATAAAAGCTACTGGTGCATTGGTCAAACCAAACGGCATCACAAGAAACTCATAGTGGCCATACCTAGTCCGAAATGCAGTCTTAACCACATCTGCATCCTGAACTCGAAGCTGATAGTACCCTGATCGAAGATCTATCTTGGAGAAAACACCTGCACCCCGAAGCTGATCAAACATATCTTCAATCCTAGGCAACGGATACTTATTCTTCACTGTGACCTTATTGATCTGCCTATAGTCGATACACATCCGCAGAGATCCATCTTTCTTCTTGACAAACAGAACTGGAGCTCCCCAAGGAGATATGCTAGGTCGAATAAACCCCTTATCCAATATCTCTTGTAGTTGAGTCTTAAGTTCTCTCAACTCTACAGGAGCCATCCGATAAGGTGCTTTCGAAATAGGTGAGGTACCCGTCATAACCTCAATGGACAACTCGACCTCTCTCTCAGGAGGCAAACCAGGCAACTCGCTCGGGAACACATCACTAAACTCCCGCACTACAGGAATGTCCTCAATCTGAACCTGATCTCTCTTTGAATCCAACACAACTGCTAGAAAAGCCTCACAACCTTTTCTGATAAACCTCTTAGCTTGCATCGCAGAAATCACATTATTCAAAGAACTAGCACCCAAACCCTTCATAAACACAGGAGACTGACCTCTATCCCGAAGTACAACCGTCTTCCTATGGCAATCAACTATAGCCCGATGCTTACCCAACCAGTCCATACCCATAATCATATCAAACTCTCTGAAAGGCAACTCAATCAAATCTGCTGGAAGCACAACTCCCTCAACCAACAAAGGACAACTCCTAAAGACTCTACTCACACTGGCACTATGCCCTAATGGACTGGTCACACAAATCTCATAATCTAACTGATCAACCACATGCAACTTATCAACAATTTTATCTATGCACAAGTATGAGTGTGTGGAACCAGGGTCAATTAGAGCATACAATTCAGTGTCATGGAGTAGGAACTTACCAGCAATAATATCAGGCGCATCCTGCTCCTCTCTGGCTCTCACAGCATAAGCTCTAGTCACAACCTGAGGAGGACGCTCAACAGTCTCAGAAGCAGCTCCATCTCTAGGCCGACCGCCTCGACCTCTACCTCTACCTCTACCTCTAGCAGCCTGAGAAGCATTCGATCCAACTCTACTAGCTCCTCCCTGAGGTCTTGAATCTTCACTCATCTGGGGACAACTAGCCACACGGTGCTCGGTGCTCCCACATCTAAAACATCCACCAGTGAGCCACCTACACTCACCCCGGTGAGCCTTGCTGCAATTCGCACAAACAGGTATAACATCAGATCGACCACCTCTGCCAGAACCAGATACTACTGCAGAACCCTGTCTTCTACCTCTACAAGCTGAACCAGCTGCTGGCTCATCCTGAGGGTTCCTCGATCTCTTACCCGAGGATGAAGAAGAACCACCCCGAGCAGAATTCCTTCGCTAAGCTCTCTCCCTAAGCAAAGATTCCGACTTCTCTGCCCTCATAGTGGCCTCTGCAATCTGATAATAACTTACCCCAGGCATACACATCAAAGAAATCAAGGCCATCTTCAAAGACTCATTCAACCCCGCTTCGAAATGCTTGCATCTGAAATCATCTGTCATAACCCCACGCGGAGCATAGCGAGACAACCGGTTGAACTCTTTCTCATAATCCGAAACTGACAAAGTCCTCTGCCTCAAACTCAGAAACTGTGCCCATCTTGCATCCCTATAAGCTTGAGTCACAAACTTCCTAGTGAACTCCTCACTGAAGAAATCCCATGTAACCGGATCAGGCATCTGAGGTTGCCTACTAACCAATTCCCACCATTCAGAGGCTGACCCTTGAAGCAATGCCACAGCACACTCAGCTTGTTGATCGGGAGGATACCTGACTTCTTTTAAAGCTCTCTTTACCTTATTAAGCCACTTCTCAGCTAACTCAGACTCATCTAGCCCAGTACCATAAAAATCTTCAACACCAGCTCTTCTCAAACTCTCAATAGGGGCTGTAGGAGCAGTCACTCTCTCCAAAACCCTAGCCATGTCCTGATGCGATTTGAACATAGCCTCAAAAGGCATGGCCGCGGCCTCGGGCTGGACCCTAGCATGCTGAGCCGACACAGAAATTGATGGATCCACAGCTTGAGGGTTCACACTCTCAGCGGATTCCTCAAGTGATCCACGATCAGAATTAGAAGCCATCTAAACAAACAAGAAACACCCGCATCAGCCAACACAGATCTAGACACATACACATCTAAGCAACTTAAAACAACAACACCCAGAAATGCCCAAACCTATGCTCTGATACCAAAAACTGTAACATCCCCTACCCATACGTAAGTAATCCCATCCGATAAGGAGTGAGATGCCGTATGAGTAAAGGTGTCACCAAACAGATACAAGTAAAACATACATATCATACATGCAGAAATATGAGATAATTAAAAACTTCAAAGGAAAAGAAAGACATGGCTGATCATGCATTAATATAATAAACCATTACAATAACGTTCTGATCAACTAGCTGAAACAAAAGATATTACAAAACCAAAATATAAGTACAAAAGCGGAAGCTGAAACAAAACTGATACAAGATAGTTCTATACAAAAAGAATCATCAACGATTACAAAACTAAGCCCTACACTAACTCCTTCTGTGTTGGCTTGACGGCGGCGACTCTCTCAAAGCAAAACTCCTTCCGCACCTGCACGGGTAAAAACACCGTGCTAAGCGATAAACGCTTAGTTGGGAAACACACATAAAATATGAACGGCCATTCACAATGGTCGTCAAGGCATAACACATTCACAATGGCAAAATGCAATAGCTCATAACATAATTCATAAGAACATGCTCACCATTTAAAGCCATACATTCTGCATCTCAAATTCATATCCATTTCCATATTAGTTGAACATACAATTCACCAATATACTCATGCAGATATCACATGTATATAGTCATTAGAGTAGAGCAAACCAATCGAACACCAAAAGAACACCTGCTGACTCTGCAATTAATAGATTCGGAGGGGTCATGGTCACATTGAAATGGTTGTCACCATGAGACACTGGGGGTCACGGTGGCAACCAAATGGCTGTCACCGTGAAATGCTCGAAGAAATGATTCTCTCAGAATGGGCAGGAAGGGTTCACGGTGATAATGAAATTTGTTGCCACTGTGAGATACTTTGTAACACCCCGATATTCCCCCTTGGAAGGATACTGAAGCGCTACGTGCACTCACACATATACATATACTAAAACATGCTAAAAGAAAATACAAATAATCTTAAGATAACAAATCTATACATGATCATATCATTTTATTAAAGGGGTTTGTAAGCATTTAGCATATACATATACAAAATCGATCCTTTACAAAAGTTACATTTAAAGATCAAACTCCATATACAAAATAAGCGGAAGACAAAAATAAACTCCAATTATAGACTTCTAGTGGCCGACCTGTAGATGTCTGACTCCCAAAATGAACCTTGCACTTACACGGGAAAACAACTCGTGCTAAGCGATAATGCTTAGTGGGGAGGAACAAAACATGCATATACATGTAATGACAATAACAGAAAATAAGCTTAACAGGAAACAAGACGTGAAAACATATACTACTCATGCTTATAACAAGTATCCATCACACACATGTATATAGGAATGTAACCCTTATTTATGCATCATATGCGTAAGCACAATATAGAGTAATTAATCATTTATATCAAAGTAATCAATTTTCATATGCATCTTCACAATATAAACATTTAGCAATTCATATCCAACTACCAATATCACCTCGAATCTTGTCATATCGCATGTACATATGCATATAATGTATATCCATATATCATAGTCATATATAAAAGCTGCATATACGAATCTCATGTAATAGCCTCATGTAGTAGCCTGATTACTCACTAACTAGTGGATACAGGTACTAATGATACTAATAGGACGCAGTATCCAAGCATATAGAGACATGAGTCTCGAATCATGTGTAAACATGTATACCTGAAGGTATACTGGAGACTGAAGTCTCAGATCATATAACCTCAAACGGGGTCAACATGTAACATATAATATATAGCAGGTGCACTCACACTCTAACCCTTGATAAGTGCTTATCTATCCACTACTATGACTATCAGTTTCAAATAATAACTCAATCATGTTCTAGTATTGTTATCATATAACAGAGAATAAAATCAATTATAATCATATAATTTCATGTATACATGTATATTGCTCAATTTTTTTGAAACATATGAATCATTACATATATATAGGCTTTATCATAAACAAGTAACTCACAAATACATAATCCATATACATATAAATCATATAGAAATTATATCATAAACATATCACTTATCATTTAATAATCCATGTATAAGACAAATCATGTACCATGTAGTAAAAACCCATGTAAAAGATGCTTGAAAATCATTTTCGGGAAACAGGGTATGCGTGCTTAAGGGTCACTGTCGCACTCGCAACAATAAGTCGCACTCGTGATAGTAGCTAAGGAAGCATGAGTCATGCTCCCGACTGCCGAGTCATGCATCATCAGCCGACACGTGCACAGTCAGCCGAGCGGGCTCCCACGCCGAGCAGCTCCCTCTCCCGAACGGGCTATCTTCGCGACTCGTGAAGATACCTTACGTGTCGTGAAGACTACCATGCCGAATGGGATATGCCGAGCGGGCCAATACCAAGCGGCCATTCTTCTTCACGACTCGTGAAGATACTTCACGTGTCGTGAAGAACCTCTTACAGAGCAAGCCATTCTTCACGACTCGTGAAGATACTTTTCATGCCGTGAAGGATTCCAAACCGATCGAATAATCGCGAGGGAAGGGAAGCCTCGCTTCTATCGCGCTCACGACAGAAGCATATCTTCCTTTCCTCAGCCAAACATTGGAAAAACAGAGCTTGTAAATCAAAACCCCATCGTTCCCCAAAACCATGTATCATGCAAAATCATGTAAAACCTTACCTCCAGTGTCTCTAAAACGTGCTTATAACCATAACAACTCATTTATACAATATTAACACACATCAAATCAACATATACGGAGGTTGCAAAAAGCCAGAAATCCATCTCATGTTCATGTACATGCTTTTCAAAAAATGACATGCAAAGCATGATAACTCTAACATTTCAGATCTTATACACAAATCTATCATACCTATGCATTTTCAGGTACCAAAACACACAAATGACAGATATTCACATATCAAACCATGATCCGAAGAGAAATGGACAAACATTCTCAAATATACACAGCCAAACACAAACCTCCCAAACCTAGAAATGGAGCTCAAGCCACAATCTTCAAGATACCACTATTCCTTTTCCTTTATTCTTTCTTCTCTCTTCAGATTCTTGCATATAATACAACCAAAACAATAGCTCAGTTAACCCATGAACAAACCATATAACCCATATCTACGTAAAAGGATGAAGACAAAGAAGAAAATCAGTACCCAGCCACTCACCTCTTGGAAAAACCACTCTTGATTACAAACCCTAACTCAAATGTGAAGAACAATGTACAAAAGAGTAGAGAGCAGAATTCTTAAGGAAATGAAAGAGTGAGAGAACGGAAAGAGCAAGAAAGAGGAGCAGCTGGTGGCTTCCACGGGAAGCAAGCCACTTTCTACTCTCCCTTTCAAATCTCATTCAATGTACTCACCTACCTAATCCACATGTCCAACTCTCATAGGACCTTATTTTCCACTTTTTTGACTTTTTTCTTTTTCTTTTATCCTTAATAAAACTCTTATGAATCCTTAATTAAACCCCAATTCATTTTCCCATTACTAAATTACCCTTCAAATGTCCAATTATACATGCAATTTCAACTAGGCCATTTCTGGGATGTTTTAATTCTCTCCTCCTTAAGAAATTTCGTCCTCAAAATTTTCCCCGATAACCATTTACATCCCAATTACCAAAACTGAACTCATAAGACAACTTAACAAATTAACACTTACTGGAAGGACCTGGGGTCTCTGGAGTATCCTCTCTAATCATCGCATAGACTCTTGGTCGAACATATTCTCCTTCAGTTGGGAACCGATGCATAGTTTCCGATAGCGCCTAAGGACCTCTACTTCTTTCCTGATTGCTCTAGTTGCAGTCGATTTACCTGTACCAGCTTTACTCTCTTGTTAGCTCTTATTCTCCCTCCGTTCGGGACAATTAGCAAACTGATACTCCATGCTACCGCACTTGAAGCATGCTCTAGTGATCTTACGGCATGTACCCCAATGGTACCTTTGGCAATGTTCACACACCGGTGCTCTACTTCTGCTGCTAGCAAGCGGTGCTACAGTTCCCACTTCAGAAGGCACTTGAGCAGTCCCTCTAGTCACTTGTCCAATCGGAGCACCTTTAGCCTTCTTATTACTGACAATGCCACTATCTAGAGCTCTCCTCTTCTGCTCTATTCTCTACTTTATCATCTCTGATTCTTCTAACTTAATCGCCGTTGCTACTAACTAATAATACCCAATGGGTTGCATAACCGCCATGGCCGACAACGGACCTCTAATCACTTCTCTTAACCCATTTTGAAAATGCTGACATTTGAAATTCTCAGTCAATAAGGTTGTATGCACATATTTACTCAAGCGACTGAACTCTTTCTCATAATTTCTCACTAACAAGTTCCCTTGCTTCAGACTTATAAATTCCTTCCACTTTACCTCTTGATAGGCCTTGGTAACATATTTCTGCTCAAATTCTTGGACGAAAATCTCCCAAGTCAATTCAATTGGTCTCTGTGGATTGAGAAGCATAAGCTTCCACTAATCATATGCCGATCCTTGTAAAAGCGATACGGCACAAACTTGATGCTGAGGGCAAGCTATCTCTTGTAGAATCCGATCAATCTTCTCTAACCAGAATTCCGCTACATCCGATTGGTCCAAAGACGTTCCATGGAACTCTTTCGCTCCCCTTTTCCTCATAAGCTCAGAAGAAGCCTTGGGAGCAGTCAGTCTATCTACTAGCTACAATAGCCCTTGTACCAATACCGGATTCTCAAACCCAAACCCCAGACCTTCTGTTGGTGCACGCACATGTGCAGGCCTATCGTGTCCAATCGGATTACTTCCGATCAGATTAACACTTTCCATCGTGTCGCACATATACTCACTCGGATCTGACCCCATATAAACACTACACTAGAAAAAATCTGCATTAGGCCACGACTCTGGACAGACTCACATATAAGGACTCCACACTCAAACATCACATAAACCTGAGCCGACTAAACCAGTGCTCTGATACCAAACCGTAACACCACGAAATTCCCCCTTGGAAGGATACCGGAGTGCTACGCGCACTCACACATATACATATACTCAAACATGCTAAAAGTAAATACATATAATCTTAAGATAACAAATCTATACATGATCATATCATTTTACAAAAGGGGTTTGTAAACATTTAGCATATTCATATACAAAATCGATCATTTACAAAAGTTACATTTAAAGATCAAACTCCATATACAAAATAAGTGAAAGACAAAAATAAACTCCAACTATAGACTTCCAGTGTAACACCCCCATACCCCCGGGAAGGAATATCGAGGCGCTAAGCGAACTCTAACACACACACACATGTACCATAGCAGAAGCATTAACATTAAAAGATAACAATACTTTCAGCCAAACAAAAAGTTCTTATGACATATATATAAACTGTACATATACAAAAGTTTTATAATTATTACATATTCGTTTTCAGTATACATATATAAAACAGCTAACATTTACATGTCAATACTATACTTCCTATGTACATAATTATGTTACTCAAAATGTAAGAACTCTATTAATATCTTATACCAAAAGAGATCAAAACGAAACTCCTAGTGGCCATGACCTGCATGTCACGCCCAGTTCCACTCGCTAAAGCTGATGAGGCTATAACGATAGGAAGTGACCGCGCATGCAAAATTACTTACATATGCTGAACTTAAGGTGATCATAAAAACCGGTACAAATAAATTTTTATCTATACTTATTCATGCCATCCATATGCAGCACACATAAACATATATTTCACCATAAACATGCTAGGTTGTTGTCCTTATAGTTACATGCCAACATACTTGTACGTTACACATAAACTTATATATCACATGAGCATACAGCTTTGCTTACTTTCCATTTTGCATATACTATGTTATTATCTTATGCTTACAAGCCAAAACATGCTTTGTACATACAACACGCATATCCCAAAGGATAACCCAACCTATACTAATCCTAGTGTTGACCTTTGACCTGCGGAGTCTTCCTTCGAATACCTACTTCCGTACCTGCACGGATTAAAGAAAACCCGTGCTAAGCGTTTTACGCTTAGTGGGGAACTCACACATAACAAGCAATATGGTATATTAACATACGAATCAGCAACAGATAAGATAAGCATATTTAGCCATCTCAATTCATAACATATATTCATGCCAATTAAACTATGCGGTCATATTACCATTTATCACATAAGTTAATTTTTCATCCCATTATTACCACACACATTTATTTCCCTTTTTCCTTTATCCAGATTATTTTGCCTGCAGTTCGAAGTCATGGATAACGGGTAAATTTCAGAAAGAAATATAGGTACCTCAAAGGTACTTCTTGTAAACAGAAATAGGTACCTCAAAGGTATTTCTTGTAAACAGAATTTTCAGTCATCTTAGTACCCCTCGGGTACATTTATTCTTGTAAATCAGGGAATCCCGCAAGGATTAATTCATAATGATTCCATCGGAATCAACTTACTTACTTAAGCTGCAGCACAGGGACCCTATAGGCATGCCTACCTATCCACTACTTGACTCGCAGGCTTAAGTTATTTGATTATGTCATCCATTTCACATTGATCAATCTTCATAACACATATATCATTCATCACTTGAACTTAACATCGCTCTCATACACATATATTTGTCATTCCATTTGCTATCCTTCACACAATTATATATTATTACTTTATTAGTTAAATTACCAATCTTAATCATACTCATTTATATATATTCACATACTTGATTCATTACACTTAAAACACTTATAGCTCACACATATTTATACACATTAGCATGCATAGTTCATCATGCTTAAAATACTCATTTTATAATGATAAATATGTATTGGACAAGGTATGGGAACTCGTGGTGAAGTTCGGGTGCATTTCGGGAAGAAAAACACCCTAAATAGACAAAACAGGGGGGGTCACGGTGACAATGAATTGGTTGTGACCGTGACATATTAAATTAAGCAAAACAGAAGCTAACCTTCGATACTGGTTCACACCACAATTTAGTACAGCGCAAACCGATATCTTACACTCAATTTCAGGCAAAGGTCCCTTCTTAACATTTCTTCCCCTATGTCTTATCTTTCCAATGGGACAAGTTTTAGGTCATTTGGATTCCTAAATTAAGAGATATGTATTAAACACTACAGACTGTTCAAACCAACCAAGCTGGTCAGATACATGTCCGGTTTTTGCCATTTTTGAGCATCTTAATCACAGAATAAAATTATGGTCATTTTAGACTTTTGTAGGTACAGAAGTCACGGATCCAATGAATCAAGAATTACTTTATTTGGATTTTTCAAACTTTATTTATGACAAAAACACTACCCGGAGGTCAGATCACATATAAACAGAATCTTTCCCTTAACCAAGGTTTATACTTTAATTGAGCTCATAACAACTCAATCATCAACTCCAATACAAATCAACCATATAATTCAACTATATCATCTTTAAAATCATGTACACCATAATCATATATAAGTTTCACAAAAACAAGCATACAATTCACACATTTAGATTAGTTCCCAAACCTCACACTCCTTAGCTCCTAATGGGGTTGTTGTTCACTTGTTTCCCCAACCTTAGCCTTGCCTTTGATTCTCTTCTTTTCTTCAGCTAGCAATCAGAAATCCATTACACACAACTCCACAACTTGTTCTCAAACACTAAATCCAGAAATCAGATAAAGAAGAACTACATATATCAAACCCTTTACTTACCTTCCCAACTTAATCTTAATTCCTGATTTCTTACAATTCTTTCTTACACACATCAAACTCCAGCTCACTTCATTCACTCTCACCACTCACTTCTCTCTCACGAAATGAAGAAGGAAGAAGGCTCAATATTGGAATAAAGATGCAGAAAATAATTAATGCTAAGTGATGATGAGTCCACCTCAAAAACCACTGAACTTTCCCTTTCCACTTAAACAATTAATGCTAAGTGATGATGAGTCCACTCATCACAAACCCACAGCAAAAGCCACTAAGAAAAACTGCTCCCCATTAGCTTCCACTATACTTATTTTATTCTTCTCAACTTCCAGCAATTCCCACTAAAAATCTGCTTCCATTAACTTATAATTATCCATTATTTTATGCCTTAATCCTTATTAATTAACTTAATTAGTCATCCACTTAATTAAGCATGCATAATATCATTTTAATCACTTACATACTTGTTATTTTAGCAATTAGGTCCTTTTGTAAATTTCAGATTAATCCACATTCATAATTAATTGCTTAAACACCACTTAAATCAGAAATTACCCCTTAACACATACACATACATACTTCACATGTCATACAGAAACAACTAGGGTGTAATGCGGCCATTACAACTCTCCCCTCCTTAAAGAATTTCGTCCTCGAAATTCATACCTGCGTCAAACAAATGAGGATGTTGTTCACGCATAGCAGCTTCTGGTTCCCAAGTTGCTTCTTCTACTCCGTGATGTTGCCATAGTACTTTAACAAGTGGTATCTGCTTATTTCGAAGTTGCCTTACTTCTCGTGCTAGAATTGTCTTTGGTTTTTCATCATAGGAGAAATCTGGTTGCACTTCTACTTCTTGTACAGACAACACATGAGATTTATCTGATCTATATCGTCTCAGCATAGATACGTGGAACACATCATGTAACTTGCTTAATGCTGGAGGCAAAGCTAAACGATATGCCACAGAACCTATTCTTTCCAAAATCTCATAAGGTCCAATAAACCTTGGACTTAATTTCCCTTTATTACCAAACCTCAATACTTTCCTCCAAGGCGACACCTTCAGAAATACTTTATCGCCTACTTGGTACTCAATGTCTCTTCGCTTCAAGTCAGCATAAGATTTTTGTCTATCACTTGCTGCTTTTAGCCTTTGCTGAATCATCTTAGCTTTTTCCTCAGTATCTCTCACAAGATCCGGCCCAATAATTCTATTTTCATTCAACTCTGTCCAACATACTGGTGTACGACATCTTCTTCCATATAACACCTCATATGGCGCCATGCCAATGCTGGTTTGATAACTATTATTATAAGCAAACTCCATGAGTGGAAGGTATTTGTCCCAACTCTTGGAGAAATCCAGAACACATGCCCGCATCAAATCCTCCAAAATCTGAATAATTCTTTCCGATTGCCCGTCTGTCTGTGGATGGAAAGCTGTACTGAAATTTAACCTTGTTCCCAAAGCAGCTTGTAACCTCTTCCAAACCTTGGAAGTAAACCGGGGATCCCTATCAGACACAATTGTCAAAGGTACTCCATGAAGACGAACTATCTCTTTAACATACAGATCAGCCAACTTATCAAGAGAATAGTCCATCCGAACTGGAATGAAATGTGCTGACTTTGAAAATCTGTCCACAATCACCCATACTGCATCTTGCTGTTTTGAAGTTAAAGGCAATCCTGTGACAAAATCCATTGTGACATTATCCCATTTCCACTGTGGAATAGGAAGTGGATTCAACATCCCTTGAGGTACTTGATGCTCTGCTTTAACTTGCTGACAGGTAAGACATTTAGATACATACTCAATTATATCCTTCTTCATACCTGGCCACCAATACAGTGGTTTCAGATCCTGATACATTTTATTTCCGCCCGGATGCATAGTGAAAACTGTGTTATGTGCTTCATGAAGCAATCTTTTCTTCAATTCTTTATCATCAGCCACACATATCCTGTTCTTATACCGTATTACTCCATTTTTATCCACCGTATAATCACAGTTATCACCTTTGCCAACTGACTGCCATACTTGCTGTAACTTAGAATCATTTTTCTGAGCTACTAATAGATCATCTATCAATACAGGTCTTGCTTTTAAATGAACAAGCAAAGCTTCATCAGCTGCACATCTCCATCTTACCTGTTTCAACTGTATCGCTGAAACTATCTTCCTACTTAATGCATCCGCTACCACATTTGCTTTTCCCGGATGATAATCTACTATGCAGTCATAATCTTTAAACAACTCTAACCATCTTCTTTGCCTCAAATTCAACTCCTTTTGGGTAAGCAGATATCTCAAACTTTTGTGATCGGTGTAGATTTTACACATCTCACCATACAGATAATGTCGCCATATCTTTAAGGCAAACACTATTGCAGCCAATTCTAAATCATGAGTTGGATAATTCTGCTCATGCGGCTTTAGTTGCCTGGATGCATAAGCTACCACCTTTCCATCTTGCATAAGCACACATCCTAATCCCACTCCAGAGGCATCTGTGTACAACACATACTCTTTACCAGACATAGGTTGCGTAAGAACCGGGGCCTCTACTAACATCTTTTTCAACTGATCAAAACTCTGCTGACATTTTTCCGACCACACATACTTCACTCCTTTTCGTAGCAACCTGGTCATAGGTGAAGCTATCACTGAAAATCCTTTCACAAACCTTCTGTAATATCCTGCCAAACCCAAGAAACTACGAACTTCAAGCACATTCCTAGGTGGCTTCCAGTTCACAACAGCTTCTATCTTAGCTGGATCCACTTTAATCCCCTCAGAAGATATTATATGACCCAGAAAGGATACTTCCCGCAACCAAAATTCACATTTACTCAACTTGGCATACAACTGATGTTCCCGTAGCGTCTGAAGTACCATCCTTAGATGTTGCTCATGTTCTTTCTCATCCTTGGAATAAACCAGAATATCGTCGATGAACACCACTACAAACTGATCAAGATAAGGCCTGAATACTCGATTCATCAAGTCCATAAATGCAGCAGGCGCATTTGTCAACCCGAATGGCATTACTAAAAATTCATAATGTCCATACCGAGTTCTGAATGCTGTTTTAGGTATATCTTCTTTCTTTACTTGTAACTGATAATACCCAGAACGCAAATCAATCTTGGAGAACACACCTGCTCCTCTTAACTGATCAAACAAATCTTCAATCCGTGGCAAGGGATACCGATTCTTCACTGTCACCTTATTCAGCTGTCGGTAATCAATACACATTCTCATCGTGCCATCTTTCTTCTTAACAAACAAAACAGGTGCTCCCCATGGTGACACACTGGGTCTTATAAAACCCCTATCTAACAATTCTTGCAATTGAACCTTCAGTTCCTTCAATTCTGTTGGAGCCATTCTGTATGGTGCCTTAGACACTGGTGTCGTTCCCGGTAACACATCAATAGATAACTCTACTTCCCTTAGTGGTGGTATACCACCCAATTCTTCTGGAAACACATCAGGAAACTCCCTTACAATCGGTATATCTTGCAGCTTCACATTCTCTCTCTTATTATCCAAAACCAAAGCAAGATAAGCTTCACATCCTTTTCTTAAACATCGACTGGCTCGCATCGCAGTTATCACATTCACAAGAGGATTAGTACAAACCCCTTTTATTGCCACTCTATTCCCTTTGTCATCACTAAGCATCACAATCTTTCTTTTACACTTCACATCAGCGTCATACTTAGTTAACCAATCCATACCCAAAATCAAGTCAAACTCATCAAAAGGTAACTCAATCAAATCTGCAGGAAATTCATAACCTTGCACTCGTAATGCGCAATTCCTATGTACCCGATTCACATACACAGAACTCCCCAGAGGACTTGTTACACATATATCATATGCTAAACATTCAGCTTTAGACATTCTTTCACTTATCTTATTAGAACATACATATGAATGAGTAGATCCAGGATCTATAAGAGCAAACATATCCATATCATAAAGTATAAAAGTACCTGCTATCACTTCTAGTGCATCTTGCTCTTCACGAGCCTTCAGGGCATAAGCACGGATAGATCCCGCACCTGACCTGTCTACATTTTCAGAATCAACTGCCCACCTTGACTGATTTCCTCTATCACGTCCTCTACCTCGTCCTCTGTTAACTGAAGGCATGTTTGAACCACCTCTACTTTGCTCCTGCTGATTACTCACTGCTACATGTGGTTAAGGGAAATTGGCAATAAAATGTTCCGTGCTTCCACATCTAAAACAAGCACCTATGACCTTCCGACACTCACCCCAATGTCTCCTCCCACAGTGAGGGCATTCAGGTATATCAATTCGACTATTGGCTGTTCTTCGACTCTGATGAGCTACTGGGGGTTTTCCCCACTTCTTTCCTCTTACTGCAGAACCTTATCTAGATTCCTCTGGTGGTGCCATGATAGAATCTCGTGGCCTTTTTCCTGCATTATATCCTCCTCTATTGGCACTTCTTTTCTGTCTCCATTCCTTCTGAGCCTCAAGATTCTTTTCAGCTCTTAAAGCTGCCTGTACTATCCTGTAATAACTCACATTCTGATCTGTAGTTAATGAAATCAGCAATGCCTTTATTTCCTCATTTAGTCCTTCCTCAAATTGCTGACACCTCAATCCCACAGTCAGGACATCTTTTGGAGCATACTTACTCAATCGACAAAATTCTGCTTCGTACTCAGAAACAGACATGGTTCTCTGTCTCAGACTTAAGAATTTCTTCCAATTCGCCTCTTGATATGCCTTGGTGAGAAACTTTTGCCTGAATTCACTTTCAAAGAAATTCCAATCCACCGGATCAGGAAGCTCAGGATTCTGTAATACCAACTTCCACCAGTCATAAGCAGCGCCCTGAAGCAAAGACACAACACACTCAAGCCACTGATCTTGAGGACACCGTATCTCCTTGAGAATTCTCTCTACCTTCTCAATCCAGTATTCCGCTTTTTCAGATTCATCTAACTTTGTCCCAAAGAACTCTTCAGCTCCATGCTTTCTTAAGGACTCTGTTGGTATTCTAGGTGCCATCATACGCTCCATAAACCTTGCCATATCCTGTGTCATTTTTATCACTGCTTCCATGGGTCCCGCTAACATCTCATCTCCAAGTCTAGCTGGACCAGATTGTCTAGTGCCCGTCCTCTCAGCTTCACGAGGGTTCACACTTTCAGCTGTTTCCTCTTGACGATCAGGATTCATCGTAAAATCTACAAAAATTTAACCAAGGACTTCCGCATTAGGTCAACATAACTATACACATCCTATCTACCCATTATTCCCAGAAAAGACTAAACCTTTGCTCTGATACCACAACTTGTCACGCCCAGTTCCACTCGCTAAAGCTGATGAGGCTATAACGATAGGAAGTGACCGCGCATGCAAAATTACTTACATATGCTGAACTTAAGGTGATCATAAAAACCGGTACAAATAAATTTTTATCTATACTTATTCATGCCATCCATATGCAGCACACATAAACATATATTTCACCATAAACATGCTAGGTTGTTGTCCTTATAGTTACATGCCAACATACTTGTACGTTACACATAAACTTATATATCACATGAGCATACAGCTTTGCTTACTTTCCATTTTGCATATACTATGTTATTATCTTATGCTTACAAGCCAAAACATGCTTTGTACATACAACACGCATATCCCAAAGGATAACCCAACCTATACTAATCCTAGTGTTGACCTTTGACCTGCGGAGTCTTCCTTCGAATACCTACTTCCGTACCTGCACGGATTAAAGAAAACCCGTGCTAAGCGTTTTACGCTTAGTGGGGAACTCACACATAACAAGCAATATGGTATATTAACATACGAATCAGCAACAGATAAGATAAGCATATTTAGCCATCTCAATTCATAACATATATTCATGCCAATTAAACTATGAGGTCATATTACCATTTATCACATAAGTTAATTTTTCATCCCATTATTACCACACACATTTATTTCCCTTTTTCCTTTATCCAGATTATTTTGCCTGCAGTTCAAAGTCATGGATAACGGGTAAATTTCAGACAGAAATATAGGTACCTCAAAGGTACTTCTTGTAAACAGAAATAGGTACCTCAAAGGTATTTCTTGTAAACAGAATTTTCAGTCATCTTAGTACCCCTCGGGTACATTTATTCTTGTAAATCAGGGAATCCCGCAAGGATTAATTCATAATGATTCCATCGGAATCAACTTACTTACTTAAGCTGCAGCACAGGGACAAGTTTCAGGTCATTTGGATTCCTAAATTAAGAGATATGTATTAAACACTACAGACTATTCAAACCAACCAAGCTGGTCAGATATATGTCCGGTTTTTGCAATTTTTGAGCATCTTAATGACAGAATAAAATTATGGTCATTTTAGACTTTTGTAGGTACAGAAGTCACGGATCCAATGAATCAAGAATTACTTTATTTGGATTTTTCAAACTTTATTTATGACAAAAACACTACCCGGAGGTCAGATCACATATAAACAGAATCTTTCCCTTAACCAAGGTTTATACTTTAATTGAGCTCATAACAACTCAATCATCAACTCCAATACAAATCAACCATATAATTCAACTATATCATCTTTAAAATCATGTACACCATAATCATATATAAGTTTCACAAAAACAAGCATACAATTCACACATTTAGATTAGTTCCCAAACCTCACACTCCTTAGCTCCTAATGGGGTTGTTGTTCACTTGTTTCCCCAACCTTAGCCTTGCCTTTGATTCTCTTCTTTTCTTCAGCTAGCAATCAGAAATCCATTACACACAACTCCACAACTTGTTCTCAAACACTAAATCCAGAAATCAGATAAAGAAGAACTACATATATCAAACCCTTTACTTACCTTCCCAACTTAATCTTAATTCCTGATTTCTTACAATTCTTTCTTACACACATCAAACTCCAGCTCACTTCATTCACTCTCACCACTCACTTCTCTCTCACGAAATGAAGAAGGAAGAAGGCTCAATATTGGAATAAAGATGCAGAAAATAATTAATGCTAAGTGATGATGAGTCCACCTCAAAAACCACTGAACTTTCCCTTTCCACTTAAACAATTAATGCTAAGTGATGATGAGTCCACTCATCACAAACCCACAGCAAAAGCCACTAAGAAAAACTGCTCCCCATTAGCTTCCACTATACTTATTTTATTCTTCTCAACTTCCAGCAATTCCCACTAAAAATCTGCTTCCATTAACTTATAATTATCCATTATTTTATGCCTTAATCCTTATTAATTAACTTAATTAGTCATCCACTTAATTAAGCATGCATAATATCATTTTAATCACTTACATACTTATTATTTTAGCAATTAGGTCCTTTTGTAAATTTCAGATTAATCCACATTCATAATTAATTGCTTAAACACCACTTAAATAAGAAATTACCCCTTAACACATACACATACATACTTCACATGTCATACAGAAACAACTAGGGTGTAATGCGGCCATTACACTGCAGATGTGCACCCTCTGATCCAAACCTGAAAACCTACATGGATAAACACCCGGGCCAAGCGATAACGTTTAGTGGGGATACACAGAAGCAAAAGACTTCTAACGAAGTCACAACGTATAAAACATGCATATCAACTGTTATGTCACATATAAATAATCATATACACAATCTTGTAAGCAAATACCAACATGCTTTATCTTATTCATAATGCAGAAATCCATATATGGCAAACGATATTAAATACATGTCATATTATAATAAGATGCATTTACAAGTCTCTACTTCATCTTTTGCACTCTACGAGATATACATTAGCCTGAACTTTCAATAATTTTGGATACGGGTACTTTAATTTAAATACTGATAAATAGTATCAAACTCTAGATACCTAACTAAAAATGAATACTCTGGGAATTCGTCTTTGAACAAACTAAGGTCACTATGGCAGCCGCACTCTAACCCTTTATAAGCATGCTTATCTATCCACTCTTCTGACCATTTAGGCTTGACTCAATAACTCAAAATAGAGTACTTAATACTACAAGGATCATAATTCAAAATACTATCATGTCAATATATTTTCCAATACGGAGCTCTAATTATAATGTAAGGAAAGAATAAATAAGAATACACTATGCACTAGGGAAAAATATGCAAAGCAAGACAAAAGAAAACAGTTTCCAGAAATAGAACAAGGAGGAAAGGGGTTCACTGCCGCGATCATGACAAGAAGTCGCGCTCACGACAGAAGCTAGGTTCATTGTCGCAATCGCGACAAGATGTCGCGCTCGCGATAGAAGCCAGATTCTAAAAGATTTATGTACTATACCCAAATACATTACACCAACACAAGCTTTATACACTATACCAAATGCATTATATAACAATTCATATCACATGACATGTCGTGTTCAACCCTAACTCTCATGCCATAGCATTATTTACCCAAATGACTAATTCTATAACCATTTGAAAACACCTCAAAATATACAAATTAGTTGAGACTAAAGGTGGGGAATTGGTTCATGTCAACCATGGGCTCAAATTCAAGAAGAAAATCACTCTTATAACCCTCTCTATCGCGCTCACGACACTGTCACGCACATGACAGAAGGTCCGTCAGGAACCTTCCCAAGACTACTTCTCATCTCAAATGTTTATCGTCTAAACCGACCTTTAAATGTAATTTTTAGGCAAAGTGTCCTTCTTAACAATTATGCCCTAGGAAGTTAAATTTCAAATGAAACAAGTTTCATGTCAATTGGACATCTATAAATTAAGATATGACCTAAACAAGATGAACTGCTCAATTGAACGGGCCAAAGTAAAGATACCTCTATTTTTGGAAATTTACATGGTCCTAGAGCAAGAATTGGCCCACGGTCATTTCTGAGACTTTAATAGGTACTTAAGTCATGGTTCTAATGGCTTACAATCACTCAATTCAGAAGTATATAACTCTACCTATGATGAAACAACTTCACAGTGGTCAGATGCAAAATAAATAGAACTTGCCAAATCAACTTTATCATTAACATACACACGCAATTGATCAATTCACCTACTCAAAACATATATACCCATAAATCATAAGCATATACACACATATATCATGAAACACCGTAAGTAATCAAAATGAACAAAAGTTAAATCTGCACACGATCCCGACCTCTAGGAGCTCAAACTCAGTTCTCTACTCGTTGGCGATCTTCTCCTTCCCTTTTTCCAATTTCTTGTCTATAGCTTCAACAAAATCATACAAAGAAAATCCAAGAATCAAACCTTGTTTTTCACTTTAAATCAAAAACAGAAAGAAAAAGGAGGTCAGATCGGAAAACCAACCACACTTACCTTTAATACACTCTCTTCAACCCACCTAAGTGGTTCTCTCAAAGAGTAAAGCAAATGAAGAAGAAAAGCAAAAGGAAATGGCAAGACAAGAGGAGCACGACCAATAGCCAAAGAAAAGCAAAAGACTGAATGCCAAAAGCAAAGAAAACCAAAGACAAACCCAAGGGCAGCCGGTCAAAGATCATCCAAAACCCAATAAATGCCAACTAACCCTCATTAGTGCTACTAATCACTATAATTAATATATTCATTTACTTAAACAAAATCCAATGCCAAGTGTCACACTCCCTTGTAGCCATGTGTTAGCCTCCTACAATGCCACTTGTCACTCCCCTACGCCGCCACATGTCTATAACACAATAAATAATCTAACTCCGCTAGGCTTCTCGTGAAGCATTCTATCGCGCCCGCGACACTGTGGCGCTTGCGACAGAACCCACATTAGAGTCACACCCTCTTCTCTTCAAATCATATTAGTATAATCAAAACTTTGTAATTTTAAAAACTTGCAAACCTGCGTATTCACATCTAGATTCACTCTTTTACTTATCAAAATCTGCCAAAACATTACCAAAACTTCTAGGGCTAAATCGGGTTGTTACAAATCTCTCCCCCTTAAGAAATTTCGTCCTCGAAATTTCCCCGATACCAAATGAATAGCTCATACCATATACTGCATTAATCATTAAAAGAACTTACCAGAAGAACTGACCGGTGCTGCAATAGCTTCTTCTGCCATCGCATAGGCTCGTGGTTGTCCCTCAGTAGGGAATGGTTGTTCCACCGTTTCCGATGGCGGTCTAGTTCCACTTCTTCCTCTTCCGCCCCTAGCAGTTCCAGATACATTTACTTGATCTTTATTTCCTTGAGATGCCAAATTCTCTCTCGACTTGGGGCATCTGATCATCAGGTGCTCTGTGCTGCCACACCTGAAACAAGCTCCGGTGAGTTTCCTGCATTCACCCCAGTGGTGCCTCTCGCAATGCACACACCTTGGAGCTACACTTCCTCTACTAGTAGGGGGTCTTGCACTGCCAACTGACGGTAGCTCATGCTCTAATTCTTGTTCATCCTTTCCTCGCATCACTTCTTTAGCTCTTTTTCTCGAACTTTCATTTCCTTTCGGGAACTTTCTCTTTTGCTCTCTATGTTGTCTCAATAACTTTGACTCTTCTAACTTAACAGCTGCCAGTACCAACCGATAATAGTTCATCGGTTGCAAAGCAACCATGGCAGATAGGGGTCCTCTATTACTTTATCTTAACCCATCCTCAAACTGTCGATACCTGAAGTCCTCAGTCAACAGGATTTTAGGCACATATTTACTTAAACGAGTAAACCCTTTCTCATACTCCCCCACAGTCATGTTCCTTTGCTTAAAGCTCACAAATTTTCTCCACCTTGCTTCCCTATAGGCCTTAGTCACATATTTTTCTTTAAATTCATGGACAAAGAAATCCCATGAGAGTTCCACTGGCCTCTGGGATTCCTCAACACCAATTCCCACCAATCATAAGCTGCACCCTGCAGCAATGATACAACACAAGCTATCCTTTGATTATGTGGACAATTTATTTCTTGCAGGATCCTTTCTGTCCTCTCTAGCCAAAATTCTGCTATGTCAGATTGATCTAACGATGTCCCATGGAATTCTTCAGCTTCCCTCTTTCTAATCAAATATGTTGGAGCTTTAGGAGCTGTCAATCTATCTAAAATCTGTACCAACCCTTGCATCAGCTCCGGGTTGTCCTGAACAGGATCAGCTCTCTCATCTCTATCTTGTTCTTGCATCTGCGGATCCACACGAACTGGATTTACACTACCCGTAGTCTCCCCGACATTCTCACTCGGGTCGGACGCCATCTATACTCTATAAAACAAAAACAGCATCTGCATTAGGCCATAACTCTAAAGAGACTCTGACATTTAATCTATACTCTGCATCTTATAGACCAGAACCTCTAACCTATGCTCTGATACCAATAACTATAACACCCCCATACCCCCGGGAAGGAATATCGGGGCGCTAAGCGGACTCTAACACACACACACATGTACTGTAGCGGAAGCATTAACATTAAAAGATAAGAATACTTTGGGCCAAAAAAAAAGTTCTAATGACATATATATAAACTGTACATATACAAAAGTTTTATAATTATTACATATTCATATTCGGTATACATATATAAAACAATTAACATTTACATGTCAATACTATACTTCCTATGTACGTAATGATGTTACTCAAAATGTAAGAACTCTATTACTATCTTATACAAAAAGAGATCAAAATGAAAGTGGCCTTGACCTGCAAATGTGCACCCTCTGATCCAAACCTGAAAACCTACAAGGATAAACACCTGTGCTAAGCGATAACGCTTAGTGGGGATAAACAAAAGGAAAAGACTTCTAACGAAGTCACAACATATAATACATGCATATCAACTGTCATGTCATATATAAATAATCATATACACAATCTTGTAAGCAAATACCAACATGCTTTAACTTATTCATAATGCATAAATCCATATATGGCAAACGATATTCACAACATGTCATATTATAATCAGATGCATTTACAAGTCTCTACTTCATCTTTTGTACTCTACGAGATAAACATTAGCCTGAACTTTCAATAATTGTCGATACGGGTACTTTACTTTAAATATTGATAAATAGTATCAAACTCTAGAGACCTAACTCAAAATGAATACTTTGGGTATTCGTCTTTAAACCAACTAAGGTCACTATGGCAGCCGCACTCTAACCCTTTATAAGCATGCTTATCTATCCACTCTTCTGACCATTCAGGCTTGACTCAATAACTCAAAATAGAGTACTTAATACTACAAGGATCATAATTCAAAATACTATCATGTCAATATATTTTCCAATACGGAGCTCTAATTATAATGTAAGGAAAGAATAAATAAGCATACACTATGCACTAGGGAAAAATATGCAAAGCAAGACAAAAGAAAACATTTTCCATAAATAGAACAAGGCGGAAAGGGGTTCATTGCTGCGATCGTGACAAGAAGTTGCACTCGCAACAGAAGCTAGGTTCACTGTTGCAATCGCGACAAGATGTCGCGTTCCCGACAGAAGCCAGATTCCAAAAGAATCTATGTACTATACGCAAATACATTACACCAACACAAGCTTTATACACTATACCAAATGCATTATATAAAAATTCATATCACATGACATATCGTGTTCAACCCTAACTCTCATGCCATATCATTATTTACCCAAATTACTAATTCTATAACCATTTGATACACCTAAACATGCATGGCATAAACTCCGAAATTGTTTCGGTGCAAAACGGGTTCAACTCGGGAAGGAAAACACCTCAAAATATACAAATTAGTTGAGGGTAATGGTGGGTAATTTGTTCATGTCAACCATGGGCTCAAAATCAAGTAGAAAATCACTCTTATAACCCTCTCTGTCGTGCTCGCGACAGAAGGCTCCGTCAGGAACCTTCACAAGACTGCTTCTCACCTCAAAATTGTATCGTTTAAATTTACCATTAAACGTCATTTGTAGGCAAAGTATCCTTCTTAACAATTGTTCCCTAGGAAGTTAAATTTCAAATAAAACAAGTTTCATGTCAATTAGACATCTACAACTTAAGATATGACCTAAACAAGATGAACTTCTCAATTGAACAGGCCAAAGTAAAGACACCTCTATTTTTGGCAATTTACAGGGTCTTAGAGCTAGAATTGGCCCGCGGTCATTTCAGAGAATTTAATAGTTACTTAAGTCATGGTTCTAATGGCTTAACAATCATTAAATGCAGAAGTCTATAACTATACTTATCATGAAAACACTTCACAGTGGTCAGATGCAAAATAAATAGAACTTGCCAAATCAACTTTATCATTAACATACACACTCAATTGATCAATTCACCTACTCAAAACATATATACCCATAAATCATAAGCATATACACGCATATATCATGAAACACCGTAAGTAATCAAAATGAACAAAAGTTAAATCCGCACACGATCCCGACCTCTAGGCGCTCAAACTCAGTTCTCTACTCGTTGGCGATCTTCTCCTTCCCTTTTTCCAATTTCTTGTCTATAGCTTCAACAAAATCATACAAAGAAAATCCAAGAATCAGACCTTGTTTTTCACTTTAAATCAAAAACAAAAAGAAAAAGGAGGTCAGATCGGAAAACCAACCACACTTACCTTCAACACACTCTCTTCAACCCACCTAAGTGGTTCTCTCAAAGAGTAAAGCAAATGAAGAAGAAAAGGAAAAGGAAATGGCAAGACAAGAGGAGCACGACCAATTGCCAAAGAAAAGCAAAAGAATAAATGCCAAAAGCAAAGAAAACCGAAGAAAAACCCAAGGGCAGCCGGTCAAAGTTCATCCAAAACCCAATAAATGCCAACTAACCCTCATTGGTGCTACTAATCACTATAATTAATATATTCATTTACATAAACAAAAATCCAATGCCAAGTGTCACACTCCCTTGTAGCCATGTGTTAGCCTCCTACAATGCCACTTGTCACTCCCCTACGTCACCACGTGTCTATAACATAATAAATAATCTAACTCTGCTAGGCTTCTCGTGAGGCATTCTGTCGCGCCCGCGACACTGTCGTGCTCGCGACAGAACCCACACTAGAGTCACACCCTCTTCTCTTCAAATCCCTCCTAGAGAGCCCAAAGGAAAGGAAATAGAAAGTAGAAGTAGAGCCCGTGATTACAGTTCAAGAATTCGAGGTTTGGGAATGTTAGTTGTTGTTGTGCGTGTTTTATGTGATTTTTGTGTTTTGTGGTAATTGTTGAAATTGATGGGGTGTATTGTGGGTATTTGTATCTAATTGATATAGGTATTGGTTATTTTGAGTTGAGATGCTTAGGTAGTGAAGAATTGAACTATAGAGTGGGTTTCTATCGAATTCTATGAGAAATTGCTAGTTTAGTAAATTCGGGATTTTTATCTTGTAATTTGTATGATTTGATGATGATAATTGGTTTATAAGTTGAGTTTACGGTTGCCTAAGTTGTGGTGAATGATCTATTTGTGTGGGGTTGTGTTTTGAAGTCAATTGGAGAATTGGGTGAAGTTTGGACGTGGAATTCTGCAGGTTTTTCGCGTAAGGGCTGGAAATCATGATCCTATCATGAGCGCGGCACTTTTGCAAGGTTACGATAGAGCTAGTTAATTGTAGCCTGAGCGTGCACTGCCGAGCAGCCGCAGCGAGAGCTCTCTGTCGCAAGCGCGACAGAGCGCTCAACTACTGAGCGGATTTGGACAGTCTCTTATCTCGAGTGCGACAGCAACTGCTGGCCGCTCACTGTCATGAACGCGATAGTGAGGTATGTTTTCATCCCTGTGTGAGTGCAAGGACTGCCGCAATCGAGACTTAGGGCAAACTTCGCCTCTGTCATGAGCTCAACAGTGTTGTGAGCTCGACATCTCCTAGCTTCAAAAGTGAGTTTTCTTTTTATGCTTTTAATGTTTAATTTTCAATCTTGTCATGCTTTTATAATTATATATAGACAATTTTATGAATGGTATGAATGCAATTAGATGAATTTTTGCTTGACATGCGAAAGTCAATAAGTGGATAAATAGGCATGCCTATAGAGTTTAATTAGTTGCAGCCATGTGTATGCATTCTAGACCCTGATCAGGTCCCTGTTCCGATCCTTGCGATCAATTTTTAAACTTGAATCTTGTTTAAGATTCCATGCGAAAATGTTTGAAATAAAAAGAAAAAAAAAGAATAATTTTGATACCCTTGGGTATCCATGCATTTTGAAGGAATATGTGTTACTCGCTATCCACTATTTTTAATAAACAGGCTTATTGTAATTATGTGTTTATAATTTAGTTCAGTATAAATGTTTGTGTGATGAAAGGTATTGTTATTTTGAGTTTGATGAACTATTTTAAGTATGGATTTTCAGGATGTGCCATGTGTATGTGATTTGTTTCAACATCCACCGTGAGTGGTCGTTTTTCTTTGTGTTTTCCCCACTAAGCATATTCACTTAGCACGGGTGTTTCATCTATGCAGGTGTTGAAGATGTTGGAGTTTTTGGGCTGGGTGATCCGTTTCAGCAAGGCCAACACAACTAGGAGAGAGATTTTGTAGTACGGGATTATACTTTTTGTATACATTTTTGTATTAGTGACTCTTGATGTAAACTGTAGTCTTGTAAGTTGGTTTTATAGCAGATTTGTATTTGAGCTTTTGTGCTACGGCACCTTTGTATTTTTGCATATGTAAAAACGATTATATAATTAATAATATTATACTTTTGGATTTCAACATCTGTTCTTTGCTTTAAGAATTTTATTTTACCGCTTGAATGTATGTTTTGCAACTTTATTTGCTTGGTTTGGGGTTTTTGCGTGACAACCCTAATCTATCGGGGTCCTTTTTCCTAATCGAGGGAGGAAGCTCCCTACGTATAGATAAGGGGTGTTACACTTCCTGTAGCTTCTTCCAAAACTGAGAAGTGAAACGGGGATCTCTGTCTGAAATGATGGAGGTGGGTACACAATGCAATCTCACTATCTCATTAATATACAATTCCGCCAACCGGGTTAGTGGGAAGTCCATCCTCAATGGCAGAAAATGGGTGGACTTAGTAAGCCTATCAATAATCACCCAAACTGCATCATGCTTGCTTCTGGTGAGAGGTAATCCTATCACAAAATCCAGTGTCAATTGATCCCACTTCCATTCGGGTATAGTGATGGACTGGGGTAACTCGGATGGCACTTGATGTTCTGCTTTCACTTGTTGACATATAAGACATTTCCCCACAAAATCTGACCCATCCCATTTTATTCCAGGGCACTAATAATGCATCTTTAGGTCTTGATAAATTTTATTACCCCCTGGGTGCATAGTATAACTACTGTGGTATGCTTCTATCAAGATAATTTTCTTCAATTTTGGTTGATTTGGCACACATAGTCTGTGCTTGTAATAAACACTACCATCTGGAGCCACTGTGTAATCATCACTTCCACTAAGTCAACTTGTCATCTTACTTCTAGGCGGCTTTAACTTGCTGCATAAAATTAGGTTTGACTTGAAATTTCGCTATCAAAGTTCCACTGTCAGCTACATCAAGCTTTACATTCATAGCTTTCAATGCTGCCATAAATTTTCTGCTAAGTGCATCAGCCATAATATTAGCCTTCTCTGGATGATAATCGATGAAACATTCATAATCTTTTATCAATTCAAGCCATCTTCGCTATCTGAGGTTAAGCTCCTTTTGTGTGAGCAAGTATTTTAAGCTTTTATGGTCGGTAAAGATGTAGCACTTTTCACCATAAAGGTAGTGTCTCCAAATCTTTAAGGCAAACACTATAACTGCAAGCTCAACATCATGTGTAGGGTAGTTCTTTTCATGATTCTTAAGCTGGCAAGAGGCATAAGCAATCACTTTTCCATCCCGCATCAGTACACAATCCAAACCATTCAAAGATGCATCACTATAAATGGTGAAGTCTTTGCCTAACTCGGGTTGAGTCAACACTGGGGCTTTGGTCAACATCTTCTTAAGCTAGTCAAAACTGGCTTAACACTTTTCTATCAACTCAAATCTCACCTTCTTCAGCAATAGGCGTGTTAAAGGTGCTGCAATGATGGAAAAACCTTTAAGAAACCTTCTGTAATAGCCTGCTATACCTTAGAAGCTTCTAATTTCAGTAACATTCTTGGGTGTTCTCCACTGCAACACAACTTCAATCTTCTTCGGATCTACTTTGATACCCTCTACTGACACTACATGGCCAAGGAAGGACACTTCTTCAAACCAAAAATCACACTTACTGAACGTAGCATACAGCTTCCTATCTCTGAGAGTCTGCAACACAATTCTCAAGTGCTTATCATGCTCTTCTGGAGTCTTTGAATACACCAGAATATCATCAATGAAGACCACCATGAATTGATCTAAATATGGATGGAACATCCTAATCATAAGGTCCATAAAAGCTGATGGTGCATTCGTGAGTCCAAAAGGCAAAACTAGGAACTCATAGTGTCCATATCTAGTGCGAAAAAGCTATCTTTGACACATCTGCTTCTTTAAACTTCAGCTGATGATAGCTCGATCTCAAATCAATCTTTGAAAATACAGCTGCACCCTTCAACTAATCAAATAGATCTTCAATACTTGGCAATGGATATTTGTTCTTAATTGTCAACTTGTTTAGCTGCCCATAGTCAATACACAGTCTGAGTGAACCATCTTTCTTCTTTACAAACAAAATTGGAGCTCCCCATAGCGATACACTAGGCCTAATGAAGCCTTTCTCAAGCAATTCCTGCAATTGAATCTTCAATTGTTTCAATTATGCTGGTGCCATTCTATATGGAGCAATGGAAACTGGTGCAATTCCCAGAGCTACATTAATGGAGAATTCAATCTCTCGATCAGGTGGCAAGCCTGGAAGATCTTCTAGAAACACATCTGGGAACTCACACACTATAGGTACATCTGCAAAATTAGGTGTTCCCTTCTTTGCTGCCATTGCGTAGCGTAAATAGGCCACACACCTGTGACGCGCGCCGGGTCCCCGCGGCCGCCCGTCCGGACCGCCCGCACGTGGGCGATCGGGGCAATTGCGGGTCCGTCAACAGCTTGCGATAAATCGCAAGTGCGTCTATGTTGGGCAACAAAGAGGTTTCATGGAGTCGCCACCCAATAGAACATTGGGAAAGTTTCTCTCGCCTCGGAGAGCCTAAGACTTGCGCATTTTATCCATATTGGGCCATGAGGCCTAGGATTAACGTCTAAATCTCGTGACACAAAAGGTGTCTTGGAGGATAACCTCTAGCCTCTTGAGCCCAAAGACCAGAGCAGGGTTCGGGACTTCTCATTTATTCGTACCTTGATTAAGTTTACAATTGAGTTTTGAATTTATTAGTTCGCTCTCTCTCCACACAATTCAAGTTTGGTTAAAGCCCAATTTATTCACGTATGTAAAACAATAGATAAACAAATAAATAAAATAATAATGGATTAAATCAAATAAATTACAATAATACTAGGAGCGGAATACAACTCCCATTTATAAATGTGCTATACATGCATAAAACGGGTTATTCATTTATTTTGAGGACTTTGGTCCCCGCGTGTGTTTATTATGGAAAACGATTTTTATGTGATGATTTTATTGGGTAAAATAGGACATTGGTCCAATTTTATTTAGCGAACATTCTTTTTAGCGGGAAACATTTGTGTGGTGGTTCTTTTTAGTAGCGGTCGAAAATCATTTTATTATTACAGACCACAAATACATACAATAATATTTACATATTTCTAAATAAATAAATAAATGAATACGTAAATAAATAACTAAATTCTAACAATAATCAATAATGATGATAATAATAAAACATAAACTTAAATAATCACAAATCAATTAAATAACAACATCAACATAAAATTAACACAAATTAGACAATAATAATAATAATATCAATGATAATAATAATAATAATATTAACATAATAATATTAAATAAATATAAATAATAACAATAATAAATAATAATAATAATATTAATAATATTAATAATAAATCAGAATAATGAATAAATATAATAATAATATTATAATGATAATAATAATAATAATAACAGAAATTAAATAAATAAATATAATAAAAACAGAAATTAAATAATAATAATAATAATAATAATAATAACAATAATAACAAAAATCAAATAAATATATAATAATAATAATAATAATAATAATAATAATAATAAATAGAAATTAAGTAAATAAATATAATAATAATAATAATAATAATAATATTAATAATTCAGAAATTAAATAAATATTAATAATAATAATAATAAATAATAATATTTATATTAATTAATATTAATTAATAATATATTAAAATAAATTAATATAAAATAGGCTTACCGGATTTAGGTCGCCGGAGATTGGCCGGAGCGACGGTTGACGGCACCACCAACACCGGACGGTAGATCGCCTCGTCGGGAGTCCAAATCCGGTGTCCACGCGCCGATCGGAGGTCCACCGTCGCCGGAAAACGAGATAAAGCGGTCCGGGTCCTTCTCCCTCACGCGCCGGTTGCCGGAGTCCGATGGAGAAGCGGCGGCGACGACTGGGTGCGCCCGGACGTGGTGGTTCTTCCGGTGGGGCGCGTGCCTGAATCCGGCGTCGGAGGTGGCCGGCGGAGGCGACGCCTTCTCCCTCTCTCCTTTCTCCTTTTTCTTCTCTCCGGTCCGGCGTTGGGTTCCTGGGTCTGCTCTTCCTCTCTTCTTTCCTTTCTTTTTCTTTCCTTTTTCTTTCTTTTCCTTTTTTCTTTCTTTTCCTTGGCTTTTCCTCTCTTTGATCTGCCGACCTCCCTGTTTTTCACTCACCATTTTCTTTTTATACACCATATTAGGGCTAAGGTTATCAATGTAATTTCCCACTCAATTATTTCCCTCCATTTTCATATCTTAATTAATCTCACTTAATTCAAATTAACACACACATACATATATTAATTAATCAAACATTATATATTAACACATTAATATAATTAATCTACTTATAATTTATCTAATTAATTAAACATTCAACATTTTAACTAATTAATTAACTAATTAATCATTAATTTTACATGCAATTAATTAATACAATAACATTGACTAATTAATTGACTAACAACATTAATTAATTAATTTTACACATAAACATATTTATATATTATCACATATATTATTTTTTTTCATTTTTTCCGGAGGGAATAATCAAAGATAAAAAAATCACAATTTTTATTTTATGCCGGACTCAAGACCCGGTGTCTACAGTTGCCCCCAATTTTGGAGAAGCTAGTGCATAGACACTTAGGTGAGCCAAAATTCAAAGTGGGAGAGAGAGAGAATTCCATACCTGCGGCGGAAACCTTCTTGAATTGAGTGTTGTTGTTGTGATTGCAGAAGCGGCAGTGCCGTGATCGTGCTAACCCTCCATGGAGTGGTAGTGCCGTCATCGTGCTAGCCGTTCTGTTGAGTGGCGCCCCCTGAGAGGTCTTTGGTTGAGATCTGCCCCCTGAGAGGTCTTGGATTGATTGTGTGCCCCCTGAGAGGTCTTTGGTTGATTGAAGTGGTAGTGCCGTGGTCGTGCTAACCCTCCTCAGAGTGGTAGTGCCGCCATCGTGCTAACCCTCCGTTTGGTGAAGTGGTAGTGCCGTGGTCGTGCTAACCCTCCTCAGAGTGGTAGTGCCGCCATCGTGCTAACCCTCCGTTTGGTGAAGTGGTAGTGCCGTGGTCGTGCTAACCCTCCTCAGAGTGGTAGTGCCGCCATCGTGCTAACCCTCCGTTTCAATGAAGTGGTAGTGCCGTGGTCGTGCTAACCCTCCTCAGAGTGGTAGTGCCGCCATCGTGCTAACCCTTCGATTAGATGATGAAGTGGTGCTGTCTATGAGCCCTTTGAGAAGCGGTTGCCCCCTGAGAGGTCTTGGGTTGAGATCTGCCCCCTGAGAGGTCTTGGATTGAGAACTGCCCCCTGAGAGGTCTTGGATTGAGAACTGCCCCCTGAGAGGTCTTGGATTTGATTATGTGCCCCCTGAGAGGTCTTGGATTTGATTATGTGCCCCCTGAGAGGTCTTGGATTGAGAATTGCCCCCTGAGAGGTCTTGGATTTGATTATGTGCCCCCTGAGAGGTCTTGGATTGAGAACTGCCCCCTGAGAGGTCTTTGGTTGAGATCTGCCCCTTGAGAGGTCTTGGATTTGATTATGTGCCCCCTGAGAGGTCTTGGGTTGAGAACTGCCCCCTGAGAGGTCTTTGGTTGAGATCTGCCCCCTGAGAGGTCTTGGGTTTGATCTTGATTGATGTTTGGAATGATGTCGTCACTCGGTTTCTGCCGGTGTTCGCATCGAGTCTCTTTTTCTGTAAGACTTAGAAAGGCAAATATGCAGGAAAAAATAGGTGAGCATGCAAGTGAAATGCATGTGTATGCAGCAATGCAGTATAAAAATTCATCCAAGTGAATTTTGAGGCGACAGCCGATTTGATTGCAATTTGCAGTAAGATCAGTGCCTTCTGGAATTGCCTTTGAATTTCATGCTCTTTGGGGATCATGAGGTTCTCTTCTGAAACCTGTAGTCATTATTTTAAGGTAATGCGTCCCTTGTGGATTTTCACACTAGCTTTTCTTGGCGGGAAATGCATCTTTTCGGATTTTCACATAACCCTGTGCCTTATTTTTGCCTGGAAGGAATCCAACCCAATCCAGCGGCTCTTTTTTTTTTTCTTTTTTCTTTTTTTTTTTTTTTTTTTTTTTTTTAGGACAGACTGCCTGTTTTCAGGTTTTCACCCTGCCCTTTGGCCTAATTTTTGCTTAGAGCGCCAATTACGGTTTTCATCTCTAACGGCCTTTTTTCTCTCTTTTTTCTTATTTGTTTTTTTTTTCTTTTTCTCTTTTTTTTCTTTTGTACATAAGATGAACTATTCTGGTTACATCAATACCATTGCATAAATGCACATATTTAAATTTGATTTCATAATATATGATCATTATTTGACATTAATCTCAAGATACAAAACCTCATCTAATCTCGGGATGGATCTTGAAAGCATCAAACTCCTGTTATCAATCTGCTCTCTTTTTTATTCTCATGATTGAATATTTTCTCTCTACTCTCATTTAATCTTTTGAATGCAAATTCTAGAAGCAACGTCGGAGACGAGACTTAACTCGAATGCATGAATGCACTCATGGCTTCACGCTTGAAGCTCAAGAGACACCATAGGCCTCTTCTTACGTACCAAACCTTACTAGAAGGTCATCTCCGCTAATTGGATAAGACTGAACCCAGAATCAAAAGGTCTTACTTCGGTTGTAATGTCAGGTTTGGGTAGATGGCTGTCAAAGAAAGATCAGGTCGCTAGAGAAAAATGGCCGCGATATTTTCTCGACTGATGGATGAACCGTCCTCGGCTCAAAATTATTCTTGAATTTGGGCTCGATAACATTTTTAGCTCCTTCAGATCAGAAGGGCAATCATTAAAACTAGTCAATTGGTCACCATTTTGAGCTCTCTTTTTGATTCTTTTTTTTTTCTTTTTTCTTCGCTTCTTTTTCTTTCATTTTTCATTCATTTTTTTTCTTTTTGGATTTTTCGCTTTTCTTTTTCTTTTTCTTCTTTTTGCTTTCGCTTTTTTTTTTTTTTTTTTTTTTTTGAGCTCATGCCTTTCATGCATGACTAAACCCTTTTTTCAAAGTCTGAACTTGCTTTCATCAAGGCAATTTTTTTAATAGTCCAAAAAATTGTTCAAATGTACATCAATCAGTTTTAGAGCGGCCACTCTTCTAAGGGGAAGCCAAAATCATTTTAGGCGAGGGGGTAGTTTTAATGTGTGTAACAACAAAATTGGCACGCATTCAGCATACCAGCATAAAGGCTCAATGGGCTAGCAAGCGATTACAGAATAAGGGTAGGAAGTAATCATTTAAAGAGCTATACAAAGAAAAGATTGCCTAAATCATTTTCCAAGTTCTGTCTTATCCAGAGATCGCTTTGACGGGTAATCAGAAAGGTTCTAGTGCTCTTAGTGAGTTTTCATCTAATCTCCTAATTGCAACTAGTTTTTTCTTTCTTATTATTTTTTATTTTCTCTTTGAATCTCTCTCTTCAGGAGTTATATCAGATGCTATCAAGATTTTCTTTGAATTTTTCAAAGTTCCAAGATTAAATGTAGTAGTATTAATTGAATTAATGTCAAAATGAATGAATGTATCATGATCATAAGAAATGAAATCATTAGAAATAATATATGAGTACGCAAAAACATTGTTCATTATATTACATAACCAAAATGTTATAAGTAGTTTTCAAAATACAGAGACATAATACATAATATCTCCTTGTAGTTCTTGCAAAAATGCCACCTTGGTGGACTGGATCCGATCATATATTTGGTGGAGGGACTGCGTTGTAGCCCGGCTTCTTATCTTTTCCCCTCTTCTCAGGATCAGTGATCTGTTTGGTGTCGATGAGATCCTGGATCTTGTTTCTCAGGGTTCGGCAGAAATCCGTTAGGTGCCCTGTATGCTGGTGATAAGCGCAGTACTGATCATCTCTATGTCCTGGCTGCCCCTGATTCATGGCGGGCCTAGGCGCTAAGGGTCGTATCTTGCCTTCTTTCATAAGCCTCTCCAGTACCCAAGATAAAGGGCGACCCAAATTGGAATAGTGCCTCTGCTCCTGTCCAACCCCGGTTGCTGAGACCTCGGCTGCCTTGCCAGTTCTATTGCTGCTGCTTCCAGCCCCGCCTGATCTGTATCCAGACTGGTTCCCAAAGTTCCTTCCAGGAAGATTATTCTGACTCACCTTCTTCGCCAGATAGGCCCCCTCAGCTTCTACAGCAATATCTTTTAATGATTCCCAATCTCTAAGCCCTTTGAAGCTCAACAGATCCCTCAGGTAAGGACAGGAATTTCTGATAAATAGCCTAATCTGATCAGCTGTGTCAGGCTTTCGTTTCATTTCCATCACCCTGTTCCTCCACCTTGTGAGATACTCGTGGAATGATTCATCGGGCTTTTGCTGCAGGAGTTCAAGGTCTTTCAGGGTGACCTCCATTCTAGTACTGCAATCGTACTGTTTCATAAATTCATCGGTCAGCAGGTCCCAGTCTTCTTTACACCTCCTATCCAGGCCATGGTACCAATCCACTGCAGGACCCGACAGGCTGAGGCAAAAATACTCCACCTTCTGCTTCTTGCTCAGTCCTGTACCCTTCATCACTAAAGTGTACTGCTTGATATGTGCAGAAGGGTCTGAAGTACCATTAAACTTTGGCAGCTCAGGCATTTTAAATCTCTGGGGAAGCAATTCTTCATCTCCCAAATTTCTATCTTCAGGGTTGACCCCCTTTCCAGCTGACAACATCCGGGTGATGGCCTCAATCTGCTGTCTCATTGCCCTCATAGTTTCATCCTCCACCTTGGGTGCTCTACCCCTCACAGGTTGGTGGGCTACTATGTCTTCGATCTCCTCTTCTTCTACAAAATCCTCTTCGGGATTATTAACCCTTGCCCTTCTTGGCTCAACAGGTGCAGCTTCGTTCACATTAATGGGTTGATGAGCAGCCACTCCAGCGAAGGGAGCCTCCCCACCAGCAGGCGGTTCGACTTGCCCCTGAGGAGGGACTGCCTGTACTTGTTGAGCAATAGGCGGCTGCAGAATAGGAGGTGCTTGTGCAGCAGGGGGATGGGCAATTCTTTCGGCCATGACACCCATCATGTCTAGCATTCGCCGTTCAAATTCATCCAACCTCCGGGCGAGGTCTTGAGTGGTTAGGTTTCCAGTTTCGTCCGCCATGGAGGATGAGGTACTAGATGTCGAGAATGGCTCAGGATCCCAATCGAGCACCAATTCAAGCAATCCAAAGGGCGAGTCTGTTCGTACTAATCGACCGTCGGAACCTCTAACCCACTTGGAAGAATCTATGATGGCTAAAAATTTAAATTGTTAGTATGATGCGTGTATGATAATATACAATGCATGATCGTGAATTATGCGGATGGAGTTAAAAAAAATCAATAAATTGTAATTATGCGATGCAATGCATGAAAATATACACGTGATTGTATATGTATGTGAAAAATAATATGCAGGCAAAAGGATATATACACAATATGAAATGTATTTTTTATATATTTTTTTATATATTTTATATATTTTTTATTTTTGATTGATTTTTTTTGACATGAATGACATGTGATGTATGTGCATGTTATGCAGCATTCACAGCCACATGCAAGCAGGTAGAACCTTCCGGCCTTATTTCTCCCACACACGAGGTCGTGCGGTCTCTTTCCTAGGTGAGCTTTATCCAAGGGTTAACAGGGAACCCAATGGACGCGTATAATGCGCGGTGAAAAAACCGGCAGCCTAACAACTCTCAATTTAAAGCACATGCGCATGGATGTTTGGCCATTATATATTTAAACAATTCGATTAAATCAAGATGAGCCCATCGGGGCATGAAAGCCTTTGATGAAAATCCTCTGATCCAATTGATTTTGTTCAGTATATGACGGCCCAAATAGCAAGCACGATATTATGGTACATGTCACCTAGTGGAGATTTCTATTGTCATTACATGAGCTTTGGCCAAAAGGTGGTGTTACTTCGAGGCTACCCAAGCATGATCCCTGCCGACGGGTCTATCTCATCACGAGCATAACGACCGATCGGGTCACCATTTTATATACCATTGAGGTACGTGGCTTGGGCTGGTGGTTATCCTTAACACTTCCCCAAATTGAGTGAAAATGGGGTCGTGCTTCAGGAACGCACCGGGGCTGATAAAGGGACCAAACTAACATATTCTAAAGCTCTAATGCGATGCAATGCAAATTTTGAGAGAAAGCGAATTTAATAAACTAAAACTTAATTATAAATTTTAATCAAGATACTTTCGAATCGAAATCTCAAATACGTCCCCAGTGGAGTCGCCACTGTGACGCGCGCCGGGTCCCCGCGGCCGCCCGTCCGGACCGCCCGCACGTGGGCGATCGGGGCAATTGCGGGTCCGTCAACAGCTTGCGATAAATCGCAAGTGCGTCTATGTTGGGCAACAAAGAGGTTTCATGGAGTCGCCACCCAATAGAACATTGGGAAAGTTTCTCTCGCCTCGGAGAGCCTAAGACTTGCGCATTTTATCCATATTGGGCCATGAGGCCTAGGATTAACGTCTAAATCTCGTGACACAAAAGGTGTCTTGGAGGATAACCTCTAGCCTCTTGAGCCCAAAGACCAGAGCAGGGTTCGGGACTTCTCATTTATTCGTACCTTGATTAAGTTTACAATTGAGTTTTGAATTTATTAGTTCGCTCTCTCTCCACACAATTCAAGTTTGGTTAAAGCCCAATTTATTCACGTATGTAAAACAATAGATAAACAAATAAATAAAATAATAATGGATTAAATCAAATAAATTACAATAATACTAGGAGCGGAATACAACTCCCATTTATAAATGTGCTATACATGCATAAAACGGGTTATTCATTTATTTTGAGGACTTTGGTCCCCGCGTGTGTTTATTATGGAAAACGATTTTTATGTGATGATTTTATTGGGTAAAATAGGACATTGGTCCAATTTTATTTAGCGAACATTCTTTTTAGCGGGAAACATTTGTGTGGTGGTTCTTTTTAGTAGCGGTCGAAAATCATTTTATTATTACAGACCACAAATACATACAATAATATTTACATATTTCTAAATAAATAAATAAATGAATACGTAAATAAATAACTAAATTCTAACAATAATCAATAATGATGATAATAATAAAACATAAACTTAAATAATCACAAATCAATTAAATAACAACATCAACATAAAATTAACACAAATTAGACAATAATAATAATAATATCAATGATAATAATAATAATAATATTAACATAATAATATTAAATAAATATAAATAATAACAATAATAAATAATAATAATAATATTAATAATATTAATAATAAATCAGAATAATGAATAAATATAATAATAATATTATAATGATAATAATAATAATAATAACAGAAATTAAATAAATAAATATAATAAAAACAGAAATTAAATAATAATAATAATAATAATAATAATAACAATAATAACAAAAATCAAATAAATATATAATAATAATAATAATAATAATAATAATAATAATAATAAATAGAAATTAAGTAAATAAATATAATAATAATAATAATAATAATAATATTAATAATTCAGAAATTAAATAAATATTAATAATAATAATAATAAATAATAATATTTATATTAATTAATATTAATTAATAATATATTAAAATAAATTAATATAAAATAGGCTTACCGGACTTAGGTCGCCGGAGATTGGCCGGAGCGACGGTTGACGGCACCACCAACACCGGACGGTAGATCGCCTCGTCGGGAGTCCAAATCCGGTGTCCACGCGCCGATCGGAGGTCCACCGTCGCCGGAAAACGAGATAAAGCGGTCCGGGTCCTTCTCCCTCACGCGCCGGTTGCCGGAGTCCGATGGAGAAGCGGCGGCGACGACTGGGTGCGCCCGGACGTGGTGGTTCTTCCGGTGGGGCGCGTGCCTGAATCCGGCGTCGGAGGTGGCCGGCGGAGGCGACGCCTTCTCCCTCTCTCCTTTCTCCTTTTTCTTCTCTCCGGTCCGGCGTTGGGTTCCTGGGTCTGCTCTTCCTCTCTTCTTTCCTTTCTTTTTCTTTCCTTTTTCTTTCTTTTCCTTTTTTCTTTCTTTTCCTTGGCTTTTCCTCTCTTTGATCTGCCGACCTCCCTGTTTTTCACTCACCATTTTCTTTTTATACACCATATTAGGGCTAAGGTTATCAATGTAATTTCCCACTCAATTATTTCCCTCCATTTTCATATCTTAATTAATCTCACTTAATTCAAATTAACACACACATACATATATTAATTAATCAAACATTATATATTAACACATTAATATAATTAATCTACTTATAATTTATCTAATTAATTAAACATTCAACATTTTAACTAATTAATTAACTAATTAATCATTAATTTTACATGCAATTAATTAATACAATAACATTGACTAATTAATTGACTAACAACATTAATTAATTAATTTTACACATAAACATATTTATATATTATCACATATATTATTTTTTTTCATTTTTTCCGGAGGGAATAATCAAAGATAAAAAAATCACAATTTTTATTTTATGCCGGACTCAAGACCCGGTGTCTACAACACCCCTTTCTGATCAACCGTTTTGCTGCTATGTCCGAGATAACATCAGATATAAAATCTGGTCTTTGGCCCACCATTGTTATCTCTCGATCATTTTAAGTCTTAACGATCACTCTCTTCCTTTTACAGTCAACCATCACATGATGAGTGGCTAACCAATCCATTCCCAATATGACATCGAACTCTTTAAATGGAAGTTCAATCAAATTGGAGGAGAAAACACAATCCTGAACAATAGTGGGACAATCTCTATACACTCGATTCACTATAAAACTATGATCCAATGGATTGCTCACCAAGATATCATAATCTAAGGGAGAGCTATCTAACCCATTCACCATGCAATGTCTATGCTGATATAAGAATGTGTGAAACCGGGTGTGACGCGCACCGAACCTCGCGGCCTCCCGAAAGCCCGCTTTAGGGCGATCAAGAGAGGTTCATAAAGCTTGTAAGGTATTTATAAGCTGCATCTATTCTGGGCAATAAAAAGGTTTCTTGGAGTCGCCACCCAATAGAACATTGGAAAGGGTCGTCTAGCCTCATCGAGACTAAGACGGCGCGTACATATCCATTATGGGCTAGCCAGAGGGATCTTGGAGGCCTCATCCTTTACCCCCCTGGAGCCTAAGATTGTGTATTTAAGCCTTTTGGTGGGACTCAAGAGGTGTCTTGGAAGTCCTAGACCTCTCGCCTCATTGAGCCCCAAAGACCAGAGTGAGTTCGGGACTTCTCATTTATTTATACCTTGATTAATATTATAATTGAGTTTTGAGTTTATTATTTCATCAACTTTCCACACGATGCAATTTAAATGAAAGGCACAATCATTCATATCAAAAGCGGTAAATGGCAGATAAATCCAAAAATAAAACATTCAATATTACAATAACACTAGGAGCGGAATACAACTCCCATTTATAAATGAAATGCAAATCAAGTATAAATCGGGGTATTCATTGATGATGAGGACATTGATCCTCGTATGCATATTTATTATGAAACGGTTATTGATGTGATGATTTACTTTAGTATCAAAAACTAGGACATTGGTCCCATTTTTTATTTAAAGAAAATGCCAGGTTAATTAATAGAAAGCTTTTGGTCTTTTTTACTTCAACGATATTAAAACCATTTTCATAATAACATAAATAAAAGGTAAAGGCAAAGAAGGAACCCGAATAAAAGTCCTCGGACTGGCACAATCACCATCTTTCATAACTCCAACTCCAAATGGTCAAAAAATAACTCACAAGGATAAACATGTTAGAATCGAAAAAAACGTGAATAAAAAAATAAAAATAAAAGAATGAGAGAACCCTAACAGAAATAGGTTAAAAGATAGAATTTTATAAATCAAAAACGTAAAAGTCTGCCTAGGGAAAACAAGTAAAAAAAACCTTTTAGCTCTTTTGTAAAAGAATGATAAAATACGTAAAAAATCAATATGAATCAAATTAAATTACACAAATGTTAGTCCATAATGTTTTACCCTCGGATTTTACCTTTTAGGGTGATTGTCGAATGATTTCGTCCCCGTATGCTTCGCAAGGATCGAGTAAGAATCAGATCAAAGAAAGAAAATTTATGTTATTCTATCCTTGAAAATTTGATAGTAGTCGAGTGTTCGAATCAGTTATATTGATGGAAACGAATAAATTTCGTCACCTCAAATTGTCTTAATTCGCAAGAAAAATTGGAAAAAATCAATTAATTGGAAAAAATTTATTAAAAAAAGATTCTGCAAATAAAGCAGAGATTTCATAAACTTTTGAGTAAATTTCTCACAAAAACTTTTCTAAAAATCAATTTCCCAAAAATACTTGATAGCCTTTTTTCAAAATAAATTGCTCTAAAATTTCCCTCTTTTTCTCACCAAAATTCCCAAATTTTCTCAAATTTTCTCCCCAAATTTTCTAACCCCAAAATTGAAATTTAATCATCTATTTATAGGATTTTAGGAGATAATTAAGATAAGCCTCAATCTAAAGTTTGAATTTTAAAAAGGACTTTAAAATTCAAATCTTAGATAAATCCTATCCTTCATCAGATTTTATCCAATCCGGTGTGATCCGGTCAGTTACCGTACTGATGGGCTTCCCTGCATCTACCGACGGCCGTCCCTACTAAGGGCATATGCGTGAAACTGACTAGGGACGGGCGTCCCTACATCGCCACGTGTCCGTCCCCACTACGCCTAGAGACGGGGATCACCCTAATTAGGGACGGGTGTCCCTACATAGACGGGCATCCCGTCTGTGGAGCAAAACTCCCAATTTTACCCAAAATTTATCCAATTCTTTCAAAACTCCATGCCATAGAAAAAGATTTTAATCCTCGCGAAATCGAAAGACGAAAACCTCCGAATTTCATCCCCTTATCCGTAAATCGACATTGATCTCTTCATCGGTTAACTCTGATTTGGACTGCCTCAAGACCCGGTGTCTACAATTGCCCCTAATTTTGGGGAAACTAACGCACTAGTGCCTAGATGAGCCAAAATTCAGAAAAGAAAGGAAAGAGACGCATACCTGAGGCAGTCCTTACCTTTTCGCCGGGGAAGTGGCAATGTGTCAAGTCGGTTCTGGTCTTACAAAATGCGAGGTTTACTCTTCTGAGCTGCACCGAGTCTTATTCGGACTGCACAAAGTGCAATAATTGGCTCTCCTGAGCTGCACCGAGTCTTCTTCGGACTGTACAAAGTGCGATGAGTGGCTCTCTTGAGCTGCACGGAATCTTCTTCGGACTGTACAAAGTGCAATGATGGGCTCTCCTGAGCTGCACCGAGTCTTCTTCAGACTGTACAAAGTGCGATGATGGGCTCCTGAAATGGGCATCCTTCTGCACTGGGTGTCCCAATTTGGCAGCTTTATCATGCCCCAAGGTACAATTCTGACCTTTTGATTTCATGTGATAACGAAGGACATGATGCTTAATTTGTTTATTCTTCTTTTTGACTGTGGGTCAATTTTGAATCAGTGTAAAACCACATTCCTGTATTATAAGAGATTCTCGTTAATTCTCGCGCCAATTAATTTGACTGATAGATTTGTGGATATTTTTATATCATTTATCATCCTTTTTATCACATGATTAATTATCCCTTTTTCTTCTTCTTCTTTTCTTTTCTTTTCTTAAGAGAGTTAAATCATGAAGAAATAACATGCAAATTTAACAAGATAACTATAAATGTTTTTCCACTAAAAGGTTAAATTTTGTACAATGTAATGTAAATATGATAATATAAGATACAAAAATAATATCATGACTCCCTGAAGGGCTATAGGGGTGGATAGTCCGTGAGCTCCTCCCCCAGATCATCATCATCATCTGATATCTGGACTGTCTGAGACCGTGATGAAGAGGCAGAGGGTCCCGCTTCTGGAGCAAACGGCTGACTAGGAGGGGCTGATGGTCCAGCCTGCTGTGTAGCCGAGGCTCTGGCCTGTCGCTAGTATCTAGGAGGGACGACCACTAGTATAGATAATGGCTGCGCTCTCACCGGGTCCTGCTGCTGGAACTGGACCTGAGCAAATCCATCTAGGAAAGGCTGTGCACATACCGTTATGAACTGCAGCGTATCAACGACAACTCCCCCTAACTCCCTGAAAGCATCGACTAGGCGAAGGGTCTGATCCGTGGAGGCGGTCCCCATGTTCCGCAGTCTGTCCTCTGTCTGCTCTATAAACTCTCGAATGGACTTGGCAATAGGAGGTATGGCACCATCAAGAACCTGAACCCTGAATCTGAGAGCCTCAACTGACTCCTCTACTACCTGTAAGGACACATCCACCCTCTGGGCCACTCCATCCTGGGAGGTCCTCATCTCCTGCCTCAGCTGAGCCACGAGCCTCTCCTGCTCCTGCCTCAAAAAGTCAATGAGCCTCCCCTGCTCCTGGATAATACTCTGCTGCTGCTCCAGCCAATCTAATATGACTCTATCTCGCTCTTTGAGCTGCCCAAGAAGGGCTCTATCTCTCTCCTCCTGCCTGTGCTCGAAAGATGCAAACATAGCAGTCAATAGTGCAGTAAAATCTAGCTGCGCTAATGATGAGAGCGGAGGGGGAGCAGAATCTGGTGCTGGCTCAGGCGGCGGAGTTATAGAAGTAGATGCTCCCGGATCCCCTACCCTAGCATACGGACTAAACCTCTCGTGAGCCCGGGGAACTGTCCGATGTACTCGCGATGGTGGAGGTGTAGGACTCTGTACTCTCTGCCCTGGAGGAGTAGCAAACAGCTCATCCATAGTAAACTCGATCCCCATATCATAAGGTGTACCTGGCTACTCCTCGTGCTGCGGCTGCGGAGGCTGACCCTCTAGATTCTCTGGCTGTTGGGGAAGCTGGTCCTCCTGGTGCTAATGGTGCTCGGGGAGCTGCTCTCCTAATGCTCTGGGTGCCCGGGAGGCTGGTCCTGAGGCTGCTCCTCTACTGGCTCTAACGAAGGCAAGCTAAATGCGCGTCTAGTCTCATGCACAGTGCGAAGCCTGTACGCCTCGGGCTGGCCCGGTATCGGCAATATCATAGCCATCGTTATAGCTGCTAGAGCGTCCACATAAATGCTCTCATCCAAGTGGCACCCCAAGATATCTGGATGAACACCCAAATTCAGGAGCAGTCTGGTAATGACTCCCCCAACATACACCACAGGGGCTGCCGCCCTGGATACCCTCACCAGGTTGACCAAAATCTCGTGGCTGATGTTCATCCTCTGACCCGACACCATGGCCCATAAACTCCAGATCTCTGCAGCATTGAGGGAACCTGGGTTACCAGCTCATCCCAAATATGAGCTGGATAAAACTTGGTGAAGATATCGTAAGGCCTGTGATGAAAGTACTGTACTCTTCGCCGTGTCATGATCATACGACACTCCCGGCAAGGCTATAACCTCCCAATGTTGATGTCTCACTAATCTCTGGGGCGTTATGACATCCTGCCCGAATGGAAGCCCCATGGCCTCTGTAAATCGCTGACAAGTGATACTGTAATGGTGGCCCTCAATCCAAAACTGGATGACACCCTCCTCCGTGTTAGACCTCTGATATCCGCATTAGTGTAGCGTAGCAAGGAACTGTCGCACCATCTCTGGGTGAGTCTGGAAAGTAGGTATCAAAAACTCTATCCAACCCGCGCCTGCCATCAGTATATCAACCTCATCTGGCATCCCCAAAGCCTCAAGGAACGGCCTAGAAATGAAGCGGCTAGCTCGGAACTGCACCTGGGCCAGTGCTGCGTATCTTTGTCTAGCCTCGTCACTCATCCAACCTGGGGCCTCAGGCTCAGGCTGATCATGCAGAGCATATCGTCGTGGTGGCATCCTGTGAATAAGGTAAACGGTTAGTTTGGCATTGTAGGTATAAACGGATAAAAATTTAGGCGGCATTCCGACTGGATATGTCTAAACCAAAAAGATTTAAAAAAAAAAATTGGGTAGCACCCCGGCAAGGATGTACCCAACCTCCTGCATAAAAAAATAAAAAAAGACAGGCCTCAGGCCCCAATACAATATATTCACATTTGTTAAAAATATTTGGGCAGCACCGCGGCAAGGGTGTGCCCAACCTTCTGCATAATAAAGAGGAAATAGAAAGGGAATAGGCCTCAGGCCCCAAACAACAATGCAATATATTCACATTTGCCTTCTAAATCTTAAGTTATTGGCTTCAAAGCATATGAATTCCTAAGGCCATATTTATGCGCCTAACACTAATTGTTCTCAAAACAGCAAATATTTCTTGCATTTTATATTCACTAAAAAACTTCATCCTATTGATTCACATACAATGTCAACCGGCATTAACAAGGCCACTAATTAATTCAAACGAAAAGGAAATTACCTTGTTCATAATAATAATAATAAAACAAAGAAAAATGGGAGTATCTTACTAACCTGGAAGTCAAGACCCACTGAGGAAGTCAAAAAACTGAAAACTGGTGCGAAAAAATGCAATTTGAAAAGACAAAAACGAAAAAAAACTGTTGGAAACAGAGGAAAAGGCGTCGGTGTGAAGAAGAAGGAAAAGAAAGTGGATTCCTGTCGGTGCCTGTGTCTTTATATAGATTTTAAGTACCGACGGGATTCCCGCTCATACAGCGACAGACGGGCATTCCATCTGTCGCTCCAGATTCCACTTTTAACCCTAATTAATGCATGTGGTATGCACGATGCAAAATTCGCCAGGTGGACAAGTACAAACGGGTTCACCGTCTGCATATAGGGACGGGTTAGCCGTCTGTAAGCCAAATCTATAAAACTCACCCCTTTTTCTTGGATTTCGTGCCTCTTCCTTATTTTAGCTTCATAATAGGCTCTTTTCTCTAGCTTTTTCCCTTTTTCCTCTTTTATTCCCTTTAGCAACTGTGACTGTCGAGACATGAATTCTCCTTTTCTTTCCAAAATGTACCGTATCTTAGATGATGCTCAAATTTGGGAACATAGCACTCTTGCCCCCCTTTCTGGACTGAGGTTTATACGAAGAGTCAAGATAGACAACAACCTTCTTTTGGCTGCGACCCACTTCTGGGACCCTCGTTTTCATGTCTTCAGGTTCACTTATCAGGAAATATGCCCTCTGCCTGAAGAATTTGCTGCTATCGTCGGGAGTTGGTATCCTCCTGGTGCTTTTCCTTGCATACCTCGCTGTGGTTTGATCCAAATCCAGGATATTGCTTTCTCCTTAAGCATAGCTCCTTCTGACGCTGCTCGTCTAGTTCCTCATGGCCCAGTATTTTCTTTAGAACCTCTGATTGAAGCAATGGATGAATTCTCCAACATTCCCTCATACAGCGTGAGTGTCATCTTCCTTTTATACCTTATGAAGTATCTAATCGTGACCTCAGCGGAACTGCTCGGAGACCCCCGTCTGTTTGGAATTCTGGACGACTTTCACCACGGGCTGACCCCTTTTCCTCTCATCCTGGCTGAGACTATCTTGGGTTTGGACTCTGTTCATGCAGGGCCTACCACTTCATTCTCTGGGGGCCCCTTATTACTCCAGGTACGTCATTGTTTTAAAAGGTAGTGCGTCCCTTGTGGGTTTTCACACTAGCTTTTCTTAGAGGGAAGTGCGTCCTTTCGGATTTTCACACAACCCTATGCCTAACTTTTGCCTGAAGTAAATCAAACTTACTCCAGCGGCTTTTCTTTGCCTTTTATTTTATTCTCTTTGGCTTTTATTTTTTTCTCTGTTTCCTCTTCCAGATTTGGTTGCAGGAGAAACTGAAGCTTTTGTCAGAGCCGCCTCCTAAAGTCATTAATCAATATTCTGCGAAGTGTTTTCTTCCTCGCCGGCGTCTGTACTTACCTAGGACCCCTGATGAGGGCATTACCAGATTCTGTGAGATATCATACGAGGATATTAGCTTCACGCACGCTTGGCTTCCCTTGTCCAGTGCAGTTATTGATGGGTCTTCAGGATGCGTTCCCTTATGCGGGCTCCGTGAGGCAACCTTCTACATCACGGCTCGTTGCTCTCGTCAACTCGGAGTGACTCAGGATATGGTGAGACTTCCTTTATCTTTTCGAGGTGGAGTCCTTTATGTGGCTTTCATCTCCCGCTATCATGAGCTTTGGAGCCTACTTCCATTGAAGACTATCATTCCTTCATTTGGGAACCATTCGGCTATTTCTACCAGTGCGTACAAGAGATGGATACTTAGCCCGGCGTCTGATAACCGAACATCGCATTTGGCTAGCGAGGGTAGTAGTAGGGCATAGTTTAGTTTTACATGCATTTTGAGCAATATGTTTCTTTTTAAAGCAGAATTAGACAATGATATAAATGAATAAATCAAGTCTTATTTTTTTCACTAAATTATGTACATTTCAGTACGATCTCGGCATACATGATCATTTTTGATACTAATTCAAATGTGCAAGACTACATTTATTCATTGGAACTAAATTTTGATAGCATCAAACTCCTGTCTCCAATCAGCCCTCTCGGGTTTTCATGATTGGATATTTTCTCTCATGCCTCTAATTTTTGCCCAGGATGCCTTTTTTCGGTTTTCACCCTGACGAGGCGCCCAATTTTAGCAAGGCCGCCTTTTTTCGATTTTCGACCCACGGGGCTTTCATTCTCTTCTTTTGATTTTGGTCTTTAGCCATGGAACCTTTTGAGTCTGTTAACATTAATCGGTTCCTTGAATTCATTACCATCGCTATCCGATAAGATTGCAGCTCCTTTGGACAACAGCTTCTTGAGGATAAACGGTCCTGCCCAAGTTGGTCTAAATTTTCCTCTAATATCCGGTACAACTGGTCTCATCTGTTTGAACACTAAATCCCCCTCCTTCAGCGGATGCTTTTTCACCTTTTGTCCAAACGATCTGGCCAGCCTCTTCTGATATATCTGATTATGATAGTAAGCTTTCAGTCTACTCTCATCTAATAAGTTTAAATGTTGTAACCTCTGTTGTGCCCATTTGGCCTCCAGAATTTGAGCTTCCATGACTACTCTCAGCGATTTGAGCTCTACCTCAACTGGCAACACTGCCTCCATCCCATAAACCAGAGAATACAGCGTAGCGACTGTAGATGTCCTCATCGTCGTTATGTAACCCCACAGTGCAAAGGGAAGCTTCTCTGCACAGTCTTTATAGGTTTGGACCATCTTTGCTAGGATCTCCTGCACATTTTTATTGGTGGCCTCTACTGCCCCATTAGCTTGTGGTCGATAGGGAGAGGATTCATGGTGCTCAATTCCGTACTTCTCAAGAAGCTTCTTGGTTTCCCCCATGAACTGCACCCCGTTATCAGACACTATGTGATGTGGGAGGCCATATTTACAAATTAGATTCCTTTCAATGAACCTAGTCATATCTCTTGCATCAATCTTCTTGAAGGACTCTGCCTCTACCCATTTTGTAAAATAGTCGATTGCGACTATTATGTATCTGTGCCCGTTAGATGCCGTAGGGCGGATTTCTCCAATAATGTCTATTCCCCAGGCAGCGAATGGCCAAGGTGATGTTAAGCTGTGTAGCTCTGACACTGGTAAGTGCCTTAAGTCCGCGTACTGCTGCCATAACTAGCACTGCTTCACATATTTTGAGCAATCGTTATCCATCGTAAGCCAGTAGAAGCCTTGTCTCATGATTTTCTTGGACAATGTCAGTCCGTTCATATGGGCTCCGCATACTCCGGCGTGTGTTTCTTCCATTACCCTCTTAGCCTCTTTTTCATCCAAACACCTCAATTGGATACCATCAGCTTGTCGTTTCTACAACATCCCATTTATGCAGATGAACTGAGTAGACAGCTTGCAAATCATTCTCTGATCCTTTTCGGTAGCCTCCTCTGCAAATGTCGCATTCTCCAAATAGTTCATAATATCATAATTCCACGGCTTCCCATCTGCCACTTCTACCTCCATAACTGATTTGGATTCAAAGCTAGGTCTCTCAGAACTATAGATCAAAACCGGCTTCATGACCACTCCTTCAGGGTTTTCCCACATTGATACTAACGTGGCGAGCGCATCGGCTAACTGATTCTCATCCCTCAGAATGAAATGGAATGTACATACTTCAAACTGACTACTCAGGCCCCTCAAGCGCTGGATATATGGCATTAGCCTCTCTTCTTTTACAGCCCATTCACCTCGGATTTGGTTGACCACCAAGGAGGAATCACCGAACACCTCTACAGTCTTTGCTCCTAAGGCTATTAATGCCTCCAATCCAAAAATACACGCTTCATACTCAGCTTCGTTATTGGTGACCCGGAACCTCAACTTCTTCGCCAAAGGAAGCTTTTCGTCGTCCGGGGTCATCAGAATGACTCCTACTCCTGCCCCTTTGTTATTCATGGCTCCGTCAAAGTGTAATTTCCAACCTTGAATCTCGATTGCTGTTACATCCTCATCTGGAAAGTTAAACTCGTATGAGTCTCCTTGGATCGGGTGTTCTGCTAGAAATTTCGCCACGGCACGCCCTTTAACGGTCTTCCGAGTAATATACTCTACATCGAATTCTTGAAGTAACAGCAATCACCTACCCATTTTCCCAAGTAAAGACGGGGCCTCTTGCAAGTATCTCAAGGGGTTTTGCTTCGCGACTGCCTGTACCTTGTAGGCATGACAGTAATGTCGTAATTTCTTAGAAGCCCAGATTACCGCAAGGCAGATCTTTTCTACTTCTGTGTATTTGACCTCATAGGCCAAGAATTTCTTGCTGAGGTAGCAGACAGCAAATTCCACTCCAAATTCGTCTTCTTGGGCCATCATAGCACCAACGGAACTGTCCTCTATGGCCAGGTATAGGATCAGTGGCTTGGCCGGCCGTGGCGGTCTCAATACCGGTGGTTTCAACAAGTATTCCTTGACAGTATCAAAAGCCTTTTGACAGCTCTCATTCCATACTACTGGTTGGTCTTTTCTGAGTAGTTTGAAGATAGGTTCACAGATCGAAGTAAGTTTAGCGATAAACCTACTGATGTATTGCAACCTACCCAGAAAGCTTCTTACATCCTTCTCTTCCTGCGGTATCGGCATTTCTCAGATGGCCCTAACCTTATCCGGGTAAATCTCAATCCCCCTCTTACTAAATATGTGTCCCAGGAGCTTCCCTGAGGTAACACCGAAGATACAGTTTTTAGGATTCAACCGCAGGTTGTACTTATCTATCCTCCGGAAGAATTTTTCCAAGGCTTCAAAATGGCCTTCTCTAGTGGCTGACTTGATCATCATGTCGTCCACATATACCTCCACTTCTTTATGGATCAAGTCATCCAGTATCTTTGTTGCCACCCTATGATAAGTGGCTCCTGCATTTTTTAAGCCGAAAGGCATTACCCGATAAGCATACATCCCCCATTCCGTGATGAAAGCCGTCTTGATCCGGTCACTTATTTCATTGAGAATTTGATTATAGCCAGCATAACCATCTCCGAAGCTATACATCTCACAAGCAGTGGTGCTATCTATCAGCACGTCTATATGAGGCAATGGGAAATCATCTTTTGGACAGGCCTTATTCAAATCCTAATAATCTACGCATACCCTTACTTTGCCGTTCTTTTTGGATACAGGGACAACATTGGCTAACCAAGTTGGGTATTGTACCTCGATTAGAAACTTGTCTTTGATTTGCTGGCGAATCTCTTCTTTCACTTTCTCCGCCCATTCCGGTCTAAGCCTTCTCAACTTCTGCTTAATAGGTTTATGGTCTGGATAGGTGGGGATAGCATGCTCTGCGACCTTCCGTTCGATTCCTGGCATATCTTCGTAGGTCCAGGCAAAGACTTTTTCATATTTTTTTTAAAATTCTCTCAAATTTTTCTCGCTCTTCAGGAGTTATATTTGATGCTATCAAAATTTCTTTTGGATTTTCTACGGTTCCAAGATTAAATGGAGTAGCATCAGTTGAATCAATATCAAATATAGATGGATGATGATCATGATTATGCATAGTGAAATCATCAGAAACATCACACAAGTAAGCAAAATCATTCAATTTATTAATAAGATTGAAATTGTCATTAACATCATTGAAAAGTTCTGCTGGCATATCTGCCGCGATCGATGGTCCTACATCACTTTGGCTCTTTGGAGGCCCCTCATTCACCTCCTGCACAGCTTCCTCTATCTTGGCTTTTCTTTTCAGCTGGATGGCTACCATCTTCTCAGTAATTACCTCTTTCGGCATCTCGCGGTCCAAAATTGTCCTACTGGTCATGATTTCTTCATCCCAAAAGCCATGTGCTGGCTTAATTGATCCAATGTCACAGTCATAGACATCATTAAAGACCTCAAACCATGGCACAATTCTCCTGTGTAGCCACTGTGGTTCATCTTCCCCTGCATAGGCACATGCTGCGGTTGCTGGCACAAAAGTCTTCCGGTTATGAGGAATTTCCATTTTCGATTTCTTACCCTTCTCTACTGCACCTGTATATCCTATACCCCTCCTGTACTTTTGACCTTTCGTGGTAACAGCTGTTGGTAGCCCCTGAGAATTCTTGCCCAGTCCTGCGCCAGGGAGGAATGACATTTTCTTCATCATATTCAACACCTGTAGGCTTTCTTCCCTCTGCTCTTCTTTGCCTATCATGGCAACATGAAACCCACTAAACGGCTGCCTGGCTATCTCCAACGCTGAAACCTGGTTCTCCCGTGCAGCCTTTATAGTCACAATCTGGCCTTCGTGAGGTATCTTTACCATCTGGTGCAATGTTGAGGGGACTCCTCCAAATTTATTAAACCATGGTCTGCCTAGCAAAGCTGAGAAATTGGCGGGTATAGGCAGCACCACAAACTCCACTTTCGATTCTACCGGTCCCGTCTTCACCACTGCTGTGAATGTCCCTGAGGCCTGCCTACGTGAGTTGTTATATGCCGTGATGGTAAGATCAGATTTTGCCAACATATCCTCTGTTACCCCAAAAGCTGCCATTGCTACCTCTAGGCACACATTTATCGAAGAACAATCATCTACCATTACACAGGCGGTGTGCTTTTGGTTTATCTGCGCCCTTATGTACAGAGGGCGATTGTGGTTGCGGCCTTCTGCCGGCAAATTTGCACTGGTAAAAATGACATTTTCTCCCGATCCTCCCTTGACTATATCCAGAAGTTCTGTAGGTGAGATGGTTGTAGCAACAGTTGCTTCACACAAAACCTCCACCACCTTTTGCCTATGCGATGGTGACTGTCTCAAGAGATCCCATATCGAAATCTGAGCCAGCATCTTTTTCAGCTGCTTAACATTCGAATCTTCTTCCGGCTCCTTTCCCCTTCCGTCCTCGATCGGCTCCTGTGGTTTCTCAACTTCCGGGGCTACCCTTCCACTCCGGGTCACGGCTCCTACTTCCTTCCTCTTTGGCTCTTCTTCTTCCTCCTCCGAACCCCAAAGGTCGGAAAACACATCAGAATCATCATTTTCATTTCCACTATCATCAGTGGACCAGTAATCGATCACTGCAGCGGGAAGCCCTTCTTCACTCCCCTCATATAGGCACTCATCATCCTTATGCCCTGGCATGCCCTGAGTTCTCGCAGGTCTGGGCGATAGAGGCTGCAGTTTATTCTCCTTTATCAGTCTTCTTAGTACCCATGATAAGGACCTCCCAAGATTGGAAATACGTCTTGGAGCAGAATTTGTAGTCGACACCTCAGCAGTCTTCCTTGTGCCACTAGCAGAACCCGTTGGTCTACTGACCCCTTGACTGCCACTACCCCTCTTAGGATAGTTCTCATTTCCTGGTTTCGTAACAAGGTACTCTCCCTTGGCCTCAATGGCGATGTCCTTCAGGGCCTCCCAGTCTTTCAGTCCTTTCATCCTTAATCCATCTCTCAAATACGGGCTCGCATTTTTAATGAATAGCCGTATTTGATCCTGGGTATCTTGTTTCCTCTTCATCTCCATCACCCGATTCCTTCACCGGGTTAGATACTCATGGAAGGACTCACCTCCCCTCTGCTGTAACAGCTCTAGGTCCTTCAAGGTCACCTCCATCCTTGTACTGCAGTCATATTGCCTCAAAAAATCCTCTGTCAATAAGTCCCAGTCTTCTTTAGTTCGGCGGTCGAGCCCATGGTACCAATCCACTGCCGGGCCTGTTAAGCTCAAGCAAAAGTACTCAATTTTCTGCTTTTTCGTCAAAGTGGTGCCCTTCATCACTAGCGAATACTGCTTTATGTGTTCTAGGGGATCAGAAGTACCGTCAAACTTCGGCACATCCGGCATTTTAAAGTTCATTGGGACAAGATCCTCTCCTTCTAACTCTTTATCCTCAGGGTTCACTCCCTGGCCCTTTGTCGACATTCTCGTCATAGCTTCAAATTTCTCTTCCATCTTCTTCCAAATGGCCTCTTCAATTTGAGGGCTTTCCCTTTCTCAGACATACATTGCTCATATTCTTCGTCTTCCCAGTCATCATCTAGCCTTGGGATAGGTCTTTCCCTCTGTGCCCCCGAAGTAGTGGCTCTTATGTTCACAAGTGGTGGGAGAATTTCCTCTCATGGGTCCTCTCTGACCTCCTCCCTTTCATCATTTCTCATAGGAGGAGGCTGTGGGTTCTGCAGGGCCTCTTGTTGACCCATTGCGGCTATCATTGCCATCATCCGGTTTTCAAACTCTTCCAACCTTCGGCCCACTTCCTCTACTATCATTGCCCTGGTGGCCTCTGCCCCTCTCGATGAGTTTACCATTTCTTCGGGTACAGAAAACTGATCTGAAGTGGCGTAACTAGTTTCAGAAGAAGTACCCGGATACTCTACCCTTTCTGGTAATTCGAAGAACGGATTTCAACGTAGCCGTCCCCGGGACCCCCTTGTCCACCTAGGCGAATCTATGATGGCTGAAAAACACAAGGGGTCAGGATGATGCATGACTGTGCTAAAAATGCATGATCGTGCTATGCAACACTCACAAGCCTCATGCAAGCACATAGGTCCTTCCAACCTTATTACTCCCGCACATGAGGTCATAGTCTCTTTCCTAGGTGGGATTGGCCCATGGGTCATCTGGGGACCCGATGAACACGTATGGTGCACGGTGAAAATCCGGCAGCATAACCTCTCCTAACTAATGCACAGGCAGATGGGTCATGATCATTATGTATCTAGGCAATCCAAATAAGTCATCTTGGGCCTATCGGGGCATGAAAGCCTTTGATTAGGTGACCAGTCAAACCATCTGGGCTTCTCCAATACATAATGATCCATACAGTAGGCATAGTATTAAGGTTCATACCACTTAGGGGAAGTAACTATTTCCACTACATGAGCTTTGGTCAAAGGTGGTGTTGCTTTAGGGCTACCCAAACATGGTTCCTGCCAACGGGTCTAGCTCATCACGAGAGTAACGACCGATTGGCCATTTAATATACCATGATGGTACGAGGCTTGGGCTGGTGATTATCCTTAACACTTCCCTAAATTTAGTGAAAATCGGGTCGTGCTTCGGGAACGCACCGGGGCTAAAAGAGGGACCAAACTAGCGTAGATCTAAGGCTCTAATGAACTGCTATGCAGTTTTGAAAGAAGATGAAATTTTTAAATTAAAACTCAACTATAATTTTTAATCAAGGTACTTTCGAATCGAAGTCTCGAGTAAGTGTCCCCAGTGGAGTAGCCACTGTGACGCGCGCCGAACCTAGCGGCCTCCCGAAAGCCCGCTTTAGGGCGATCAAGAGAGGTTCATAAAGCTTGTAAGGTATTTACAAGATGCGTCTATTCTGGGCAACAAAGAGGTTTCTTAGAGTCGCCACCCAATAGAACATTGGGAAGGGTCGTCTAGCCTCATCGAGCCTAAGACGGCGCATACATATCCATTTTGGGCTAGCCAGAGGGATCTTGGAGGCCTCATCCTCTACCCCCGCTGGAGCCTAGGATTATGTATTTAAGTCTTTTGGTGGGACTAAAGAGTGTCTTGGAAGTCCTAGACCTCTCGCCTCATTATGCCCCAAAGACCAGAGTGAGTTCGAGACTTCTCATTTATTTATACCTTGATTAATATTATAATTGAGTTTTGAGTTTATTGTTTCATCAACTTTCCACACGATGCAATTTAAATTAAAGGCGCAATCATTCATATCAAAAGCGGTAAATGGAAGATAAATCCAAAAATAAAACATTCAATATTACAATAACACTAGGAGCAGAATACAACTCCCATTTATAAATGAAATGCAAATCAAGCATAAATCAGGGTATTCATTGATGATGAGGACATTGATCCTCGTATGCATATTTATTATGAAACAGTTATTGATGTGATGATTTACTTTAGTATGAAAAACTAGGACATTGGTCCCATTTTTTATTTAGAGAAAATGCCAGGTTAATTAATAGAAAGCTTTTGGTCTTTTTTACTTCAACGATATTAAAACCATTTTCATAATAACATAAATAAAAGGTAAAGGCAAAGAAGGAACCCGAATAAAAGTCCTCGGACTGGCGCAATCACCATCTTTCATAACTCCAACTCCAAATGGTCAGAAAATAACTCACAAGGATAAACATGTTAGCATAAAAAAAAAGTGAATAAAAAAATAAAAATAAATGAACGAGAGAACCCTAACAGAAATAGGTTAAAAGATAGAATTTTATAAATCAAAAACGTAAAAGCCTGCCTAGGGAAAACAAGTAAAAAAAACCTTTTAGCTCTTTTGTAAAAGAATGATAAAATACATAAAAAATCAATATGAATCAAATTAAATTACACAAATGTTAGTCAAGAATGTTTTACCCTCGGATTTTACCTTTTAGGGTGATTGTCGGATGATTTCGTCCCCGTATGCTTCGCAAGGATCGAGTAAGAATCAGATCAAAGAAAGAAAATTTATGTTATTCTTTCCTTGAAAATTTGATATTAATCGAGTGTTCGAATCAGTTATATTGATGGAAACGAATGAATTTTTTCACCTCAAATTGACTTAATTCGCAAGAAAAATTGGAAGAAATCAATTAATTGGAAAAAATTTATCAAAATAAATTTATGCAAATAAAGCAGAGATTTCATAAACTTTTGAGTAAATTGCTCACACAAACTTTTCTAAAAATCAATTTCCCAAAAATACTTGATAGCCTTTTTTCAAAATAAATTGCTCTAAAATTTCCCTCTTTTTCTCACCAAAATTTCCAAATTTTCTAACCCCAAAATTGAAATTTGATCCTCTATTTATAGGATTTTACGAGATAATTAAGATAAGCCTCAATCTAAAGTTTGAATTTTAAAAAGAACATTAAAATTCAAATCTTAGATAAATCCTATCCTTTATCAGATTTTATCCAATCTGGTGTAATCCGGTCAGTTACGGTACCGACGGGCTTCCCTGCATCTACCGACGGCTGTCCCTACTAAGGGCATATGCGGGAAACTGACTAGGGACGAGCGTCCCTACATCGCGTGTTCGTCCCCACTACGCCTAGAGACGGGGATCACCCCAAGTAGGGACGGGCATCCCTACACAGACGGGCATCCCGTCTGTGGAGCAAAACTCCCAATTTTACCCAAAATTTATCCAATTCTTTCAAAACTCCATGCCATAGAAAAAGATTTTAATCCTCGCGATACCAAAAGACGAAAACCTCCGAATTTCATCCCCTTATCTGAAAATCGACATTGATCTCTTCATCGGGTAACTCTAATGTGGACTGCCTCAAGACCCGGTGTCTACACCGGGATCTATAAATTCATACATTGAATAAAAAAACAGAGAAAATTTACCTACGATCACATTTGGAGCATCCTCCTGATCACGGGCTCTCACTACATAGGCTCGTCCTGTAGGGCGACCCTGCACCTAAGATGGAGGTGGTGGTAGTCTAATTGATGTGTGGGAGGCTATCCCCCTGCCTCACCTTCTGCGTGCTGAGGGACCCTGTAACACCCCGAAATAGCCCTAGAAGAATTATAGAATTTCGGTTCAAAAAAAAAAAAAGATTTGATGTTGGGTGTGAGAGTCCTGTCGCGAGCACGACAAGCGTCGCGGGCGCGACAGAACCCTCCCGTGGTATGTCAACTAAATTGAGATTTTTCAACACGTGGCATCGTAGGGTGTTGGCACATGGCTGCGTAGGAGTGAGACAAGTGGCAAGAGATATATATGTATTTGATTAAGAGATAATTGAAGGAATTAATAAGGTAAGTGGCATTTAATGGGGAGATTTAATGTTGGATAAGGGATGGCAAAACACAGCTGTGCTTTTGAGTGAACACAGCTGTGCTTTTGGCCAATTAATGGATTTGAATATGGATTGACCAACTGCCCTCTTCATTCCTCTTGTTCACGTTGGTTTTTTTTCTTTCTTTTCCCTTATTTTTCCTTTCTTTCGTTTCTTCTTCTTCTTTGCACTGTTTTGAGTGATTCATTTGGATTGGTTTGAAGAGTTTGGGTAAAGAAATAGATTGGTCTCCTAAGAAGGTAAGTAATGCTATTTAGTTAGTATTGGTCTTCTTCTTCTATCTTATTTATGTTTTTGATTTAAAGTAAGAGAGAAGAGTAACTTTGGTATTTTGAATGGTTTGTGTATGGAAGCTGCGGACAAGAGGCCCAATAAAGGCAAAGAGAAGGTCGGAGCCGAGTAGAGAGCGCGGTTCAACTCCTAGAGGTAGGGATCGTGTGCGGTTTTTCTTTTACTCGTTTTGATTGCTTGTTGTGATATATGATGTTTGAATATGCATATGTTGTGGTTATATGAGTGTTAAATGAGTTGTACATGTTTTTTAGTTGTGAAGTGTGTTATGGGTAAAATTCTGTTTAGTTGTTCATAGACCTCTGTGTGTAGTATTTGTGATAAGTAGAGCTATAGGACTCCAATTGTGTTAATTCCAATTGTATCTGAAAGATAAAATCCGTAGATAATAATGTCTAAGAGGGTGCTTGAGCTAATTCTGGCTGTAAGTATCCCTAAAAGCAATTAGAACGTAAGTGACCCTGTTCTGGTAGGTTCACTGGAACAGTATAGATTGTTTGAATCATATTTGGAGTTATAGATGTCCAAATGACCTGAAAATTGTTCCATTTGAAATATAACATCCTAATGAACAATTATTATGAATAACACTTTGCCTAAAAATGTGGTCTAGAGGGTCGTTTTGGCGATACAAGTTTAGGGTAAAAAGTGGTGCTGTGAGGCACCAAAGGCGAGTCTTCTGTCGCGATCGCGACACATGTCGTGACCTCGCGACAGAACAACTCATTTTAAGCTTTTTATTCTTCTTTTTGAGCTTCTAGTTGCCATGGGTGAACCCCTTACCCTTCCCCTTAGCTTAATAGGCATGTTTAGGGTTAGCAAATGACTATAAAGTAGTTATCAACGGGGAAATACATTAGGACATGTTTAAGATTTGTAATTTAACTAATAAAGATTGTATATGCATTTGGTATAATACCTAGAGTTTTCTTTTGGCAATCTGGCTGCTATCGCGAGCGCGACATCTTGTCGCCATCGCGACAATAAACCTGGCTTCTGTCACGAGCGCGACTCCTTGTCGTGATCGCGACAGTGAACCTTCTCGTCTTGTTCTATTTTGAGATATGTTTTCTTCTGTCTTAATTTATATGTTGATGCGATGAAGTGATAACATGTATACATGAATTAAGTAAATGAATTGATATCTGTGTACGGTATGTGAGTTGTATCTGAGCCTGATTACCGTTATAGTGGATAGATAAGCATGCTTATAAAGGGCTATAGTGCAGCTGCTACATGTTGGCCTTAATTGTGCCCAGAGTTCGAATACCTCGTGTATTCCATAGAGTTTGAGTTAATTCTCCACATGTAAGATACTGTAAACAGTATCCAGAGTTACCCGTATCCACCATGAAAGGAATTCAGGCTTGTCTTATCGTTATTGTACAGTAAATATGAGATGATTAAAAGTATTGTTCTGAATAAATGTCACCGCACATGAGAGTAATGTGTAAATACACGAATATTCTATATAGAAATACATGATTACATGTATGTGAACACATGGTGATTGCTATAATTGATTACATACCTTGTACAAGTGTGTGAAAGTTATATGCATGAGATACTTAATTGTGTTATATGAAATGTGTTATTTATGTGGGTGACTTCGGAAAGAAGTCCTTTGTATTATTTTCATCCCCACTAAGCGTTATCGCTTAGCACGGATGTTTGCTTCCGTGTAGGTTACAGGTTTGAATCAGAGAACGTGCATCTGCAGGTCAAGGGCCACTAGGAAGTTTTGCTATATCTTTTTGTATAAATTAGAGTTTGTGATGTTTTGAGTAACATCATTATGTAGATAGAAAGTACAGTGTTTATATGTAAATGCATATGTAAAGTGAAATGAAAACAATTGTAATATGAACATGTAATAATTATAAAACTTTTGTATATGTACAGTTTACATGTATAATAAAAGTAATTTTGTCTGGGCCCAACCCATTTCAAATTGTTTATTATTACCGCTTCCGCTAATGCATGTACATGTATACGTAAGTGTCCGCGTAGCGCCCCAATATTCCTTACCGGGGGTATGGGGGTGTTACAGACCCGCTCTTGGTGCCGGAGAGGTCACTGACTGTGGTACTGCATCAGGGCAATCTCTAACTAGATGTTCCTTTGACCCGCACTTAAAACAAGCACCCGAAAGATATTTGTACTCACTCGGGTGAGATCTACCACAATGGTCACACTTCCGGGGCACTTCTCTACTTCTGCCTCTGGGTGAACTCCCTACTGATGATGCTGGGATGCCACTATCGGCTTGATTCCTCTGACTGCGAGCTAGCACTGCAGAACCCCTACTCTGGGATGGGGGTGGTCATCTAGATCTTTTACTCTGACCACCAGCTCCACTAGACTGCCCTGGTTTCCTTTCCTACTGAAACTGTGCCTGCCTCTCCGCCTCATCTGTTTGTGATGCCTCTACTTTAATAGTTGCTGATACTAGAGATCTCAAGTCTGTGTTCCTTTGACCACTAACTATCTGCTTAAATTTGTTGTGAAGGCCACTCTCAAATCTCTCCATCAATTTGGGTCCGGTTCTAAGAACATCATCAAGATAGCCACTCAATCTCTCAAATTCTCTTTCATACTCCACTACTATTCTATTGTCCTGCGTCAACCTCCAGAAAGCATCTTGCATCGCAGCTTTATATTCAGCACCAATATATTTCTTCTCAAACTGGTCAATAAAGAACTCCCAGTTCAACTGATCATCTAGAGTATGTTTTCTAACTGAGTCCCACCAGAAGTATGCTGGGCCCTGGAGTAATGCCACTATGACCTCAAATTTCTCCTCTGGAGTACTATGGAGAATCTCAAATAGTCTCTTAGTTTGAAACAACCACTCTTCCACTTGTTTAGAAGTCACTGAATCCCTACCAAAGAAATCTTCAGCTCCTATCTTTTTAAGTTGCTCCAAGATTGGCTTTCTCTGTGCTGGACCTACTGGTGGCACTGGCACTAGCTGCTGTTGTTGCTGTTGGTGTTGTTCCATCTCAATATGAATTTGGTGTCGAATATAATCTGTCATCATGGTCAAAAATTCAGGTTGGGGCGGGGGTGTAACACCCCGCCATCCCCGTTGGAAGGATACCGGAGTGCCACACGGGCAAACACATATAAACATATACATTTACCCATGTATAAATAAATAAAAGAAAACCAAATGAGATTTATAGAAACTTTTAATCATTTAATCAGAAAATTCCTGTAACATATATATATCAAGTCCTTATACATATATCATATTTATATCGTTTTTACAAAAAGAGGCTCGTATGCAATTACATGTACAAAAAGAATACTTGTTCCTTTACAAAAGATTCATTTTACTAATTACAAGCCATATACAAAAGTAATTACAGCGGAAGACTTCAAAAATAAAACAACTTCATCCAAAAAGACTCCTAGTGGCCGACCTGCAGATATCCGACTCTGAACTGCACTCGCCACCTGCACGGGAAAAGAGCCCGTGCTAAGCGATAACGCTTAGTGGGGAGGAACAAAACAAAATAACAATATACAATATAGTATTTCATCACATTTAAAATATTTACAATACATGTAATTAACAAATACAAACATACTTTTCTACATTACACCAATATAGGATATACAAAAATTCATGTGCAAGATATACCTTTAATCATGTCAATAAACATCTCAACATATACATCACATATAAACATGTAGCCTGATTAGTCTGGTATAAACCTAAGAAGTGGATACGGTCATTTGGATACTGATAGAACACAGTATCCCAAGCATATAGAGACATGAGTCTCAAACATGTAATTTTCATATAGAGACCGAGGTCTCGCTTTATTTCCATATAGATCCTAACAGGATCGAAACAAGGATCCAAACGGACCCGCATATAACATTTTTATCATATAGCAGCTGCACACACACTCTGACCTAAGTAAGCGCTTACTTATCCACTACTATGACTTATACAGGCTTAAATGACACAACTCAATAATTCATATATCAAATCATGAGAATTTCATTAAATACTAGCTTATAAATCATGTATACTTGTATAATAATCAAATTCAGAAACATATAAACATATAAATATTAACTACAGAAAGTAATAAGAACAAATAGCTCATATTGAAAAAGTCCCTGATAAATAAACTATAAACATGTAAATCATGTATACTAATTATTAATCATGTATACAAAACCCAATATTATGCAATTATTAAAATACAATCAGATTTTAAAACTAATTAATCGTCATGTAGTGTAAAACCCTTGAAATCAGGAGTTAAAAATCATGCTTTTAAGAAAACGGGCAACTGGAGGAAGACTGGTCACGTCGTGACCTCCAGTCACGCCGTGACTCCAGCTTCACGCGAGCGCCAGGGAAAAACAGCAGGCAGTCACGGCGTGACCACCAGTCACGTCGCGTGACGCCTGTGAGGGGAGGAAGAGAAGTCACGAGATCTGTGTCGTGACACGCAGGAAGAGGAAGCAGATCACGGCGTGATGAGGCATCACGCCACGTGATCTCTTCCCTCACTTCTGCTTCTTCCTTTCTTCACAAAGACTACCCAGAGAAGGGGATCACGGCGTGATGCCCCGTCACGTCACGTGACCTTCCACAGGGAAGAGGTCACGGCGTGACGCTCCATCACGTCGCGTGATCTTCTTCTCACACTCCTTCATCTTCTCCAAACCAATCCTCAAAATTTCCCAGAAAAACGTGAAAACCAGAAAGTCCAGAAAACAGAGCACTCTCCAAATTCAAAACCCCATTTGTCTAAAACCATTTTTCATACAAAAATCATTCATACACGTACCTTTAAGTCTTCTGAACACATTTACAGCAATTTCATTCACATATTCACTATATCATATAATCACAGTAAATTAACAGAGAAAGTCACAACCCAGAATTTTACATCCAACTCATACATATTCATCCTATTTACATACTCATCGATATTCATTTCCTCAGAATTCATGTATACACATTATATTTTTCATGCATATAAATAAACACACACACATACTAGCATCCACATTAACACAGTAACTAGGATCCAAAAATGAGAAAAGAACGGACACTCCCAAACCTGTTACTGAAGTCCCAAAATGCCCACTGTATCCTTCTTCAATCCAAAATTTTATCCTTTCCCTTCTCCTTCCTTTTATCCTCAGGAGCTTGCAAACAGATTAAAAACCACAGTTCAATAACCCAAAGAACAGATTCTCAAAGTAACTCAAATGAGAAAAAGAACCACCCGAAACCATAGCCACTTACCTTCTGTAGCTTCAAACAGACCCAAACTCACTTCACAGCAGGAAAATCACACATGCAAATGAAAAAGAACAGCAGATGGAGAAAAGAACACAGTGAGGTTTACGTGAGAGGGAAAACCAGAAAGAGAGGACTTTCAGTCTTTTCTTTCAAACTAACCAATTTTCACAGCCCTTTTCTTTTCCCTCACCACGTGCACACACACTGTTCTCCACCTGGCACACATGCACTATTACACATTTCACATAATCCTCTTTTACCAATTAAGTCCCTGCCAAAATACCTTTTACTCACTTAACTTAAAATCTTTAATTACTTAAATTAAATTCTTGCAATTTAATCCACATTCCTCATATAAAATGCCAAATTGCTCTTAATTGTCCACTTAAAAATTTCCAATTTCCAAATAAGCCACTTGTGGGGTGTGACAACTCACCCCTCCTTAAGAAAATTTCGTCCTCGAAATTTCCTTGCTTACCGAATACAACTCAAATATCAAAATCGAAACGAGACAAAACTGAACATGTAAACACTTACCCGAAGGACCCGCTGCACCCGTCGCATCTCTAGCAATCATAGCATAACCTCTATACTGATTATGATCCTCAGTAGCACCAGGTCGCTGCACTGTTTCTGATGGTGCTCTCGGAGCTCGACTTCCTTCACGATTGCTTTGGATAACATTGGATTTTCGGCTTTCTTGTTGATTCTGGTTCTCTTGTCGACTAGGGCAAAAGGCAAATCGATGTTCCATGCTCCCACACTTGAAACAAGCGCCAGTAATCTTCCAACATGTACCCCAATGGTACCGATGACAGTGCTCACATTCTGGTGCTCGATTTCCTTTACTACCATGTGGGGCTACACTCTCAACCTGTGAAGGCATCTGAACACTCCCTCTAGATCCTTGCTCAACTGGTGTACCCTTTGCTTTCTTAGCACTCACATTTCCCCCTTCTGGTGCTCTTCTCTTCTGTGCCATTCTCTGCTTAATCTCTTCTGATTCCTCTAATCTCATTGCTGCAGCCACAATCTGATAATACCCAACTGGCTGCAAGACAATCATCGCAGACAAGGGGCCTCTGAATACCTCACGCAATCCCTCTAAAAAGTGCCTACATCTGAACTCATCTGTCAACAACTGCTCAGGCACATACTTGCTTAACCGGTTGAACTCCTTGTCATACTCACTGACAGTCATTCCCCTTTGCTTCAAGCTAATGAACTCTCTCCACTTCGCCTCTTGGTATGCCTTTGTTATATACTTTTGCTCAAACTCTTTCTTGAAATAATCCCATGTCAGCTCAGCTGGTCGCTGAGGATTCCTCATCACAAGTTCCCACCAATCATATGCTGGTCCCTGAAGCAACGATATAGCACAAGAAGCTCTCTGATCAGCAGGACATCTAATCTCTTGCAAAATCCTGTCCACTCTCTTCAGCCAAAACTCAGCTATATCAGATTCATCTAAGGCAGTCCCATGAAAATCCTCTGCTCCTCTCTTTCTTAACAACTCAGTTGGAGCCTTAGGTGCAGTCAACCTATCCACCACTTGTAATAACCCCTGAACTAACGCTGGATCAAAAGCAATACCTCTATTTGCACCCTCAGCTGGTGCAGGTTCCCGCTCATGTCTATCCTGTCTAACTGGATCATCTCTTCTAACTGGATTCTCTCTAGGACCCACATTATAACTGCTCATAGTGTCGCCCATATACTCACTTGGATCCGACTCCATACAGACACTACAAAACAAAAGACATCTGCATTAGGCCACTAAACAAAACTGACTCTCATGTATAGACTCGACTCTATACTCAAACAATCACGACATAACCCAGAACCACCAAACCTGGGCTCTGATACCAAGCTGTAACACCCCGCCATCCCCGTTGGAAGGATACCGGAGTGCCACACGGGCAAACACATATAAACATATACATTTACCCATGTATAAATAAATAAAAGAAAACCAAATGAGATTTATAGAAACTTTTAATCATTTAATCAGAAAATTCCTGTAACATATATATATCAAGTCCTTATACATATATCATATTTATATCGTTTTTACAAAAAGAGGCTCGTATGCAATTACATGTACAAAAAGAATACTTGTTCCTTTACAAAAGATTCATTTTACTAATTACAAGCCATATACAAAAGTAATTACAGCGGAAGACTTCAAAAATAAAACAACTTCATCCAAAAAGACTCCTAGTGGCCGACCTGCAGATATCCGACTCTGAACTGCACTCGCCACCTGCACGGGAAAAGAGCACGTGCTAAGCGATAACGCTTAGTGGGGAGGAACAAAACAAAATAACAATATACAATATAGTATTTCATCACATTTAAAATATTTACAATACAAGTAATTAACAAATACAAACATACTTTTCTACATTACACCAATATAGGATATACAAAAATTCATGTGCAAGATATACCTTTAATCATGTCAATAAACATCTCAACATATACATCACATATAAACATGTAGCCTGATTAGTCTGGTATAAACCTAAGAAGTGGATACGGTCATTTGGATACTGATAGAACACAGTATCCCAAGCATATAGAGACATGAGTCTCAAACATGTAATTTTCATTTAGAGACCGAGGTCTCGCTTTATTTCCATATAGATCCTAACAGGATCGAAACAAGGATCCAAACGGACCCGCATATAACATTTTTATCATATAGCAGCTGCACACACACTCTGACCTAAGTAAGCGCTTACTTATCCACTACTATGACTTATACAGGCTTAAATGACACAACTCAATAATTCATATATCAAATCATGAGAATTTCATTAAATACTAGCTTATAAATCATGTATACTTGTATAATAATCAAATTCAGAAACATATAAACATATAAATATTAACTACAGAAAGTAATAAGAACAAATAGCTCATATTGAAAAAGTCCCTGATAAATAAACTATAAACATGTAAATCATGTATACTAATTATTAATCATGTATACAAAACCCAATATTATGCAATTATTAAAATACAATCAGATTTTAAAACTAATTAATCGTCATGTAGTGTAAAACCCTTGAAATCAGGAGTTAAAAATCATGCTTTTAAGAAAACGGGCAACTGGAGGAAGACTGGTCACGTCGTGACCTCCAGTCACGCCGTGACTCCAGCTTCACGCGAGCGCCAGGGAAAAACAGCAGGCAGTCACGGCGTGACCACCAGTCACGTCGCGTGACGCCTGTGAGGGGAGGAAGAGAAGTCACGAGATCTGTGTCGTGACACGCAGGAAGAGGAAGCAGATCACGGCGTGATGAGGCATCACGCCACGTGATCTCTTCCCTCACTTCTGCTTCTTCCTTTCTTCACAAAGACTACCCAGAGAAGGGGATCACGGCGTGATGCCCCGTCACGTCACGTGACCTTCCACAGGGAAGAGGTCACGGCGTGACGCTCCATCACGTCGCGTGATCTTCTTCTCACACTCCTTCATCTTCTCCAAACCAATCCTCAAAATTTCCCAGAAAAACGTGAAAACCAGAAAGTCCAGAAAACAGAGCACTCTCCAAATTCAAAACCCCATTTGTCTAAAACCATTTTTCATACAAAAATCATTCATACACGTACCTTTAAGTCTTCTGAACACATTTACAGCAATTTCATTCACATATTCACTATATCATATAATCACAGTAAATTAACAGAGAAAGTCACAACCCAGAATTTTACATTCAAACTCATACATATTCATCCTATTTACATACTCATCGATATTCATTTCCTCAGAATTCATGTATACACATTATATTTTTCATGCATATAAATAAACACACACACATACTAACATCCACATTAACACAGTAACTAGGATCCAAAAATGAGAAAAGAACGGACACTCCCAAACCTGTTACTGAAGTCCCAAAATGCCCACTGTATCCTTCTTCAATCCAAAATCTTATCCTTTCCCTTCTCCTTCCTTTTATCCTCAGGAGCTTGCAAACAGATTAAAAACCACAGTTCAATAACCCAAAGAATAGATTCTCAAAGTAACTCAAATGAGAAAAAGAACCACCCGAAACCATAGCCACTTACCTTCTGTAGCTTCAAACAGACCCAAACTCACTTCACAGCAGGAAAATCACACATGCAAATGAAAAAGAACAGCAGATGGAGAAAAGAACACAGTGAGGTTTACGTGAGAGGGAAAACCAGAAAGAGAGGACTTTCAGTCTTTTCTTTCAAACTAACCAATTTTCACAGCCCTTTTCTTTTCCCTCACCACGTGCACACACACTGTTCTCCACCTGGCACACATGCACTATTACACATTTCACATAATCCTCTTTTACCAATTAAGTCCCTGCCAAAATACCTTTTACTCACTTAACTTAAAATCTTTAATTACTTAAATTAAATTCTTGCAATTTAATCCACATTCCTCATATAAAATGCCAAATTGCTCTTAATTGTCCACTTAAAAATTTCCAATTTCCAAATAAGCCACTTGTGGGGTGTGACAGGGGGAGGTGGCACTGACTTAGTAGATTGCTGTCGTGGAGTCTCAGCTCAACCCACACTGGCCGAGGCTCCACTTTCACCATCCCCAATGCTAAAGCTTAGATCGAATGCCATTTAGTACACTATATCAAGGAGCAAGCATACATCAGTACTATAATAAGATATTCATTTCCATTGGCATGTATATACAATCACTTATAAATCCCCACTCCGATCTTAGAATCGCCTAAAGCTTTGCTCTTATACCAAAATAAATGTAACACCCATATACCCTATACGTATACTGCCGACTTAGCAATACTATGCGATTAACATGATCAGTTAGAAGTTACTTACTTATGAAATTACGGGTAATTTAATTTTTTTTTTTCTACACATGATATTAATTCACTATATCAACTATCTTCTAAATACTTATTCATTTACACATCACTTAAACAAATACACTAAATTACTTAGCTACCAATTGGCCTATAACTGTCTTATTTACTATTAATTTGGTATAAATTTTGGTAGTATAACGACTTATAATTTGCACTATCCAAACCTGCACTTTTGAAAATCTACAGCCCCGGCAAGGGCACAACAATAGTAATAGTTCACATCCATTCAATCACATCACACAGACATGATAATAAACTACACGGATATTATGACATATTACATCATTACATGTTCAAATTCCAATACTAGATTAGGTATATACATGCCAAAATAAAATCCATTACATACATAAAAAAATAAACCAACTTCAACTTCTTCAGCTTGCTCCCAAAAAGACTGAGATATGCTGCTCCACCTAACGCGTTCCTACACGCAGTAAAAAACAACTACATGCTGAGCATTAGAATGCCCAGTGGTGGTTACCAATCTATAAATTCCCTAACTAATACCATTTATTTAAGATAATATAAATACTTCTTTTTATTATTTACACTTATTATTATTTATTCCTAATTCACTTAATTAACCACATTATTATTTATTTAATCACTTAATTAGCTATATTTTTAATATTCTCACTAATTTCTTTAATTTCCATTATTTACACTTTAATCACTATTCTTTTCACTTAATTCCATTTATGTCCCTAACTTTTTCATTAATTTCAATTATGTCCCCATAATTGCACAAATACCATTCACATCCCATCTTTTACCATAGTTACACTTTTGTCCTCCTTTTTATACATAATTACCGAATCACCCTTATTTTCCAATACTTACACTATTTATCTCATTTATGCCCTTTTTCCACTTTTACCCTTATTTAACTTATCTAATTACAATTTCGCCCTTTTTACATTATTTTTCCACTTTATAACTCACAATTTAGCCAAATTACAATTTAATCCCTAAATTATCACTTTTTCACTGTTTCACTATTTTAACACCATATCTCACCAAAATTACCATTTTACCCTTCCACTTACACTTTTAACTTATTTTTACCAATTTTTACCAACTTTAAGCAAAATTACCTTTTTACCCCCAAACTTCCTATTTACTTCATTTTAGTCGTATTTTCACTTATTTTCACCAATTTCACTATTTTAATCATTTTAATCACATATTTACTAGTATGCCCTTAGTATGGACCCGGTAGAAAATCTACAAACCGGATATGCGAGACATGGGTCCCACAGACCCATTTCACTATAAAATGATCCTAGTAGAACCATTTTCACTGCACTGCACTATATTATACACATAATTTCACTGTACACTGCGATAAGCACTCATCGGCTTATCGATAGTGAGTCGCCATGACTCATACCACGGTGTTGAATCCCTATAGCTAGCTAATTATATCCTGGACTAGATTTCACTACTAGACAATTACTAAGGGTAATATTTTCTCAAAATTCATATAATTATCACATTATGTCAATATGCATATTTTAACATACATCTTATTCTCACATACCACTTCATATACACACTTATTTATCATTGTATAGTCATATTATGCCATTATATTACATGTATTATCATTCGGTCAAGGATACCACTTTGCCTACCATGCAATATAATTTAGTTTAATCACTCCATCACCTTAATTACATGTTAAACATACCTTGAATACAAATTACATGCCATAAATCACCTTAGAATTTAATAGTTTCCTTAATGTTCAATTCGGCTACACTTAAGTTTTTCATACTACTTTGATTTAATTTCATCTAATCATATTTATACACTAATTTAAGCCTACTACACATGAATATCAAGTTTGATTTAATTAATCACTTCATTGTCTTATACCTACACTTAGACATAACCTAAAAATCAACACAAATCATAGGAAAAATGTAGATTTAGTAACCACAAACCTCAATTCCAAGCTTTAGATCACTCTAGGATTACTTCTCTTTCCCTTTAGCTTGAGGAAGTTCCTCCTCTCTTGAAGAACGTACCATGGCCGAATATAAACATACCCATAACATCTAAATCGAGCTTCCAATGTAAAATCTAACATTATAAATGTGTTCTACAGCCCCAAAAACACCTATAGGGACTAATAAATTCAATTAAAAACTCCTAAATCATAAACCAAAAAACTTACCCTAACCAATTGCTTCAATATGATAATAGAGGGGCTGAATATTATCTATGACGTGAAAATTTGGGGAAAGATCGATGGAGAAATGAAGAAAAATGGAGGAGAGAAAAGAGAATGGAGTTCGGCTTTGACGGAGAAGAAGAGAGGCTCTTTTGGCTGGATTTATCTAGAGAAATTTGGCCTTCTCTCTTCCTATTTACCCTCTAATGAACCGAACTGGTCCAACCAAGGTGGTCCAACCGATTTAAACAAAATTTTGGTTTTTTGATTCATTTAAACTTTTTCAAAGAATCTATATGTTCCCTCATTTTTTCCACTTCTAACTAATTCCATTGATCTTAAAATATCAAAGATAGTATACCTACAAATTTTCATCTCAATCGGAGTCGATTTCGGCATCGATTCCCTTAAATCGGTCCGATTCGACCAATTTTTCTTCTACCGTAAAATATAACTCTAAAGCTGTCAAAATCATAGAAATCACTTCCATTACCTTATTCTACATATTCAGCATCTATTGGGGCCCACTAGCCACTCATAACCTTTAGGTCAAACCTCGGTCAAACCCCGATTCAATTTGAATCGAGTCAGAGGCCAACTCCAGAATGACTTTCGAATGTCAATTTAACTCCGTTTTCAGCTCAAATTTCACTAATAGACTCCTGATGACCCACATATCATTTTCAGGAAATAAATATTTTTCTAATGCCGGACAGCCGGGTTCGCTGTATAGCCACCCCGGTGTTACCAATCCCATAATCGCTATACTTTCGGCACACTTAACACTAAACTTTGACACTAGTAAACTCACTCCCTACACTGTTCGACACTATGATTATCATGGTAACACTGAAATTATGGAATAACACTTCTAGACCGGTGTTTGGGCTATTACTCCACGGGTGGCCCAAATCTGTTGGGGTCATGCCCTAGGTAAAGTAGCAATCTGGTGACTACTTCGCCTATGCATATTTAGCCTGTGGTTCCCCGACCCAGTCTGAATAAGCCAGACAATATCTCATGGCTGATATTGAGCTATGTTCTGCTCACCATAGCCCATAAACTACAAATTTCTGTGTCATTCATAGCACCAGGATTGCGAACTCGACCCAAAAAACTGGTTGCTAGAACTCTCTGGATGTCATAACCGGCTTCTAGTTTCGTAATCAACTCCTATCGGTGTGCTATCACACACATATTTGGTATCGGCACTTGGTCTCTAGCCGAAAGACCCATGATCTATGCAAAATCTCAATGACTCATCGCATGCACTTGGCCTCTGACCTGAAACGTTATGACCCCAGGCACTGTGCCTGACCTCAAAAACCCCCTATACTTAATCATGTCTAGGAACTCTCTGGTATCCTCCGAATATGTGAGGTAAGCCGACGTAAGGAACTCGGTCTAGCCTATTGCCGCTAACAAAGTTCTTACTTCCTCCCACATGACCATTTGTTCCAATAAAGGCCGAGACATTAATTTATTAGATGAGAACTATGAGTGGCACAACACATAGAATCTTCATCTATGAGCATCGCTCATCGAGTCTAGGGGTGGAATCTCTTTAGGTTCCTAAGGTAGATTATGTCATGGAGTCATCCTGGAAATAATATCAAACAATTAGTTCATTCAAATCATTCTGATGAAACATTTATACAATGCTTTAATTATGTTTTGCTAAGTTATGCAAACAAGTCACGGGCTAGCACCACACTATTTATAATATTTACATGGTCCAACTATGCAATTATTTTTACGATCTTCAAAAATTTGGGCAACATTTATGATAAAATGTGCCCAACCTCTTGCATACAAAAGACATATTCGAACAAGCCTCGGGCCCCAGCAATAAAGTCAAGTATATCATGCAGTGTACAAAATTATGCCGCAAATAATTTGGAATTTAACATTTATTCATTATTTTACAAAAATAAACATTCTCATCTTCATTACTTTATTTTTTTATACGTCACTTTTCCACATTTTTTTTATTCATGTTGTTCTTCACGTTGACAGTGGCTGCCAACTCCATACACACGTGTTTTTTCCATAAAATTCCTATATTTTTTCATACATTCTTAAAATTTATTTCTAACATAAAAGTATACAAAATGAAGTGGTTAAGGGAGAGAAAATACATTAAAAACTAACCTGGTAGTCGAAGTAGCGACTAAAAAACTAAAGAAAAAAATGAAAAAAATTATGTCAGTATGTAGACAACTGAACAAGGATCCCTTTGGCGTAAATAATGCATAAATCGGAGCATGCATAGAGGAGATGTGAGTGAAAAACTAAATGAAAATAAAGAAAATATTAAAATTTAAGAAAATGGAGGAGAGAAAAAAAATAAGGGGCGGTGGGAAGAGAGCTTTTATAGCCTCCTCTAAGGGGCGGCCAGTCCAAGCTGACATCAACAGCTCGCCCCTCGGCATTTAATTAAAATCATATTTTTTTTTAAATTCCTAAAAATTTAGGGTCGATCTTCTAGAGACGTCAATGCCAAATTTTGCCTGCAAAAATAATAAAAAAAAAAACAAATGCACAAGAGTAAGTTATACACGTGAGAATGCATGAGCCATGCAAAATGTAAGAGACAAATTTGCCCAAACGACTCAGAGTGGAAGTGTAGCCAGGCCGGCCCTCACTTGCCCTTTATAAAAGAAGCCATTGCTTCTTGATTTTTGTTCTCTTCTTCTTCCAAACTTCTGGGTCAGAACTCTCAGTCTGTTATTTCTCTCCTTTCTCTTTCAATTTATTTCCATTCACTCTTCCTGTTTTATTTATTTATATTTTTTTCTCAGTTAGTCCTAACATGTTAACATCGGCCATTAACAAACTGCACTGACTCTTGGATTATCTAAAAATTGGAAAACCCCCATTTTGGTCCCTTATTCCAATTTGAGACTTTTGAAAAAGGTTAATGTAGACACCGAGTTCTGAGACAGCCCAGATCAGGGTTACCCAATGATGATTAGATGCCTGTTCACGGGCAAAAAGATTGAAAGAGAAGGTTTCCCGGTGAAATTTGCTTTCTAGAGATAAAAACAAAATTAAGAAAATTAAAAAAATAAAAAAAAGAGGAGTTTGAAAATTATAGTATTTTAGTCAAAATTACTTTTTGAAAAAAATAATTTGGGCATTTTCGGCTATCGACGCGTGCAGGCATCCATCCCACGGGCGGCAGGCGAGTGCCACCGCGCGGGGCATGCACGCTGGTGATGGTGCAAGCATCCAGTGGGCGCTGCACGCGGTACACGTGTGCCGACGCCCGTCGGTCCCCAGCGATGGGCGCCGTTCACCACCTGTCCGTCGAAAACACAATTTTTGCCCTTTTTTCGGGATTTTTTTCCCAAATCTGATTTTTTCCCATTTTTTGGGATTTTCTTGATTTTTTTAATTTTTAAAATTAAGATAAGGAATATTTTGATTTAATTAAGAATGTTTTTCTTAATTAATTAGGTTTTCCTTTTTTAATCATATAAATAGAAAATTAAAAAAACAAAAAAAGGGGGGAATTCTTTTAAGTTAAAAAATTTAATTTTCTTTTCTTCTCTTCTTCATTAAGAGAATTTTCTCTACATTTTCTTTTTGAGTTTTCTTCTTCAAATAACTTTTCTAAGGTCTTAAAAATTAATTATTAATCAATAATCATTCTTGAAACAAATAAAATAATTTTTTTTTCTTGGAAATATTTTCTTTTCTTACATAATTTTTTAAACAATTTTTTTTTTCTTAATACATAGAAAATAATTCTTTATCCTTGAGAATTTTTATTTTCTTCCATCATTATTTTAAGAAAACTTTCTTTTATACAATAAAACACTAATTTTTATTATTTTTAATTCTAATTTTGCGAATCAAAAATAAGGAAATCAATCATATTTTTGCCTCCATCGAATCCGAATTCTGAGGGTAAATATTCTGAGCTCGATCCTATATTTCTTTTACTTTATTTACTTATTCACAATTAATTAGTTAGCATGTAGATATTTAGATCTGTTGTATATTTATTTATTTATTTTATGTTGTCTTATTCATAGATTTAACATTCTTTGAAACTTTTTTTTATTATTATTCTTTTTTTATTTCATTGTTCATTTTTACTTAATTTATTATTATTATTATTTTATTTTTTATGTCTTAACTTATTAGTATGTTAATTTATTTTTTTTGTCATGTCATTTATTTGTTATTCATAATGCCTTTTTTATTTATTTTAACCTATTATTTTATATTTTTAATTGACAATTGATTTAATTTCTAAAATTAATTTTTTTTTGTGTTTGTTTTTTATTCCAATATCTATTTTCCTTGTTTGGGCATTATCGCAAGCAAATGGGGAGATCCAGGAGACTCGTTGTCACACCCCAAAATAGCCCTGGTCGGAATGTGTATGCTAAGTCGGGAATGCAAGGGTATTTCAGTAATTTGTGCATGAGAAATTTGGATAATAAGGACTTAATGGTAAATAATTAATTAAGTATGTTAATAAGAGAAACGTTAGTGTGTGCTTGTGGTATACAGTTGTAGGGTGTTTTGGTTGTGGCATTTATCTAGTGAAGTGTGAGTTTGGTACCTTGGCATGAGATATTTAATCAAGAAAGGATTGGGTGCATGAGAGTGTTTGGTGCTTTGGTTTGGAAAAGTCTATGTGGGTTTTGTGGTCCAATTGGGAGCTGCCATGTGGGCTTGTTAGGTGGGCATTGAAGGAAGAAAGAGAAGAAAAGAAAGAGGAAGAGAGAGGGAACACAGATTGTTGGCTTTCCCGTCCCCTCCTCTCACGCCTCCTTTCTTCTTCTCTTCTCCTTTCTCTGTTTTTCCTTTCTTTCTCTTTTGGCTTGGAGTTGTGTTTGGCTTGGAGTGTGTTTTGCTTGAAGAGGTAAGTTGGATTTTAAGGTTTTCTATGTGCTGTTCTTCTTCTTCTTCTACTAGTTTTACTTCAGTTAGGGTTTGGACTAAGGATTTTGTTGGTTTCTTATTTGTGCAAGCTTTGGATTGCAAGAAGAAGCTTAAGGACAAGTAGAGGATTAAGGATTGAAGCTTAAAGTGTGATTTTTGGATCTTCAATTCCTGGTTTGGGAGCTTCTTTGTTCTTCAATTTCAGTTTGTGAAATAATTGAATGTCTCTAACCCAATTCTGACTTAGGTTGTAAATGTGTTTGCATTGTTTAATTTCTGGAATTTGGTGTGTTTTGGAATGTGTATATGCATGATTTATGTGAGTAGATGTATTAGTAATGCATGATAAGGATTGAATTGAAGGTACTGAGTTTGGGATTTGAACTTACTGTAATTTTTAGGGTTTATGTTCTTGAGGGAAATGAATGTGTTTATGCATGATTTTGATTGTTTTAATTGTTGAATTAAGTCGGTTTTATGTTATTTTTGATGTATGGAAGATCGATTGGAAGGTAAGATGAGATTGGTAGTGTTTTGAATCAAATTGAAATGGTTTTTATCGAGTTCTTTGAATTCTGGGCTTGCTGGGAACGGAAAATCGCGATTCTGGTAGAATTTCCGTTTCCAGTAGGTGTGTGTCGTGACTGCCTTGAGAGAGTGGCAAGTCACAAGTCGTGACTCCCAGTCACGACATGTGACTCTGTCTCCCAGTCACGATGCGTGACTGCCCTGTGAGAGGCAAATCATGAGACGTGACTTAGAGTCACGACTCGTGACTCCCTGGTGAGGCATGTCACGAGACGTGACATAGAGTCACGACTCGTGACCCTCCTTTGAGGCCAGTCACGAGTCGTGACATGGCTCGTGACCGACCCCCCTTCAGCCCCATTTTCCGATTTAGCCCAGTTTCAACCAAAATGAATTTCCTATCTCTTCTGTATGGACTTATACTGCTGTATGATTCATGTCATACTTTTATATGCTCTTATATGGCCTTTCTGTTTTGTCTTGTTCCCCAAGTGATTAGTTTTCTTATAAAATGACTTTAAAAGGCTTTTATGACTTTTCCCCTACTGTGTGCTATATTACCTCTTTTATATGAATGGTTATCCTAATTTATTTGTGATTAACAATATGTTATGCTTATCCTTGATCAGATCCTCCTCTAAGAATAATCTGCCATGCTTAAGAGTTTATTGTATCTTCCCACGATTAAGATTATGCGTTATTAATCATTGGCATAATATGATTCCACATGTCATCCTGACATGCATTAGTATATTGAGTAGTGCTAAAATGTGATCGATTGAATTATCGCATGCTTCAGAATATGAATTGTATGAGGTATGATTGACATTATGCTATGCCAAATTTATTTGAATAATATGGTTGATGTCTGAATGCATTAGTATGCTTTAGCATTTGAACTCAATGTGTTATGCTTAAATGTAATTTGGATTATGCATGATTTATACTTAGTTATCCTCACCTAACGCATGATTAGGATTTTGTATTGATAATCATTGGCATGGTAGTGCTTCTATACCTGATTTTGACATGCTTTAGAATATTGTTTAATGTTAAAGTGTGTTGACTGTTTTATGTTTTGCAATGGGAATTGTATGATATATGACCGACTTTATGAACATATTTATATGTCTATCGTACTCTGGTTTTTTCATGATGTATATATATTTATGCGTTGTGCAATTCGAAACGTGAAATGTTTTATGCATGACCTGCGAGAGTCAGTCTAGTGGATAGTTAGGCATGCCTAATAGAGTCCCGTTAGCTGCAGCCCTTTGGACGTTTGGACCCTGAACAGGTCCCCCGTTTGGTTCCTCGCGAACCCTTTATGTGTACGGATCTTCGCGATCCTTTTTAATGTGTTTGGATCTTGTTTAAGATCCCCCCCCCTCAGTAAAATGTTTCAATTGTGACAAAATAAAATGGTTTTCGATTCGTACCCGTAAGGTACCCTTTGGCCGATTTGTACCCGTAAGGTACTATCAGTTCACTCGTTATCCACTATTGTGAGTCAGCAGGTGCCTTGTTGTTTTGTTTTGTTTTGCTTTGAAATAACTACAAGAACGTGATATCCGAATGAGCACGATAATGATTTGGGAAATCAGTTTATATGTATATGAAAGTATATTTGAACTTCGGAAGGTATGTCTTTATATTGTAAGCATGATTGGATACCTAACACCATTATCCGCACTTGTCATGTGCTGTGTTATAAGTTTTGGAATGCTTTGAATGTGATTCGACTAATGTATTCATGTATGTGACTCAAGCATGGTTTTGTTATATATAAGCATGTGAACCAAAGCAGTTGTGGCTGTAAGTATGTAAGATTTAACTGTACTTTCTACATGGTGATGATATGAATGTGATGTTATGTAATTATGTCTTCGGTCTCCGCTATTAGAGTGTTTTCAGCATGATATTTATATATTAGAGTTGCGCAGCAGTAATGTGGTGCTTTGGATGTCGTACCTTTATTTTTGGCTAGTGTGTGTATGGCATGTCAAAGTATGTTAGATAGCTAGTATTCTTAACATGATAATTGGGTGCGTTATCATATGGTAATTGTGTCACCTTTGATTGGATTGTCAGTTCATGCATGGGTACTTAGTTATGACAATTGCATGTGTAAACCTCATGTGACTTCGCACGGTAAGGTACTGATATTTGATACCATTGTAGGTTTATGCATGTGATATAGTATGTAGTTCTGCATGATGATACTTGTATTGTGTATTGCATTATGTCTGTTTTGGCCTATTCTTGACATAAGTATTTGGTTAGGGTTATGAGTTTTCGAATTAATGCCTTTCTATGCAAGCCTGATTATACGTATTCTGAATGTTGCATTTGCCATTGTGAATGGCCGTCCATACTCTTGTGTGTTCTCCCCACTAAGTGTTTATTGCTTAGCACGGATTTCCTTTCCGTGCAGGTGGCAGGTTGGGTTCTGTTCGAGTCGCGCATCTGCAAGGTCGGCCATGTTGAAGTTAGAAGTTTTGTATTTTTGTTTAGCTTCTGTACTTTAGTTTTTGTACTTCTGTATTATTGTTTATGTAATTATTTAAGAATCTTGAGATTACTTTTGGGTAATGTATACATTAGTATGTTTTTATGTTAAGTTTCCTTTGTTTTATCATTCGCTTTATGCTTCCGCTTAGTGCCTGCGTATGTGTGAGTTATTGCATGATCAGTCTGTGCCCGCAAGTTAAGTCAAGTTTTTATTTAACCCATATTTTCGTATGTATGTTATGTATGAATGTATGCTTCCGCATTGTGCATGTGCATATCTGTGTGAGTGGTACGTCGGGTAGCGCGCCCGTCGGCGTCCTTCCAACGGGGGCGGCGATGGGGGTGTTACACTCGTTTAGCTCTGACTCATTATTTTTGTTATTTATATTATTTTCTTTATTTTTGTCTTTGTAATTTATTTGTTAATGTAATTTGTAATAAATTTATTTATTTTATGTACGTTAAAAAGAAAATTGCCAAAATATTTATATTAATTAATTTGGAATTTTTTCTAATAAAATGGGACAAATGTCCTAGTTTTTCCCATCCAAGTGAGTTGTCACCTTTAATGTTTTTTTAAGCATACATGCGAGGGCCAATGTCCTCACCTCAAATTGATTATCCCGCTTTGTGCATGATTCACATGTCCTTTTTATTGGGGTTTATATTCCGCCACTAGTATTATTGTGCTTTTATCTACTTTATGCTTAATTTACTTTATTTACCGCTTTCATTATATGATTGATATGCACTTTAATTACTGTATTTAAAAGAAAGAGAAATGGGATGAAATTTTAATTGCTAAACTCAATCTTATGTTAACCAAGGTACGAATAAATGGAAAGTCCCGAACCATCCCTAGTCTTAAGTTCAATGAGGTTAGATGAACCATCCTAGTGTTCTATTGGGATGGGAACTTTAAAATATCTCTTGCTGCCCAAGATAAACCTATATATGTCATCTTAGGCTTAACGGGGTTAGACGAACCATCTCGATGTCCTATTAGGATGGGAAATCCAAAAGACTCCTTGTTGCCCAAAATAGATGCATGCACTTGTCTTAGGCTCTTTAACGCTAGAAGAACTTTCCCAATGTTTTATTGGGTGGAGACTCCAAAACACCTCCTTATTTCCAAAAATAGATGCCCTTGTAATCTTTTACAAGTACCATGAACCTCTTTCGAATACTCTAAAAGTTTTCGGGGCCACCACGGTTCGGCATGCGTCACACTGGCAATTCTATAGGGGATATAAATGAGACTTTGAAAGTACCTTGATTAAAACATATAATTAAGTTTTGATTTAAAACTTCATCACACTTAGAAATTGCATTGCATATCATTAGAGCCTTAGATCTACACTAGTTTGGTCTCTCTCTTAACCTCGGTTAGCTACTAAAATACGACCCTACATTCACTCAATGTAGGGAAGTGTTAAGGATAATCACTAGCTCAAGCCTCGTACCATCATGGTATATTAAATAGAGACCCGATTGGTCATTATTGTAACAACCCAAATTGGGCCTAGTCAGAATCTGCGTGATAAGTCGAAACATTTAGAGTATTTTCATAATTTAAGTAAGAGAAAATTTGGATAATAAGGACTTTCGTGCAAAGAAATTTAATTAAATGAAGAGGAGAAATTATAATGTGTGCTTGTAGTGTATGGTGTTAGGATGTAAGTGGGTTAAGGGATTTTATTGTGTGGTTTATGTGTGTATGGTGCCTTGGATGTAAGTGGTTTATTAGAAATTATATGGTGTGAGTTAAGTTTGGTGCCTTGGAGATATTTATGTAAGAGATTATATTGTGTAAGTGGAGTATAGTGCCAAGGTTTTTTAAGTCAAAGTGGATGGTTTGCTTCTCTAGGATTGTGACAAGTGGACTTGGGTAGGTGAGCATTAATGGTAAAGTAGGAGAGAGGGAAGGGAGGGGAAGAAAATTTGCCTAGCTTCCCATGGAAGCTAGTTCTTTCCCTTTTCTCCTTCTTTCCCGTCCTCTCTCTCTCTCTCTTGCTACCATTTTCTGCTCTCAACCTTTCCCTCTTGTGTTTTCTTGGAGGTTTCAGCTGGGTTTTTAAGGTAAGTGTTTGGGGTTTACTTTGGACTTCTTCATCTTCTTTTCGGTGTCTTTGTTTTCTAGTTTGGAAGAATTTTTGGGTTTGATTTAAGTGTGTTATGATTGGGTTTGTGCAAGAATCGAGTGGCAAGAAGAAGAGCAAAGGCAATGAGAAGGTTCAAGAGTGAAGATCAGTTGGGTTTTGGACTACAAGAGGTTTGGGAGCTTTAATTGAATGTGTTTGGAAGTGTTTTCCCCTATTTCTTCTTGAATCAAATGTATTTAGTGGTTGCATGTTATTAATGTTCTTGAGTGTTAAGTAATAATTGAATGCATGTATGCATCGTGTAATGATTTGAGTGAGACGTTAGTGATATAGTGAGGTTCGCATGTGTTTTTGGAAAACATGAGCATGTTATGTAAACTAAATTTTGAATTGGTTTTGTTGGTATTCATGATAAATTGATGTTTGATTATTGTGTAAAATGTGTTTATGTAGCTTTGAGAATGTTGCGAGGATGTATTAGAGGCTTGAGGTAAGTGTTTGTGCATGATTGAATGAGTGTTTGAAGGTTTATGTGGGAACAAGTGCTGGAAGTGCAGATTTTGGGCAAATATGGGTTCTATCGCGAGTGCAGCAGAGTGCGGTTTTGGCCCCATGTTCTTGGAGAGCCCTCTGTCGCGATCGCGATAAAACGCTCGGTGGCCGAATCCTCCACGCAAGCATGCTGCCAAGCGTGCGTGTGAGGAGGAAGGAGCTGGTCTCTGTCGCGAGCGTGACAGAGCTTGGTTTTATGCGAATCTGCCTAGCGTGCATCATTGCAAGCATGCCTTATGGCGCGAGCTCGTGAGGAGGTACCCCGTGCTCTGTCGCGAGCTCGACACCGTCGCGATCGCGATAGAGGCCCTTCCTGCCTGTCTTATTTTCTGAATGTGATTCTTTTATCCCAGTTTGCAAGGTTTCTCACTATTGCATGGTACATGATCAAGTTTATGTCTTGTTGACCTTTTTATACTCGTGTCCTTGTAATGAATTAATGTGATGATGGGTTTTGATCTTAGCTTTATGTAGTAAGTGTTGTGATCATTGATTGAGCTGTTGAACCTGAAGTGTCAGGGTAGTGGATAATTAAGCATGCTTAAGAGGGGTTTGTGAGTGCAGCTGCCCGTGTCCGCCCCGTTTGGGCGAAGCGATCGATCTCCGAGATGGTCATCTTCCGTGTAGTGATAAAATGTTTTGAGACTCCGGTCTTTCGCGCTACCTTCGGGTATTAAAATTGTTTTTGAGGTTTCGGTCTCCCGTGCCGTGTTCCCGTATCCTCCACCATTGAAATTCAGGCTATTATGTGGAGTGTCTGGTATTGGTTTAGTGACGTGTTTTGATCATGGCTGATTTTGATCATGGTAACTGCTTTATGTGTCTGTTTTCAAATCTGATTGCTTATAGTGATTATTAATGCATATATATATAGTTCTGTTCTCTAGTACTTAATGAATTCTGTATGTTGATGCATGATATTACTGCATAGTGTTCTGTTGTGTTTTGTTCCTCCCCACTAAGCATTATCGCTTAGCACGAGTTCTTGTCCGGTGTAGGTGACAGGATTTTTGGGAGCTTGCTCATGTCGCGCATCTGCAGGTCGGCCACATAGGAGTAGATTCTTTATTTTTGTTATCTCCTCCTGTAATTCTTTCTGTATATGTATTATTTATTTTTATAAAGGATTTAAGATGTAATCTTTTGGCCTTTTGTATATAAACAATTTTCACTATGTTATATATATATAGATTCCGTTATTATTGTTAGTGAATGCTTCCGCTTAGTGTATGTATATATATGTATGTATGTTGTGAGTGAGCGTCGGGTAGCGCGCCCGCCGGTGCCCTTCCAACGGGGGTGGCGGTGGGGGTGTTACAATTATGCTCATGATAAGGTAGACCCGTTAACAGGGACCATACTTAGGTAGACCTAAAGTGTCATCACCCTGACTAAAGCCCATGTAATGGAAATAGATACTTCCCCTAGGTGGTATGAACTATAATACTATGATTGTTGTATGGATCACTTTGTATTGGACAAACCCAAATAAGTTGGTTGGTCACCTAATCAAAGGCTTTCATGCCCCGATAGGCCCATGCTAGTTTATTTTAACTGTCTGAATACATAATGATCAAAACCCATACGTATGTACATTAGATAAGGGATTTTATGTTGTCGATTTTCCACCATGCACCATACGCGTCCATTGGGTTCCTCGTTGACCCATGGATCAAGCCCACCTAGGAAAGAGACCGCACGACCTCGTGTGTGGGAGTGATAAGGTTGGAAGGATCTATCTGCTTGCATGTGGTTGTGGATGTTTCATTGCTTATTCATGCATTACGTGTCATCCATGCACATAAAAACATAAAAAGAAAACCTAAAAATAAATAAATAAATAACATCCTTCATGTGTGTGTATATCCTTTTGTGTGCATATTATTTTTCACATGTACATATCATCCTGTGCATAATTATTTTTTATGCATCACATATATCATTGTAATCTCTTGATCTTTTAGTCATCGATGACCATTTGCATAGCACGATCATGCATTACATGTCATTTATGCATGTGAAAAGGAAAAAACATGTACATTTCATTTCGTGTGTGTACATTTTATTCTGTGCATATAATTGTCACATGTATATATCATCTTGTGCATAAGTTTATTTCATGCATCACATGCATCATTCTAACCCTTCAAATTTTTAGCCATCGTGGACCATTTACGGAGGTTTTGGGATCCCGATAGTTGCCTAAAAAGCAGTCATAGTCCAAGTTGGTTGACAGAGATTTGGTATTCTTATCAAAACATTCGCAGGCATTAGAAATGGCTGACTCTTCGCAACAAATTAAAGAGACTCATGCCTAGTTACCCAAGAGATGGACGAAAGGTTTGAAGAGCTTGAAAAAAGGTTGTTGGCCATTATTAAGGAAAGAATGGATGCCATGGCGCTCGTTCTTCAATACCAACTTATGGCAACTGCTCTTAACCAAGTTGAAATGACCACGGTCAAGAAGGCTCATACAGTAATGACCACAGTGCTACCATTTCTTTTCTAGACTAGAGGAAAGGTGCCACTTGATCCACCAATTGAGCAAGGAGGAAATAGGAGGCCTACTCTAGAATAGAACATTGTGCCTGAAGAGGGTGGAGACCCAGCGATGATGTATACTCTGAAAGATGGAAGCACAGGTAGCCACGACAATAGTAAGGGCAAGGTTAGGGTGGTAGAATTCCTAGCCACTAGAACAACTCAGCGTGACCATACGATCCTAGGTGAATCGCAGTTTTAGAACTGTGACACACACCAAATCCTGGGAAGCCCCGAAAATCCGCTTTTAGTGTATTCAAGAAAGGTACATAGAACTTGTAAAAAATTACAAGGCCGTCTATTTTGGGCAATAAGGAGGTTTCTTAGAGTCGCTACCCGATAGAACATTAGGAAAGGTCATCTAGCCTCACTGAGCCTAAAACAGCGCATGTGCATCTATTTTGGGCAAACGGAGACATTTTGGAATCTTCCTTCCAATAGAACATGGGAAAGGTTCATCTAGCCTCGTGAAGCCTAAGACAATGCACGTATGTCTATTTTGGGCAAGCCAGAGATATTTTGGAGTCCCCACCCAAATTGAACATTGAGATGGTTTGTCTAACCTCGTGGAGCCTAAACAGTGTAATTTAGGCCTATTTTTGGCAGCAAAAGATATTTTGGAATCCCCTTCCTAATAGAACATTGGAAAGATTCATCTAATCTCGTTGTGCTTAAGACCAGAGATGGTTCGGGACTTTCCATTTATTCATACCTTGACTAAGTTATAATTGAGTTTTTAGGTTAAAATTCAATCTATTTTCTCATACATTTTGATGCAATAATTAAAGCTCAGATTAATCATGTAAAGGAAAGAGATAAATAAGGCAGTATTAAAATAAAGTAAATAAAAGCATATTAATTTATAATAAAATTAGGGGCGGAATACAATCCCCAATATTAATTAAACATGAATCATACACAAAATGAGATATTCGTTAAAGGATAAAGACATTGGTCTTCACATACATATTCAAAAAATAATGTTAAAATATCTATTTTATTTGGACTGAAAAGCAGGACATCGGTCCTATTTTATTTAGAAGAAATCCCATTTATTTATAGAAATCTTTAGCCATTTTCTTATTAATAGGATCAAAATAATATTTACAATAAATAGTGCATTAAAATTCAAATAAAAGGAAGTGAGATAAAGAAATAAACTCGAATAATGTCCTCGAATCATCCCGGTGTTCTCCATTTTTTTAACATCCCAAATCCAAGGAAAATAGTTAAACTCACAAAAAAAACAAAGAGCATGTTAGTGCAATAATTAAACACTAAAATAGGTTTGATAAAATGAAGAAAGACGAAAAAAATCATCATGGAAAATAAGAAAGAATAAGGATGAAAAGGGGTAAAAAAAAGATGTAGAAAATTAGGGAGAAAGGCCTAGGGACGGCCCACATCGCGTGAGCGACGACCGTCCTTAGGTCGACTGACAAGTGGCGATGGAATTATGCAATGGCTATCGGTGGACCCTCAGCCTGTCGGTCGTCCCTGATCAAGAAAAAAATAAAAAATTTCAATTAAAATCAAATTTTACTATTAAAATTACCTTTTCGTGCAATTGGACACAAATAAATTAATATAAAACAAAAATTGACTTAGAGATTTGTCTAGAAATATTTACCCTCGAAATGTTACCTTCTGAAGGTGAATGTCGCGATATTTCTGCCCTTGAATTCTACAAGGATTAATCAATGATGTGCAATTTTTTGGGAGTTTTTGCCTCAAAATCGTATTTTGAAATCAGATCAAGAAAAGAAAATTATGTTTTTCTTTCTCGATGTTTTGTAGTAATTATAAATGATAAAAAGGCTAAATCGAGTAAGAATGAATAGATTTCATTTTCTTGGGTTCCCCTTAATTTGAAAAAGATTTGACAAGATTTTTGATGAAAATAAGAAAAAACTATTTTTCGGAATTCTCGTAAGAAATCTTCAATGTTTTATAAAAATTTTCTAACCCTTTGATTATGAACCTCACCCCCTATTTATAGGTTAAGGAAAATAATTCAAATTATTTCAAATTTTAAATTTGAATTTGAAGAAGATTTAAGAAATCATAATCAAAACTGACTGATTTGCAGAATATTTTAAAAATTAAATCCGTAATTAAAAACCATTTGAAAAGATTTGGAGAATATTTTCAAAATCATGAAAAAAAGATTTAGAATCCACAGGAAATATGGGAGAATCTCGTGAAATAATACCACAGATCCCCCACCGATGGGAGTCACTCGGAGTCCTACGGGCATTGGTCACGGGGCATGCCTGGTCTTTCGAACGGCGGGCCACTTCGCGAGAGACGGGTGATGAGGGCCCAACCGTCGCTCGCGAGGGATAGGCACCTCTCACGTGAGTGACGGACGTCGCTCCCTATGAGAGACGGGCTGTAACAGCGCCAACTCACACACATAGCATAACGAAGGAAAGAGAGCTACGGTGAGCGGAGGGTGCTACCAGACAAAACACTTACTCAGCAAAACAAAAAACGAAATAATAAAATTTCTAACATCTAGAACCTAAACCACATACACATCCTAAACTTATCTCACACATGCCATTATTCTCACTGAAGATTATTGCAACTCATCACAAATGCTAATAAATAAACTTAATTACAGTCCGGAAATCAATAACAAATCCTAACAAACTTCTACCGACGTGTTGGCCAAAGTCACAGCAGACCACTCGAACCAAACTTCAATCTCCTATCCTGAACGGAGAAACACCCGTGCTAAGCGATAACGCTTAGTGGGGCTAAACAAATAGTAACCAGCCACTCGCAGTGGTTGATAATACAAACACATGCATACGTATATATACATACACATAAGCATAAAGAAATACCGGTTAAGGCTATTACAAATTCATATCATTATTCTCATACAAAAACCTAAGCAATTTCATATACACATTCATTTATATACACCATAACCAGAAATTTACCTTATTACTTTTTAATCACACGAACATTACACATACTCATCATGCACCTAATTCATTAATTGACCATATAAATAGTTATACCTGATACGTTACCAAAAAAATACATTTTCTTGACAGAAAATATTAAGTCTTACCCATTCCCATTATTACTAATATTTCCAAAATCATGCAGATTACAATATCGATACTGACGTCAAAATATTTCATTTGTTTTATCCATTACATTGTTCAAAACAAAAACATTTCAATTGTTAGATTTGGTTCGGGCTCGAAATGATTATTCCAAGCTTCCTACATATCCCTGTTATTGGGAATCAGAACCACATAGTTCTACAGAAACTTTATACCCACATGTTACAGAATTAATCCTAATTTATTTCCTAAATCCAGTTATCTATCATGCATACTACTTTATTTCCCCTTTAACTAATACATGCATATCATTATCATTCTCATACAGAACAACAAACGATGCACATAAATTTCTTACCAATATACTTATAGTAGTTATCCAGGCTACGGTCCAGAAGGAAAATATTATAACATACATGTATTCTCGTTTTAAACACATAAACAAATGTACATACATATATATACATAAAAATTCATTTATTGAATAGTCAACCATAGCAAATACGCACATCAGATACTTGACAAGTTTTCTATGAAGACTTCATATAATCATACTCATAACTTTTAAATAGATTCATAACATACATTTTTCACATACAAATTCTCATGCAGTCAGTATTCATTCATACACACTTATCAGAATAAACATTTTGTGTTACATCTCTCTTTATTTAACTGACATTAGAGTCAGGTACAAAAGCATTTAGGTACCCGAAGATACCACACATTTCCACATACGAGTCCATAAAGGATCAAGATATTTAAGTGCGTAAAGCACAAGCTCAAAACATCAACAAATACTTACAAAATGCTTATTCACATAACTTTTATTCATTTAATTTCCTGCTAAGTCAAAAGAGTGGATAAGCGAGTGAACAGAACACATTGGGGTACCCGAAGTTACAATCGAAAAGCAACTTCTTTATTTTCTCATAAAAAAGTTTTCACATTGGGGGATGTTAAACAAGATCCGAACACATTGAGGATCGCAAGGACCCAAACAGGGACCCGATAAGGGTCCAAAACAGAACAAAGGGGCTGCAGCTATCAAAACTCTTTAGGCATTCCTATCTATCCACGACTTGACTGACGCAGGCTATCCATATATGTTTTATTTAAATACTTATAATGTTCCTTATGTTCACATAGAGTCATGCATATATAAACTTACATATCATTTGTACTAATTATACTTATCGTATTCAAAGCTAACCATGTATTATTTGATGAATCGAAATATTCTTATAAACACATTAAAATATATTCAGATTATTACATGTCATGCACCTATTTACTTTAGCAAATAGATTTACATGTCATTACACATATGCATTTATAACATAATAAGGGTAGATCAAATTCTCATATTTCAATAATTAACATGTATAAGAACATTTGAATAATTAATATTTTAAATCATAGAGGCATAACACAAGGGAGAAACCATGAAAAGAAGAAGATTTTCAAAAACATTTTAACGTAGAGAGGGGATTGTCGTGATCATGACAAGAGGTTGCACTCACGACAGTGGCCAGACTTGTCCTGCGGGAAGGGAAGCTGTCACGAGCCGTGCTCAAAGTCATGACTTGTGATAGTAGCTTACTGTCACAACTCGTGATAGGCATCACGACTCATGACATAAGTATCTTGCCAAGTCGTGAAGGATAAGCAAAAGAATGAGCGAAGACCGGTCATCACGACTCATGACAGGAGCTTCACGACTCGTGAGGGAGCATGCCGAGTCGTGAAGGATGACACGACTCGGATAGTCCCCTCACAGATCTTTCGACGCGAGATGCTGAATTCCTCGACTCTGTCGATATCACGACAAGCGTCGGACTCACGCAAAGTCACATTTTCCAGCTCTCCAGCGATAATTGCAGAACCCAGTTTTCCAAAAGTTTACTCCAAACGTCCAACACAATCAAACTTTAACATAACTCAAATTGCACATTCAAATCATCGAAATCAACACAAAACCCAACTTTTATTCTAATTATTACAACCAAATAATGAAATTAACACTATCAAAATCCCTTATTTATAAAGCTAGAATTTTAGCTGCAAAAACTCATTCAATCTCTTACCTTAGCTCACAAACTCACATTCAAGACATCTCAACACAATTTATACGAAACTAATAACATTCAAATATATCTAAACAACTTTTAACCCCATAAATTTCCAAAAACTAAATCAAAACCAACATAATTAATTAATACATCAAAACCTAAATCCCTATACCTCAACTCATTTGCTCCCATTAGTTTCTTAGATGATCTTTTATGCTTCCAAACTCATCTAAGATCTTTCTCATCCAACAATCCTCATCAAAACACACAAACATATACAAAACATAAATGTAGGGTTTAAGTCAATCAAAATAGATAGAAGGAATCAAAACTTAAACTTATCTTTTTAACAAAATCTTCACTTAACCCACTTGATCTCACAAACTCCAGCATCAAATCTTGGGCTTGATCTAAGAGAGAGCAAATAACATTGAAGCAAGAGGAAGAAGAAGAAGAAGAAGAAGAAGAAGAGAAAGAGGGAAACGTGGGAACAAGAGAGGGGAGAGCAGTTTTTCTGCCCTCTCTCTCTTTCTCTCTCTTCTTTTATACTTCTTCTAATTCCTTGCCACATGTTACCTTACCATTGGTCTCATCTAGATATTTGTGCCAAATTCTCCTTTCAATCCTTCAACTCTTATAACCTCAAACATTAAGATTTATAACATAATAATCCTTCACATTGGCCCACTCAATTATTTTCTATTCTTTCAATCAAGTCTAAAATACATACTTAAGAATTTTACCATTGACCACATTAGCTGAAACTTTTACATTAATTCTTAAATTATCCAATTGGCATACCAAACACTTCAACTTACATATCTTTAGTCACCACTAATCCTCAATATGCACAAATCCTTTTAGGGTAAATTTCGGGTTGCTACACGCGCCCTCACACGCGAGCGACGGTCATCGCTCCCTGCGAGAGATGGGCCCTCACACGCAAACGACAAGCATCGCTCCCGCGAGAGACGGGCCTATCCCAAGCGACCGGCAGGCGCTGCTTGCATAAGGGGAGGCCGTCTTTCGGAACGAGCGACGGGAGTCTCTCTTGACCTATGGGTCTCCCATCAGTCAACAAAAAATCAAAATTCCCCATACGGAAACCTCCTATTATAAAAAAACTCTTCAATCCTTGTGAATTTGAAAGGCAAAAGCCCATAACTTTCATCTAATTACTTGGAAACGGGTATTGATATCTTCATTGGGTAACTCTAATCTGGACTGTCTCAATACCCATTGTCTACAGCTGCACCCAATTTTGGGAAAACTAGTACACTAGTGTCTAGATGAGCCAAAATTTAGAGAAGAAGGAAAGAGATGTGTACCTAAGACAGTCCTTGTTGATGCATTTTCTAATGATGCAACATACCGCAAGTATACGGTGTACCGCAATAGTACTTAAGATGTCGATCCCACGAGGAACGTTTTTACACACTATTACTAATTGATTTTAATCTTGTTTACAATTATAAAATGATAGAGAAATGATTCTAAATTAATCTAATATGTAAACTTACTAAGTCAAGTTTATGTGAATCCAAGAAGATAGAAAAGATTAATGATGCTAGATAAAAAGATGGAACTTGAATTAATTGTTCTTAATGATTTTAGCACTCTTGTCTTGTAAGTCAAGTTGAATAAATTTCCTACTTACTATCTCAATATAAATAGGAATGCTTAAAACATACACATATAAGTCTAATTCCAAATTTTCACTTAAGAACTAGATTATTATACATGCAAATTTTAAGAATAAAACACAACCTATAACAACCATTTCAATATTATGATTTCTCAAACAATATCTTGATGATGAATTTCCAATTAGATGTAAGAATAAATTTGATTTCTCAATAAAACTCAAACTTATAATGATAATGAATAATGTACTAATGAGAAATTCTACAATTAAGAGCACTTGAATAAATATGAACAATAAAATAATTTAATATTAAACTTTTAAGTTCAGAATTTAAATCATAAAAATTACAAAGAAGAATTAAAAGATAAGAATTGAAGAAGGAGATTTCTCAACCCTTTTCAAGTCACCAATTGTAGTCCTCTTCCTTGTATAGTATCTTCTTTTCAACACATAAACTCTACTTAAGAAAAACTAAAAGAAAACTATTTTTTTAACTACAGAAAAAATATTCAAATGTTCAATTCTAAGTCATCATATGTAAATTACAGTTAAGAATAGTATTTAAAATATCAGCTCATGCCCCTTCAGATGCCCTTCTACAAAAGTTATAATTGTTGGTGGAAAGTTGCAACTTTTCAAGTTCAAATTTGAACTTTAGTGTCTAATGGATCCTTCTGTCGTGATCGCGACAGCTGTCGCGCTCGCGACAGAACACGCCTTCTCTTTCGCTCGCCTTTCCTCACGTGTGACTTCTCCGCGCCTTGTCGCGACCTCGCGACAACGTCTCTTGGTCGCGACAGCTTCTCTTTTCTTATTCTTCCCTTAGTGCGCTCTGTCGCGCTTGCGCCGCCCATCGCGACAGAGAGTTTTCTGCCTTCGCCCATTCCTTCTTCTTCTCTCCATTTGCTCCATATTTTCTCCATTTACTCCATTTTTTCTCCATTTGTCTCCTACATACAAAACTTAACAAAACACATAAAACTCACCTAATTCTAACAACTAAAAACACATAAAACATTATTTATAACCACAAAATATAGTTTAATTATGAGCTATTTAAGCTCATATCAAACCCCCACACTTAAACATTTGCTTGTCCCCAAGCAAAACACTTAAACAGCACAAAAACAAAATACACAATAAACACAATATTTTGGAGCTCACTTAGACATTTGACAATTATTTGAAAACACCATGCATAGAATTATCCTTCTAACACACTAGCCTCAACATGCAACCATTTAAACATTCCCATCATTCATTAAACTTTAACCCTCTTTGCACATTTGGAAAACCATGAAATGGCAAAACACAATGATGTTTGATCTCAAGAAATCAAATATATTAACACATGTAAGAGATTATTTCACACAAAGCATTGCCTAAGATAATTTTCACTCAACACTTATTTTGAAAAACACTCAATCACTCAAGTGTATATAAAGGTTAGTGTTTTCCCTCATTCCTTGATTATGCTATTACATACCATAAGCTTGTAAGTAGTAAAAATCTCCACTACTAGTATAAAGTAGTAAAGAGGATCAAAGGGTCTTAAAAGGGTTGTAATGTGGCTTGGGGTAAGGTAGGAAACTTTTGAGTTTAAGTAGCTAGTATTGTGCAGAGAAAAAGCATCAATACAACATAGGAGAATTAACCAAATCAGAATAGTAACAAGCATGATATTTGTAATCAAATTCCCTTCTTAAGAATATAAATTTGCTGCTAGCTCTTAATGTATTCTTACTATTTTTTTTCTTTTCTTTTCTTTTTTCTTCTTAGGATAGCAAGAGAATTTAGTATGGGTGCATTTTAATGCTCCGTCCCACACATAAGTAATTTTAGATGTACATCTTGCTATTCCCATTTTTTTCTTTTATTTTGTTTCTACTAGCATTTGTAACTCTAACTTTGAAAAGAAAGAAATTGCAACTGCAACTTTTACTAATTTCATGCTTTTCAATAACAATTATATCTCCCATGCTATATCAACCCTAATCCCTCCACAATAGGGTAATTACAAAGAAATTAGGCCTTGTTTAAGCAAAAAGATTTGGTTATTAATATGTTTAAACAAGAAAAACAGGATATAGGCTCAAAGTTGGCTACCTAAAGTCAAAAGGTAAAGGAATTTAAAAGTAAGCCAAAAATAGTTCATTCTAAGTGCCCTTATCATATCCCGTGTACATCCCATACTAAAATGTAGTCTCGAAATTTACCAAAAACAAGTTCTAGAGGATATGGCATAATAAGGCTCTCATACAAAGAAAATGTAACACCCCCATCGCCGTCCACGTTGGAAGGACACCGACGGACGCGCTACACGACGCTCACATATACAGATATATGTTGGGTTTCATCGGAATAATTAACATTAAACGCAGCGGAAAAATTCGAAACCCGAAACAGGATCCAAGTAGATTCGATTGATTCAAAAAAGGAAGAGATTGAATTACTAACCTTTAGAACGAAATAACTCTTTAATCCGGACTGAAGACGATGCCTTTACGCGAACGTCCTCTATCGGTATCCACACGCACGAACAAATGAGCAGGAGTCGCAGGGGTGCTAGCTCCCTTGAATGCGAATGGATTTCTTTTCTTTCTTTCTCAAAGAATAATGGTGGCTCTGTTTTTCTTTTTCTTTCTTTCACAAAGAAGAACGATGGCTGTTTTTTTCTTTTCTTTCTTACTTACTGATAATAAAGAATGCAGCCACTCTAATCTTTTCTACGTTAGAATGTGATTAGTGTTTTATTTAGGGTTAAACTCCTTTTTAACATATATCCCATATATAATTATATATATATTTCAAATCCTTTTCCTCTTAGGAAAAGATAAATGAGGATATTATCTCTTAATTTAAAATTAAGATATAATATATATATATACATATATTTATATATATATATATTTATTTATTTATTTATTATTCAAAATAATAAGAAATAATATATTAATACATATTATTATCTCATATTCAAAATAAGAGATATTTATATGCATAAATATATATATATAAATATGTAATTTCGAAATTAAATATAAATACCGATATTTATATTTTATTCCAAAATAACCCAATAAAATCCATTCTGTTCATTTTGCTCTTGGTGTGTGACCCAATAGGTTTATATTATGTTGGCAGTGGACCTAATCCCATAAAAGCCCACAAGTCATAATTGGTCTCTAGCAAGACATTATGACTACCCAAATAATATAAATATCGTTAGTCCGATTTTAACCTTACAATAGAACATGTTATTATCCTTTTGTCACACGATATCTTGTTCGAACATAAGTCATGGTCCATATCAAACTTAAATTGTTCAAACATATAATTTCTCGATCACCAAGTAGACTGATAAATTCAAATGACATTGATCACACTATCAATTCATTTGAGCACGGCCATGCATTTTACAGTCCTACTTATCGAGGGGCCCAATAGATATCTCTCTCATTAGAGAGGGACAAATTCCATCTTGATTATTCACTTTCCTCCGCATAATTCTCACTATGTCCGATCATAAACTTTATAATTATCCGATTAAAGATAACGTTTGATTATGTCAAAACATAATGATCCTTATGTAGGAAACTATGATAATCTCAGGTCAAAGGATTCAATAATATATCTATTATAAGATCACTTATGACATTAACCCATGAAGTGATCTTATAGTGGGTCTATCCAGTACTTTGTTCTCTAGCAAGTACATATAGATTTGATTTATATCAACATATATAATCATCCCATGATTATCAATGCAAATCTATACTAGTTTTAATTTATCTTTATGCCCTTTATTGATAAATGACTAGGGACAACATGAATAACGTTGTTATTCATAAACATTACAATAATGTAACATGCCAATAATATCAATACGAAGAAAACCATTATATAAATGAAAAAGTAATGATTACATCAAGGTCCAAATGCTTGGCCTAGGGCATAACCACTAACAATATACACATGCACAATACGAAAGCATACGTTCATACATAACATGCATACAGAAATACGAATTAATTAAAAACTTACCTTGACTTACCTTGCGGTACAGACTGAACATGCAATAACTCACGCACACGCAGGCACTAAGCAAAAGCATACACAAAGGCATACATATGACCATTCAACGGAAGCATAATCGAAATAATAAAACAAAGGAATAACTAAACATAAGGACATACTAACTATTACATTCCCAAAAGAAAACTCAAGATCGAAACATAATAATTACATATACAATACTACAGAATTACAAAAGCTGAACAAAATACAGAACTTCTAACTCCTACGTGGCCGACCCTGCAGAAGCGCGACTCGATCAGAACCAAACCTGCCACCTGCACGAAAAGGAAATCCGTGCTAAGCGATAACGCTTAGTGGGGAGAACACACAAGAATATGGACGACCATTCACAATGGTCGCCAAGGCATAACACATTCAAATGGCAAATGCGGATATTCATAGCATATCAATAATCAGGCTGCACAATAAAGGCATTCAATCGATAACTCACAAACAGACCATAAACTCATGTCCAGGATATACCAATACAGACATAAAACAATATACGATACAAATATCATCATGCCGAACTACATACTATAACTCATGCATAAACCTACATGGGTATCAAATGATAGCATCTTACCATGCGGAGTCACAAGAGCTAAATACATGCATTAAATATCACTAAGTACCCACGCCTGAACTGACAACCCAATCATCATGTTAAGCATACACACTAGTCAAATATCCAAAGGATAACATTTAGAGCATCACAATACCGCTGCGCAACTCTAATATATATTAAGCATCATGCAGAAACATTCTGATAACGGAGACTGAAGGCATAACCACTTAGTATTACATTCATATCATCATTATGCAGAGAGTACAGTAATCATCACATACTTACCATCACAGCTGCTTCGGTTCACAAGCTAATATATTAACAAAACATGTTTAAGTCACATACATAAATTCTCTAGTCGCATCATAATCAAAGCATTCAGAAACTTATAACAAATCACATGACGAGTACGGATAATCATGTTAGATATAAAGTCATACTTATTTAAAACAGACATACATTCAGAAGCCCATAATCACATTCATATACACATAAACTGATTCCTGAGCTCTTTATCATAATCAAACGGATATCACATTCTGATAGTCATTTCAAAGTAGCATAAAACAGTAAAGCACCTGCTGACTCACAATAGTGGATAACGAGTGTACTGAACTGATTAGTACCTTACGGGTACAAGTCGAAAACCACTTTATTTTGTCACAAAAGCATTTTACTAATGGGGGATCTTAACCCGATCCAAATTCATTAAAAAGGACCACGAGGATCCGTACTGAGGGGGGGTTCGCGAGGAACCATACGGGGGACCTGATCAGGGTCCAATACGTTCAAAGGGCGCTGCAGCTACTGAAAGACTCTATTAGGCATGCCTAACTATCCACTAGGCTGACTCTCGCAGGTCATGCATAAAACAATTTACGTTTCGAATCGCATAATGCATAGATATATATATACAAATATATATATACATCATGCATAAATCAGAGTACAATAGACATATAAATATGTTCATAAAGTTGATCATATCTCATACAATTCCCTTTGCAAAACATAATACAGTCCATATATTTTTAGCATTAAACAATGTTCTAAAGCATGTCAAGAATCAGGTATAAAAAGCTTTAACATGCCAAACATTGTAAATACAAAACCTAACCATGCATCAGGCGACGATAACTAAATATAAATTGTGCACAGTTCAAATTACATTTAACATATCACATTGAATTCAAAGGTTAAAGCATAACAATGTATTCAGACATCATCCATATTATTCGCGTAAGTTTAGCATAGCATAACATCAATCATACCTTATACAACTCATATTCTGAAGCATGCAATAATCCAATCAATAACATTCTATCACTACTCAATATATTGAAGTATGACAGGAACACATGGGGAAATCATACTATGCCAATGATTAAAAACACATTATCTAAATCATGAAAATAATACAATATACCTTTAAGCATGGCATGATATCTTTGGAGAAGAAACAGACTAGAGATATGGCAACATAATTTACATTAAACTAGAACATGTTTGAGACTAACAATCAGAACGTTAGCCTCCACAAATCCTTTGCATTCGAAATAAGACATGTAATAAAAATCACAATAATAAGCATATCTCACACCAAATCATACAGTTGGAATCCCACAGTCATTAACAGGGTCATTATAATCCAAAACTTATTTCAAAATACCAGAATAACTTATTATAGATAACATAATATTAGTACCAATTAAATTGGAATACTCAATCATATCATACAGTAGAGCAAGATAATATAATACACAGCAGAGGAAAAATACCATTAAAAAGCGTTTGGAAAACATTTTATAAAAACTGGACGCTTGGGAGAGAAAAACAAAAGCAAAACAGAAGAACCGGAAGACCTCACATCACGTGAGGGCTGCTCACGTCGCGTGAGCATAGCTCACGCCTCGTGAGCATAGCTCACGTCGTGAGCATTGCTCACGTAACGTGAGCGTTGCTCACGTAGCGTGAGCAATTTGCTCACGTCGTGAGCATTGCTCACGTAACGTGAGCGTTGCTCACGTAGCGTGAGCAATCTGCTCACGTAACGTGAGCTACTGCTCCTGCCCCCTTCTTCCCTGAATTCGCAACATGCAGATTTCCATCGTTTTTCCAGAAATTCAAAGAACTCGATAAAAACTATTTTCAATCTAATTCAAACACCTCCAGAACTCATCTTACCTTTCAATTGATGTCCCAAACAGCATAAACAAGATAATTGCAACTTAATTCAACAATCAAAACCATGCATAAACATAGTTAATCCAATTAAAAACATAAACCCTAAAAACAATTACAGTAAGTTCCAAATACAATTACAGTAAGTTCCAAATGTATCAATCTATTCTTTGATTCACAGTCATCCATACAAACACAGTACCCAACACACGACTTGCATAAACTCATCTCAATCATTCAATTACTGGAAATCAAACACCAAAAACCATTCATAATCCAAGAAGAAAATGGGGCAGAGACAAAAACCCAAAACCAAAATAAAGAACACAGAGCTCCCAAACCTCAAAATGACGATCCAAAACTCAGGCTTCAAAATCAATCCTCAATCCTTTCCTTGCCTTTACTTTGCTTCTTCTTACAATCCCAAGCTTGCACAAACAAAAACCACAGTTACACTTCAAAACCCTAACTCAACCAAAACAGGAGAAAGAGGAAGAAGAACAGAAGAAGAACAGTACGCTAAACTCCCACTTACCTCTTCAAAGCAAAGCACAACCCAAGCCAAACACAACCCAAGCCAATCGTGAAAGAAAGGGGAAACAGAGAAAGGAGAAGAGAAGAAGAAGGGCAGGCGTGAGAGGGGAAATCGGGTTGCAATCTGTGTTTTCCTCTCTCACTCTCTTACTTCTTCTTCTATTCTTCATTTAATGCCCACCTAACAATCCACATGGCAGATCCTAATTGGACCTCACAATCCACTCAACTATTCCAAATCAAATATTGCTCTTTAGTCCTTAATCAAAATGCACTTCACTCACTTACACAAATCTTTCTTACAAATTTAATTAACTTTTTCAATTAGATCCTTAACATTCCAAATTTCTCAAGCATAAAATACCGAAATATCCTTCCGATCCCAACTTAGCATGCATAATCCGATCAGGGCTATTTTGGGGTGTGACAGAAAAATTCGTGTATAAGGCTTCAAAAGCTCACATGGCAATAGGTCAAACTATCATAGGCAATAAATTGGCAAAACAATCTTTATTTACATATAAAAAGATATTTAACTTAAAAAGAACCTACACTAAAGTGTTTTGCTAAGTCATACCCTTCACTATGTACAACAAAAAGCTAAAGTAAAACAAATAAGGAAAATGGTCAAAAAGTTACTATCTAAACTAATGGTCAAAAACATAAAACCTATACATGCTCTAATTTTCAAATATTCATCAAATACTAAGCTCCAAAATGTTTATCATAAAACAACCTAAAACAATCTAAAACAATACATACCTAAATCTAGCAGTTCATGCAAACACAAGCTATACTACACAATTAATAACACATATAACCATACATGCATATATGTATTAATAACAGAAAACATATCAAAACACAAAATACCCCCCCTCCCCCCCCCCCCCACACTTAAAGGACACAATGTCCCCATTGTGTAAAAAGGAATAAACTAAACAAACAAACTAACATAAACAAAACACAAATGAAAACAATAACAAAACGAAGAAAAAGAAAGGAGACAAACTCAAAAACTCCCACTAGGGGAGCTTGGTGGAGTTGGAGAGAGATCCACATGCTGCTTGCGGAAAAAACTAAGGAGTTTGCGGCCCAAACTCTTCTGATTTTTCAGTACATTCCGCACATCCGACTCAAGAACATCCATTCTTGCAGTCATACTCTGATTTGCTGCCTCTATTCCATCTAATCTTTGCAAGACAGGCTCCAAATCTACAGCAGCTCCTCTATTATTCCTCCTCTCATCACCAGCAGCCGCCTCGTCCTCACCCGAGGAGTCATGAGCCATAGCTGCTGAAGCTGCTTCATGTGCCCTAGCATGAGACACACTTGGTCCAGCCAAATTGGGGTCAGCTCTACTAGTTCCACCTGCACATCTATCAACAAACCTTGGGGGCCACGCTCCCTTGGTTAAAATATTAGCCCGGTGCAAATAAACAACATCCAACAAAGGAATTGATTCTTTTTCTTCCATGGTAAAGTTATTCAAATCTCCCATACACCCCAAAATAATCCCCGTTACCATATGACACATACCCACTGATTTACTACGCACAATAGAAGCATGATAAAGACCATCTAGTATAAAATCAATGGAGTCAGGTGTTTTGTGAGATTGCAATAAATCCAAAACAAACAAATCCTTAGTTTGAACCTTAGTACTTTCAACTCTCCCAAACATGGCATGGCAAAGAAATTTATGAAAAAGCATTAAAGCATTGTCTTTAATCTGCCTATTAGTAGAATTTTTGTTATTAAATCGTTCAAGCCCTGACAAAGTATTCCACACAGGGGAAGGCTGAAATAGATGTGAATCAAATCGCTTACCTTTCAAAGGGAAACCAAACCAGTCATGTAAATCATTATAGGTAAAAGTATAAGTAACCCCCTGATGCCTAAATTTCATGGAGTCCCTTCCTTTATCCACATAATCTAAGGTAACAAAAAATTCTACAGCCCATTCCTTACGTACAGGTAAAGAGTAAGTTATGAATTTCCCCCATTTCATATATCTAAGAAAATTATTAATTTGATCATGTAAACCCATTGTATTCAAAATAGCAAAATCAAGAGCCCACATCCCGACATATGTTTTCTTAGCAAAATAAAGGAAGTTCTCACCCTCCTCATCGGAATAAAGGGGAAAAGGACAGTCGTACCTGTTTTGAAAAATAAGGGAAGCAGGAGTTTGGTCCTCCTCACGTTGGCTGGATTCGCCCATTGGTCGTTTCCCTTTGCTTTTATTACCCACATGTTTAGTTCTCACCATTTCCAAAATCGTTTTCCAAGTGAAGAACAAGATGAGATGAAATAGAAAAAGAAAAGCAACAGATTTATAGAAGAAGAAGAAAAACGAGATTGGCGGTGGAAGTTAGAGAGAATCGTGAGAAAGATTTTGAGAGAATCGCGCGAAAATAAAGAGAAGAAAACTGAAGAGGCAAAAGAAATAAAATAAAGAGAAGTTATTAGGGTAGAAAATGAGAAGGTGGGGAATTAAATGAAGTCCAAACGGTTGGTTTGACCTAAAATTTCGAATTCCGCGTTCTGTCGCGACATCGCCGCGATCGCGACAGAACCGAAATGAGAAATTTAAACATCGCGCTATACGTCGCGTCATCGCGACAATTTATTCTCGCTCTCCATCGCGACATCGCGACAACGTCGCGATCGCGACAGAAAGCAAATTGAAAAATCAAAACTCATTTGTCGCGATGATACTAAGTGTCACGCCGTCGCGATGGCAACAATAAATCACCTTCCCCTTTCTGTCGCGATCACGCCAATGTCGCGCTCGCGACAGAAAGCAAATTCTGAAAAATCAAATTTCCTTTTCCTCTCAAAAACTCATACAAAGGTATACAAAATAAATTTATATATTAAAAACATCTTTGGAACAAAAAGAATTACATTAATATATAAATATTACACATATAATAAATCATTTAATTAAAAAGAAAAATAAAATCAAGTAACCATCAAACAATTTTTAATGAAAGAAATGAAACCTCCCTTCCATGAAATGTTTCCTCCAAATACACTTTACATCTTTGACCATTGGCTTTAAATAACTCCCCTTTTGCATTTTTTAGCTCTAAAAACCCTTGATCAAAAACTTGAGTGACTTCAAAGGGTCCACTCCATCTAGATCTCAATTTTCCCGGAAAGAGTTTCAATCTAGAATTATACAATAAGACCTTGTCCCCAATATTAAAATTTTTAATCCGTATATGTGCATCATGCCATTTTTTAGTCCTTTCTTTATATATCTTAGCATTCTCAAATGCAAGAAGTCTCAATTCATCTAGCTCATTTAATTGTAAACATCTTTTGACACTTGCATCCTTAAGATCATAATTCAGAGTTCTAATGGCCCAATATGCTTTGTGCTCTAACTCCACAGGTAAATGACACGCTTTACCATAAACCATCCTATATGGTGTCATACCAATTGGAGCTTTGAATGCAGTGCGATATGCCCACAAAGCATCATCTAATTTATGTGCCCAATCCTTCCTAGAAGTAGAGACTGTTTTTTCTAATATCCACTTTAACTCCCTATTGGACACTTCCACTTGACCACTTGTTTGTGGGTGATATGGTGTAGCTACTCTATGATGAACTCCATATTTTTTGCAATAATGAATCAAAAGAACGATTAATGAAATGCTTACCTCTATCACTTATGATGGCTCTTGGCACTCCAAATCTTGAGAAAAGCTTCTTCAAAAACTTTATCACTACCTTTGAATCATTGGTTGGTGTAGCTTTGGCTTCAACCCATTTTGATACATAATCTACTCCAACCAAAATGTAGTTTTGTCCAAAAGAAGTAGGGAAAGGACCCATGAAGTCAATCCCCCACACATCAAACACTTCAACTTCCAATATGTTATTCAAAGGCATCTCATCTCTTTTCCCAATATTTCCAGCCCTTTGACATTTATCACATTTGGCTACATACATCTTTGCATCATGAAATAAAGTTGGCCAAAAGAATCCACATTCAAGCACTCTAGATGCAGTTTTATTTGCACCATTATGACCCGAATATAATGCAGCATGACAATGCATTAAGATGTTTTGATAATCCCCCTCACTTACACAACGATGAATTATACCATCTCCACTTATCTTAAACAAGTAAGGCTCTTCCCAAAGATAATTTTTAACATCACTAAAGAATTTCTTCTTTTGTTGCCATGTCAAATTTTCTGGTACAATTCTAGCAGCAAGATAGTTAGCAAAATCAGCATACCAAGGTACATGCATATTCAAAATTGACATCAAGGCTTCATCCGGAAATGTTTCATTAATTTCAATACCATCACCTAAAGTTCGTTCATTTTTTTCTAACCTAGACAAATGGTCAGCAACAAGATTTTCACTTCCCTTCTTATCTTTAATTACAAGGTCAAACTCTTGCAATAACAATACCCAACGAATCAACCTAGGTTTAGCATCTTTCTTTGCAAATAAATACCTCAATGCAGCATGATCGATATAGATTATAACTTTAGATCCCAACAAGTATGATCTAAACTTGTCACATGCATACACCACAGCCAACATTTCTTTTTCAGTTGTTGTATAATTAACTTGAGGAGGTGATAAAGTATGACTAGCATAATATATCACATGCAAATTCTTACCATGTCTTTGGCCTAATACACAACCCACAGCAAGATCACTTGCATCACACATAATTTCAAATGGCAATTCCCAATTAGGAGCAGCAATAATAGGAGCACTTATAAGGGCCTTCTTCAAAGTTTCAAAAGCATGCATACATTCTTTAGAAAATTCAAAAGAAACATCCTTAACTAGCAAATTAGTTAAAGGTTTAGCAATTAAAGAAAAATCCTTTATGAATCTTCTATAAAATCCAGCATGTCCAAGAAAAGATCTTACCCCCTTAAGTGTAGTGGGTGGAGGCAACTTCTCAATTAATTCAGTTTTTGCTCTATCAACCTCAATACCCCTACTTGAAATTTTGTGCCCTAAAACTATCCCTTCATCTACCATAAAATGGCATTTCTCCCAATTAAGAACCAAGTTAGTTTCTTCACACCTAGCCAATACTTTGTCTAAATTTTTCAAACAAAGCTCAAATGAATCTCCATATACAGAAAAATCATCCATAAAGACTTCCATTATATCCTCTATCATGTCTCCAAAGATTAAAGTCATACATCTTTGAAATGTGGCTGGGGCATTACAAAGCCCAAAAGGCATTCGCCTATAAGCAAAAGTCCCATAAGGACAAGTAAATGTAGTTTTCTCTTGGTCACTAGGGTAGATAAAAATTTGGAAATACCCTGAATATCCATCAAGAAAACAGTAATGAGAATGGCTAGCTATTCTCTCTAGCATTTGGTCAATGAATGGTAAAGGAAAATGATCCTTTCTAGTAGCCAAATTAAGCTTCCTATAATCAATACATACCCTCCAACCTGTTGTGGTTCTAGTTGGAATTAAATCTCCATTCTCATTCCTCACTACTGTCATACCCCCCTTCTTTGGAACACAATGTATTGGACTCACCCAATCACTATCCGAAATGGGATAAATGATTCCAGCATCAAGCAATTTAATAACTTCCTTTTTTACTACCTCTTTCATATGAGGGTTTAGCCTCCTTTGTCTATCAGCTTTTGGTTTAAAATCATCTTCCATATTTATCCTATGCATGACAACATTAGGACTAATACCCTTCAAATCAGATATTTGCCATCCAATACTTTTTATCCTTTTTCTAACAACTTCTAATAATGCATGCTCTTGTTCTTTATTGAGTTTATTAGAAATAATAATAGGCAAAGTATGATTTAATCCAAGAAAGGCGTACCTCAAATGACTAGGTAATTCCTTTAGATCAACATTTGGTGGACTTTCAATGGAAGGTGGTAAAGGTGCTTCATTACGAATAAGAGGTTCACTTCTAAAACTTTCTTGCTCTACCTCTTCATGAACTTCTTCTTCCATTTGGACTTCCTCTTCATCTGCATTTTCTAAGACTTCCACAACACACGCATCAATGACATCTATTTTCATGCACACATTTTCATCCATTGGGTATTTTAGTGCCTTTTCCATGTGATATTCAATACTATCATCCCCTACTCTTAAGACTAATGTGCCCTCATAGACATCAACTAAAGTCCGACCAGTCCTCATGAAAGGTCTACCCAATATTAAGGGACATTTCTCATCATATGCAAAATCTAAAATGACAAAATCAGCTGGCAAAATAAATTTATCCACTTTTACAAGCACATCTTCAACTATTCCATATGGTTTCTTAATAGATTGATCAGCTAATTGCAAAACCATGGAAGTAGGTTTAACATAATCTAAACCCAACTTTTTAAAGATGGAATAAGGCATGTGATTAATACTTGCCCCCAAATCACATAAACACTTAGGAAACTCTTTATCCCCTAAGGTACATGGAATTGTGAAACTACCATTATCTTTAAGTTTGGTAGGCAAATTATTTGTGATTATAGAACTACATGCTTCAGTCAATGCAATAGTGGATATATCCTCCCAACTTCTTTTCTTAGAAATTAATTCTTTAAGAAATTTTGCATAGTTAGGAATTTGTGATATGGCCTCAATAAAATTCAAATTTATGTGCAAATGCTTCAATTTATCAATAAAAGATTGAAATTGCTTATCTTGGTTTTATCTCTTTAGGCGTTGCGGAAACGGTGGGCAAGGTTGAAAAATTTTAGAAGAATTTGCTTTAGATGCCCCTTCTATCGCGACCGCGATGGGTGTCGCGATCGCGACAGAAGACTCTCCTCCTGTTGTCGCGTTCACGTCTAGTATCGCGCCTAGTGTCGCGCCTGGAACTTTGGTTTGCTTCTCTTCTGTCGCGACCGCGACAGGTGTCGCGCTCGCGACAGAAGAATCATTCTTCTTTTTATTTTCCTGAAATTCTCCATTCTTGTTAGTAATAACAAATTCATTGGGGTAAGATTTACCTGACCTCAAATTTATGGCTTTTAGATGTTCCCTTGGGTTCTCCTCCGTATTACTTGGTAAAGTACCTTGTAATCTTGAAGGTAAAGCTTTTGCTAATTGCCCAATTTGCACTTCTAAGTTGTGAATGGATGAGGCTTGATTCTTTGTGATTTGATCAAACTTATTTTCTAGCCTCTTTTGGTTCTCCTCTTGTGAATTAAATTTCATATTAATCCCCTCTAAGAACCTATCCATTTTAACCTCCAAGGCACCAAACCTATCTTGAGGTGGTTGAAAACTTACTCCTTTATTTTGATTACTACTATTCCCCCATGAAAAGTTTGGATGGTTCCTCCATCCAGGGTTATATGTATTGGAAAATGGGTTACCTCTTCCTTGCCCTTGGATAAAACTAACTTGCTCCTTCGTACTATTTATGCCTAAATTACATACCTCACTTGGATGTCCTTGTTGTCCACAAATATTGCATCTATTTGGTTGACTACTTCCCATACCCATATTATTGAGTTTGTGAGTCAATGCTTCCACTTGAGCTTGCAATGCAACCACTTAATCTAGTGCATGAACTCCTCTCACATTAGTAGAATTTGAATCTCTACTTCTCTCGGTAGGCCACATGCAGTTGTTCATGGACATCTCCTCCAACAATTCAAATGTCGCTTCAGTAGTTTTTCTCATCAAAGATCCTCCAGCAGCAGCATCAATAGTTCCTCTTGTGGTAGGATTTACTCCATTATAGAATGTTTGCATCAACAATTCTCTTGGCAAGTTATGGTGTGGACACATCCTTTGCAATTCCTTGAATCTTTCCCAAGCCTCACATAATGATTCATTATCATTTTGAACAAATGTAGTGATATCCTTTATGATTTTTGCAGTTTTGGCCAATGGAAAATATTTTGATAAAAATGCTTGGGCCAATTGGTCCCAAGTAGTTATAGATCCTCTTGTTAGGGAATTCAACCAAGCTTTTGCTTTATCCTTCAAAGTGAATGGAAAAAGCCTAAGCTTGATTGCATCAGCCGAAACCCCATTTATCTTAAAGGTATCACAAATCTCAAGGAAATTAGCCAAATGAGCATTTGGATCCTCATTTGCCAAACCATAAAATTGTATACTATTTTGAATCATTTGTAATAATGAAGGCTTAATTTCAAATTGATTGGCATTTACCGTTGGTGTTACCACTCCTTGTTGAGCACCACTCAAAGCAGGTGTGGCAAAGTCCATCAATCTTGGTGGATTTTCATCAGCCATGATAATTGATCTCCTATTTTTGTTCTTCTTTTTATTTGATTTCCGGTTACTCAATAAAAACCTCTCAATTTCAGGATTTAACGGCTCAAGCTCTTCTAAAGAACTCCTTGTACTAGGCATGAACTTCTCAAATCCTGCAAAACAAATACAAAACACAAAATTAATTTAAACAAATAAACAAATTAAAACAAAAGAAAATATTGTAATCCAAAATCATAAATCAATTTTTATAATGGCAAAATAACTGTTCCCCGGCAACGGCGCCAAAAACTTGTTGATGCATTTTCTAATGATGCAACATACCGCAAGTATACAGTGTACCGCAATAGTACTTAAGATGTCGATCCCACGAGGAACGTTTTTACACACTATTACTAATTGATTTTAATCTTGTTTACAATTATAAAATGATAGAGAAATGATTCTAAATTAATCTAATATGTAAACTTACTAAGTCAAGTTTATGTGAATCCAAGAAGATAGAAAAGATTAATGATGCTAGATAAAAAGATAGAACTTGAATCAATTGTTTTTAATGATTTTAGCACTCTTGTCTTGTAAGTCAAGTTGAATAAATTTCCTACTTACTTTCTCAATATAAATAGGAATGCTTAAAACATACACATATAAGTCTAATTCCAAATTTTCACTTAAGAACTAGATTATTATACATGCAAATTTTAAGAATAAAACACAACCTATAACAACCATTTCAATATTATGATTTCTCAAACAATATCTTGATGATGAATTTCCAATTAGATGTAAGAATAAATTTGATTTCTCAATAAAACTCAAACTTATAATGATAATGAATAATGTACTAATGAGAAATTCTACAATTAAGAGCACTTGAATAAATATGAACAATAAAATAATTTAATATTAAACTTTTAAGTTCATAATTTAAATCATAAAAATTACAAAGAAGAATTAAAAGATAATAATTGAAGAAGGAGATTTCTCAACCCTTTTCAAGTCACCAATTGTAGTCCTCTTCCTTGTATAGTATCTTCTCTTCAACACATAAACTCTACTTAAGAAAAACTAATGATGAATTTCCAATTAGATGTAAGAATAAATTTGATTTCTCAATAAAACTCAAACTTATAATGATAATGAATAATGTACTAATGAGAAATTCTACAATTAAGAGCACTTGAATAAATATGAACAATAAAATAATTTAATATTAAACTTTTAAGTTCAGAATTTAAATCATAAAAATTACAAAGAAGAATTAAAAGATAAGAATTGAAGAAGGAGATTTCTCAACCCTTTTCAAGTCACCAATTGTAGTCCTCTTCCTTGTATAGTATCTTTTCTTCAACATATAAACTCTACTTAAGAAAAACTAAAAGAAAACTATTTTTTTAACTACAGAAAAAATATTCAAATGTTCAATTCTAAGTCATCATATGTAAATTACAGTTAAGAATAGTATTTAAAATATCAGCTCATGCCCCTTCAGATGCCCTTCTACAAAGGTTATAATTGTTGGTGGAAAGTTGCAACTTTTCAAGTTCAAATTTGAACTTTAGTGTCTAACGGATCCTTCTGTCGCGATCGCGACAGCTGTCGCGCTCGCGACAGAACACACCTTCTCTTTCGCTCGCCTTTCCTCACGTGTGACTTCTCCGCGCCTTGTCGCGACCTCGCGACAACGTATCTTGGTCGCGACAGCTTCTCTTTTCTTATTCTTCCCTTAGCGCGCTCTGTCGCGCTCGCGCCGCCCATCGCGATCGCGACAGAGAGTTTTCTGCCTTCGCCCATTCCTTCTTCTTCTCTCCATTTGCTCCATATTTTCTCCATTTACTCCATTTTTTCTCCATTTGTCTCCTCCATACAAAACTTAACAAAACACATAAAACTCACCTAATTCTAACAACTAAAAACACATAAAACATTATTTATAACCACAAAATATAGTTTAATTATGAGCTATTTAAGCTCATATCAGTCCTTAACTTTCGGGGTATGTTTAAGCTTGTGGCTTGTCACCGCTGAGTTGTAGTGTATTTTACCATGACCCCTTAGCGATTTGTTCTACCACTTTTATTTCGCTGGCCTCTGCTTGGCCTATATGGTATCTGACTTATCCTGCTAGCCTCCGTGTGGCCTGTATAGCATCTGATATATCCTGCTATCCTCCATTCAGCCTATACTGCATCGCATTTTCCCCGCTAGCCTCCATTTGGCTTGCACGGTGTCTGATTCCATTTGTCTCGTTGGCCTCCGTTTGGCTTGCACGGTGTTCGATTTGTCCCACTGGCCTCCGTTCAACCTGTACGGCATCGCATTTGCCCCGCTAGCCTCCGTTCGGCTTGCATGGTGTCTGCATTTGTCCTGCTGGCCTCCATTTAGGTTGCACGGCGTCTGATTTATCCTGTTGGCCTCCATTTGGCTTTCACGGTGTTTGATTTGTCAACCCTCTTTGTAACATCACAAATTAGGGTTTGGAAGGAATTTACAGGGTTAATTGGATTATTGAGGACTTACTTGATAGAGTAATTAAAGTTAAGTGAAAGAATTATTTTAGTGAGCATTTCGAAATTGAACATGGACCTATAAGAGAAAACCCAAGGACTTAAGTGGTAAAGTCAAGTTATTTGACTAAGAGGACCAATTGGAATATGACAAGTGGCTTGAGTGGTTGAGGGCATTTAATAGGATTTGAAAGAAAGAGAGAGGGAAGAGTAAAAAATTTGCTTCCTTCATGTGAAAGCCAAGTTTAGCTCCTCTTGCTTGCTTTTCGCATCCTCTTTCTTTCTTCCTCTTTCATTTTTCTATTCTTCACTCTTGAGTATATTGTTCTTCAAGTTTGAGCTAGGTTTTAGAGATCAAGAACTGGTTCTAAAAGGTAAGTGGTTGAGTTATAATGGGTTATTTCTTCTTCTTCTTCTTCTATTCGAGTTATTTTGGGTTTATGGTGTTGTTGTATGGGTTAATTGAGCACTTGTTTTGGTTGGATTTACGTAAGAATCTAAAGAGAGAAGGAAGAGTAAATGCAAGGAAAAAGTTGGATCTTTAAGAGAGTTGTTAAAGCTGCAATTTTGAAGGTTTGGGAGTTTTTTTCATCTTCTCTTCGGATAATTGTATGATATGTTAATTCCTGAATTTGAGTGTTTTGATATGTGTAAATGCATGTGTTAATGAAAGTAGTGAATATGATTTGAAATGCTAGGGTTATGATGGTTTGCATGTCAATTTCGATGTGAATGAGCATGATTTTTGAGATGAATTTCTAAGTTATGTTGAATTGTTATAATCACAAGTTATGTTATTTTATTGTGTATTATCATTGTGCAATTGAGTTGATTTGATCATAAACATGTTTTATGTGCATTGGAGGTATAGTTTCACATGATTTTGCATGTCGTATAGTTCTGGGTAAGTTCGGATTGATTTTAGAAGCTTTGAGTTTTTTGAGTTTGGCTGAGATGCGAAAAACACGATACTGTGGCGAGCGCGATAGAACTTGGTATTCCAGTTTCTCGCGTTAGCTGCATATCAAGTGCAGGGCTCTAAGTTATGAATAGCAACACGACTCGTCGAGGTGCTTGGCACTTTCACGAGTCATGAAAGTTGCCAGCACGACTCGGAGGGAGAAGCTTCGACACGAGTCGTGCACAAGGACATGACTCAAATGGGGAAGCTTGGACACGAGTTGTTCACAAGGACACAACTCGTGATAGCTCTCTCCTATAAGGCGAGCGTTTGGCTTCGACAGGAGTCATGACAGTATACACGACTAGTGTCAGCCTTCTCTCTCATAGTGCTTCTCTGGCTACTATCGTGAGCGCGACAGTTTGCACTCCTGCCTGCCATGTTTTTCTTTCTAAAATAATTTTCACGTCTCATTTGCATGAGTTCTCACTAGTACATGGTACATGACTTTGCTTATGCACGTATAATGTTATGGTTTCTTAATTATAACTTATATATTCAAGATTAATAGGTTTACATGATCTACATGTCTCTGAAATTGATCGGTATATATGTATACATGAATTATGTGGTTATGCTCACATTATACTCTGTAGTATGGCAATGTTTTAGAGCATAAATAAGTTAGTTGTTTTGAGCCTGATCAGTCATTTTAGTGGATAGTAAGCATGCTTATTAAGGGTTAGAGTGTGAGTGTAGCTGCTATATGTTGACCCCATTTGGGTCTTATAAGTCGAGCCCATTTGGATCTATATGATTCGAGACTTTGGTCTCCCTTTCTACCTTCGGGTGTATATGATTCGAGACTCATGTCTCTATATGCTTCCGATACTGTGTCCTATCAGTATCATTAGTACTCGTATCCACTAGTTTAGTGAGTATCAGGCTATTTTATGTTTTCCAATGATGTGGTAATTGGATAAACGCAACATGTTTATATATTTGATATGTCTAATTATGATGCAATATTTGTAGTTGGATATTGATGATTATTTACTTTTTATTCGTAAGTATGCTATATATTTATGTATATAATGTACAACTAGATGTAAAGCAGTTTGATGATTGATTACTCATTATCTCAAGGTATATGTTATAAACATGTAAAGTTATTATATGATCATACAATGTTTAGATTGCATAAGTATATGGTTGTGTTGATGCTCTCATGTGTTGTAAGCTAATGATTATGCATTTGATTTGATTGTTATTATTATTATTATAGTATACATGTTTCTCTTTGTTTTGTTCCTCTCTACTAAGCGTTATCGCTTAGCACAGGTTATTTACCCATGTAGGTGGCAGGTTTGGTTTTGGGTCGGGCATCTGCAGGTCGGCCACTAGAATTTTATAAATGGAGTTCTTTTTGTCTTTTGTTATTTTTATTGCCCATGCATATGCTTATGTTTTGTAAAGAGATATTGATTTCAACAATGTAACTTTTTGTAAAGGAATATTCTAGTATATGTATATGAAAAGGTTTACAAATCTCTATTGTAATATTTGTACCATTTTCTAATATTATAAGATGTTTTAAATTTCTTTTTGATCTTAAACGTTTTTCGCTATCGTTATATGCATGTTTTTTTGTGTCTGCTTGCGTGGCACTCCGGTATCTTTCCAACGGGGGTATCGGGGTGTTACAGTTTGTGGTATCAGAGCCCGATTTAGTCGGTTCTGGTCTATTTGATGTTTCAGTCTAGCATATATTTATAATGGTCTGTCTAGAGTTATAGCCTAATGTAGATGTCATTTTGTGTAGAGTTAGATGGAGTTGGATCCAAGCGAGAATGTGGGCGAGACAATAGGCAATGTGCAACCGATAGGGGTTGATAGACCTGCACCTGAGCGTGCTCCAGCAGAGGGTCCAGGTCATGCATATGGTGATCCGGCATTGGTGCAAGTGTTTTTGCATTTGGTGGATAGACTGACGGCTGCTAAGGCTCCCTCCAAGCTTTTTAGGAAAAGAGGAGCGAAAGAGTTCAATGGAACCTCTTTGGATCAATCGAACTTGGCAAAGTTTTTGTTAGAGAAAACGGATAGGATTTTACAAGAGATAAGTTGCCCTCTAAATCAAAGAGTTATTTGTGTCGTATAGCTTTTACAAGGATCGGCATATAATTGGTGGAAGCTTGTCCTTCGCAACCCTCAGAGACTGGCTGAACTGACTTCGAAATTCTTTGTGCAAGAATTCAAGAAGAAATATGTTACCAAGGCCTACCGAGAGGCAAACTGGAAAGTGTTTATAAGTTTGAGGTAAAGGAATACGTCGATCAGCAACTATGGGAAAGAGTTCAGTTGCTTGAGTCAGTATGTGCCCAATTTGTTATTGACTGAGGATTTTAAGTGCTGCCATTTTGAGGATGGCTTAAGAGAAGTGATTAGAGGTCCATTGTCGGCTATGGCGGTTATGCACCAGGTTGGGTATTATCAGTTAGTGGCAGCGGCCATGAAATTAGAAGAATCTAAAATGGTGAAACAGAGAATAGAGCATAAGAGGAGAGCACTAGATAATGGAGTTGTCAATAGCAAGAAGACTAAGGGTGTTCTAAGTGGACAAGTAACTAGAGGGATTGTTCAAGTGCCTTTGGAAGTGGGAAGTGTAGCACCGCTCACTAGTAGGGGATGTCGAGGACCAGAGTGTTAGCATTGCCAAAGGCAGCATTGAGGTACATGCCAAAAGATCACAGGAGCGTGCTTCAAGTGCGGTAGCATGGAGCACCAGTTTGCTAATTGCCCCAAACGAATTGAGAATAAGGAATAACAAGAAAGTAGAGCTACTGGAGATAGAGTTGGGACAACATGAAGTGGTAGAGGTAGTAGAAGGCTCTCTCAGGCACCATCGGAGACCGTGTAATAGGCTGAGGTTGTAGGAGGTTATGTCAAACCACGGGTGTATGCGATGATAAGAGAAGATATCGATGAACCAGTAGGCCCTTCCAGTAAGTTTTGACTTGTTAAGTTTTTGTGTTAAGTTCTATTTTGGATAGTTGGGATGTTAGTGATTAGTGGGGAAATTTCGAGGATGAAATTTCTTAAGGGGGAGAGAATTGTAACATCCCAAATTAGGGCTTTGAAGGAATTTGCATGGTTAATTGGATTATTGAGGACTTACTTTATAGAGTAATTAAAGTTAAGTGAAAGAATTATTTTAGTGAGCATTTGGAAATTGAACATGGACCTATAAGAGAAAAGCCAAGGACTTAAGTGGTAAAGTCAAGTTATTTGACTAAGAGGACCAACTGGAATATAACAAGTGGCTTGAGTGGCTGAGGGCATTTAATGGGATTTGAAAGAAAGAGAGAGGGAAGAGTAGAAAATCTGCTTCCTTCTCAAGGAAGCCAAGTTTGGCTCCTCTTTCTTGCTTTTCCCTTCCTCTTCCTCTCTTCCTCTTTCATTTTTCTATTCTTCACTCTTGCATGTGTTGTTCTTCAAGTTTGAGCTAGGTCTTAGAGATCAAGAAATGGTTCCAAGAGGTAAGTGGTGGAATTATAATGGGTTGCTTCTTTTTCTTCTTCTTCTTCTTCTTCTTCTTCTTCTTCTTCTTCTTCTTTCTCTTCTATTCGAGTTGTTTTGGGTTTATGGTGTTGTTGCATGTGTTAATTGAGTACTTGTTTTGGTTGGATTTATGCAAGAATATGGAGAGAGAATGAAGAGTAAAGGTAAGGAAAAAGTTGGATCTTGAAGAGAGTTGTTAAAGCTGCAATTTTGAAGGTTTGGGAGTTGTTTTCATCTTCTCTTCGGATCATTGTATGATATGTTAATTCCTGAATTTGAGTGTTTTGATATGTGTAAATGCATGTGTTTAGTAAAGTAGTGAATGTGATTTTAAATGCTAGGGTTGTGATGGTTTGCATGTCAATTTCGATGTGAATGAGCATGATTTTTGAGATGAATTTCTGGGTTATGTTGAATTGTTATATTCACAAGTCATGTCATTTGATTGTGTATTATCATTGTGCAATTGAGTTGATTTAATCATAAACATGTTTTGAGTGCATTGGAGGTATAGTTTCACATGATTTTGCATGTTGTATGGTTTTGAGTAAGTTCGGATTGATTTTAGAAGCTTTGAGTTTTATGAGTTTGGCTGGGATTTGGAAAACACGATACTGTCGTGAGCGTGATAGAACCGGGTATTCTAGTTTCTCGTGTTAGCTTGATTTCAAGTGCAGGGCTCTGAGTCGTGAATGGCAGCACGACTCGGTGAGGTGCTTGGCACTTTCACGAGTCGTGAAGCCTTTCATGAGTCGTGAAAGTTGCCAACACGACTCCGAGGGAGAAGCTTCGACACAAGTCATGCACAAGGACACGACTCAGATGGGGAATGTAACACCCCCATACCCCCGGGAAGGAATATCGGGGCGCTACGCGAACTCTAACGCACACATACTCGTACGCATGCATACACAAAGGCGGAAGCAATAATAATAAATAATTAAAATAACTTGGGCCAAACATACTTCTCTGATAACATATATAAACTGTACATATTACAAAGGTTTTAGAATTATTACATATTCATTTTCGGTACACATATATAAAATAGTTAACATTTACATGTCGATACTATACTTCATATATACATAATGATCTTACTCAAAACATCCAAAACTCTATCTTATACAAAAAGATCTTCATAAAGCTCCTAGTGGCCATGACCTACAGATGCAAACTCTCTAATCGTATCCTAAAAACCTACACGGGAAAAACACCCGTGCTAAGCGATAACGCTTAGTGGGGATTAACAGAAATAAAAGACTTCGAACAAAGTCACAAATATATCACATGCATATCAATAGTCATGTCATATACCAATAATCATTTACACAATCGTGTAAGCAAATACCGTCATGCTTTAACTCATTGGCATGCAGAAAATCCAAATATAGCAAACAATAGCGATGTCATGTCATACTATGTTCATATTCATATACAAGTCTCTACTATACCTCTTGTACATTACAAAACATACAGTAGCCAGAGAAATACTACAAAACATAAAGTAGCCTGAACTCTCAACAATGGTGGATATGGACACATTACAAAATAGAAGACCGAAGTCTCAGAACATTCTCTCTATCTCTATTAGAATGACCAACTCGGAGGTCGGCCGCTTGGCCCAAACGGGGCCGAATTGGGCAGCTGCACTCGGTATCCCTTTATAAGCAAGCTTATCTATCCACTACTATGACCGTTCAGGCTTGAACAAGAACTCTACAAACTAAATCATATACATTGCATGTACTCTACTATTTATTCCAAAACACTATAAACTATTTAAATATTAACTGAGCAAACCATGTGCATTCATATACCCGATGCATATACTTACATGTAGAAATATAATATCAACGAATCCTTGCACTCTACATTACTAATTAATCAAATGCACAATTCATTTTACATGTTTATAGACTTCACACATTATGATTCAATCATACATGATTAATATCACATGCATATCATGTTCAAAAATTAAAAAGCATGTATACATTTAATTGAATTATTAAACTCTTATGCCATAGCTTTAATTACGTATAATTTCAATTGACAACCACTCACATACTCATTTCATAAGGTTAGAAATGAGTTGGATAAGCTATAGGAACTTCCAATGAAGTTCGGGTTCATTCCGGGAAGAAAAACACTCAAAATATGCGAAACAGGGGATGGTCATGATGGCAACCACTTGGTTGTGACCGTGAGTCCAAAAATATTTCATTCTGCCTTGTCTGGGCATTGGTCACAGTTGAAACCACTTGGTTGTGACCATGACATACCAAAAATAGCAAAACAGAAGCGAAAACTCAGGACTGCTTCACTACTCTATTTTGTAAAGCCTAAACCAACATTTAGACCTCATTTTTAGGAAATGCTCTCTTCTTAACAATTGTTCCCTAGGACGTTATGAATCAAATGGAAATAATTTCAGGTCAACTAGACATCTATAACATTAGATATGTTCTAAACAATCTGACCTGCTCAAATGAACCGGCCAAAGTACAGACACCCCGGTTTTGGCAAATTTTTAGGGTCTTAAAGCAAGAATTTGCTCAAGATCAGTTCTGAGACTTTTATAGGTATAGATGGCTTGGTTCTAATGGCTTAACAAGAACTCAATTTAGAGGTCTAGAACTCTACCTATGATAAAAACACTTCACAGAGGTCAGATGCAAAATGAACAGAATTTGCCAAAACCAAACTTTATCATTATCACACACTCAAATGATCAAGTCACATACTCGTAAACATATATACACACATATATCATAAAAATATATACACATATACCACAAAAACACCGCAAGCAATCAAAATGAATAGAAATTAAGATCACACACGATCCCGACCTCTACGAAGCTCAATCTCTGATCTCTATTCGTTTCCGATCTTCTCCTTCCCTTTATCCAATTTCTTGTCCACAGCTTGAACAAAATCATATAGAAAACACTTAAGTTAAAGTTCTTCTCGCTTTAAATCAAAAACATAAAGAAAAAGGAGATCAGATCGGAAAATCAACCAAACTTACCTTTTGAAGAGACCCAATAAAGCCCTACTACACTCTCTTTAAACCGATCCAAGTGGTTCACTCAAAGAACCAAGCAAAGGAAGAAGAAAAGGAAAAGAAATGGCAAAGCAAAGGAGCACGGGAAAACCAAGAGCAAAAATAGAGGAAAAGAATAAAACAAAAGTAGAAAATGAAAGGAAAGAAAGAAAGTGGCCGGTCAAACCCTCATCCAAGCCAACCAATGCACATAAATGCCAACCATTCTCACTTAATGCCACTTACCACATTAATTCCTCAATTATCCTAAGCCAAGCCAAGTGTTTCTTCCCTACCATGCCACTTGTCACACTAATATAAGCAACACACTTAAGTTTCTTGCCAAGTGTGTCACTCTCTTATTGCCACTTGTCAAACTCCTACAATGCCACATGTCCATAACACATCAACTAATCGAACTCAATTTAGCCCAAAACTTCTAGGGTCAAATCGGGGTGTTACAAATCTCTCCCTCTTAAGAAATTTGGTCCTCAAAATTTCCCCGGTAATCATTTACATTCAAACCATCGAAACTGAACTCATGCAATAACTTAACAATTCAAAACTTACCAGATGAACCTGTGCATTCATTCACATCCTTTCTGATGACTGTAAGTGCTCTAGCCGAACCTCTATATGCATCTAACTTCACAACCGGTTCCGATGACACTCGAGCAGCTCTAAACATTTCTTTTACATCTTTTCTGGCTTGCAGAGCTAGTCTCTCTCTTATCTTGGGACACTTGGCAAGCATGTGCTCCATGCTGCCACACTTGAAATAGGCTCCGGTGAGTTTTCTACACTTGCCCCAATGGTGCTTCTAGCAATGCTGACATTTCGGTATCTTCTAAATTCTCTTCCCTGCTGACACTTCTCTAGCTGATATCTTTCTCTTCCTAACAAGATCCTAAGACGGAGTCACACTGTCCAAAATCCGAATCAACCCTTGCACAATTTTTGAATTCACATTCCCTATACCGGGACCATCATCTCGCTGATGCTGTGGAACAGGCTGATCAACTCTAACTGGAATCACACTATCGGTTGTCTTTCCTATGTTCTCACTCGGGTCAGACTCCATCTATTCTATACTCTACAAAACAAATAACATCTGCATTAGGCCACAACTCTAGACAGACTCTGACATTTAATCTAAACTCTACATCTTATAGAGTAGAACCTCTAACCTATGCTCTGATACCACCAAATTGTAACCCCCCCATACCCCCAGGAAGGAATATCAGGGCGCTACCTGAACTCTAATGCACACATACTTGTACGCATGCATACACAAAGGCGGAAGCAATAATAATAAATAATTAAAATAACTTGGGCCAAACATACTTCTCTGATAACATATATAAACTATACATATTACAAAGGTTTTAGAATTATTACATATTCATTTTCAGTACACATATTGTGACGGGCGCCGAACCCCGTGGCCTCCCGAAAGCCCACTTTAGGGCGATCGGGATGGGATTCATTAAAACTTGTAAGGTATTTACAAGTGCGTCTATTTTGGGCAACAAAGAGGTTTCCTGGAGTCGCCACCCAATAGAACATTGGAAAGGGTCGTCTAGTCTCAACGAACCTAAGGCGACGCATACATATCCATCTTGGGCAAACCAGAGAGATTTTGGAGGTCTCAGCCTCTACCCCCTGGAGCCTAGGATTATGTAAATTAAGCCTTTCGAAGGGGAACAAGAGATATTTTGGAGGTCCTAGACCTCTAACCTCATTGAGCCCAAGGCCAGAGTGAGTTCGGGACTTCTCATTTATTTGAACCTTGATTAATATTATAATTAAGTTTTGAATTTATTGTTTCATCAACTTTCCACACGATTCATTTAATTAAGGCTCAATCATTCACGTCAAAAGCAATAAATAAAGCGTTATTGAAATAAACATCCTCAAAATAAATTACAATAAAACTAGGGGTGGAATACAACCCCCATTAAAAAACAATATATAAATCATACAAAAATTAGAATATTCATTAATAATGAGGACATTGGTCATGCCATGCATATTTATTATAAAACAATTTTTGATGTGATGGTTTTATTTTGGATGGAGAAGATTGAGACATTGGTCACATTTTTATTTAGGAAAAATTTCAAATTAATTAATAAAAATGGTTTAGTGACTTTTTTAGCGATATTACAATAATATTCATAATAAAATGAATAAAGTCAAGGGTAAAGAAAGAACCCGGATAGGAAGCTCAGGTTAGCGCGACCACCTTCATTAACCACTCCAATTCCAACATGGTCAAAAAAATAACTCATAGAAATAAACATGTTAGTGTCAAAATCATGAATAAAATAAAGAAAAATAATATAACAAGAAACTTTAAAAGAAATGGGTTAAAAGATAAGAGAGGTAGAAAATAAATTAAACAGCCTTTCAAAATTCCAATTCTTTGTAAAAAAAATTTATTTCAAAAAAACAATTAATATGAGGCAAGTTAAATTAAACAAATATCAATCCAGAATGTTTACCCTCGGATTTTACCTTTTTGGGTGAATGTCAAATGATTTCGGTCCCCGCACGCTCCACAAGGATCAAGTAAAAATGGATCAAAGAAAGAAAATTTGTGTTTTTCTTTCTTTGAAAATTTGACAGCGATCAAGTATTTGAATTAGCTGGATTGATGGAAACGAATGAATTTCGTTACCTCAAATTGGCTTAATGCACAAGAAGAATTTGAGAAAAAATCAACTAACTGAAAGAATTTTTATCGAATAAAATTCTGAAAATAGTAGAGATTTTTTATATTTTTGTAAATTGCTCACAAAGATTTTTCTTTAAAAATTTCCACTCTCTCAAAAATTGCTAATTTTCCTTAAAAAAAAATTGTTAATTTTTCCAACCCCTCTTAATGAAATTTTCTTCTCAATTTATAGAATTTTTGGAGATAAATAGGATAAGCATCAGTTTAAAGTTTGAATTTTAAAAGGAGTTTAAAATTCAACTTTTTAACCAAATATCTCATCCAATTTTTGAAGATAAAAACTTATCCCCTCAAATTTTATCAATCCGGCGCATATCTGATCAGTTCCACTACCGAAGGCCATCCCTTTAAATATCAACGGGCTTTACGCGGCGTGGAAATCGGGACACAGACGGGCAAAGGCGCGAGACTAGGGACGGATGTCTCTGTGCCGACACGTGTCCGCCGCTACAGACGGGGCCATCCCTACAACACATAGAGACGGCCTATCTGTCCAAACGACGACCCGTCCCTATATGCTAGAGACGGGGAACTAGGGATGGGCATCCCTACTCCGACGGTCATCCCGTCTGAACAGCAAAATCACAATTTTAAGCTAAATTTCCCAAATTCTTTCAAAACCTCGCACCATAGAGAAAAAGATTTTAATCCCTGTGAATCCATTTATCCGAAAACCGACATTGATCTCTTCATCGGGTAACTCTGACCTGGACTGCCTCAGGACCCGGTGTCTACACATATATAAAACAGTTAACATTTACATGTCAATACTATATTTCCTATATACATAATGATGTTACTCAAAACATCCAAAACTCTATCTTATACAAAAAGATCTTCATCAAGCTCCTAGTGGGCATGACCTGCAGAAGCAAACTCTCTAATCGCATCCTAAAAATGAAAGGGCAAAAACACCCGTGCTAAGCGATAACGCTTAGTGGGGATTAACAGAAATAAAAGACTTCAAACAAAGTCACAAATATATCACATGCATATCAATAGTCATGTCATATACCAATAATCATGTACACAATCGTGTAAGCAAATACCGTCATGCTTTAACTCATTCATATGTAGAAAATAAAAATATAGCAAACAATAGCGATGTCATATCATACTATGTTCATATTCATATACAAGTCTCTACTATACCTCTTTTACATTACAAAACATACAGTAGCCTGAAAAACACTACAAAATATAAAGTAGCCTGAACTCTCAATAAAGGTGGATAAGGGCACATTACAAAATAATAGACCGAAGTCTCAGAACTTTCTCTCTATCTCTATTAGAATAACCATCTCAGAGGTCGGCCGCTTGGCCGAAACGGGACCGAATTGGGCAGTTGCACTCGATATCCCTTTATAAGCATGCTTATCTATCCACTACTATGACCGTTCAGGCTCGAACAAGAACTCTACAAACTAAATCATATACATTGCATGTTGTGACGCGCGCCGGATCCCCGCGGCCGCCCGTTCGACCGCCCGCACGTGGGCGATCGGGGCATGTGTGGGTCCGTCAACAGCTTGCGATAAATCGCAAGTGCGTCTATGTTGGGCAACAAGGAGGTTTCATGGAGTCGCCACCCAATAAAACATTGGGAAAGTTTCTCTCGCCTCGGAGAGCCTAAGACTTGCGCATTTTATCCATATTGGGCCATGAGGCCTAGGATTAACGCTAAAGCCTCGTGACACAAGAAGTATTTTGGAGGATAACCTCTAACCTCTTGAGCCCAAAGACCAGAGCTGCTTCGGGACTTCTCATTTATTTATACCTTGATTAATATTATAATTAAGTTTTGAATTCATGGTTTCATCAACTTTCCACACAATGCAATTTAAATTAAAGGCGCAATCATTCATATCAAAAGCGGTAAATGTAAGCAAAATTCAAAATAAGGCATTTAAAAACAAATTACAATAACACTAGGAGCGGAATACAACTCCCATTTATAAAAGTGAAATACATGCATAAAACGGGTTATTCATTAATAGTGAGAACATTGGTCCTCGCATGCATATTTATTATGAAACAGTTTTGATGTGATGATTTATTTGGGAATGAAAAACTAGGACATTGGTCCCCTTTTATTTAGAAAAAATGTCAAGTTAATTAATAGAAACGTTTTTGTGATTTTCTTTTTAGCGTGCCTAAATAAATAATTTTACAAGAAAATTATATGGCAAAATTAAATAAAATATTACAAATAAAGAAAATAAATATATGAACCAAATGAGCCTCTTTTTTGGACCTCCCGATGTGCTCGCAAAAACGCCCAAGTGGAAAAAATGAGTTTAGACATAAAAACAAAATACAATTAAAACAACGTTAGTGATTAAATCAATTCAATCAATTAAACATATAAAATAATGAATAAAAAATTAAAATAAAATAAGGTGATATGAAAAAAATGATAATGAAATCAAAAATATTAACAAACCAAAATAAAATGAGAAACATGGATTATATGTGATAAATGATTAAATGATGTGATGAAAATAAAATATGACATGTTAATTAATACATGTAAAAATATGCACATGATGAAAATAATGATAATAAGTGAAAAATAATGAATGAATAAATCATAATAAATCAATCATGTAACAATGATAAAAAGAATAATAAAAATTAGTAAACAAAAGAATGATGAAAATAATAATGATATATAACAAGGTTAATTGATGTGTTCATGATTAATATAAACTATTTACATAGCAAAAATGATTAATTTAAATTAATTATTTATTCGCATATTAAAAATAATGAGGAATCAAAATAAATTATTTACATGTTAGGAATTAAAAAAAACAATATTCACATGAATAAAAATCAAATCATATATAAACAATTAAATGGAACGAATATAAGATCAATACAAGAAATGAATAGATGAAAACAATAAATAAATCAATAAAAACAATAAAATATACATGAATAAATTAAATAAAAATAAAATTAAATAGGAATGGAGCCAAGAATATTTACCCTCAGAGTATTGGATTTGATGAAGGAAAAGTGATGATTTTCCGGAAAATTGCTTGAAAGAATAATCAATAAAATTAATTCTCTTTGTTTATGAAGAAAAACAAAGGAATTTATATGTATGCTTAAGATTAAAAAGAAATTGATGTCAAAATGATGATTAATTTCTTGTGTTTATGGAGCAAAAACAAAGAAATTAATTGGAATAATTAACAATTGAAAATTGATCTTTCAATTTCAATTAAACCTTATTAATTAAAAAGAGAAAATCTGAAATTTTGAAGAGAAAAAAAATAGAAGAAGAATTCTGGAAAATTAGGTCTCAAAAATGTGGAGGCTCCCCCTTTGATTTTTCATCATAAAGTATTTAAACGATAAGAAATGTTGCCCTAATTTAATTAAGGAAAACAATTCTAATTTTATTCAAATTCCTTTATTTTTGGGGATAAAATCAAGTTTTATTAATTAATAATCTATAAAAAATATTTTGGAATTTTATTTGAAGTCAAAAACCCTTAATTTTGGGATAAAAACGGATTTTTGGGTGAAAAAAATCGGAAAAAGGGCTGAAAAATGGGAAAATAGGGTAACAGACCCTGTACCGACGGCCAGAAGCCCGTCGCTAGAGGGATGCCGCCCGTCGCTATAGAGCGACGGGGACTCACGCGGCGAGGCGTGCAAAATCCGCGCGGAGCTCGGGCGGGAATCGCGCGCAGAGGAGCGCGGTGCGGCGCGCAACGCTGCGCGTCGCTCTTTAGCGACGCGCGGCATTGGCGACGCTGCGCGTCGCCAAATCGCGCCCAGCGCGCTGGGCGCCTGGGCCTCCGCGTGCTGGGCGCCAGCGCGCCTGCTAGCTGCCGCAGGCGCGCTGCCGCGCCCGACACTCGCGGTCCGAAAAAAATTTTTTATTTTTTATTTTTTTTTTTCTATTTTTTTAAATTTTAAATTGACTAAAAAACCATAATTTTAAGCCCCCATTTTTCAAAATTAATTTTTTTTAAATCTTTTTTTATTATTTTATTATTTTTTTATTTTTCACTCTAAAATGCAAATTTGATGAGAAAACCATCACTTTTAACCTTTTAAGCCTGTGAAGGCAATTATCATCATTGGGTAATCCTGATCAAGGCTACTCGGGACCCGGTGTCTACAGTTGCCCCCAATTTTGGGGAAGCTAGTGCATGGGTGCCTAGGTGAGCCAAAATTCAGGAAAAGGAAAGAAACGCGTACCTGACGCGGTGATCTTCCTGCTGGATGGAGTTATGATGATAGTTGTTGCTGTCTTTTGGTTGTAATAGGTAATGTCGTGGTCGTGCTAACCTCTTGTGGGTAGTACCGCCATCGTGCTAACCTCTGTGAATTGTATTGTTGTGGTCGTGCTAACCTCTTGTGGGTAGTGCCGCCATCGTGCTAACCGCTGTGAATTGGTAGTGCCGTGGTCGTGCTAACCTCTTGTGGGTAGTGCCGCCATCGTGCTAACCGCTGTGAATTGGTAGTGCCGTGGTCGTGCTAACCTCTTGTGGGTAGTGCTGCCATCGTGCTAACCGCTGTGAATTGGTAGTGCCGTGGTCGTGCTAACCTCTTGTGGGTAGTGCCGCCATCGTGCTAACCGCTGTGAATTTTGGAACTGTGCTCCTTTAGATGTTTGGACTGGTGTCGTCACTCGGCTTTTGTTGGTGTTCCCCGCCGATTTCTCCTGCAAGATTATATGCATAGGAATATACAAGAAATCGCGTGTGCATGATATGGAATGCAAATGCTTGCAACAATGTATAGACTGTGCCCTAGGTGGTTCATGGTTTGCTGAGGTTGTAGCCTGCCTGCTCTACAATGCCCCCTGAATCCTGAGGATCGTCAACAAGTTTTCTGAAAGAGACGTCCAGTATATATTCTTGCCCCCCTGGTCAATGATCATTTACCCGGGATTCTGTTTCATGTTCTGTGTTGTATGTTACCTGATTTGAAAGAAGATCATCTGAAGTAACGCCGCCTTATCGCTCCAGGCATTGAACGTCATTGTTTTAAAGGTAGTGCGTCCCTTGTGGATTTTCACACTAGCTTTTCTTTGCGGGAAATGCGTCCCTTATGGGATTTTCACACAACCCTTTGCCTAACTTTTGCCTGGAATGGACCCAACCCAATCCAGCGGCTTTTGTTTATTTTATATTTATTTTTTTTGTAGGGCAGACTGCCTATTTCCAGGTTTTCACCCTGCCCTTTGGCCTAACTTTTGCTTAGAGAGCCAGTTACGGTTTTCATCTCTAACGGCCTTCTTTGTTTTGTCTTGTTTTTTGTTTTTAGTTTTTTGTTTTTTTTTTTTGTTTTTTTTTTTAAGGTTATCACCAAAGCTTCTGTTAAGAGCAAATAGCACATATCCAATGAAGGGATTGAGCAATAATCATTAGATGAACAATTGGTGTATTTCTTTTTAAGACAGAACTGAAAGATCAATGAAAATGTATTCTTTTATTCATTGCGAAATTGTGTACATTTCTAAATGATTTCATCATACATGATTTTCATTTGACAAGAATTCAAAAGCATATGACTACACCTAATCTCGGAGTGGGTTTTGTCAGCATCAAACTCCTGTTATCAATCGGCCCTCTCGGGTTTTCTCGATTGAATATTTTCTCTTGGCCCTTAATTTTTGCCCAGGATGCCTTTTTTCGGTTTTCACCCTGACAGGGCGCCCAATTTTAGCAAGGCCGCCTTCTTTTTTTTTCGGTTTTCGACCCGCGGGGCATTTATTCTCTTCTTTTTATTTTTGGTCTTTAGCCATGGAACCTTTTAAGTCTATCGACATTGACCGGGTCCTTGAACTCATTCCCATCGCTGTCTGTAAAAATTGATGCTCCTTTTGTTAGCAACTTTTTCAAAATGAAAGGTCCTTCCCAGGTTGGTCTGAATTTTCCTCGTATGTCTGGAACTCCCGGCCTCATCATCTTAAAGACCAAATCCCCCTCCTTCAACGGATGCTTTCGTACTTTCTTGCCAAATGACCGAGCCAGCCTCTTTTGATAAACTTGGTTGTGGTAATAGGCTCGTAACCTGTCTTCATCCAACAGATTTAGCTGTGACAAACGTTGTTGTGCCCATTCTGCTTCAGGAATCTCAGCTTCCACGACTACCCTCAATGATTTCAGCTCAATTTCAACCGGCAGGACTGCTTCAGTTCCATATACCAGAGAGAATGGTGTTGCCCCTGTAGAGGTTCTGATTGTGGTTCTATATCCCCAAAGTGCGAAGGGTAGCTTTTCTGCCCAATCCTTGTAGTTCTGAACCATCTTGGCCAAAATTCTCTTCACATTCTTATTTGCCGCTTCAACTGCACCGTTTGCTTGAGGACGATAAGGAGAAGACTTATGATGTTGGATCCCATATTTCTGGAGCATTTGCTTAGTTTTTGCTAGGAATTGTACCCCATTATCAGACATAATGTGATGTGGGAGACCATATCTGCATATCAAATTCCGCTCAATGAACTTAGCCATATCCCTTGCATCAACCTTCTTGAAAGACTCAGCTTCAACCCACTTAGTGAAGTAGTCAATGGCAACTATGATGAATCTATGCCCATTAGAAGCCGTAGGATGGATTTCGCCTATGATGTCTATTCCCCATGCTGCAAATGGCCATGGAGATGTTAAGTTATGTAACTCTGAAACTGGCACATGCCTCAAATTCGCATACTGTTGGCATAACTGGCATTGCTTCACAAATTTTGAACAATCTGTATCCATTGTGAGCCAATAAAACCCTTGGCGCATGATCTTCTTTGCTAAGGCTAAGCCATTCATGTGAGCTCCACAAACCCCGGCGTGAACCTCTTCCATAAGTCTTTTAGCTTCTTTCTCTGCCAGACATCTTAACTGGATACCATCAGCTTGCCTTTTATACAAAGTGCCATTAACACTGATAAATTGAGTGGATAACTTCCTGATCATTCTTTGGTCCTTCTCAGTGGCTTCCTCTGGAAAGACTGATCTCTCTAAATAATTCTGAATGTCATAATACCATGGATTTCCATCAATGGCCTCAATGTCCATCACCTGTTCAGCTTCAAAGCAAGGTCTTTCCGAACTATAAATCAGCACGGGTTTCATCGTAACTCCTGTTGGGTTATCCCACATAGACACTAATGTTGCTAGAGCATCGGCTAACTGATTTTCGTCTCTGGGGATGAAGTGAAAAGTGCAAATCTCAAACTGGCTGCTCAACGTTCTCAAATGCTTTACATAAGGCAACAGCCTTTCTTCCTTGACTGACCACTCCCTTCTGATCTGATGAATTACCAAGGAAGAATCTCCGAATACTTCTGCGGTCTTTGCCCCCAGAGCGAGCAATGCTTCCAATCCAAATATGCAAGCCTCATATTCTGCTTCATTATTGGTAGGCTTATACCTCAGCTTTTTAGCCAATGGTAGCCTTTCACCATCTGGGGTCGTAAGAATAACTCCTATGCCTGCTCCCTTATTATTGACTGCTCCATCAAAGAATAATTGCCACCCTTGCACTGCTATGGCCATGACATCTTCATCTGGGAAGTTGTATTCAAACTGATCCCCTTCAATAGGGTGCTCGGCTAAGAATTCTGCTACCGCCCTTCCCTTAATGGTTTTCTTAGTTATGTACTCAATGTCAAATTCCTGCAACAGCAGTAACCATCTTCCCATCTTCCCTAGTAGAGAGGGTGCTTCTTGGAGGTATCTGAGCGGATTATGTTTGGCAACCGTTTGTACCTTGAAGGAATGAAAGTAGTGTCGCAACTTCTTAGAAGCCCAGATAACTGCTAAACAAATCTTTTCCACCTCTACATATTTGGCTTCGTAAGGCAGGAACTTCTTGCTAAGATAGTAAACGGCAAACTCTACACCAAAATCATCTTCCTGAGACATCATAGCACCCACTGAGTTATCTTCCACAGCCAGGTACAGGATTAGTGGTTTGGCACAACATAGTGGTCTTAACACCGGAGGATTTAACAAATACTCCTTAATGGTGTCAAAGGCCAATTGACAGTCATCGTTCCATATCACCGGCTGATTCTTCCTAAGAAGCTTAAAAATAGGCTCACATACTGAAGCTAGCTTGGCAATAAACCGGCTGATGTACTGAAGCTTTCCTAGGAAACTTCTGACGTCCTTCTCCTTCTAGGGCACTGGCATCTCTCTTATGGCTTTGACTTTATCGGGATCTACCTCGATTCCCCTCTGGCTTACTACATGGCCTAACAACTTTCCTGATGTAACTCCAAAAATGCACTTCTTGGGATTGAGGCGCAAATCATACTTACTAATTCTTTGAAAGAACTTTTCTAAAGCCTCAAAGTGACCTTCCCTGGTAGCCGATTTAATCATCATGTCATCGACGTACACCTCCACTTCTTTGTGGATTAAGTCATTGAGAACCTTGGTCGCCATCCTCTGATAAGTCGCTCCTGCATTTTTCAACCCAAAAGGCATAACTCGGTAGGCATATGTCCCCCACTCGGTGATAAAGGCTGTCTTGATCCGGTCCACTATCTTGTTAAGAATTTGATTGTACCCTGCGTATCCATCCACAAAGCTGTACATCATGCAAGCAGCAGCACTATCTACTAGCACATCAATATGGGGAAGAGGGAAATCATCTTTCGGACAGGCCTTGTTCAGGTCTCGATAGTCAACGCATACTCGAACCTTACCATCCTTCTTAGCTACAGGAACCACATTAGCTAACCATGTTGGGTATTGAACCTCTATCAGGAACTTAGCGTCAATCCGCTTATGGATCTCCTCTTTCACTTTCTGTGCCCATTCTGGCCTAAGCCTCCGAAGCTTTTGCTTGACTGGTTTAAACTCTGGGTAAGTTGGGATGGCATGTTCGGCAACATCTCGATCTATTCCCGGCATATCCTCATAGGTCCAGGCAAAGACTTTTTCATATTTTTTTAATATTCTCTAAAATTTTATTCTCTCTTCAGGAGTTATTTCTGATGCTAGCAAAATTTCCTTTGAATTTTCCAAATTTCCGAGTTTAAATGTGGTTGTGCCAGTTGAATTGATATAAAAAATGAATGCATCATGCCTATGATCATGCGAAATGAAATCATCAGAAACATCACACAAGTAAGCAAAGTTATTCATCTCATTAACATAATCAGAAACATTAACATTGTCCTCAAAGAGTTATGGTATAAAAAGAGAATCTAAATGACTATCAACTTCAGTCAACGCCAATGCTGCAGCTGACTGTGCTTTGGCTTCTTGATTTGGTGAAATCTTGAGATCTTCAATCTTCGGCTCTGGTTCAACTATCTTTTCCTTCCCTTTGCTCAGGATCGGTGATCTGTTTGTTGTCAATTAGATCTTGGACCCGATGTCTTAGTGTTATATAATCGTCTGTCAAATGCCCGGTATGTTGGTGGAATGCGCAGTATTCATTCTCTTTGTGCCCTGGCTGTCCTTGGGTCTTGGCCGGCCTAGGTGATAGGGGCCGCAATTTTCCATCTTTTATTAGCCTCTTCAGTACCCATGATAAAGGCCTACCCAAGTTGGAGAAATACCTCTGATTTACCCCGGTTGCAGACACCTCGGCAGTCTTCCCAACTCTGTTACCACTGCTGGAACCTGCTGGCTTGGCTGTCCCCTGATTGCTATATCCCTTCCTGGCATAGGACTCGCTGTTTGCCCTCTTGGCTAAATATTCTCCCTCTGCTTCTATGGCGATATCCTTCAGGGATTCCCAGTCTTTCAGTCCCTTCATTTTCAATCCATCTCTCAAGTAGGGGCTGGCATTTCGAATGAACAGCCGGATCTGATCAGAAGTGTCCGGTTTGCGTTTCATCTCCATAACTCGGTTTCTCCACCGAGTAAGGTACTCGTGGAAGGACTCCCCAGCCTTCTGTTGTAGCAACTCGAGATCTTTCAAAGTGACCTCCATCCGGGTACTGCAATCGTACTGCTTAAGGAACTCTTTAGTTAGCAAGTCCCAATCCTCCTTGGACCTCCTCTCAAGCCCATGGTACCAATCAATAGCAGCTCCTGTGAGACTCAAGCAGAAATACTCTATCTTTTGCTTTCTTGTTAAGGTCGTTCCCTTCATGACCAGCGAGTATTGCTTGATGTGTGCGGCAGGATCAGAGGTGCCATCAAATTTGGGAATATCCGGCATCTTAAAATTCTGGGGAATCAGGTCATCCCCATCTAGCTCTCGGTCTTTCGGGTTCATTCCTTTTCCCACGGTCATCATCCTTGCCATGGCCTCGAATCTCTCTTCCATTTTCCTCCACATTGCCTCATCCAGTTTCGGCGACTTCTCTTTAGCTACTGCATGCTCCTCTAGCTCATCTCCCCCAAACTCAGCTTCAGACCTGGGGCCCTCTCTGCGCTCAATATGTGCAGGCACTCTTTGCTCAACAACAGGTGGGTCAACCACTGGTTGGTTAACTGCAGCAGGATGCCCTTCTTTTACAACCTCTTGTTCAGCTGGTACTTGGATAGGGGCAGCAGCAGCTTGTTGCCCAGCTATTGTGGCGGCAAGACTGCCCATCATTGCAATCATGCGGGCTTCAAATTCCTCCATTCTCTTTCCTACCTCCTCAGCAATTATTGCCCGGGTTGCATCAGACTCATTTGATGGATTAGCCATGCTTTCTTCTGTTGATGACTCGAGAGAAAACCCCACACTATTTTCTGAGATTGAATCTGAACTCTGATCCAACACTAACTCTGTTAACCCCAAAAGCGGCGTCCTTCTTAACCGTCCGTCGGGACCTCTAGACCACCCAGGAGAATCTATGATGGCTGAAATGCAAAAATTGTTAAGATGGTGCATGATGAAAATGCAATGCATGCTCGTACTGATGCAACATAGACAAACACATGCAAGCAAATAGATCCTTCCAACCTTATATCTCCCACACACGTGGTAGTGCGGTCTCTTTCCTAGGTGGGCTTGATCCATGGATTAACGTGGAACCCAATGGACACGTATGGTGCGCGGTGGAAAACCGACAGCATAACATCTCTTATCTAATGTGCAAACACATGGGTTATGATCGTTATGTATTTAGGCAATCCAAATAAATCATCTGGGCCTATCGGGGCATGAAAGCCTTTGATTAGGTGACCAATCAGATTATTTGGGTTTGTCTAATACAAAATGATCCATATAGCAAGCAAGGTATTACGGTTCATATCACCTGTGGAAAGTAGCTATGGCCATTATATGAGCTTTGGACAAGGGAGATGTTATTTTAAGGCTACCCAAGAATGATCCCTGCCGACAGGTCTATCTCATCATGAGCATAGCGACCAATCGGGTCATCATTTTGAAATACAATTAAGGTACGAGGCTTGGGCTGGTGATTATCCTTAACACTTCCCTAAATTGAGTGAAAATAGGGTCGTGCTTCGGGAACACACCGGGGCTAAAAGAGGGACAAAACTAGCATAGATCTAAGGCTCTAATGAGATGCAATGCAGTTTTGAAAGAAGATGAAATTTTTAAATTAAAACTCAATTATGATTTTTAATCAAGGTACTTTCGAATCAAAGTCTCGAGTATGTCCCCAGCGGAGTCGCCACTGTAACGCGCGCCGGATCCCCGCGGCCGCCCGTTCGACCGCCCGCACGTGGGCGATCGGGGCATGTGTGGGTCCGTCAACAGCTTGCGATAAATCGCAAGTGCGTCTATGTTGGGCAACAAGGAGGTTTCATGGAGTCGCCACCCAATAGAACATTGGGAAAGTTTCTCTCGCCTCGGAGAGCCTAAGACTTGCGCATTTTATCCATATTGGGCCATGAGGCCTAGGATTAACGCTAAAGCTGTCACACCCCATAAGTGGCCTAATCGGAAATTAGAATTTTAATTGGACAATTAAGAGCAATTTGGTATTTTAATTGGTAAAGAGGATTAAATTGCAAGAAATAAAAGATTTGTATGGCAGATTTTACTTTAGTGATTAAAGTGTAATTGTTAAAGGACCTATTAGAGTTATGAGGATTAAATTGTAAAAGAGAAGAATTAGTGGGATTGTGACTTTTGTGCATGTGTGCCAGGTGGAGAACAGGGTGTGTGCACGTGGTGAGGGAAAGGAGAAAACTGAGAAAGTTTTGTTAGTTGGAAACAAAAGACTGAAATTCTCTCTTTTCTGATTTTCTCTCTCACGTAAACCACACTCTGCCTTTTCTTCATTTTTCTGTTCTTTCTATCACTTGCATGTACATGTCCATCTGTTAAGAGTTAGGGTTATAAGCATTGAAGGAACTGCAGGGTAAGTAGCTACTGGTTTTTATTTGGATTCTCGTTCTTCATCTTTTCTGGGATTATTCTGAGTTATATAGTGGTTTTCTTGGGTTTTGAATTGTGGTTTTAATCTGTTTGGAAGCTCCTGAGGATAAAAGGAAGGAGAAGGGAAAGGGCAAGGTTGTGGATTGAAGAGGATTCAGTAGACTTTTTGGGACTTCATTTCCAGGTTTGGGAGTGTGTCTGTTTTCTCATCTTTGGATCCATTTTTGCAGTTATGTTGTCAAAGTGTTAATGTGTGTTTGACCATTGAAAGGCATGAGTTAAGTAATGTTGTATACATGATTTTAGTAGAAAAAGAACCATGATGAATATGCAAATGCGATGTTTATGCATGAAGTTAGATATGAAATTCTGGGTTGATGAATTCCTGGTTTTTGCCTCTGTTTAATTTGTAATAATGCGTGATTGGTAATATGAGTCTTGCATTTGTGCTCTGAGGACTGGAAGGTACGTATTAGCATGATTTTTGCATGGAGAAAATGGTTTTAAACTAATTGGGATTTTGGATTTGGGTTGTACTCTGTATTCACGATTTTCTGGTTTTAAGGTTTTTCTGGAAATTCTGATGTTTTGCTGGAGAAGAAGAAGATATGTGAGAGGAGGGTCACGTGACGTGACTGGTGGTCACGCCGTGACCCCCTTCTCGGTTGAAGGTCACGTGACGCGATACAGCTTCACGTCGTGACCTCTTCTCTGAAGAGGGTCACGAGACGTGATGCTGCATCACGCCATGACCTGCTTCCTTTCCTGCGTGTCACGAGGTTCATTCCGTGACTTCTTCTCCCTCTCCTCTCACAGGAGTCACGCGACGTGACTGGTGGTCACGCCGTGACTGCCTGCTGTTCTGGCTTGACGCTCGCGTGAAGCCTGCGTCACGAGATTAGCTTGGCGCTCGACGTGACTGAAGGTCACGACGTGACCAGCCTTCCCTGCTGCTCTGTTTTCCAAAATTGAGGTTTTAATTTCTGATTTTAAGAATTTTTGCATCACATGATAAATATTTGACTTAAAATCTGTATTGTGTTTTAATAATTGCATAATATTGGGTTTAGTATACATGATTTACATGTTTATAGTTTATTTAACAGGGACTTTGTCAATATGAGCTATTTGTTCTTATTACCTTCTGTAGTTAATATTTATATGTTTATATGTTTATGAATTTGATTATTATACAAGTATACATGATTTATAAGCTAGCATGAAATCCTCATGATTTGATATATGAATTATTGAGTTGTGTCATATAAGCCTGTATAAGTCATAGTAGTGGATAAGTAAGCGCTTACTTAGGTCAGAGTGTGTGTGCAGCTGCTATATGATAAAAATGTTATATGCGGGTCCGTCTGGATCCTTGTTTCGACCATGGTTGGTCTATATGGAAATAAAGCGAGACCTCGGTCTCTATATGAAAAATACATGTTTGAGACTCATGTCTCTATATGCTTGGGATACTGTGTTCTATCAGTATCCAAATGACCGTATCCACTTCTTAGGTTTATACCAGACTAATCAGGCTACAAGTTTATATGTGATGTATATGTTGAGATATTTATTGACATGACTAAAGTTATATGTTGCACATGAATTCGTGAATATTCTATATCGGTGTAATGTAGAAAAGTATGTTTGCATTTGTTAATTACTTGTATTGTAAATATTTTAAATGTGATGAGATACTATATTGTATATTGTTCTTTTGTTTTGTTCCTCCCCACTAAGCGTTATCGCTTAGCACGGGCTCTTTTCCCGTGCAGGTGGCGGGTTCAGTTGAGAGTCAAAAATCTGCAGGTCGGCCACTAGGAGTCTTTTTGGATGAAGTTGTTTTATTTTTGAAGTCTTCCGCTGTAATTACTTTTGTATATGGCTTGTAATTAGTAAAATGAATCTTTTGTAAAGGAACAAGTATTTTTTTTGTACATGTAATTATATACGAGCCTCTTTTTGTAAAAACGATATAAATATGATATATGTATAAGGACTTGATATATATATGTTACAGGAATTTTCTAATTAAATGATTAAAAGTTTCTTTAAATCTCATTTGATTTTCTTTTATTTATTTATACATGTGTAAATGTATATGTTTATATGTGTTTGCCCGCGTGGCACTCCGGTATCCTTCCAACGGGGATGGCGGGGTGTTACAGCTTGGTATCAGAGCCCAGGTTTGGTGGTTCTGGGTTATGTTGTGATTGTTTGAGTATAGAGTCGAGTCTATACGTGAGAGTCAGTTTTGTTTAGTGGCCTAATGCAGATGTCTTTTGTTTTGTAGAGTTTATATGGAGTCGGATCCAAGTGAGTATATGGGCGACACTATGAGCAGTTATAATGGGGGTCCTAGAGAGAATCCAGTTAGAAGAGAGGATCCAGTTAGACAGGATAGACATGAGCGGGAACCTGCACCAGCTGAGGGTGCAAATAGAGGTATTGCTTTTGATCCAGCATTAGTACAAGGGTTATTACAAGTGGTGGATAGGTTGACTGCACCTAAGGCTCCAACTGAGTTGTTAAGAAAGAGAGGAGCAGAGGATTTTCATGGGACTGCTTTAGATGAGTCCGATATAGCTGAGTTTTGGTTGAAGAGAGTGGACAGGATTTTGCAAGAGATTAGATGTCCTGCTGATCAGAGAGCTTCTTGTGCTATATCGTTGCTTCAGGGACCAGCCTATGATTGGTGGGAACTTGTATTGAGGAATCCTCAGCGACCAGCTGAGCTAACATGGGATTATTTCAAGAAAGAGTTTGAGCAAAAGTATATAACAAAGGCATACCAAGAGGCGAAGTGGAGAGAGTTCATTAGCTTGAAGCAAAGGGGAATGACTGTGAGTGAGTATGACAAGGAGTTCAACCGGTTAAGCAAGTATGTGCCTGAGCAGTTGTTGACAGATGAGTTCAGATGTAGGCACTTTTTAGAGGGATTGCGTGAGGTATTCAGAGGCCCCTTGTCTGCGATGATTGTCTTGCAGCCAGTTGGGTATTATCAGATTGTGGCTGCAGCAATGAGATTAGAGGAATCAGAAGAGATTAAGCAGAGAATGGCACAGAAGAGAAGAGCACCAGAAGGGGGAAATGTGAGTGCTAAGAAAGCAAAGGGTACACCAGTTGAGCAAGGATCTAGAGGGAGTGTTCAGATGCCTTCACAGGTTGAGAGTGTAGCCCCACATGGTAGTAAAGGAAATCGAGCACCAGAATGTGAGCACTGTCATAGGTACCATTGGGGTACATGTCGGAAGATTACTGGCGTTTGTTTCAAGTGTGGGAGCATGGAACATCGATTTGCCTTTTGCCCTAGTCGACAAGAGAACCAGAATCAACAAGAAAGCCGAAAATCCAATGTTATCCAAAGCAATCGTGAAGGAAGTCGAGCTCCGAGAGCACCATCAGAGACAGTGCAGCGACCTGGTGCTACTGAGGATCATAATCAGTATAGAGGGTATGCTATGATTGCTAGAGATGCGACGGGTGCAGCGGGTCCTTCGGGTAAGTGTTTACATGTTCAGTTTTGTCTCGTTTCGGTTTTGATATTTGAGTTGTATTCGGTAAGCAAGGAAATTTCGAGGACGAAATTTTCTTAAGGAGGGGTGAGTTGTCACACCCCATAAGTGGCCTAATCGGAAATTAGAATTTTAATTGGACAATTAAGAGCAATTTGGTATTTTAATTGGTAAAGAGGATTAAATTGCAAGAAATAAAAGATTTGTATGGCAGATTTTACTTTAGTGATTAAAGTGTAATTGTTAAAGGACCTATTAGAGTTATGAGGATTAAATTGTAAAAGAGAAGAATTAGTGGGATTGTGACTTTTGTGCATGTGTGCCAGGTGGAGAACAGGGTGTGTGCACGTGGTGAGGGAAAGGAGAAAACTGAGAAAGTTTTGTTAGTTGGAAACAAAAGACTGAAATTCTCTCTTTTCTGATTTTCTCTCTCACGTAAACCACACTCTGCCTTTTCTTCATTTTTCTGTTCTTTCTATCACTTGCATGTACATGTCCATCTGTTAAGAGTTAGGGTTATAAGCATTGAAGGAACTGCAGGGTAAGTAGCTACTGGTTTTTATTTGGATTCTCGTTCTTCATCTTTTCTGGGATTATTCTGAGTTATATAGTGGTTTTCTTGGGTTTTGAATTGTGGTTTTAATCTGTTTGGAAGCTCCTGAGGATAAAAGGAAGGAGAAGGGAAAGGGCAAGGTTGTGGATTGAAGAGGATTCAGTAGACTTTTTGGGACTTCATTTCCAGGTTTGGGAGTGTGTCTGTTTTCTCATCTTTGGATCCATTTTTGCAGTTATGTTGTCAAAGTGTTAATGTGTGTTTGACCATTGAAAGGCATGAGTTAAGTAATGTTGTTTACATGATTTTAGTAGAAAAAGAACCATGATGAATATGCAAATGCGATGTTTATACATGAAGTTAGATATGAAATTCTGGGTTGATGAATTCCTGGTTTTTGCCTCTGTTTAATTTGTAATAATGCGTGATTGGTAATATGAGTCTTGCATTTGTGCTCTGAGGACTGGAAGGTACGTATTAGCATGATTTTTGCATGGAGAAAATGGTTTTAAACTAATTGGGATTTTGGATTTGGGTTGTACTCTGTATTCACGATTTTTTGGTTTTAAGGTTTTTCTGGAAATTCTGATGTTTTGCTGGAGAAGAAGAAGATATGTGAGAGGAGGGTCACGTGACGTGACTGGTGGTCACGCCGTGACCCCCTTCTCGGTTGAAGGTCACGTGACGCGATATAGCTTCACGTCGTGACCTCTTCTCTGAAGAGGGTCACGAGACGTGATGCTGCATCACGCCATGACCTGCTTCCTTTGCTGCGTGTCACGAGGTTCATTCCGTGACTTCTTCTCCCTCTCCTCTCACAGGAGTCACGCGACGTGACTGGTGGTCACGCCGTGACTGCCTGCTGTTCTGGCTTGACGCTCGCGTGAAGCCTGCGTCACGAGATTAGCTTGGCGCTCGACGTGACTGAAGGTCACGACGTGACCAGCCTTCCCTGCTGCTCTGTTTTCCAAAATTGAGGTTTTAATTTCTGATTTTAAGAATTTTTGCATCACATGATAAATATTTGACTTAAAATCTGTATTGTGTTTTAATAATTGCATTATATTGGGTTTAGTATACATGATTTACATGTTTATAGTTTATTTAACAGGGACTTTGTCAATATGAGCTATTTGTTCTTATTACCTTCTGTAGTTAATATTTATATGTTTATATGTTTATGAATTTGATTATTATACAAGTATACATGATTTATAAGCTAGCATGAAATCCTCATGATTTGATATATGAATTATTGAGTTGTGTCATATAAGCCTGTATAAGTCATAGTAGTGGATAAGTAAGCGCTTACTTAGGTCAGAGTGTGTGTGCAGCTGCTATATGATAAAAATGTTATATGCGGGTCCGTCTGGATCCTTGTTTCGACCATGGTTGGTCTATATGGAAATAAAGCGAGACCTCGGTCTCTATATGAAAAATACATGTTTGAGACTCATGTCTCTATATGCTTGGGGATACTGTGTTCTATCAGTATCCAAATGACCGTATCCACTTCTTAGGTTTATACCAGACTAATCAGGCTACAAGTTTATATGTGATGTATATGTTGAGATGTTTATTGACATGACTAAAGTTATATGTTGCACATGAATTCGTGAATATTCTATATCGGTGTAATGTAGAAAAGTATGTTTGCATTTGTTAATTACTTGTATTGTAAATATTTTAAATGTGATGAGATACTATATTGTATATTGTTCTTTTGTTTTGTTCCTCCCCACTAAGCGTTATCGCTTAGCACGGGCTCTTTTCCCGTGCAGGTGGCTGGTTCAGTTGAGAGTCAGAAATCTGCAGGTCGGCCACTAGGAGTCTTTTTGGATGAAGTTGTTTTATTTTTGAAGTCTTCCGCTGTAATTACTTTTGTATATGGCTTGTAATTAGTAAAATGAATCTTTTGTAAAGGAACAAGTATTTTTTTTGTACATGTAATTATATACGAGCCTCTTTTTGTAAAAACGATATAAATATGATATATGTATAAGGACTTGATATATATATGTTACAGGAATTTTCTAATTAAATGATTAAAAGTTTCTTTAAATCTCATTTGATTTTCTTTTGTTTATTTATACATGTGTAAATGTATATGTTTATATGTGTTTGCCCGCGTGGCACTCCGGTATCCTTCCAACGGGGATGGCGGGGTGTTACAAAAGCCTCGTGACACAAGAAGTATTTTGGAGGATAACCTCTAACCTCTTGAGCCCAAAGACCAGAGCTGCTTCGGGACTTCTCATTTATTTATACCTTGATTAATATTATAATTAAGTTTTGAATTCATGGTTTCATCAACTTTCCACACAATGCAATTTAAATTAAAGGCGCAATCATTCATATCAAAAGCGGTAAATGTAAGCAAAATTCAAAATAAGGCATTTAAAAACAAATTACAATAACACTAGGAGCGGAATACAACTCCCATTTATAAAAGTGAAATACATGCATAAAACGGGTTATTCATTAATAGTGAGAACATTGGTCCTCGCATGCATATTTATTATGAAACAGTTTTGATGTGATGATTTATTTGGGAATGAAAAACTAGGACATTGGTCCCTTTTTATTTAGAAAAAATGTCAAGTTAATTAATAGAAACGTTTTTGTGATTTTCTTTTTAGCGTGCCTAAATAAATAATTTTACAAGAAAATTATATGGCAAAATTAAATAAAATATTACAAATAAAGAAAATAAATATATGAACCAAATGAGCCTCTTTTTTGGACCTCCCGATGTGCTCGCAAAAACGCCCAAGCGGAAAAAATGAGTTTAGACATAAAAACAAAATACAATTAAAACAACGTTAGTGATTAAATCAATTCAATCAATTAAACATACAAAATAATGAATAAAAAATTAAAATAAAATAAGGTGATATGAAAAAAAATGATAATGGAATCAAAAATATTAACAAACCAAAATAAAATGAGAAACATGGATTATATGTGATAAATGATTAAATGATGTGATGAAAATAAAATATGACATGTTAATTAATACATGTAAAAATATGCACATGATGAAAATAATGATAATAAGTGAAAAATAATTAATGAATAAATCATAATAAATCAATCATGTAACAATGATAAAAAGAATAATAAAAATTAGTAAACAAAAGAATGATGAAAATAATAATGATATATAACAAGGTTAATTGATGTGTTCATGATTAATATAAACTATTTACATAGCAAAAATGATTAATTTAAATTAATTATTTATTCGCATATTAAAAATAATGAGGAATCAAAATAAATTATTTACATGTTAGGAATTAAAAAAAACAATATTCACATGAATAAAAATCAAATCATATATAAACAATTAAATGGAACGAATATAAGATCAATACAAGAAATGAATAGATGAAAACAATAAATAAATCAATAAAAACAATAAAATATACATGAATAAATTAAATAAAAATAAAATTAAATAGGAATGGAGCCAAGAATATTTACCCTCAGAGTATTGGATTTGATGAAGGAAAAGTGATGATTTTCCGGAAAATTGCTTGAAAGAATAATCAATAAAATTAATTCTCTTTGTTTATGAAGAAAAACAAAGGAATTGATTTGTATGCTTAAGATTAATTCTCTTTGTTTATGAAGAAAAACAAAGGAATTGATTTGTATGCTTAAGATTAAAAAGAAATTGATGTCAAAATGATGATTAATTTCTTGTGTTAATGGAGCAAAAACAAAGAAATTAATTGGAATAATTAACAATTGAAAATTGATCTTTCAATTTCAATTAAACCTTATTAATTAAAAAGAGAAAATCTGAAATTTTGAAGAGAAAAAAAATAGAAGAAGAATTCTGGAAAATTAGGTCTCAAAAATGTGGAGGCTCCCCCTTTGATTTTTCATCATAAAGTATTTAAAAGATAAGAAATGTTGCCTTAATTTAATTAAGGAAAACAATTCTAATTTTATTCAAATTCCTTTATTTTTGGGGATAAAATCAAGTTTTATTAATTAATAATCTATAAAAAATATTTTGGAATTTTATTTGAAGTCAAAAACCCTTAATTTTGGGATAAAAACGGATTTTTGGGTGAAAAAAATCGGAAAAAGGGCTGAAAAACAGGAAAATAGGGTAACAGACCCTGTACCGACGGCCAGAAGCCCGTCGCTAGAGGGACGCCGCCCGTCGCTATAGAGCGACGGGGACTCACGCGGCGAGGCGCGCAAAATCCGCGCGGAGCTCGGGCGGGAGAGGCGCGCAACGCTGCGCGTCGCTCTTTAGCGACGCGCGGCATTGGCGACGCTGCGCGTCGCCAAATCGCGCCCAGCGCGCTGGGCGCCTCGGCATCCGCGTGCTCTGCGCCAGCGCGCCTGCGCGCTGCCGCGCCCGACACTCGCGGTCCGAAAAATTTTTTTAATTTTTTTTTTATTTTTTTTCTATTTTTTAAAATTTTAAATTGACTAAAAAACCATAATTTTAAGCCCCCATTTTTCAAAATTAAATTTTTTTAAATCTTTTTTTATTATTTTATTATTTTTTTATTTTTCACTCTAAAATGCAAATTTGATGAGAAAACCATCACTTTTAACCTTTTAAGCCTGTGAAGGCAATTATCATCATTGGGTAATCCTGATCAAGGCTACTCGGGACCCGGTGTCTACACATGTACTCTACTGTTCATTCCAAAACACTATACACTATTTACATATTAACTGAGCAAACCATGTGCATACATATACCCGATGCATATACTCACACGTAACAATATCATATCAACGAATCCTTACACTCTACATTACTAATTAATCAAACGCACAATTCATTTTACATGTTCATAGACTTCGCACATTATGATTCAATCATACATGATCAATATCATATGCATATCATGTTCAAAAATTAAAAGCATGTATACATTTAATTTCATTGTTAAACTCTTATGCCATAGCTTTAATTACCTATAATTTCAATTGACAACCACTCACATACTCATTTCATAAGGTTAGAAATGAGTTGGATAAGCTATAGGAACTTGCAATGAAGTTCGAGTGCATTTCTTGAAGAAAAACACTCAAAATATAAGAAACAGGGGATGGTCACGATGGCAACCACTTGGTTGTGACCATGAGGTCCAACAATATTCGATTTTGCCTTGTTTGGGCATTGGTCACAGTGGCAACCACTTGGTTGTGACCGTGACATACCGAAAATAGCAAAACAGAAGCAAAAACTTAGGACTGCTTCACTACTCTATTTTGTACAGCCTAAAACAACGTCTAAACCTCATTTTTAGGAAAAACTCTCTGCTTAAAAATAGTTCCCTAGGATGTTAAGAATCAAACGGAACAAATTTCAGGTCACTTGAAAATCTATAACATTTGATATAATCTAAACAATCTGACCTGCGCAAATGAACCGTCCAAAGTAGAGACACCTCAGTTTTGGCTAAGTTTGAGGGTCTTAGAACAAGAATTTGCTGAAGGTCATTTTTGTAAATTTTATAGGTATAGAAGTAGTGGTTCTAATGGCTCAAGAATTACTCTATTTAGAGGTCTAGAACTCTACTTATGACAAAAACACTTCACAGAGGTCAGATGCAAAATAAACAAAATTTGCCAAAACCAAACTTTATCATCATCACACGCTCAAATGATCAAGTCACATACTCATAAACATATATACACACATATATCATAAACATATATACACATATACAACAAAAACCCTGCAAGCAATCAAAATGAACAAAAATTAAGATCACACACGATCTCGACCTCTACGAAGCTCAATCTCTGTTCTCTATTCGTTTTCGATCTTCTTCTTCCCTTTATCAAATATTTTGTCTACATCTTCCACAGATTAATATAGAAAACACTTGAGTTAAACTTCTTCTCACTTTAAATCAAAAACAGAAAGAAAAAGGAGATTAGATCGAAAAACCAACTAAACTTACCTTCTGAAGAGACCTAATCAAGCCCTACTACACTCTCTTCAAACCAATCCAAGTGGTTCACTCAAAGAACCATGCAAATGAAGAAGAAAAGGAAAAGAAGTGGCAAAGCAAAGGAGCACGGGAAAACCAAGAGCAAAGAAAGAGGAAAAGAATAAAACAAAAGTAGAAAATGAAAGGAAAGAAAGAAAGTTGCCGGTCAAACCCTCATCCAAGCCAACCAATACACATAAATGCAAACCATTCTAACTTCATGCCACTTACCACATTAATTCCTCAATTATCCTATGCCAAGCCAAGTATTTCTTCCCTACCATGCCACTTGTCACACTAATATAAGCAACACACTTAAGTGTCTTGCCAAGTGTCACACTCTCTCATTGCCACTTGTCAAACTCCTACATTGCCACATGTCCATAACACATCAACTAATCCAACTCAATTTAGCCCAAAACTTCTAGGGTCAAATCGGGGTGTTACAGGGAAGCTTTGACACGAGTCATGCACAAGGACACGATGCATGATAGCTCCCTCCTGTAAGGCGAGCGTTTGGCTTCGACACGAGTCATAATAGCTTGCACGACTTGTGTTAGCCTTCTCTCTCACAGTGCTTCTCTATCTACTATCACGAGCGTGACCTCCCATAGCGAGCGCAATAGTGAACCCTCCTGCCTGCCCTATTTTTCTTCTGAAAATAATTTTCACGTCTCATTTTCCTGAGTTCTCACTACTACATGGTACATGGGTTTGCTTATGCATGTATAATGTTATGGTTTCTTAATTATAAGTTATATATTCATGATTAATAGGTTTACATGATTTATATGTCTTTGAAATTGATCGGTATATATGTATACATGAATTATGTGGTTATGCTCGCACTATACTCTGTAGTACGGCAATGTTTTAGAGCATAGATAAGTTAGTTGTTTTGAGCCTGAGCAGCCATTTTAGTGGATAGTAAGCATGCTTATTAAGGGTTAGAGTGTGAGTGTAGCTGCTATATATTGACCCCATTTGGGTCTTATAAGTCGATCTTGTTTGGATCTATATGATTCTAGACTTCGGTCTCCCTTTCTACCTTCGGGACTATATGATTCAAGACTCATGTCTCTATATGCTTTCGATACTATGTCCTATCAGTATTATTAGTACCCGTATCCACTAGCTTAGTTAGTATCAGGCTATTCTATGTTTTCTAATGATATTGAAATTGGATATACGCTACATGTTTATATATTTGATATGTCTAATTATGAGGCAATATTTGTAGTTGGATATTGATGATTATTTACTTTTTATTCGTGAGTATGCTATATATTTATGTATATGATGTATAACTAGGTGTAAAGCAGTTTGATGATTGATTACTCATTATCTTAAGGTATATGTTATAAACATGTAAAGTTATTATATGAGCATACAATGTTTAGATCGCATAAGTACATGGTTGTATTAATGCTCTCATGTGTTGTAAGCTAATGATTATGCATTTGATTGTTATTATTATTATGGTATACATGTTTCTCTTGGTTTTGTTCCTCCCCACTAAGCGTTATCGCTTAGCAAGGGTTGTTTTCCCGTGTAGGTGGCAGGTTTGATTTTGGGGTCGGGCATCTGCAGGTCGGCCACTAAAAGTTTATAGATGGATTTCTTTTTGTCTTTTGTTATTTCTATTGCCCATGTATATGCTTATGTTTTATAAAGAGATATTGATTTCAACAGTGTAACTTTTTGTAAAGGAATATTCTAGTATATGTGCATGAAAAGGTTTACAAATCTCTTTCGTAATATTTGTACCGTTTTCTTATATTATAAGATGTTTTAAATTTCTTTTTGATCTTGAACGCTATTGTTATCTGCATGTTTATTTGTGTCTGCTTGAGTGGAGCTCCGGTATCCTTCCAACGGGGGTATCGGGGTGTTACACTCTTTGGGTCAACATGGTATTATGTCCCTGTAGTTGTAGAAGATCTTAATAATTCATTGTCGATTGATTCATATCAAGATATGAATTCTATGTACATTTTTTCATCTTTCTTGATTCTTTATTTACCATGTTATGAAACATTTTGGTAGTATGAGTAAAATGTTAACAAGAATGTACATATGTAAGGTGAAATGTAAACTTAACAACATAAGTTCCACTAATAAAATGTAAATTTTGTACAACAAATATACAAATACATAAAACACTCCCTGAATACACTAGAGGGGGTAATAATATGTGGGCTCTTCCACATCCTCCTCATCATCCGATACGTGTATGGGCTAATCACTAAATTAAGATGTAGACGGCCCGGCTCTAGGGGTAGAGGGCTGGTTGCTAGGTGATGAGGGTCCGGTCCCTGTGGCTGGCTGTGTCGGGGCGATGACTGGTGCGGATGCTGGGTGCCCTGCCACTCGGGAGGCCAGTTGGAACTGGACCTGAATGTATCCATCCAGGAACGGCTGAGCACAAACCCCAAGGAACTCTAGAGTGTCTCTGACTATGCCACCTAGCTCTATAAAGTCCTTCGCCAAGCTCGTGGTCTGATGTCTAGCTATGTCCCTGATACTTGTGAGTCTGGTCCCCATCTGCTCTATAAACTTCCTGATAGATGTAAATATGGTCAGTATGGAGCCCTCTAACGCCTCTATCAAGAATCTGAGAGCAGTAACCGACTCATCAACCATCTATACAGCATCATCTACCCTTTGCGCTGCTGTAGCTTAGGAGGCACCCAAACTAGGCCTCAACTACTCTATGAGCCGCCACTGCTCCTCTATGACCCTCTCCTACCGGCCTAAATGCTCAAGGTAAGCTCAATCTCTCTCCTCCTGCCGATCGAGCCGCTCGTCTAGGACCAAATATCTCTCTTCTTGCCGTTGCTCCAGGGCAGCAAGAGCGGCAGTCATAGTATCAATGATATCCGACTGAGCTGGCAAGGGAGGTGGCGATGGACTGGGATGTGCTAGCTCTACCCAGTGCTCTGATGTTGAAAGTGTTGTGGAGGTGGATGCCCTCAGGTGTCTTGGCCTGCTATAATGTTGGAACCTCCCGGTCTCTCGAAACTCAGAACATTGGACTCGTGATAGTAATGGTGGAGTGAGACTCTGTGCTCTCTGCGACCGAGGGCTGACTAGCAAGTCATCCATACTGAACTCGATACCCATGTCAAATGGGGTCTGAGGCGGCTCCTCCTCCGGCTGAGGCTACTGCAGAGGCATCTTTGTGGGCTATGGCTCCTAAGGCTTGGGCTGCTATGGAGGTTGCTTCTCCATCTGGGGCTCCTCCGGGGCCTCCTCTGCTTGTTAGAGTGGAGGGAGACCGAATATGCGCTTAGTCTCTGCCATCGCAAGCAAGCGTTACTCCTCTGGGCGACTGATCACCTATGTAATCATACCCATAGTCTGAGCCACCGATCCACATAAATACTCTCATCCAGTGGACGTTCATATCTCCCAAGGTAACTCTCAGATGAAGAAGCAACCTAGTAACCACTCCATCGGCTCATATAGTAGGGGCTGTCCCCCGTGAGACCCTGACTAGGTTAGCCAATATCTCATGGCTAATATTAAGGCACCGGTTTGCTGCCATCGCCCATAAACTCCAAATCTCGACTCCATTCACTAATCCCGAATTACCTGCCCATCCCAAATACGAAGTGGAGATGACCCTATGTATGTATTATAGAGCCTGAGATGAAAGCATAATGCTCTTCGCTGTGTCATGATCGTATTGTACCCCTGGCATGGCGATCGTCTCCTAATGATGCCTCTGAATAGCTCTTCAAGGAATTATCACATCATCTCCATGAGGGAGCCCTATGGCTTATGAAAAGGTCAGGTGTGTGATGCTATAATGGTATCCTCTGATCCAGAACTGGATGACCCCCTCCTCTCCGTCCGATCTCTAGAATCCCCCATAATAAAGAGTGGCTAAAAACTCTCTAACTACCTCGAGATGGGTCTGAAATGAAGGCCATAAAAACTCTGTCCATCCTACCGACCCTATAAGCACATCAACCTCCTCAAGCATCCCTATGCTCTGTAGAAATGGCCTAAAAATGAAGCGACTAGCACGAAACTGCACGTGTGCCAAGGCTCGAAAACTCCTCCTAGCCTTATCGCTCATCCACTCGGGAGCCTGAGGCTCAGCCGAATCTTGAGGGATATTGCATCATGGAGGCATCCTGATAAAAAATAAAAGTTAGTTTTCCATCACAAATAAGCTAATCAAAAGATTAAAATTTTTTGCAAAATTTGGCAACATTTTTTCTGAAAATGTGCCTCCCAAAAACATTGGTAGCATCCTGACAAGGATGTGCCTATCTAGAAAATTTAAAAAAAAATTGCAGCATCCCGGCAAAGATGTTCCCAACTTCCTACACAAAACTGCAAATAAATGGACAGGCCTTAGGCCCCAAAAAACTATTTGAAAATTCCAAAACAATTCCGGCAGCATCCCGATAAGGATATGCCCAACCAGAAAAGTAAAATGAAAAAATTTCGGCAGCATCCTGGCAAGGATGTTCCTAACTCCCTGCAAGAAAATACAAAATAATGGGACAGGCCTCAGGCCACAATCAACAATTTCATTTGTGCACTTATTCTACATAATATTTAAACATCTAATTTAATCTAATTTTGTCCTCAAATTTTAGTCAGATGGGGGGATGTTCATAAGTCCATTGTTCTTTGCCCTACTTTTTTTTTTCATTATTTGCTTCTATATTTTTAATGATTAACATAGTTTACACTTAGTAGTCAGTGCATACAGTCCCAAAAATACCGAAAATAAGTAGGCAGAATTTAGTCCCACATTTAGAGAATATACACTTATCATGCATCATAAATGAAAGTTCACTTAAAAAGAAATAAAAAGAAGTAGAAAAAGATGATAAACTAACCTGGGAGTCGACAAAATGCACTGAAAAGAAACTTAATGAATTTATAGAAAAGATAGCTCTAAATGTGCGTGAGGGTGCAAGGATCGTTTTGACGTGAGTGGTGTGCAAAACGGGTGAGAAACAAGTGAGAAAAGGGGAAAAAACCATGGGGTGGCATCGGTTCGCGAGAAAGAAGGAAGAAGAAAAGAAAAGGAAAACTGAAGGTGTGCATAACTGCGCACCTTTAAAGTTTTATGTGATCGACAGGTAGGTCGTCGGAACACCGAGCGATGGGCATCCCGTCGGTCGCTTAAAATTCCGTTTTTTCCTTCTTTTCTTCTCTTCCCCAGAAATTTTTCGAAAATACAAATACTCCCTAAACCTTTTGCTTTCCGATTTCCGTGCCCGATACACATCTCTATTAAATTTCCTTCTCTATGAAATAAAAGACGACAAAAATATGTAAAAATTATTTTATACGCATAACATGCATGAAATATATAGGAGAACAGATCACCCAATCAACCAGGTTGACCGATGGGCTCCCCATTGGATCTGTTGGTGTTTCTCTTTAAATAGCCCCTTATTTGCTTGAATTTCGTGCACTCAACACCTCAGACCTCAAACAGAACCTCTTTTCTAGGTTTTTCTTCTTTTCTTCCATTTTTTTCTTGTTAATTTTAATTTTTAGCCGCAATATTTAAAGAATGTCCTCATCTGTTTTCACCAGGATGTACCGATTTCTAGATAACCCCTAAACTTGTGAAAATACCACCCTACCCCCACTTTCTGGCTTGAAATTCTTGAGAAGAGTTAGGATAGACCAAAATCTCCTTCTGGCTATTGCCCGCGTTTGGCACCCCCGTTTTCACGTCTTTAGGTTTACCTACCAAGAATTATGCCCCTTGTGTGAAGAGTTTGTTGCGATCATTGGAGCACAATTTCCTCCCGGCACATTGCCCTGCATTCTGCGCTGTGGCCCAACTCACAAGAGGGACATCGCATTGGCTTTAGCCATCCCTCCTTCTATTGCGGCCATGCTAGTTACTTTGGGCATTACCTTTGCTTTGGCACCACTGGTTGAGGCTCTGGAGGACTTTTCTAATGTTCCCTCATTTCAAGCGAGTGTTATTCTTTTGTTTTGCTTCTTGAGATATCTGACTGTGACTTCAGAGGAGCTGACTAGAGATCCCCGGTTGTTCGAGATTGTAGATGATTTTGACTGCAAGTTGACCCCTTTTTATTTTTTTATTTTTTCTTTTTCATTATTATCTTTTTTTTATTTTTTTTCTTTTCGTTCCTGACTTCTTGTTTTACAGATTTAGCTACAGGACAAGTTAAAGCTTTTATAAGAGCCTCCTCCTAGGGTGATTGGCCAGTATTCACTGAGGCATTTCTTACCCTGACAGCGATTGCATTCTTTTACCTCTCCCAATGAGGGTGTTGCTCAATTTAGTGAGATGGCAGACGAAGATATCCGTTTCACAAGCCCCTGGCTCCATCTTACTGTTGTGACCACCGACGGTTCAGCGGGGTGTGTTCTGGTATGCGGGCTATATGAGGCTACTTTCTACATCATTGCCCATTGTACTCGATAATTCGAGGTGACTCGGGATGTTGTGAGGTTCCCATTAGCTTTCCAAGGTGGTGTCTTATCCCCAGCCTTCACATGGAAATATCATGATCTCTGGACCAGACTGCCAGTGAGGACCATCCTACCTTCAGTTAGCGATTGCTCCACCATTTCTACCCATGCTTATAAGAGATGGGTGCTTAGCCCTGCAGTTGACAACAGGACACACCTACATAGGCACCTGACTGGCGAGAGCAGTAGTAGAGTATAATTTAGATTTACATGATTTCTGTAACGAATAGTGTCTTTCTTTTTATAAGAGAACTACAAAATAATGAACATGTGATCTGAATGGTTTCTTTTTTATTCCTTTCTGCAAAATTGTGCACATTTCGATATGATTTCAACATACATGATCAACATTTAACATGGATTTGTAATGCAGAACTACATCTAATCTCAGATCAAATCTTAACGGCATCATACTCTTGTTACTAATCAGCCCTCTCGGGTTTTTTTTATTGGACATTTTCTCTTTAGCCTCTAATTTTTTCACAAGATGCCTGTTTTTAGTTTTCACCCTGACGAGGTGCCTAATTTTAGCAAGGCTGCCATTTTTTGGTTTTCGACCTACAGGGCATTTATTCTCTTCTTTTGATTTTTATGTCTCTAGCCGTGGAACCTCTTGAGTCTATTTACTTTGACGGGCTCTTTGAACTCATTGCCATCACTGTTTGCCAGGATTGTCGGCCCCTTAGATAATAGCTTCTTGAGGACAAATTGGCCCTCCCATGTCGGTCTGAACTTCCCCCGTATATCCGGCATGCATAGTCTCATCTGTTTGAATACCAGATCTCCCTCTTTCAACGGGTGCTTTCTAACCTTCTTTCCAAATGACCTGACAAGCCTTTTCTGATAAATCTGATTATAATAGTAGGCCTTCAACCTGTTCTCATCTAGCATATTAAGATGTTACAACCGCTGCTGTGCCCAATCAGTTTTCAAAATTTGAGCCTCCATAACTATCCTCAACGACCTGAGCTCCACTTCGAATGGCAATACCGCTTTCATCCCATATGCCAAGGAATACGATGTGGCTCCTATAGAGGTTCTGACAGTGGTTCTATAGCCCTAAAGCGCGAAAGGCAGCTTCTTACCCCAATCTTTATAATTTTGAATCATCTTGGCCAAGATCCTCTTCACATTCTTATTAGCAGCTTCTACTGCCCCGTTGGCCTGCGAGCAGTATGGATAGGACTTGTGATGCTCTATGCCAAACTTTTGAAACAACTTCTTAGTTTCAGCCAAGAATTGCACTCCATTATCGGACACGATGTGATGTGGGAGACCATATCTGCATATCAGATTCTTTTAAATGAATTTGGCCATATCTCGGGTATCGACCTTCTTGAATGATTCTGCTTTTACCCACTTGGTAAAGTAGTCGATAGCATCTATGATAAATCTATGGCCATTAAAGGCTACTGGGTGTATCTCTCTTATAACGTCTATCCCCCATGCTGCGAACGGCCAAGGTGACATCAAATTATGTAGTTCTTAAACTAGCAAATGCCTCAAATCTGTGTACTGCTGACACTGTTTCACGTACTTGGAGTAGTCTGTATCCATGGGAAGCTAGTAGAACCCATGTCTCATGATCTTCCTTCTGTTCATATGGGCAAAATAAACTCCTGCATGAGTTTCCTCTATTACCCTCTCGGCTTTTTTTTCATCTAGGCACCTCAGTTGAATGCTGTCGACTTGTCATTTGTATAATATACCATCTGTACAGATAAACTAAGTGGATAGCTTGCGGATCAATCTCTAGTCCTTCTTAGTAGCCTCCTTCGGGAATGTTGTGTTTTCCAAGTAATTTTGGATGTCATGATACCATGGCTTCCCAACACAACTTCAACCTCCATGATGGGATTAGACTCGAAGCTGGGCCTCTCAGAACTGGAGATCAACACATGCTTCATGACTATTGTAACACCCCCTACCCATACGTAACTAAATCATCATACTCTCAAATTCACAATTTCCAACACTTAATAACAGTAAATCCCAACCATTAATACACACATACACGCCTTATTAAACCATATCATGCAATATTTCCCAAAAAAATACACAAACCAACTCAAAACATCAAACACACCCAAATTAGAGACAAGTCCCAAACCTGAAATTCTAAGCTTCAATCACTAAGCTCCGCTAGTCCCAGCAATTTCCTTGCCCTTAGGATCGCGGGAAGGATTAACTAACAATTAAAACCAAGAAGAACAACAAAGAACAAACCCTAGTTAAATCTAAACCCAAAGAAGAAGAAGAAGATGAAAACAAATGAAAACAAATGAAAAACAAGATGAGAAGAATACATTTACTTACCAAAGAGGATGCAAAGAGATGATTAATTCCACCAATAAAGACTTGAATCCACGCTAAAGTTCTTAGAGTGAAGAAGCAGAAGAAGCAGAAGAAGAAGAAGTTGATGAGGGGAAGAAGGAAACGTGAATCTGCCCTTTCCCCTTCTTTCTTTCCTTTTTCTTTTTCTTTTCTTTGCCCTAAACATGTGTCAATTTCCTATTGGTGAAACTAACCACTCACACCCAACAAGCCATGCACTACACACACACAATGCATTCCCAACTAAAAGCACCCTACAATGGTATGAACACACACACACTATGCACTCTTAACTTAAAACACCTTAATATGATATGCTCAAATGCACACAATCATTTCCCAATTAATTCACACACTAATGTCACACATATTACCATATGCTAACAAATCCCAAAAACATGCATTTTTACCAAAATACCCTTATGATATGCCGAACACATACAAATGCATGCTCACACAGACAGGCTCAAACTATTAGGGGGAAAACGGGGTGTGACAACTCTCCCCTACTAATAAGAATTTCGTCCTCGAAATTCTCACCAGAACTGAACAACTGCGGATACTGAGCTCTCATCGACTCTTCCGATTCCCAAGTCGCTTCCTCGACTCCGTGATGGTTCCATAACACTTTTACCAATGGGATCTGCTTACTTCTCAATTGTCTCACCTCTCGGGCTAGAATGGCTCTCGGTTCCTCATCGTAGGAAAAATTTGGCTGTACTTGCACATCCTGAACCGAAAGAACATGCGAAGGATCTGATCTGTACCGACGAAGCATCGAAACATGGAACACATCGTGCAATTTTGCTAACTCCATCGGTAACGCCAATCTATAGGCTACCGGTCCGACCTTAGCCAAAATCTCATAAGGACCTATGAAACGAGGACTAAGCTCACCTTTCTTTCGAAACCGAAGCACTTTCCTCCAAGGCGAACCTTTAAGGAAAATCTTGTCCCCGATCTCAAATTGCATGTCTTTCCTCTTCAAGTTGGCATAAGACTTTTATCGATCCTTGGCCGCCTTCAAATTTCGCTGCACCACTCTGATCTTTTCTTCGGTATCTCTAACCAATTCTGGCCCAATCACTGATCTTTCGGATAGCCTGGCCTGGAGTCCTACATTGCCCACCATATAAAGCCTCATAAGGTGCCATACCGATGCTCGACTGAAAGCTATTATTGTAGGCAAACTCCAAGCGACACATATCTGTCCCAACTACCCGAAAAATCCAAAGTACAAGCCCTCATCATATCCTCCAGAATCTGAATGACCCGCTCTGACTTACCATCGGTCTGAGGGTCAAACGCTGTACTGAAGTTCAACTTAGTACCCAAAGGTCTCTGCAACTCTTTCCAAAACTTGGAAGTAAACCTCGGATCCCGATTTAACACTATGGATAATGGCACACCATATAACCGGACTATCTCATCCACATAGATACTGGCCAATCTATCCATCGAGTAGTCTACTCTAACTGGCAGAAAGTGAGCTGACTTCGTAAGCCGATCCACTATTACCCAAACTGAGTCATGCTTCCTCTGAGTTAAAGGCAAACCAGATACAAAGTCCATGGCTATATCATCCCACTTCCACTCAGGAATGGATAAAGGCATAAGCAATCCCGAAGGAACTTGATGTTCGGCCTTTACCTGCAGACATGTTAAGCACTTGGACACAAAATCCATGATGTCTCTCTTCATACCAGACCACCAATAAAACTGTTTCATGTCCTGATACATCTTCTCACTGCCAGGATGCATAGTAAAAACTGTACTGTGCGCCTCACTCATAAGCTGTCTCCTCAAATCCCCAGACTCTGGCACACACAAGCGATTTCTGAACATAAGCACCTCATCCTGAACTGAGAACTCTGACTGCTTACCCGATCTAACCTCTTGCACAAACCGCTGTAGCCTCTCATCATCCCTCTGAGCATCCACAATTCTCTGTCTCAAAGTAGGCTTCACACACAACTGAGCAATCAAAGCCCCATCCGAACCAAACCTCCATCTAAATTGTCTGAGGAACAAGGCTGAAACTAACTTCCGACTCAAAGCATCAGCGACTACATTGGCCTTACCAGGACGGTAATCCACAACGCAGTCATAGTCCTTAAACAACTCAAGCCAACGGCGCTGTCTCATGTTCAACTCTTTCTGTGTGAGGAGGTACTTCAAGCTCTTATGGTCCGAAAAGATCCTACATTTCTCCCCATACAGATAATGACGCCAAATCTTCAAACCAAAGATCACAGCCGCCAACTCTAGGTCATGCGTCGGATAGTTCCTCTTATGCGGCTTTAACTGTCGAGAGGCATAAGCCACGACCTTCCCTTCTTGCATCAAAACACATCCAAGACCAACACCCGAAGCATCACTATAAATGACAAACTCTTTACCCGAGATGGGTTGAGTAAGTATAGGAGCCTCAACTAGCAACTGCTTTAACTGATCAAAACAAGCTTGGCATCTATTTCACCACTCAAATCTGACCCCTTTCCTCAACAATCTAGTCATCAGAGCGGCAATCACGGAAAAACCCTTAACAAACCGACGATAGTAACCTGCCAAACCAAGGAAACTCCTCACTTCCTGAATATTTCTAGGCGCTTTCCAATCAAATATGGCCTCAATCTTGGCCGGATCAACCTGAATACCCCTAGCTGAAACAATGTGGCCCAAAAACGACACTTCCCTAAGCCAAAAATCACACTTGCTAAGCTTAGCAAACAACCGATGCTCTCTCAACATCTGCAAGACCAACCGGAGATGCTCCTTATGATCACTCTCATCCTTGGAATACACCAAGATGTCATCTATGAACACTACTACAAACCGGTCTAAGTATGGCCTAAACACACGGTTCATCAAATCCATAAAAGCCGCTGGAGCATTGGTCAAACCAAATGGCATCACAAGGAACTCATAGTGGCCATACCTAGTCCGAAATGCAGTCTTAACCACATCCGCATCCTGAACTCGTAGCTGGTAATACCCTGATCGAAGATCTATCTTGGAGAAAACACTCGCACCACGAAGCTGATCAAATAAATCCTCAATCCTAGGCAACAGATACTTATTCTTCACTGTGACCTTATTGATCTGCCTGTAGTCGATACATATCCGCAGAGATCCATATTTCTTTCTGACAAACAGAACTGGAGCTCCCTAAGGAGATATACTAGGTCGAATAAACCCCTTATCCAATAGTTCTTGTAGTTGAGTCTTAAGTTCCCTCAACTCTACAGGAGCCATCCGATAAGGTGCTTTCGATATGGGTGTGGTACCCGGCATAATCTCAATGGACAACTCGACCTCTCTCTCAGGAGGCAAACCAGGCAACTCGCTCAGGAACACATCACTAAACTCACGCACTACAGGAATATCCTTAATCTAAACTTGATCTCTCTTGGAATCCAACACGACCGCTAGAAAAGCCTCACAACTTTTCCTGATAAACCTCTTGGCTTGCATCGTAGAAATCACACTATTCAAAGAACTAGCACCCAAACCTTTCATAAACACAGGAGACTGACCTCTATCCCGAAGCACAACTGTCTTCCTATGGCAATCAACTACAGCCCGATGCTTACCTAACCAGTCCATACCCAAAATGAGATCAAACTCTCTGAAAGGCAACTCAATCAAATCCGCTGGAAGCACAACTCCCTCAACCATCAGAGGAAAACTCCTAAAGACTCTACTCACACTGACATTATGCCCTAATGGACTGGTCACACATATCTCATAATCTAACTGATCAACCGCATGCAACTTATCAACAATTTTATCTGTGCACAAGTATGAGTGTGTGGAACCAGGATCAATTAGAGCATACAATTTAGTGTCATGGAGTAGAAACTTACCAACAATAATATCAGGCGCATCCTGCTCCTCTCTGGCTCGCACAGCATAAGCTCTAGCCGCAACTGGCAACTGACACTCCACTATCTCTGATGCAGCACCCTCTCTAGGTCGACCACCTCGACCTCTACCTCGGCCTCTACCATGGGTAGTGTAAGCACCGTGTCCTGGAGCGGTCCGGATCGGAGGTTACCCTATGATGAAATCAATGTTCAAGGCCTGTGCAGGAGGCTGAAGTTGGATGGTTTTAGTCCCGCGTTCCATGAGAAATGAGGTTTTTCTACACTTCAGGGGCAGAGGGGGGGAAGACGGGAGTTTTCCGAGTAAAAAAGGTTTTTTGTCCTCCACAGACGGCCAGCCCGTCTGTGGAGATGGCCCGTCGCTCCGAGTCACCGACGGCTCAGGGTTTTTTTCGACGCCCGTCGGAAAGTCACCGCCCCTGTCAGGAGCCGCCTGGTTTCCCGGAGCACGCAACCGTTCCGACGCCCGTCGGTGGATGTGGCAGGGCCGTCGGAAGTGTCCTTGTGTCAGTAGGATTCTTCCGACGCCCGCCCCTACGCACCGACGCCCGTCGGTAGTGTCTGGCTATATAAGGTCCGAATTTTCACTTCAAAAAAAAAAGGAAATTTTTCAGAAGGGGAAACTCTGCCAAAATTCGAGCACGTTTTCTCTCTCTTCCAAAAACACACATTTTCCAAAGAACTTTACTTAATCAAGGATCAAATCGATCAAAGGAACTAAAAGCTAATTAGTTTTCTTTAGATTTGAACTCCTAAATCGACTTTCTGAAGGATCGGAGGTGAAATAGCTCATTTTCTCTCTCTAATCTTTCATTCTCTTACTTTCTCGTGGAACGCGCGGGGATCTAACCGACATCAAAATTTTACCCAAGGCAACTATCTGAGGGTAAATATTCCGGATTCTCTCTCCATTTTATCTCATATTTAATTATTTATCATTCATTTATTCATTCCGTGAAAATTTTGAATACGTATTATTACTTTTCTTCATTTTGACTCCCTCATCTCCTTCTTGGATAAAACTTGTTTTTTTGATCTCAAAAGGCCCTTTTCTCCTTTCTGTTTTCCGGAGACAGAGGTGACCGACGGGTCATCTTTATGACCGACGCCCGTCGGTCACCCACCTACAGACGCCCATCCTTGAGTGACAAACGGGCATATCGAATAACCAAACCGACGCCCGTCGGTCAATCAGGAAAGGCCGTCGGTGGGTTCTGCCTCCATTTTTTTGATCATTCTCCATCTCTATTTAGTCTTTTCGATTCCTCATGTGTTAATTACATGAATGTTAACATCTCTTAACTTTCTGTGAGTGTATATTGTTCTTCTTGGATATCTCCGAGCTTGAGTGGCTGCCTACCATGCATGGTGGATTTCGTCCGGTTTAGTTTTCTTAAACCTCTTAATTTATCTTCTCTTGCTTTTCATTCATTGATTATTTTATGTATATGAATAAGCTCTTTTTTTATCCCGTCGAATGTAAGAATGGATCAACAATTTGTACTTAAATAAAAATGAGTTTTATATAAAAAATGCAAAAGGGTCCAACGCCCTATTTTCATCCAATAAAGATCATCACATATTAAATATCCCATTTTTTAATGATGATGCATGAGAGGACCAAGGTCCTCAAAATAAATGAATGCCCCGATTTGTGTATGAATCGCACTTTTATAAAGGGAGTTGTATTCCGCTCCTTGTATTATTGTAATTTATTGCTTTGATATTTATTCTGCCCATTTATTGCTTTCCAAATGTGAATAAATGCGCCTTTTAATTAAACTGCATAGTGTGGAGAGAGAGCGAACTAATGACATTAAAATTTGATCATAAACTAATTGAGGTAGAAATAGATGAGAAATCCCGGACCCAGCTCTGGTCTTTGGGCTCAAGAGGTTAGAGGTTATCCTCCAAAATACTTCTTGGGTCACGAGACTTTAGCGCTAATCCTAGGCCTCATGGCCCAACATGGATGCTAAGCGCAGTCTTAGGCTCTCCGAGGCGAGAGTAACTTTCCCAATGTTCTATTGGGTGGCGACTCCATGATACCTCCTTGTTGCCCAACATAGACGCACTTGCGATTTATTGCAAGATGCCAACGGACCCGCAAATGCCCCGGCCGCCCACGTGCGGGCGGTCCGAAAGGGCGGCGCATCGGGATCCGGCGCGCGTCACAGTGGCGACTCCACTGGGGACATTATTGGTTCGAGATTTCAATTTGAAAATACCTCTTTTAACATTTATGATTAAAAGTTAATTCATGAATTCGCTTTCTCTCAAATTTGCATTTACATATCATTAGAGCCTTAGAATAAGCTAGTTTGGTCCCTCTTCTAGCCCCGGTGCGTTCCTGAAGCACCTCCTCATTTTCACTCAATTTGGGGAAGTGTTAAGGATAATCACCAGCCCAAGCCACATACCTCAATGGTATATCAAAATGGTGACCCGATCGGTCGCTACGCTCGTGATGAGCTAGACCCGTCGGCAGGGATCATGCTTGGGTAGCCTCAAAGAAACATCTCCCTTGTCCAAAGCTCATGTAATGGCTGTAGTCACTTTCCACAGGTGAAATGAACCGTAATCTCATGCTTGCTGTATGGATCCTCACATATTGGGTGAATCCAAATATCTCGCTTGGTAACCTAGCCAAAGGCTATCATGCCCCGGTAGGGCCATGTCGAAATTTATGGACCGTTCGAATACGTGACGATCATTATCCATCTGCTTGTATATTAGCATAGGAGTGTTATGCTGCCGGTTTTTCGCCGCGCACCATACGCGTCCATTGGGTTCCTCGTTAACCCTTGGGCTAATCCCACCTAGGAAAGAGACTGCACAACCACGTGTGTGGGAGAAATAAGGGTGGAAGGACTTACTTGCTTGCTTGTGCTCTGTAAATGTTGCATATCACGATCATGCATTATACATACATTTCATGCATCATTCTAACTTTTGTCCCTGCAGCCATCATAGATCTGCCCAGGTGGACTAGATCACCGACCGGGCGACTGATCCGAGTTCTTACTCCCGAGCTGTCAGATAGAGAAGGTCTGCCGGAGATCTTATCAGAAGTAAGTGGCACAGTATCTCATATGGCAAACTCACCCAGGGGGGAAGACGCCACCAGGGCCATGATTGCCGAAGAAGTGGGCCGTCGATTTGAAGAATTCGAGGGAAGGATGATGAATATGTTGGCCGCCTTGACGCAGCAGAACGCTCAGCCGAATGTTCCCCAGAATCCTCCTCCTCCTCCAGTGAGACTGAATGAGCCTGAAGAAGAAAGGGTTGAAAGGCGAGAGGAGCCCGTTAGGCCGCCACCGGTAGAGTTGAGATCAGTGGCTTCGGGAGAACTGAGAAGAAGGCCAGTGCTGAGAATTGATGATGATAGAGATATTGAGGATGATAGGTTGAGCGTGGCATCCGAAAAGGGGAAGGCACCTCAGGCTGATGATTTTATTTTGAAAAAGATGGAAGAGAGGTTCGAGGCCATGGCTCGTATGATAGGTAGAGCTCACGGGATGAGTCCTGAGGATAGAGAACTGGACGGAGAGGACCCGATCCCTTATAACTTCAAGATGCCGGACGTGCCGAAGTTCGATGGTACTTCTGATCCTACTGCACATGTGAAGCAATATTCTCTGGTCATGAAGGGGACCACATTGTCTAAGAAGCAGAAAGTGGAATACTTTTGTTTGAGTTTGACCTCTCATGCCATAGATTGGTATCACGGCCTTGACCGCCGCACTAAAGAAGATTGGGATCTGCTCACTGAGGAGTTTCTGAAACAGTACGATTGTAATACCAGAATGGAGGTGACTCTGAAAGATCTTGAGCTGCTCCAGCAGAAGGCTGGAGAATCCTTCCATGAGTACCTTACCCGATGGCGGAACCGAGTGATGGAGATGCGCCGAAAGCCTGATACCCAAGATCAGATTCGTCTTTTCATTAAGAACGCGAGCCCATACTTGAAGGAGGGACTGAGGATGAAGGGGTTAAAGGACTGGGAGTCTCTCAAGGATATAGCCATCGAAGCGGAAGGGGAGTTCTTGACCCGAAAAGCTAACAATGATAATTTTGCCAAAAGGGCTAACCCTGGTCAAGGAGCCAGCAGGCCGGCAGGTCCCAGTAATAACAATAGAAGAATGAGTGAAGTGTCTGCTACTGAGGTAGCCACCCCGAGGAAATTTTCGAACTTAGGGAGACCATTATCCTGGGTCTTGAAGAGACTGATGAAGGAGGGAAAATTGCGTCCTCTAACTCCTAGGCCATCTTTGACACAAGGGAAGCCGGGACATAAGGACAATGAATTCTGTGCATTCCACCAGCACTCGGGCCATATCACTGATAAATGCAAAGCACTTCGGCACTCTATTCAAGATTTGATCGATAGCAAACAGATCTCTGACCCTGAGAGGAGGGAAGCTGAGAAGAAGCCTAGTTATAATGTCGTACCCCCACCTGTGTTTATGATCCAATCTAGCCTGCCAGAGTGGTACGTGCTACAAGATCTGTATGGGAATGAGGAATCTGCTGTCGGTAGTTCCGAGAATGAGAAGGAGAAAGCAGTTGTGGCGACTCTTGATTGCTGGTCTAGCAGTGAGAGCGGTGGGGAAGCCGATGATGAAGAAGGATTGAACCTTGATCTGTGGGGCTCCGATGGAGAAGATGGGGAGATAAGCGCTGTCACTAGAAGCGGAAGGGTGATCCCCGAGATTGCGAAGCTACCTGGGCCAGTTCAGCCAGTGGCAGAGAAAGAGCCAGAGGAGGAACAGATTATAAGGCAATTGAAGAAAACCACGGCTCAGATAACCATTTGGGATTTGTTGAGGCAGTCTCCCTCTCATAGGCAGAAGGTAGTGGAGGCTTTGGTTGAGGCCACAGTTGCCACCACTATTTCCCCATCAGAGCTTTTGGGTCTAATCAAGGGAGGATCCGAGGAGAGGTTGATCTTTTCCGATGCTGACTTACCGGCAGAAGGCCGTAATCATAACCGACCCTTATACATTAAGGCACAGATTAGCGGCAAGCACACTGCTTGCGTTATGGTGGACGATGGGTCTTCTATCAATGTATGCCCTTTGATAGCTTTGCAAGCTTTTGGCTTAAGCAGGGATATGCTCAGCGAATCCGACCTGACTATCACGGCCTACGATAACTCAAGGAGGCAAGCCTCGGGAACCTTCAAGACCTTGGTCAAAACAGGACCTATCGAAGTGGAAGTCGAATTTGTGGTTCTGCCCATTCCTGCTAATTTCTCGGCTTTGCTAGGGAGACCCTGGTTTCATAAATTAGGAGGAGTGCCATCCACACTGCATCAGATGATAAAATTCCCGCACGAAGGGGAGGTGGTGACTATCAAGGCAGCCAGGGAAAACCAGGTCTCAGCGCTAGAAATTGCCAATCAGCCGTTCAGTGGTTTTCATGTATCTATGATAAAGGAAGAGCACGAATCAGGAGGTAGCCCGGCTGTGGTTAATATGTTGAAGAAGATGCACTATCTTCCTGGGGCTGGTTTGGGAAGAAGCTCCCAAGGGCTGCAGACCGCGATTACCACTCGAGGGCAGAAGAATCGTAAAGGTCTGGGGTACAGAGGTGGTTTTAGCAAGAAGAGGGTAACAGACAGGATTCCTCACATTTCAGAAAGCTTTGTCCCCGCATCCTCAGTATGTGCTTATACTGGTGAAGATGAACCGCAGTGGGTAGATGGGAGGATTGTCCCTGGCTTTGAGATTTTTAATGATGTATATGATTGGCACATCGGATTTGTCAAGACCGCTGAAGGCTTTTGGGATGAAGAAATCATGACCCAGGGGATCACTTGGGACAAGTGCGAGCTTGAGGAGATCGTTACTGAGAAAATGGTAGCTGCCAGGCTTAAAGGAAAAGAGAAGATAGCAAGTTTAGAGCTGGAAGTGGAGGAGTTGAAGATCTCTTCCGACGTGCCTGAAGGGCCTCTGCTAGATCAGAAAGTCAATGAGCAAGCTGCATTAGCGTCAACTTCGGGAGCGGCAGAAGAAGACTCTAGCCTAGATTGTCTTTTTATTCCAGAACTCTTTTATGATGTAAATGATAACTATAATATTATCAATAAGATGAACAATATCACTTATTTGTGCGATGTTTCTAATGATTTCAACATGCATGAACATGATCATATTCCATCAATTTTTGACATTGACTCTACTGGCACAACGCCTTTCAATCTTGGAACTTCGGAAAATCCGAGAGAAATTCTAATAGCATCAAATATAACTCCTGAGGAGAGAAAAAATTTTGAGAGAATAATAACAAAACATGAAAAAGTCTTTGCCTGGACCTACGAGGATATGCCGGGGATTGACCGAGCCGTGGCGGAGCATGCCATCCCCACTTACCCAGATTGCAGGCCTGTGAAGCAGAAGTTGAGAAGGCTAAGGCCAGAATGGGCTGATAAGGTTAAGGAGGAAATCCGACAGCAGATCGAAGCTAAGTTTCTGGTGGAAGTCCAGTACCCTACTTGGCTCGCGAATGTGGTTCCTGTGGCTAAGAAGAACGGAAAGGTCAGGGTGTGCGTGGATTATCGAGATCTTAACAAAGCCTGTCCTAAGGATGATTTTCCACTGCCCCATATTGATGTATTGATAGACAGTGCCGCCAACTGCGCAATGTACAGCTTTGGGGATGGATATGTGGGCTACAATCAGATCCTGAACAAGATAGCTGACCGGGTCAAGACTGCCTTCATCACGGAGTGGGGTACTTACGCCTATCGGGTTATGCCTTTCGGCTTAAAGAATGCGGGGGCCACGTACCAGAGGATGGCGACCAAGATACTAAGCGACCTGATTCACAAAGAAGTAGAGGTGTATGTTGATGATATGATGGTCAAATCAGCCACCCGAGAGGGGCACTTTGAAGCTCTAGAGAAGTTCTTCACCCGGATCGACAGGTATAATCTGCGACTTAACCCCAAGAAGTGCATTTTTGGGGTGACTTCAGGAAAGCTGTTGGGACATGTCGTCAGTCAGAGGGGGATAGAAATTGACCCCGATAAGGTGAAAGCTATCAGAGAGATGCCTGTGCCACAAAAGGAAAAAGATGTAAGGAGTTTTCTGGGCAAGTTGCAGTATGTTAGCCGGTTTATTGCCAAGCTCACTTCGATATGTGAACCTGTTTTTAAGCTACTTAGGAAGAATCAGCCCGTAGTCTGGAATGAAGACTGCCAGAGAGCCTTTGATAATATCAGGGAGTACCTGTTAAATCCGCCAGTACTAAGACCTCCGCAACCTGTCAAACCGCTTATTCTGTACCTGGCAGTAGAAGACGGTTCAGTGGGCGCCATGATGGCTCAAGAGGATGAGTTGGGAGTGGAGTTTGCAGTTTATTACCTCAGCAAGAAGTTTCTGGCTTACGAAATAAAATATGCTGAAGTAGAGAAGATCTGCCTTGCAGTGATTTGGGCATCAAAGAAGCTAAGGCATTACTTTCACTCGTACAAGGTTCAGGCTGTAGCCAAGCAGAATCCTTTAAGATATTTGCAGGAGGCACCATCTTTGCTTGGAAAGATGGGGAGGTGGTTGCTCTTGCTACAAGAGTTTGATGTGCAATACATCACCCGCAAGACTATTAAGGGGCGAGCTGTAGCCGAATTTCTTGCTGAGCATCCTATCCAAGGGGACACCCTCGAATTTACCTTTCCTGACGAGAGCATAGGCACGATTTCTGTTCAAGGATGGCAATTGCATTTTGACGGGGCGGTAAACAACAAAGGAGCCGGAGTCGGAGTCATCCTAACAACCCCAGATAATGAGAAACTTCCTCTCGCTAAGAAACTGAGATACAAAGCAACCAACAACGAAGCTGAGTATGAAGCATGCACTTTTGGGTTGGAGGCTTTGGCTGTGTTGGGGGCCAGAAATGTAGAGGTATTTGGTGATTCGTCCTTGGTAATAAACCAGATCCGAGGTGAGTGGGCTGTTAAGGAAGAGCGACTGGTCCCTTATGTTCAATATCTGAAAGGGATGTGTGGGCAGTTTGAGATTTGCACCTTCCACTTCGTGCCAAGAGACGAGAACCGTTTGGCTGATGCGTTGGCAACCTTAGTATCAATATGGGATAACCCTGAGGGAGTGGCCATGAAGCCGGTGCTGATTTCGAGCTCTGATAGGCCCAGCTTTGAAACCGTGCCTGTAATGGAATTAGAGGTGTCAGATGGGAGGCCGTGGTACTTTGATATCATGAATTACTTGGAAAGCGATAGATTTCCAGAGGAAGCCACTGAAAAAGATCAGAGGGTGATACGTAAGTTATCTACTCAGTTCATATCCTTGGAAGGGGTGCTGTATAAGAGACGGTCAGATGGGATCCAGCTCAGATGTTTGAATGAGAGAGAAGCGCGCAAGATAATGGAAGAAACCCATGCAGGGGTCTGCGGGGCCCACATGAATGGTTTGACCTTGGCCAAAAAGATAATGAGGCAAGGCTTTTATTGGCTTACGATGGACACTGATTGTTCAAAATATGTCAAGCAATGTCAATTGTGCCAACAGTACGCGGATCTGAGGCACCTGCCGGTATCAGAGCTACATAACTTAACATCTCCTTGGCCGTTTGCCGCCTGGGGGATAGATATCATTGGGGAGATTCGCCCTACGGCGTCCAATGGGCACAGGTACATCATAGTCGCGATCGACTACTTCACCAAATGGGTCGAGGCAGAATCTTTCAAGAAAATTGACGCAAGGGATATGGCCAGGTTCATAGAGAGGAATTTGATCTGCAGATATGGTCTCCCTCACCACTTAGTGTCTGATAATGGAGTGCAGTTTATGGGAGAGACCAGAAAACTTCTTGAGAAGTACGGTGTTGAGCATCATAAATCCTCTCCCTACCGACCGCAAGCGAATGGAGCAGTGGAAGCCGCCAATAAGAATGTGAAAAAGATCTTGTCCAAGATGGTCCAAACCTACAAAGATTGGGCTGAGAAGTTGCCCTTCGCCCTGTGGGGATACAGAACGACAGTAAGATCATCTACGGGCGCTACACCATTTTCTCTGGTATACGGAACAGAAGCAGTATTGCCGGTAGAGATAGAGCTTAAATCATTAAGGGTGGTCATGGAGGCCCAAATCCCGGAAGCCGAATGGGCGCAGCAGAGATTGCAGCACTTGAACTTGCTGGATGAGAGTAGGCTGAAAGCTTATTATCATAATCAGATATATCAGAAGAGATTAGCGAGAACTTTCGGAAAGAAGGTGAGGAAACACCCGCTGAAAGAGGGGGACTTGGTGTTCAAGCAGATGAGGCCAGGAATACCAGATATCAGGGGAAAATTCAGGCCTACCTGGGAAGGGCCGTACATCCTTAAGAAGCTGTTGTCCAGAGCGGCTGCAATCTTATCAGACAGCGATGGGAACGAGTTCAAGGAGCCAGTCAATGTCGACAGACTCAAAAGGTTCCACGGCTAAAGACCAAAATAAAAAGAAGAGAATAAAATGCCCTGCAAGTCGAAAACCGAAAAAAGGCGGCTGTGCTAAAATTGGGCGCCTCGACAGGGTGAAAACCGAAAAAAGGCATCCTGTGCAAAAATTAGAGGCATGAGAGAGAATGTCCGATCGTGAAAACCCGAGAGGGCCGATCGGTAACAGGAGTTGATGCTGTTAAAATTTGGTTTCATGTATTGATAGTGCATAAGCAGCTGAGTAAATGCCAAAACTGATCATGTATGCTGAAATTATCTAGAAATGCACACGAAACTTGTGAAAAGGATGAATATTATTCTTTTCACTTTTGTCATTTTCTAGTTCTGCATTAAAAAGAAATGTAGCAAAAATACACATGTAGGCTAAACTAGGTCTTGCTGCTGCTCTCGCCGATCAGATGCTTGAGCCCTCGAGTCCTATTATCGGAGGTTGGGCTGAGGATCCACTTCTTGTACCCGCTGGTTGAGGATGCAGAATGATTGCCAAACCTCGGGATGACAGTCTTCACAGGTAATCTGCCCCATAGCTCATGATACCGGGAAGCAAATGCGACCGAGAGATCTCCTCCTCGGAAAGCAAGGGGAACCCTCACTATATCCTGGGTCATCCCAAGCTGCCGTGAACATCGCGAGGTAATGCAGAAGGTAGCCTGGCGGAGGCCGCAGAGGGGGACACAACCCGATGACCCATCGGTGACCGCATGAGACAGCGGGAGCCAGGCGGATGTAAAACTGATGTCGTCATCTGACAGCTCACTAAACCTGGTAATGCCTTCGCTAGTCGTGGCACACCTATACAGTCGCCGACGAGGCAAGAAATGGCTCGGCATGTACCGCGGAATGACTCGGGGAGGTGGTTCAGACAGCATCTTCAGTTTTTCCTGTAGCCAGATCTGAAAAAAAAAAAAAAAAAAAAAAAGCCGCTGGAGTAAGTAGGGTTTGCTTCAGGCAAAAATAAGGCACAGGGTTGTGTGAAAATTCGAAAGGACGCACCTCCCGCAAAGAAAAGCTAGTGTGAAAATCCATAAGGGACGCACTACCTTTAAAATAATGACATACCTGGAGTAATAAGGGGCTACCGGTAAAAGTTGTAGTGGACCCAGAACTCACAGCGTCCAGACCTAAGATGGTTTCGGCCAAGACAAGTGGTAGAGGGGACAGTCCTAGATGAAAGTCGCTCAGAACTCCAAACAGACGAAAGTCACCTGTCAAGCCTCCTGGAACAACAGTAAGGAAGTTCACCATGCAGAATAGGAACGTGATACTTACCCGATAGGTGGGGATGTCAGTGAACTGATCTAGGGCCTCGATCAGGGGCTCCAGAGAAAAGGAGGAACTCAGAGGAATCAGCCGGTTGGCCGCCGAGGGGGATATCCCCAGGGCTAAGGCTACATCCCGGGTCTGAAGTGGGTCGCAGCGGGGGATGCAAGGCAAGGCGCCAGGAGGGAACTGGGCTCCCAGAATAGAAGCCAATTCTTCAGAAAGAGGGCACAGTTCCTGATAGGTGAGCTGGAAGACGTGAAATCGAGGGTTCCAGAAGTGGGTCGCCGCCAGGAGGAGGTTCTGGTTGATTTTCACCCGACACAGATATTTCAGCCCAGCCAGAGAGGAAAGGGCGCCTTCTCCCCAAGTGTGCTTGTCATCTAAGATATGGTGCATCCTTTGAGCAGGAGGGGAGAACATTTTGAGAAGAATGAGATCCCAAGGTGCTGGAAAATGAAGAGACAAGAAAATCTTGCAGATTATATAGGAGAAGGTCACCAACGGCCTACCCGCCCCTATACAGGGACGGTCTGCCCGCCTCTCTACGGAGACGGCTTGAACGTCCCTCCATAGAGGCGGCCCGCCCGTCGGAAGTCCACCGGGCAGAAACACGCGTCATCATCGCATTCATCACGAAATTAAATTGCATTCATTTCGCGACAGACGGCCAGCCCGTCGGTCGCTTTTACAGACGCCCTGCCCGTCGGTCACGAAATTCTATATAAGGACGAGTGACAGACGGCTCAAACGTTGCTGTCCCTTTCTCCTTCCTCTCTCAAGCGGTTTCTAAGTAGTTTTTGGCGTTTTTTGAGCCTTTTCTTCTTATTTTTTCGCGATTTCTTCGTTTTTTCGCATTATATACTCACCCGGTGCTCAGATATTTGTATTTCCCTAATTTCTACACTTCTCCGGATTGCAAGTAAGCAAATAATTACTTCTTTATTTATTTATTTATTTATTTAATTCAGTTCTACATTCTTTCTTCTTTTAACTCTAAGGAATCTTAAATAGCTTTAGAATTCAGGGGGAAATGCTGCCCAAATTTTTATCTTTTATTCTAGAATTGAATATTTATTTACTTTCCGAGTATGATGCATGCCTTAGGACTTGGAAAGCCCATCTTTATTCGCTTTAATTATCTCCGTGAGGATTACATGTTCCTTTGCCATGATGCGTGCAAGGCATGTTAAGATACTTCCGTAGACAGGATGTTTGCTATTTTTATCTGTCATTACTTTTTTATCTCATGATGGGCTGCCATTGCCCTGTTAAGGCCTAGATGGACCTTAGATTTTGAAAAATAAACCTGATAGTGCTTGCTTTGCTAAGTTTTCGCTATCTGACTTTTTTCCTTTTTACAGGATGCCTCCCAGACGCAGAGCACCACAGGCCCAGCCCGAGCTTGAGGCCCCGGCTTGGATGGATGATGAGTCCGCCCAGAGGTACAGGGCGTTGGCTCAGGTAGAGTTTCGGGCCAGCCGCTTTGTATCTCGCCCTTTTTTAGAGGCCCTCGGGTTGGCCCCGGAGTTCGATTTACTTGCCGAGGGAGCGGGCTGGACAGAGTTTCTTGAGCCTGCCTTCCAGACATTTCCAGAGGCTACCCGCCAGGTCTTAGCCACTCTCCGTTACACAGGCTTTCAGAGCGCAGATACTGACCCGGGGGTGATACAGTTTTGGTTTGATGGCGACCATGTCAGCATCACCAGGCAGAGGTTCGCTCAGGCTATGGGGCTTCCTTCGGGGGAGGAGGTTGAGATCCCGCGGCGAGCGGTGAGACGCGCCCATTGGGCGGCTATTGCTATACCAGGAGTGCTGTACGATCACGATACAGCGAAGAGCACCGTACTGGTGTCTCAGGCACTCCGGTATCTGCACAGAGTGCTTTCCAGCTCGTACCTCGGTCGAGCTGGTAATCCAGGGTTGCTTAACGCGGCCGAGATCTGGAGCCTCTGGGCTATGGTGGCAGGCCAGCGTCTCAACATTAGCCACGAGATCTTGGCCAACCTGGCCAGAGTGGGCAGAGGGTCGACACCAGTGGTGATGGTAGGGGGGTCATCACCCGATTACTGTTGGGATTGGGGTTTACACACGAGAGGCTGAGAGGACCTCTACCGGAGGGGATCCATGTAGATGCTGCAGCAGAGCTTAGAGCGTAGGAGAGCAGACAGAGCAGAGCTTAGAGCGTAGGAGAGCAGCCGCCGTTGAGCAGACCACTCAGCTGAGCCAAGCCTTCAAGAAGTTGGGGGAGAAGATCTCTGAGACCTTAGGGTTTCTGGGCACTTGTACCCAGCCCTTCTTAGATGGCTATGCTCAGGTACAGTTCAGGCGAGCCCATGATCACGAGGCAGGACCCTCTACAGCTCCGTCATCACCTCAGGCCCGTCCACCTCCGCCAGGGACCGTGCACATATCAGATGATGAGGATCCCGATGAGCCTTCAGACTACACACCTCTCTGAGCTTCAGGGAGTTATTTTTGTATCTCTTGTATTTTGTATATGCATTGTACAAAAATGACATTTCTAGTGGAAAACTTTTGCTCCATTATTTGCATGATTTTCTTTTCGATTAATTACTTAAATAACACCACAGGAAGTGTATATTCTCATATTTACTCATGTGTCGATAAAAATGGCAATAAAAATAATAACACGAAAGAAGGACAAACAACAAAAGAATAATAATCAATAACAGGTCAAAAGATGACCTTTCAAACATGAATTAACAAAATCTTTTATCTCACAGGCATAAAGAAATACCAACCTAAGCACGGACATCGATTAAGGAGGTCTCCTTCGAAACAAGGAAACCAGCAGAGTTTTCACACTCCAAGATCGAAGCTGCAGTTGAAGAAACACTGCTCTTCACCTCGAAGCTGCAGTTGAAGAAACACTGCTCTTCACCCCGAAGCTGCGGTTGAAGAAACACCGCTCTTCACCAGATCGAAGCTGCAGTTGAAGAAACACTGCTCTTCACCCCGAAGCTGCGGTTGAAGAAACACCGCTCTTCACCAGATCGAAGCTGCGGTTGAAGAAACACCGCTCTTCACCAGATCGAAGCTGCAGTTGAAGAAACACTGCTCTTCACCCCGAAGCTGCGGTTGAAGAAACACCGCTCTTCACCAGATCGAAGCTGCAGTTGAAGAAACACTGCTCTTCACCTCGAAGCTGCGGTTGAGGAAACGCCGCTCTTCACCAGATCGAGATTGAAGCCAAAGCTTGCTGCATCTCACCAAGCCCTACGGATCGAGATGAGGTCTAACCGGCAAAAAGGTATGGAAGGTGAAAAGCCGCCGAAGGTACGCTTTCTTTCCAACCTTTCTCTGAGTTTTGGCTTATCTAGGCACTTGTGCGCTAGTTTCCCCAAAACTGGGGGCAACTGTAAGCACCGTGTCCTGGAGCGGTCCGGATCGGAGGTTACCCTATGATGAAATCAATGTTCAAGGCCTGTGCAGGAGGCTGAAGTTGGATGGTTTTAGTCCCGCGTTCCATGAGAAATGAGGTTTTTCTACACTTCAGGGGCAGAGGGGGGGAAGACGGGAGTTTTCCGAGTAAAAAAGGTTTTTTGTCCTCCACAGACGGCCAGCCCGTCTGTGGAGATGGCCCGTCGCTCCGAGTCACCGACGGCTCAGGGTTTTTTCCGACGCCCGTCGGAAAGTCACCGCCCCTGTCAGGAGCCGCCTGGTTTCCCGGAGCACGCAACCGTTCCGACGCCCGTCGGTGGATGTGGCAGGGCCGTCGGAAGTGTCCTTGTGTCAGTAGGATTCTTCCGACGCCCGCCCCTATGCACCGACGCCCGTCGGTCGTGTCTGGCTATATAAGGTCCGGATTTTCACTTCAAAAAAAAAAGGAAATTTTTCAGAAGGGGAAACTCTGCCAAAATTCGAGCACGTTTTCTCTCTCTTCCAAAAACACACATTTTCCAAAGAACTTTACTTAATCAAGGATCAAATCGATCAAAGGAACTAAAAGCTAATTAGTTTTCTTTAGATTTGAACTCCTAAATCGACTTTCTGAAGGATCGGAGGTGAAATAGCTCATTTTCTCTCTCTAATCTTTCATTCTCTTACTTTCTCGTGGAACGCGCGGGGATCTAACCGACATCAAAATTTTACCCAAGGCAACTATCTGAGGGTAAATATTCCGAATTCTCTCTCCATTTTATCTCATATTTAATTATTTATCATTCATTTATTCATTCCGTGAAAATTTTGAATACGTATTATTACTTTTCTTCATTTTGACTCCCTCATCTCCTTCTTGGATAAAACTTGTTTTTTTGATCTCAAAAGGCCCTTTTCTCCTTTCTGTTTTCCGGAGACAGAGGTGACCGACGGGTCATCTTTATGACCGACGCCCGTCGGTCACCCACCTACAGACGCCCATCCTTGAGTGACAAACGGGCATATCGAATAACCAAACCGACGCCCGTCGGTCAATCAGGAAAGGCCGTCGGTGGGTTCTGCCTCCATTTTTTTGATCATTCTCCATCTCTATTTAGTCTTTTCGATTCCTCATGTGTTAATTACATGAATGTTAACATCTCTTAACTTTCTGTGAGTGTATATTGTTCTTCTTGGATATCTCCGAGCTTGAGTGGCTGCCTACCATGCATGGTGGATTTCGTCCGGTTTAGTTTTCTTAAACCTCTTAATTTATCTTCTCTTGCTTTTCATTCATTGATTATTTTATGTATATGAATAAGCTCTTTTTTTTATCCCGTCGAATGTAAGAATGGATCAACAATTTGTACTTAAATAAAAATGAGTTTTATATAAAAAATGCAAAAGGGTCCAACGCCCTATTTTCATCCAATAAAGATCATCACATATTAAATATCCCATTTTTTAATGATGATGCATGAGAGGACCAAGGTCCTCAAAATAAATGAATGCCCCGATTTGTGTATGAATCGCACTTTTATAAAGGGAGTTGTATTCCGCTCCTTGTATTATTGTAATTTATTGCTTTGATATTTATTCTGCCCATTTATTGCTTTCCAAATGTGAATAAATGTGCCTTTTAATTAAACTGCATAGTGTGGAGAGAGAGCGAACTAATGACATTAAAATTTGATCATAAACTAATTGAGGTAGAAATAGATGAGAAATCCCGGACCCAGCTCTGGTCTTTGGGCTCAAGAGGTTAGAGGTTATCCTCCAAAATACTTCTTGGGTCACGAGACTTTAGCGCTAATCCTAGGCCTCATGGCCCAACATGGATGCTAAGCGCAGTCTTAGGCTCTCCGAGGCGAGAGTAACTTTCCCAATGTTCTATTGGGTGGCGACTCCATGATACCTCCTTGTTGCCCAACATAGACGCACTTGCGATTTATTGCAAGATGCCAACGGACCCGCAAATGCCCCGGCCGCCCACGTGCGGGCGGTCCGAAAGGGCGGCGCATCGGGATCCGGCGCGCGTCACAGGTAGCCTGTGTAGCATTCGAACCAACCCTGCTAGCCTCTCTCTAAGAACCTGAATCCTCATGCAATCTCGGACAACTAGCCAAAAGATGCTCAGTGCTCCCACACTTGAAGCACGCACCAGAGAGCTACCTGCACTCACCCCGATGAGTCTTACTGCAATGAGGACATACCGATGTAGTCTCTGATCTGCCACCTCTACCAGAACCTGACACAGCTGCAGAACCCTGTCTTCTGCCTCTAGAAGCCGGGCCAGATGATGACTCATCCTGCGGGTTCCTCGATCTCTTACCCGAAGATGAAGAAGATCCTCCGCAAGAAGGGTTCCTCCTCTGAGCCCTCTCTCTCAGCACAGACTCTGATCTCTCAGCCCTCATAGCAGCCTCCACAATCTGATAATAACTTACCCCAGGCATACACATCAAATAAATCAAAGCAATCTTCAAAGACTCGTTCAACCCCGCTTCAAAATGTTTGCATCTGAAATCATCTGTCATAACCCCACGCGGAGCATAGCGAGACAACCGATTAAACTCTTTCTCATAATCTGAAACTAACATGGCCCTCTGCCTCAAACTCAAAAACTACGCCCATCTAGCATCCCTATAAGCCTAAGTTACATACTTCTTCGTGAACTCTCCCTCAAAGAAATCCCAAGTAATCGGATCCGGTAGCTGAGGATGCCTGCAAACCAATTCCCACCATTCAAAAGCAGATCCTTGCAATAAAGCCAGAGCACACTCTGCCTGCTGGTCGGGAGAACACCGGACTTCTCTCAAAGCACGCTTCACTTTGTTTAACCATTTCTCAGCTATCTCAGACTCATCCAAACCTGTGCCATAGAAGTCTTCAACACCGGCCCTTCTCAAGTTCTCCATAGGGGCTCTAGGAGCAGTCACTCTCTCCAAGACCCTAGCCATGTCCTGTGATAATCTGAACATAGCCTCAAAAGGCATGGCTGTGGCCTCGAGCTGGACCCTAGCACGTTGAGCCGACACAGAAACAGAAATAGACGGATCTTGACCTACCGCAGGAGGATTCACACTTTCAGCGGATTCCTCAAACGTACCACGAGCAGAATCAGAATCCATCTAACAAACAAAAGGACAACCACATCAGCCAACACAGATCTAGACACATACACATCTATACACCTCCACACATCAACAAAAAAACACCCAGAAACGCCTAAACCGGAGCTCTTATACCAAAAACTATAACACCCCCAACCCATACATAACTAAATCATCATACTCTCAAATTCACAATTTCTAACACTTAATAACAGTAAATCCCAACCAGTAATACACACATACACACCTTATTAAACCATATCATGCAATATTCCAAAAAAAATACACAACCCAACTCAAAACATCAAACACACCGAAATTAGAGACAAGTCCCAAACCTGAAATTCTAAGCTTCAATCACTAAGCTCCGCTAGTCCCAGCAATTTCCTTGCCCTTAGGATCGCGGGAAGGATCAACTAACAATTAAAACCAACAACAACAACAAAGAACAAACCCTAGTTAAATCTAAACCCAAAGAAGAAGAAGAAGAAGATGAAAACAAATGAAAAACAAGATGAAAAGAATACATTTACTTACCAAAGAGGATGCAAAGAGATGATTAATTCCACCAATAAAGACTTGAATCCACACTAAAGTTCTTAGAGTGAAGAAAATGAAGAAGAAGAAAGAGAAGAAGTCGATGAGGGGAAGAAGGAAACGTGAATCTGCCCTTTCCCCTTCTTTCTTTCCTTTTTCTTTTTCTTTTCTTTGCCCTAAACATGTGTCAATTTCCTATTGGTGAAACTAACCACTCACACCCAACAAGCCATACACTACACACACACAATGCATTCCCAACTAAAAGCACCCTACAATGGTATGAACGCACACACTATGCACTCTCAACTTAAAACACCCTAATATGATATGCTCAAATGCACACAATCATTTCCCAATTAATTCACACACTAATGTCACACATATTACCATATGCTAATAAATCCTAAAAACATTCATTTTTACCAAAATACCCTTATGATATGCCGAACACATACAAATGCATGCTCACACAGACAGGCTCAAACTGCTAGGGGGCAAACGGGGTGTGACAACTATGCCCTCTGGGTTATCCCATATTGATACTAAGGTTGCAAGTGCATCGGCTAATTAATTTTCATCCCTCGGGAGAAAGTGGAAGGTGCACACTTCAAACTGGTTGCTCAGATCCCTTAAATGTTTCACATATGGTATTAGTCGCTCCTCTTTTATAGCCCATTCACCCCGAATCTGATTGATCACTAGCGACGAATCTCCAAATACTTCTACGTTCTTTGCCCCCAAGGCTATAAAGGGTTCTAACCCGAATGTGCAAGCTTCGTATTTGGCTTCATTGTTAGTAGCCTTATATCTCAGTTTTTTAGCCAGTTGGAGTTTTTCATCATCTGGAGTCATTAAAATGACTCCTACTCCTGGCCCCTTACTGTTAACTGCTCTATCAAAATGGAACTGCAAACCTTGTACTGCAATGGCTACAACATCCTCTTTCGGGAAATCGAACTCATATGAATCCCCTTGGATAGGGTGTTCAGCCAAAAACTCCGCTACTGCATGCCCCTTGATGGTCTTTTGAGTAACATCAAAATCTTATAATAACAGTAACCATCTCCCCATTTTCCCTAATAAAGATGGAGCTTCCTGTAAATACCTAAGAGGGTTTCTTTTTAAAACCGCCTGTACCTTATAACATTGGAAATGGTGTCTTAACTTCTTAGAGGCCCAAATTACTGCAAGGCAAATCTTTTCCACTTCTATATACTTGACCTCATAAAAAAGGAACTTCTTACTAAGGTAATAGACCGCAGACTGCACTCCGAGCTCATCTTCTTGAGCCATCATGGCACCTACAGAGCTATTTTCTATGGCTAAGTATAGGATAGTGACTTGACTGGTTGAGGTGGTTTCAGAACCAAGGGATTCAGCATGTATTCCCTGATGGTGTTGAAAGCCTTCTCGCTATCTTCATTCCATACCACAGGCTGATCTTTTCTAAGCAACTTGGATATCGCTCACAAATTTAAGCATGTTTGGCAATAAATCTTCTGACATACTGTAAATAACCTAAAAAGCTTCTGACGTCCTTTTTCTTTTGAGGCACTGGTATCTCTCTGATGGCCTTGAGCTTGTCTAGATCGAACTTAATCCCTCTCCAGCTGACTACAAGTCCTAACAGTTTCCTGAAGTAACACTGAAAATGCACTTCTTGGGGTTCAATCGCAAATTATACTTACTGATCCTCTAAAAAAACTTTTCTAGAGCCTCAAAGTGAGCTTCCCCAGTGGCAGACTTGATCATCATGCCATCCACGTATACTTCTACCTCCTTATGAATCAAGTCATTGAGGATCCTTGTTGCAATCCTCTGATAAGTTGCGCCTGCATTCTTTAAACCAAATGGCATTACTCTGTAAGAAAACTTCCCCACTCAGTGATGAAAGCTGTTTTGATCCAATCGGCTATCTTGTTAAGAATCTTATTATACCCTGCATAACCGTCTACAAAGCTATACATCATACAGGCTACGACACTGTGTACCAATACGTCAATGTGCGGTAGCAAAAAATCATCCTTTGGATAAGCCTTATTTAAATCTCGGTAGTCAACACATACACGTACCTTGCCATTCTTTTTAGCTACCGGGACGACGTTAGCCAACCATGTTGGATATTGCACTTCAATAAGGAACTTGGCCTCAATCTTCTTGTGGATCTCTTCTTTCACTTTCTCAGCCCATTCTGGCCTAAGTCTTCGGAGCTTCTGTTTGACGGGCCTATGATCCGAATACGTCGGGATGGTGTGTTCAGCGATTTCTCAATCGACTCCTGGCATATCTTCGTAGGTTTAGGCGAAGACTTTTTCATGTTTTCTTAAAATTCTCTGAAATTTTGACCTCTCTTTAGGAGTTACATTAGATGTTATTAAGATTTCTTTCAGGTTTTCTGAAGTTCCGAGATTAAATGGAGTAGTATTAGTCGAATCAATGTCAAATATGGATGAGTCATGATCATGATTATGCATAATAAAATCATCAGAAACATCGAACAAGTAAGCAAAATCATTCATAATATAATTAGAACTGGAAATGTCATCAACATTATTGAAAAGTTGAAGTATAAAAAGAAAATCTAAACTATCTTCTTCTTCTTTCTCTGACGACACAGATGTTGCAATCTACAGTGGTGTGTTGAATGGGCATTTCGGAGGCACTGTAGCAACCCCCTGTGTAGCTTTACTCTATTCTCCTGCAGCTTCATCCTCTATCTTCCCTTTCCCCTTCACTCGGGCAGCCATCAATCTCTCGGTGATAATCTCCTCTAGCGATTCTCGGTCCCAGATGGTCCCCTTGGTCATGATTGTTTCATCCCAATAACCCTCAACTAGCTTGATCACTCCAATGTCCCAATTGAAGACATCATTAAAGACCTCGAATCCCGATATAATCCTTCCATCCACCAATTGAGGCTTGGCTTCCCCCGCATACGAGTATAATGATGCAGCTGGCACAAAACTGTCCTTAATGTGAGGGATCCCACTCGCTGCCCTCTTGCTCTTCATTGCACTGCCCTCATAAGCAAGACCCTCTCTATCCTTCTAACCTCTAGTAGTTATGGCAGTCTACAGCCCCTGAGAAATTTTGCCAAAATTGGCTCCAGGGAAGAAAGACATTCTCTTCATGATGTTCACTACTTAGGGCCCCCCTCGATGTGTGCTTCTTTGTTAATCACGGCTACATGAAACCCATTAAAAGGTTGCCTGGTGATATCCAAGATGGAAACTTGAATCTCCCTAGCCGCTGTGATTGTCACTACTTGGCCCTTATAGGGCATCTTGATCGTCTGGTATAGTGTGGATGGCACCCCTCCTAGTTTGTGGAACCATGGCCTGCGCAGTAGTGCTAAGAAGTTGGCTGGAATTGGAAGGACTACAAATTCTGCCTCAATTTCAATTGGCCCAGTCTTGACCATTGCCTTGAATGTCCCCAATGCCTATCTACCGGAATTATCATAGGTTATGATTGTGAGGTAATACTTACTCAGCATTTCCTCCGTCACTTCGAATGCGGCCATTACCACCAAAGGGCAAACATTTATGGAGGAACCGTCATCCACCATGACACATGCTGTGTGCTTCTCATTTATTTGAGCCCTTATGTACAATGGGCGGTTATGATTGCGGCCTTTAGTCGGCAAATCTATACTTGAGTAAAACACGTTATCTCCAGTGCTTCCTTTCACAATACCCAACAGTTCGGTGGGGGAAATGATAGTTGCCACTGTAGACTCGCTCAAGGCTTCAACCAATCTCTGCATGTGTGAAGGAGACTGCCTCAGAAGATCCCATATCAAAATCTGAGCTATTGTCCTTTTCACTTGCCTCTTTATTGGGTCCTCTTCTGACTCCTTTTCTATTTGTGCAGCCACGGGATCTTGTGGCTTCTCAGCCTCCGGAACTACCCTTCCACTCTAGGTCATCACTCCGACCTCCTTCTTTTTACCCTCCTTCATGTTATTCTTTCTATCAATTTCTTCCACTTCATCCTCATCTAAATGCTAGGGGTTTGCAGACTCTTCAACATCAAAATTATTATTTTCATCTCCATTGTCATTAGTCGACCAACAATCTACCTCTGCCACGGGAATCCCTTCTTCATTTGATCTATCTGAGCAAAGGATAGTAATGTTCTCACCTCTATACAAGTCCCTTAGTACGTACCACTCAGGCAAGCTAGACCCAATCATAAACACCTGTGGGGGCACATTATTGTATCCGGGCTTCTTTTAGTTCCCCCTCCTTTTCGGATCTATGATTTGTTTCGATTCAATCAAATCCTAGATAGCATGCCTTAATGCCTTGTAGTCATCCATCATGTGCCCGGTGTGCTGATGATAAGCACGAAACTCATTGTCTTTGTGCCCCGGCTATCCCTGAGTCCAGACGGGCTTAAATGCTAGGGGTTATAGCTTGCCTTCTTTTATCAATCTTCTCAAAACCCAGGACAGAGACCTCCCAAAATTTGAGAAGCACCTAGGGCAAGCGTTCGCAGCTAAAACTTCTGCTGTCTTGCTCATTCTGCCCCCACTACTAGAAGTAACTGGTCTGCTTGCCCCTTGACCACAACTGCTCTTCTTGTATGTCTCACTGTTGGCTCTCCTTGCCAAACACTCCCCTTCAGCTTCAATGGCTTTATCCTTCAATGATTCTCAGTCTTTTAGACCCTTCATCTTCAGCCCATCCTTCAAATACGGGCTAGCATTCTTGATGAAGAGCCTTATCTGATCTTAGGTATTTGGCTTTCTTTTCATTTCCATCACCCTATTCCTCCATCGAATCAGATACTCATGAAACAACTACCTAGACTTTTCCTGTAAGAGCTCCAGATCGTTAAGTGTCACTTCCATCCTTTTACTACAGTGGTACTGCCTCAGGAACTCTTCCACTAATAGGTCCCAATCCTCTTTAGTTCTCCTATCTAGCCCATGCTACCAATCTACTACTAGGCCTATTAAGCTCAAACAGAAGTAATCTATCTTCTACCTCATAGTCAAAGTCATTCCCTTCATCACCAGGGAGTATTGCTTAATTTGTCCAGTAGGGTCTGAGGTGCTGTCAAAGTTTAGAACGTCCGACATCTAAAAGTTCTAAGGGATCAGATCTTCTCCCACTAGCTCCTTGTCTTTGGGGTTCATCCCTCGCTCCCTTGTCAACATCCAGGACATCGCTTTGAATCTTTCTTCCATCTTTCTCCAGATGGCTTCTTCCATGTGAGGTGCCTTTCCCTTCATCGATATAGGCTCCTCATATTTATCTTCTTCCAAATCTTCCCCTACTCTACGGGTAGCCCCTCTTCTCTGCCCTGCCAACATGTTAGCCCTTAAATCCACTAGTGGTGGTCGAATTTCTTCTTGTGGGTCCTTTCTAACCTACTCCTATTCATTTTGTCTCATGGGAGGAGGAGTTGGGTTCTGCAGGTGCAGGCTGGGCCATTATTGCCATCATGGCCATCATTCTATTCTCAAATTCCTCAAACCGTCTGCCCACTACCTCGACTATCAGGGCCCTGGTGGCATCTACTTTTCTCGGTGGGTTGGCCATTTCACTACTTATCCAAAACTGAAAGGAGGAAGCCTGACTGCTTTCGAAAAGTGAGTCTAAATATTCTACCCTTTCTAGTGATTCGAAGAACGGATTTCTACGTAGCCTCCCTCGGGTACCTCTTGACCACCTAGGTAGATCTATAATGGCTACAAACAAATGAGGTCAGGATGATGCATAAATGACATATAATGCATGGTCGTGCTATGAGCATCCACAACCATATGCAAGCAAGTAGATCCTGCCAACCTTATCACCCCTGCACACGAGGTCGAGCAGTCTCTTTCCTAGGTGGGCGTAGCCCATGGGTTAACGGGGAACCCAATGGATGCGTATGGCGCATATTGAAACACCGGCAGCATAACTTCTCTTAGCTAATGTACAAGCGTATGAGTTTTGATCATTGCATATTTAGGCAGTCCAAATAAATGGGCATGGGCCTATCGAGGCATGAAAGCCTTTGATTAGGTGACCAACAAATCTATCTTGGTTTGTCCAATATATAATGATCCACACAGCAAGCAAGGTATTATGGTTCATACCACCTAGGGGAAGTATCTACTTTTATTACATGTGCTCTGGCTAGGATGATGATACTTTTAGGCTACCCAATCATGGTCCCTGCCAATGGGTCTAGCTCATCACGAGCATAATGACCGGTTGGGTCTCCATTTAATATATCATGATGGTACAAGGCTTGGGCTAGTTATTATCCTTAACACTTCCCTACATTGAGTAAACGTAGGGTCGTGCTTTGGGAATGCACTGGGGTTAAAATAGGGACCGAACTAGCATAGATCTAAGGCTTTAATGATATGGAATACAATTTCAAAAAAGGATGAAATTTTAAAATTAAAACTCAATTATATGTTTTAATCAATGTACTTTTGAATCAAAGTCTCATTTAAGTGCCCAGTGGAGTTGCCACTGTGACGCACGCTGAACCCAAGGAGGCCCCCAAAACTCGCTTTTAGGGTATTCGAGAGAGGTTCATGGAACTTGTAAAAAATTACAATGGCATCTATTTTGGGCAACAAGGAGGTTTCTTAGAGTCACCACCTAATAGAATATTGGGAAATGTCGTTTAGCCTTACTGAGTCTAAGACAGCGCACGTGCGTCTATTTTGGCCAAACGGAGACATTTTGGAATCCTCTTTCCAATAAAACATGGGAAAGATTCATTTAGCCTCATGAAGCCTAAGACAATACAAATCCGTCTATTTTTGGCAAGCCAGAGATATTTTGGAGTCCCCACCCTAACCGAACATTGAGATGGTTCGTCTAACCTTGTGGAGCCTAAGACAGTGCAATTTGGGCAGCAAGAGATATTTTGGAATCCCCTTCCTAATAGAACATTGGAAGGATTCATCTAACCTCATTGAGCCTAAGACCAGAGATGGTTCAGGACTTTCCATTTATTCATCCCTTGATTAAGTTATAATTGAGTTTTCATGTTAAAATTTAATCCATTTTCTCATACATTTTGATGAAATAATTTAAAGCTTAGATCAATCATGTAAAGGAAAGAGATAAATAAAGCAATATTAAAATAAAGTAAATAAAATCATATTAATTTACAATAAAATTAGGGGCGAAATATAACCCCCAATATTAAATAAATGCGAATTGTACACAAAATAGGATATTCGTTAAAGGATAAAGACATTGGTCTTCGCATGCATATTCAAAAAATAATGTTTAAATATCTATTTTATTTGGATAGAAAAGCATGACATCAGCCCTATTTTATTTAGAAGAAATCCCATTTATTTGTAGAAATCTTTAGCCATTTTCATATTAGCAGGATCAAAATAATATTTACAATAAATGGTACATGAAAATTGAAATAAGAGGAAGTAAGATAAAGAAATAAACACGAATAATGTCCTCGAATCATCCATTCTTCTCCATTCTTTTAACATCCCAAATCAACGGAAAACAGTTAAACTCACAAAAAAAAACAAAGAGCATGTTAGTGCAATAATTAAACAATAAAATAGGCATGAAAAAATGAATAAAGACAAAAAAAAATCATCATAGAAAATAAGAAAGAATAAGGATAAAAATGGGTAAAAAAAGACGTAGAAAATGAAGGAGAAAGGCCCAGGGATGGCCCACATCGCGTGAGAGATAGCCGTACTTGGGCTAACTGATGGGAGGTGCCAAAGTTCTGCAACGGCCCATCGCTTGGATGAGAGACGGCCGTTAGTCGACCCTTAGCCCGTCGGTCGTCCCTAATCAAGAAAAAAATAGAAAATTTAAATTAAAATCCAATTTTATTATTAAAATTATCTTTTCGTGCAATTGGACAAAGATAAATTAATATGAAATAAAAATTGAATTAGAGATTGGTCCAAAAATATTTACCCTCGGAATGTTACCATCTAAAGGTGAATATTGCGAGATTTCTGCCCTTGAATCTTACAAGGATTAATCAACGATGTGCGATTTCGTGGAGTTTTTACCTCAAAATCGTATTTTGAAATCAGATCAAGAAAATAAAATTATGTTTTTCTTTCTCAATGTTTTGTAGCAATTATGAATGCTACAAAGGCTACATCGAGTAACAACGAATCAATTTCATTTTCTCTAGTTCACCTTAATTTGAAAAAGATTTGACAAGATTTTTAATAAAAATAACAAAAAACACTTTTTCAGAATTCTAGTAAAAAATCTTCAATGCTTTATAAAAATTTTCTAACCCCTTGATTATGAACTTCACCCCCCCTATTTATAAGTTAAGGAAAACAATTCAAATTATTTTAAATTTTAAAATTCAATTTGATTATGAAATCAGAACCAAAACTGACTGATTTGCAAAATATTTTCAAAATCAAATCCGAAATTTAAAATCATTTGAAAAGATTTGGAGAATATTTTCAAAATCTTGGAAAAGATTTAGAATCCATGGGAAATATGGGAGAAACCCTTGAAATAGCACCACAGATCCCCCACCGACGGGCATCGCTCGGAGTCCAACGGGCATTCGGTCATGGAGTATGCCTAGTCTTTCGAGAGCCAGGCAACTTCGCGAGAGATGGGTGATGAGGTCCTAGTCGTCGCTTGCGAGGGACAGGTGTCTCTCGCATGAGTGATGGGTGTCGATCTCTACGAGATCACATTCAAGAATTGTTGCTTGGCCTAGAGGAAGAAAGAAAGAATTCGAGTTGTTATAACGCCATTGTTTTTATGATATATAGTGTGTTCCTGAACTATGCATTTGTTTCTCTAGTCATTTTAATAGTATGGGCTTTTCTTATATATGAATTATCACATCTTATCGCATCATGCAAAGTAATAATCATGATCAAGGCATTGGTTCAAAAAAATACTATTTCATTCAATATCAAGGAAAAAACATCTTAGTTACATCCAACCTAACTCCTAAAGCGAGATAAAATTTGAGAGATAGAAAATGAAAAAATAGAAAAAGATATTAAAAAAAATGAGAAAATGGCCTTTGGCCTAGACCTGGAATGACATACTAGGACAATCTGCTTCAATTTGTTAACCTAGCAGCAGTCGGAATTTTCAAAAGCCATTCCTTTGCTTCTTCAGCATCTAGGATGCTTACAGTGTAACCAACCCAAACTAAGCTCCAATCATTAAGGTGCTCCCTCAGAAGCTGGGCTATCAAATTGAAGACGAACGGGGCTTTAGGCCTTCACAAAAAAAAATCGAAAAAAGAAAGAGTGGAAAAGGAAAAGAAAAGAAAAGAAAAGAAAAAAGAAAAGAAAAAAGAGAGAAAACCCCACAGTTTTGTCATAAACCATCAGAGGCCATCTGCAACCCAATCTCAAACATTAAACGATACTTCAGAAATCGAACCACCAAAGCCAACAAAAGGAAAGTATGGGCTCTCACAGTTAAGTTTCAAATAGAGAACTCACTACTTCAGCCAGTTTACACAAGGGTCAAGATGAAGCCTTTGGTGCTAAAAAAGAGGCATAGCCCGAAGGAGCAGCCGTCCCGGATAATAATAATGAAGGTAAATTCAAAGGAACCACGTATTCATCGACAGACTTAAGGAGTTCCCATGGCAAAGGTTAAATAAAGAAAAATAATAATAAATGCTCTACCGGTCGAAAACCGAAAAAAAAAAAAGCGATCTTGCTAAAATTGGCCGCCCTGCTAGGATGAAAACTAAGAAAGAAAAAAAGGGGCATCCTGGTTTAGACAACGGATCCTGAGTCAGCCTAAATCGAAGTTACCCAATGATGATAATTGCCTTCACAGGCGAAAAACGTTGAAATTGATGGTTTCCTTGCAAATTTTGCAATTTAGAATTAAAAACAAAAAAATATTAAAAATATTTTAAAAATTAGTTTTAAAAATGATATTTGAAAATTTTGGTGTTTTTTAGCAATATTTAAAATTAAAAAAATATAAAAAATTCGGCGAGTGTCGGGCCCGGCAGTGCCCAGGCGCGCGCGCAGCGTGCCCGCGCGTGATCTGCACGCGGCCGACGGGCATCGGTCGCCCATCCGCGCCCAAATCCGCCGAAATTACCCCTTTTTCACCCATATTTCATTTTTCTCCTATTTTTGACATTTTTTCACCCAAATTTCGGGATTTTGAATATTTTCTTACATTTTTACACCCAAAATCAAGGAAATTAATTAAAAATCTGATTTTTATTCCATAAATCAATTTTTTCCCTTTTTTCTCATTTTAAGTGGGAAAATTGAAGGATTTTAGGTGGAGATCATTTTTTCATCTTTCTTTTTTCTTTTCTTAGAAAAAGAATTCTCTCCATCTTTTTTGACACTTCTTTTCTCCAAAGAAAATTCTAAGATTAAGAAATTCAATTTTTGATCTAAAATTTTTATTGAGACAAGAAAAATTTTTCTTTTGTTCTTGAGTCTTGGAATCAAAAGTATTTTTGAAAATATTTTTTTGTTCTTGAAGATTATTTTTTTTCATTTTTCTAACAAAATAATTGTTCTTAAAACAAAGAAATCAATTCTTTGTCTTCAAGAATTAATTTCTTTCCTTCCAATTTTTTTATCAATTTTCTCTTTTTTGTGCATGACGTTGTAGGAATAAATTTCTTTGTAATAATTAATTTCTTTTTTGTGCCTAGTAGTAGGAATAAATTTACAATATTTATTATTTTCATTTTTATCTTTATTTTGTGAATTGCAACAAGGAAAATCAATCATTTTCATCATCAATTGAATCCAAATCTGAGGGTAAATATTCTAGACTTGATCCCTTAACTTTCATTTTTCTTTTATTTATTTTGCTTATATTTAATTGTTAACCATGTAGATCTTTACATTTATTTTGTTTTTATTTATTTAATGTGTTTTTGTACATAGATCTAATATAACTAAATATTATTTTTGTCTTATCTCATTTTATTATTATTATTATTATTATTATTATTATTATTATTATTATTATTATTATCATCATTATTTGTTTTATTTAATATGTTAACCAATTTATTTTAATATGTTATTTAATTGACTTGTCGTATATAATGCATGTTTTATTTATTCTAATCTATGATTTATTGTTTTATGTGTTTAATTAATTTCTTTAGTTTAATCACTAACATAAATTTTATTTGTCTTTGTTTTTTTTTTATTTTCAAATCCGTATTTTTTCTTGTTTGAGCATCCATGCAACCGAAGGAGGAGATTCGAGGTTTGATCATTTTATTGTACATGTTAATTTTCCTTTGTTTATTTTTGATTTATTTGTTATATAATTGTTAAATGAAATAGTTTTTATGCACGCTTAATTAAAAAATCACACAAAAGTATTTCTATAAAAGAAATGGGTTTTTTCCAAATAAAATGGGACCAATGTCTTAGTTTTTCATCCAAATACATTGTCACCATCAAAATTGTTTTATTTAATTATGTATGAGAGGACCAATGTCCTCATTCTCAACAAATGCCCCGTTTTATGCATGACGTTGTATTTTATTTACAATAGGGGTTGTATTCCGCCCCTAGTTTTGTTGTATTATTATTTTCATGTACTTTAGTTTATTTACCCTTTCATTTATCGCTTTCCTTGAATGATCAAACTTGCGCTCTAATTATTACATTAAAATGAATGAGAAGTGGGATGAAACTTTAAATTCAAAACTCAATTGTAAAATAACCAAGGTATGAATAAATATGAAGTCCCGAACCATCTCTGGTCTTTGGGCTCAACGAGGCGAGAGGACCATTTCGATGTTTCATTGGAATGGGATCTCAAAGACACCTCTTGTGTCCCACCAAAAGACTCAATTTACAATCCTAGGCTCCATAGAGTTAGAGGATCATTCCAATGTTCTATTAGGGTGAATGCCTCCAAGACCCCTTTGGTTTGCCCAAAATGGATAAGATGCGCCGTCTTAGGCTCACTGAGGCGAGATGAACTTTCCCAATATATTATTGGGTGGTGACACGACCTCAGCAAGTGTACTGAATCGGCAAGTAATATAATGGAGTATTTTCAGGACTCCGAGTTATCGTACCCAAGGGACTGAGTATGCAAGTTATGATACTTAAATGTATGCTAAAGAATTCCCAGTTGTTGAATTGATTTAATTATGACTACTAAAACAACTAAATTAATCAACTATAATGAGTTAACAAAGCAAAAACAAATTAAGATGACAGTAAAAACTAGCAAAGCTAAAAAATGATAACAAGCAAAGATCTCAATACAGAAAAGTGTTGTTCAGGTTCACTCGTCCACCCCATACCCAAATATGAACAAAACTAATCTAAGAATCTTATATGAAAGAAATCGGGATAACCCTCTTAACCCAAGTGTCCCATTCCGGAGCAAGCTATTCTAATTGCATAACGTCCCATCTCAGAGCAAATCATACAACTAGCCTAATCACAGGTCTAAAATCCTAGATTCGGTTTGCTTTCCCATTCCGGAGCCAAACAACCCAAAACCTAATTATTTCACTCATCACTCCAATCTTGAACCACGAAAACATGCGCATCTAGATTCCCTTCCGGAGCAGTCTAAATGATACAGTAAACACGATAGAAAATCTGAGAATAAAATATTCATCGCATTCAATTAACAAATTCAATAACCAAAAGAGATACATGAAATAAATCATTCTTCAAAACTGGAAATTGAACTGAGAAAATAAATCCCATAAATTGACAATATGTAAAAGCGAAATAAACCATTCATTCATATATAAACTCAAAAATTATCCATTATTCATATCATAGGTAGGAGATTCAGAGATCCCCTAAACAACTAAAAGACTACTCACAATCCATTACAAAATCAAAAGAATAAAGGAAAGAATAAACCATGAAATTCATTGAGACGCAAATCCCTGTTGAATCCCACGTTCTTCAGTCTTCTTTTTCAGATCTTCAATGGAGAAATAACTAGAAATTCCGGAAAACTAAAAATAACAATCTCTAGAAATTAAACTATGTATCTTATGAAAATTACTCTCAATTTCTAATTGAAAACTCAAGACAAGATTGAAAACTAAAGTTTAGAACAAAAGAATAATTCAGAAAATCTCAGCCGCCAAAACTAAAATCAAAAACTAACTAAAAAGTTCGGAACCCTAGCCAAACAAAAAAGTGCGTTTTTATAGTTCCAGAGGGGTCATGGTGGCAATGAAATCGGTTGCCACCGTGTAGAGTCGAGAATTTCAATTTCCTTTTACGCACAGGAGATGGGTCACGGTGGCAATGAAATCTGTTGCCACCGTGAGGTCTTCAAAGTTTCACTTCTGCCCAGGAGAACACTATGTCACGGTGGTGATGATATTTGTTGTCACCGTGAGGTCTTCATCCCTTGCATTCTGCCCGATATATAATTATGTCACGGTCACAACCAATTTCATTGTGACCGTGACCTATGTGATTTCAGCTACTGTTTGCAATTCTTCTTATGTCACGGTCACAACCAATTCATTGTGACCGTGACCCCTTGAGCAAAAATCTACAAAGGCACAAAACTTTAATCAAATAGTTATCTAAAATGCATCAAAATTCCAATTTGGCTAAGATTAACAAAATTAACATAAAAGAAACATAACATGACATTAAACACAACTAAACACCCAAAAATCATATGAAAACACCATCAAAACTAAGTACTATATTGAAGTTATCAAAATACCCCACACTTAGACTTTGCTCGTCCTCGAGTAAATGCACTATCTACATTCCTGAAATTTCAAACTCTAACTCGGAAGACGAAAACTTAACAATAATCATAGCACCAAGCAGAAGGGTCTTAGTTACAAATTCTCAAATCAATTTATATCAAGTAATTTCCCGTTTGTGTGTGCTAGGCTCAAAACAAATTTTCTCTTTTCAAAATAAAACAACCAATACATTCCAGCAATTGAGCAAAGAAATTAAATATGCAAATGAATTTGCATACAGGTTTCGCACTTAAAACTCAGGATAATCATACGCCTCTCCTTTAGCACCGGAACCACAAGGGTCATCTCCACTTAAACAACTCAAACTAAGAGCAGAATCATTAGGACTTATCCCAAGGTTGTAATGTTGGGTTAGGGTATTGGCTAACAAGAAAAGTAAGGGAAATCAAACAAAGAGTCAGCCACTCTACCTATAATTCTACTACCCAAAACTGAACAAGATTGTCCATGACCTACCTTCAATTTACCCATAATTTCCAATGTTGTCTAAACTTCCCCATACATAAAATACATCGAACTCAAAGCAACAAGGTGATGAGTATGTCTTCTTCTACTCAAAGGTACCCCACACTTGAATTTTTCTTTATTCAATATATCAAAATTAACTAAAAACAACAAAACTCATTAAACTTTCATTTTTCATTTTTTTTTCTTTTTCTCTTTTTTTTTCTCTTCTTTTTTTTCTTATATATATATATATATATATATATATATATATATATATATATATTTTTTTTTTTCAATTGGGGTACCCAAAGTCTAGATTTTCTTATACCCATTTTTTTTCTCTAATAAGGGAAAGTTTAACACCATACTAAATAACACCCACAAAATTCAACAATTCTTCTCACACTTCCACTATTTCAACAATAGATACCCTCATTCAACTTTCAATGATATTCCAACCCAATCCTAGAGTGGCCAATTCTTAGAAAAGTGTAGGCAAAGGCATTTAGGCTAAATGGTAAAATAATAGTGTAATAAAGAAAAATGCATAGTACGCTTTTAGCATACTAAATCAGCTCAACGGGGCTAGCAATGGAAATGAAGTAAACAGGTAGGTCAAAAGCTATTTAAAATAGTTACCAAAGAAAGAAATTGCCTAAATCATGTCCTAAACTTGCTTGAGTTGTTATGATGTTTCGAAGGGTGATGAGGAAGGTTCTAACCATCCTAAAATTCCTTCACTCAAAAACTCTTATGCACTGGAGTTTTTGAATTTTTCCAAACAAGCCTCTAGTGCATAAAAGATTGGAAATCACAAGATATATGACTAATTGAGATTTAATTTGCTTTTAAAACTTCCAACTACTCATTTGCCAAGATCAGTTTTTAAGATAGACCATTCTCCAATTAAAGTTCAAAACATTCACAACAGGAATAATTGAGGTTAAGCCAAGCTGAGATAAAGATATTCAGACAACGATAATAAAGTACAAAGAAACTAAAACAGAAATAAACATGCATCATACATCAACGGCTATTAATTACATATATATATATATGAAGTTAATTTCTCCTACCCCCCACACAAAAACTTGCTGTCCCCAGCAAGTAATAATATTACATACCAAGAAGAAAAATATAAATAAAATAAACAAAAATCAAAACAAAAGATAAGAAGTCTCCCTGATCACTGATCTGGTGGTGGTGGTGGAAACTGTGCATCAAATCGCGCGGCTAAAGATGACAAGCCCAACAGTACCTGATCCATCTGAGACTGGAGCTCAGCTTGAGATGCAGAAATGGTGTCCATTCTCTCCATGATGGCATCATACTGGGCTATGGCAAATTGCTGGGGCTCTTGTGCAGAAGGGACTGGTGCCTCTGGGTCATCCTCATGCTCATGAGGTAAACCGCCTAAACCCCGCTCGACTCCGTGTAAATACTCCTTACGGGTTGACAACCAATAACCATCCGCTGTTGTTGGATCTTTTACAATGACTTTCATATTCCTCAACATTTTATCATCAATTATAGGAATGGAAGATAGAACCTTGTACTTGCCCAATGGATGGTTAACCCGCTTGGCTATCATTGTGACGAATCCCCCCAGTGCTATTTTTTTCACTTTCTTTAGATGCCATTGTATCTCCTCCAATTTATGCCAAAAATGAGTAGCGCCATTTATTCTAACACCCCGAACCATGCAAGCAAGGAACAAAGCTTCGGGTAAGTTTACCTGACCCGCCGAATCTACATGGCCGAGGAGAGAAAGTGAGAAAAATCTATGGATGATACGCAGAACATAGTCGTCCAAATGGTGGGACTTCGTCTTGCCTGAGACATATGTGGTAGTTATAGCCGTGTCTCTAATAGTGGCTCAAGCAGCATCCTTATCATAATCCTTAAAACAGTCGGGTGTAAGGTGTGGAAAACCAAGACATTCAAAAAATTGATGAAAGGTAAGATTGTAAGATGTTCCATCCAACCAAAAAGACACCGTACCTGGGTCTTGGGCAAGGTCGTGTCCCGGTCGACAGGTAACAGTCGACGTAAAATCCCGTGTCAATTGCGGATATACCTTCTCCTTGGTTGAGAAAACCCTCTCCCAACCGATGTTGGCTATGAATTGTTGAATTTTATTTCTGATACCGAGCTTTTGTAACATATCAAAATCCAAATATGTCGTCGGGACATAGGAGCACCTGGAGAACAAAGCATATGCAGGTTTCTTTGGTCCCGGTACCCACTTAGGGACCTTCGAAATGTCTACCGATTGTTGGCTCGGGGGTTGGCTGGTGGAGCTGGAAGCAAGAGCAGAGCTTTTTCTTTTTGGAGCCACTGCAGGAAAGCTATCAGCCAAGTTCAATAACAATGTAAGTTTAAACAAACAATGGCTACAACTGTACTCAGCAATAAACAATCCATTCTACCCAAACCTATGCATCCTCTAAATGAGCTTGATTTTAACAAAGTGATATCAACTCATAATTAAGTTTAGAGTGTGCAATGACAACCTTAAAGCACAGTTAAACATAAGGGTAAATGAAATTAGATCAAGAAAAGAAAATTATGTTTTTCATTCTCGATGTTTTGTAGCAATTATGATTGCTAAAAAGGCTAAGTCGAGTAAGAACAAATCTATTTCGTTTTCTTTGGTTCACCTTAATTTGAAAAAGATTTGATAAGATTTTTGATGAAAATAAGAAAAAACACTTTTTCGGAATTCTCGTAAGAAATCTTCAATATTTTATAAAAATTTTCTAACACCTTGATTATGAACCTCACCCCCCTATTTATAGGTTAAGGAAAATAATTCAAATTATTTTAAATTTTAAATTTGAATTTGAAAAAGATTTATGAAATGATAATCAAAATCGACTGATTTGCGGAATATTTTCAAAATCAAATCCGAAATTTGAAACCATTTGAAAAGATTTGGAGAATATTTTCAAAATCTTGGAAAAAAAATTTAGAATCCACAGGAAATATGGGAGAATCCTGTGAAATAGCGCCACAGATTCCCCACTCACGGGTGTCGCTTCGAGTCCGACGGGCGTCGGTCATGGGGCACGCCTGGTCTTTCGAGAGTCGGGCCACTTCGCGAGAGATGGGTGATGAGAGACTGGCGCCTCTCACGTGAGTGATAAGCATCGCTCTCTGTGAAAGACGGGCCCTCACACGCGAGCAATGGTCGTCACTCCCTGTGAGAGATGGGCCTCACACGTGAGCGACGGTCGTCGCTCCCTATGAGAGATGGGCCCTCAGATGTGAACGACGGGCATCGCTCTCGTGAGAGATGGGCCCATCCCGAGCGAGCAACAAGCACTGCTCGCATGAGGAGAGGCCGTCTTTCGGAACAAGTGACGGATGTCTCTCTTGACCGATGGGTCTCCCGTCGGTCAACCAAAATTCAAAATTCCCCATACAAAAACCTCTTATAATCGAATAATCTTCAGTCCTTGTCAAAAGGTGAAAGCCCTGTAACTTCGTCCAAGTACCCGAAAATGGGTATTGATATCTTCATTGGGTAACTCTGATCTGGACTGCCTCAAGACTCGGTGTCTACAGGCACCTCCCCCATCTTTTCAAGGAATGGAAGTTATAACCATTGCTAGCCAGGACTTCCCCAAGTCAAGGATAGCCTAGACACAGAATAGACTGGTATTGTGCATGTCACCAATACACAGGGCATAGAACAGGCTTTTGTCGTCCTCAAGAGATCACATTCAAGAATTGTTGCTTGGCCTAGAGGAAGAAAGAAAGAATTAGAGTTGTTATAATGCCATTCTTTTTATGATATAAAGTGTGTTACTGAACTATTCATTTGTTTCCCTATTTATTTTAATAGTATGGGCCTTTCTTATATATGAATTGTCACATCTTATCGCATCATGCAAAGTAATAATCATGATCAAGGCATTGGTTCAAAAACATACTAATTCATTCAATATCAAGGAGAAAACATCTTGATTGCATCCAACCTAACTCCTAAAGCGAGATAAAATTTGAGAGATAGAAAAATGAAAAATAGAAAAAGATATTAAAAAAAAAGAGAAAATGGCTTTTACTTGGACCTGGAATGACATACTAGGACAACCTTCTTCAATTTATCAACCTAGCAGCAATCGGAATTTTCAAAAGCCATTCCTTTGCTTCTTCAGTATCTAGGATGCATACAGTGCAACCAACCCAAACCAAGCTCCAATCATTAATGTGCCCCCTCAGAAGCTGGGCTATCAAATTCAAGACAAACGGAGCTTTAGGCCTTCATGAAAAAAAAATCGAAAAAAGAAAGAGAATGAAAGAAAAAGAAAAGAAAAGAAAAAGAAGAAAAGAAAAAAGAGAGAAAACCCCATAGTTTTGTCATAAACCATCTGAGGCCAACCTGCAACCCAATCTCAAACATTAAAGGATACTTCAGAAATTGAACCACCAAAGCCAACAAAAGGAAAGTGTGGGCTCTCACAGTTAAGTTTCAAATAGAGAACTCACTACTTCAGTCAGTTTACACAAGGGTCAAGATGAAGTCTTTGGTTCTAAAAAAGAGGCATGGCCCGAAGGAGTAGCCGTCCCGGATAATAATGATGAAGGTAAATTCAAAGGAACCACATATTCATCGACAGACTTAAGGAGGTCCCATAAGAAAGGGTAAAAAAAGAAAAATAATAATAAATGCTCTGCGGGTCAAAAATCGAAAAAAAAGGCAATTTTGCTAAAATTGGCAGCCCTGCCAGGATTAAAAATAAAAAAGAAAAAAAGGGGCATCCTGGGCAAAATTTAAGGGCTGAGAGAAAATATTCAATTAAGAAAACTCAGGAGGGCTGATTGATAGTAAGAGTCGAATGCGCCCAAGGTGTTACTCCCTGAGATTGAATAAAACTTGTGTTTTTGCATCACATGTCTAGAAATGATTATTGTTGTTGCTATATGGTGCATATAAATAGGAAAACATGCACAAGTTAGGCATAAACATGCGATTGAATGGTCAATAGAAACCTGCGGCATGTATAAGGACATATGATGGAACAAACTTCATTTAGGGCAATAATGATAAAACTTCATTTGACAAATGCTCCTCCTCCTACCCTTAAAAAGAAAACAAAACAACAAAAAGAAATAAAAAAGAGGCTATTGGAGATGAAAACCATAACTGGCTCTCTAAGCAAAAGTTAGGCCAAAGGGTAGGGTGAAAACCTAAAAATAGGTAGTCTATCCTATAAGGAAAAAATAAAATGAATAAAAGCCAATGGAGTGGGTTGGGTCCATTTTAGGCAAAAATTAGGCACATAACTATGTGAAAATCCCTAAAGGGACGCATTTTCCGCAAAGAAAAGCTAGTGTGAAAATCCGCAAGGGATGCACTACCTTTAATAAGTGACTTCCAAGAGTTGAAGCGTTAAGGCAGTAAGAATAACCTCCCTTCAGGCAAATAGTGCATAATGCAGGACATGAGTCAGAATTCTGGCGGCAAAACGTTGTATAGCTTATAGCAAAAGGTGCATGCTCGTTGACTAGGGAGCAAAGATGCACACCGGGCGATTCTCTCTGAAAAGCTTATGTGTCAGAGTTTCTAAGCCAAGATGATATTCTTCAAGATCACTGGGGGCATCAAATAGTATAAGCAGTAGCTTCGACAAGTCCCTTAACCACCTAGGATGTGGTCTATCCATTTTTGCATTTCAAGTGCATCCCGTATGTACAATTTTTTTCATATCTCTCTGCATAAATTTACACATGCATAGCATTTCACGATGCCCAACATGCATTCACACATGCATGAACTTTGTATATATCTTACATATGCAATTCTTCGCGCACATTTTGTGTACATAATTTCTGAATACATATAACAGATAATTATTTTCACACATTTAGCATGCATATCACAAGCACATATCGCATACATTTAATCTTTTACATGCATAGTTGTGTACACATAATTTTTGTTCATTAATCCTTAGCATGTGTTAGGTGTATATAGCTTTGTGTATATATTTTACACACATAATTCCATACACACACACAATCTTTAGTATACATTGTTGTGTACATAACTCTGAGGGAAAGGTCCAAATGGACCTCACACGCAAAGATGATCTAAGAGATGGATTCAACTCAACATTGTTGGCCACTGTATTCGACATAAAATCATATGGGTCTATACAGAGGAGGAACACCCAGAAGAATAAGCCTATTCGGGCACACCTTGCTTAGGGCAATCAAGAATCATATAAATCTATAGAAAAGACGACCTTTCGAGAAGCTGGACTGCCCACACATACCTTTGTTTTCGGCGATTAGGTACCACTTCAGCTCAATGTCGGAGCTCATCAATGCTGGACAATCAGATCAAGATGGCATCCTCATGGAAAAGGAATCTTGCGGACTCGTGCCAAAGGGGACATTTAAAAGAGCAAGCCTATTCATGCACACCATGCTGGGGGCAACCAGGTAAGTTTCTTTATCATAAAATGTAAAGGTCGAAAAAAACACTTAAAATGTAAGGTTTACCTAAGTACAGATTCAAGGTCCATCCAAAAATTGCAAAAATGCCGAATGCACCGAAGATGTAAATCCAAAAAAAAAAATATCTCAGTTGAAAAAAAATAAAATATCACAAAAAATTAGGACCAATATCCTCTTAAGAAACACTTTAAATTTTAAAATCTATACCTTACAGGCAAGCATCGAAATGCCAAATCTAATTTTCCTCTCTGAAGGCTCAAATATAATTTTCCTCCCTAGAGGCTCAAATCTAAATTCCTCTTAGGAGGCCCAGATCCAATTTCCTCTCTGGAGGCTCAAATCTAATTTCCTCTCAGGAGGCTCAAAATCCAAGCCTCTCAGTGAGCAGCAAAGCCTCTCAGTGAGCATCAAAGCCTCTCAGTGAGCCTCAAAGCCTCTCAGTGAGCCTCAAAGCCTCTCAGTAAGCATTTAAGCCTCTCAGTGAGCATAAATTTTTAAAGTCTCCTTGCAAGCACAAAGCCCTCTTAAGAGGCACATTGGTCTTTTCAACAAGGAGGCTCCAGTTTGGGATGATAGAGGGATCAGTGTCTAGTATATCACAGTCAGTAAGGGATCTCCATGAGGATGATATCTGCACTGTGCAAGAGGATGATATCCACACTTCATAAGTCTAGAAATGACTCGGTGCAATCAAGAGGATGATATCCGCGCTTTGGAATTCTAGAAAATGACTCGGTACAATTCAAGAGGATGATATTCAGATTTCACAAACCATTCTCTAGGGAACAACCAACCGTCCTTTATGGGACACCCGTCCGACATCGAGCCCAATAGATATGTACTACCACAGGTACGCATCTCTTTCCTATGCCCTGCACATTTGTTATGCCCATTTTTGTAGGAAAAGAGGTTCAGGATGAGCACCAGTGAAGACAAAAATAATCTCATGCCTTATAGACCAGATGGGGATTAGCAAGGGCATACCGTGCAGGCCGGATGGTGGCCAGCAAGACAAATGAGGTATATAAAATCTCATACCTTGCAGACCAGATGGGGGTTAGCAAGGGTATGTCGTACAGGCCAGATAGTGGCCAGCAAGACAAATGCGGTATATCAGATGAGCCGCAATAGAACAGGTTGCAATTCAACAACAACAATCTCATGCCTTGTAGACCGGATGGGGGTTAGCAAGGGTATGTCGTGCAGGCCGGATGGTGGCCAGCAAGACAAATGTGGTATATCAAATCTCATGACTTACAGAATGGATGGGGGTTAGCAAAGGTATGTCGTGCAGCTGGATGGTGGCCAGCAAGAGAAATGTTGTATATCAGATGAGTCGCAATAGAACAGACTGCAATTCAATGACAACAATCTCATGCCTTGCAAACCGGATAGGGGTTAGCAATGGTATGCTGTGTAGGCCAGATGGTGGCCAGCAAGACAAATGCAGTATATCAAATCACATGCCTTGCAGACAGGATGGGGGTTAGCAAGGGTATGTAGTCCAGGCCGGATGGTGGCGACTCCATGAAACCTCCTTGTTGCCCAAAATAGATGCACTTGTAAATACTTTTACAAGTTGCCAATGGACCCTCAATTGCTCGATCGCCCTCAAGCGGGCGGTCAAAGGGGCGGTCCGCGGGGTCCGGTGCGCGTCACAGTTACCAAAAATACATTTTTGCTAGTCAGAAATATTAAGCCTTACCAATTCCCATACTTACTGGTAGTTCCAAAATCATACAGATAATAGTATTACTACTTAAGTCAAAACTTTTCATTTGTTCAAACCATTAAGTATTCAAAACCAAACAAAACATTTCGATTCTCAGATTTTGTTCGGGCTTGAAATAAATATTCCAAGCTTCCTATGTATCCTTATAGTAGGGAATCAGAACCACATAGCTCTACAGGAAACCTTTATATAGATATTCCAAATTAATCTTAACTCATTTACTTAATTCAATTATCTATATCATACCTAACACTTATTATTCCTCTTACGTACTACTCAATACATAATTTACCGTATTCATTAAAACCAACAAACATCATACTTGAATTCCTTACCAATATACTTACAGTAATTGTCCAGGCTAAAGTCTCGTGGATAAATAACACATAATATACACTACAAAAAAAATACAAATTAGCGACGGAAACTTTGCAGTCGCTAATTAGCGACTAATATGCGACGGAATCAAGAATTAGTCGTAAAATACTATTTTTTTCAATTTTAGCGACGAAAAAAGAAAACAGTCGCTAAATTTTGGCGGTAATTTATGGCGCCTTTTTTGCGACTACTTTAGCGACTAAAAAATCAGTTGCTAATTTTTGCGACTAATTTAGCGACTAAAAAATCAGTCGCTAATTTTTGCGATTATTTTAGCGACTAATTTAGCGACTAAATAAACCAAACACACAAAATTAAAAAGAGGCAGAATGGGTACAATACACCACACAAAAGAAAAATAAAACAACAAAAATGGGAATACACGCAGAAAGGGAGAGGGAAAGCGGAGAGCGCAGAGGGAGGGGAGAGGGCGCACCGGCGACACCGGCGTCGGCGACAACCTGATGTCTACTCGGCACGTCGTTTTTGCCATCGTCTATGCCATATCTGGCTCCTCCCGTTCAGTATCTCTCCATCCAGGCAGAAGCTCCTCCCTCCCGTTCCGGCCACCTCCGATGACTGGTGGCTACATGCGTGGTGGCGCAGGACTCCTGGCGGCGAGGCGAGTCTTCCGATGTCCGTGGATCTCCCTCAATCGCCGGCGAAGAGCAGATCGGAGAGGAGGCTGCCAAAGCTGCCGAAGCTCCCGTAGGGTGTGTCTCTGCAAATGTTGCGTTATAATAATCTCTTTTGGTTTTTATTTGTTCAAATATGAGGTCTTTGATCCGAATGCTACTGGCCATCTACAGAGACTTAAAAAAATGGATCTAATAGATGTTGAAATGGTGTGTTTTTCGTTCCAAAGCTCTGCGTATCTTTTTTTTCCTTCATTCTATTAGGTGCTTCAGAAACTTTATGTTTAGTTGTAAGGCTGATTGCTAGTACTATTTAACATCTGGGGTAACTGTGCGCTAGAACTTTCATTATTTATTTATGCATTTTCTTATGGTGCTTCTCAGGTGCTGCTGTTGATGAGAAACCTCTCTATCAATCTGACCAGCCCTGATTTTGAGGATCATGTAAGTGGTGCTTCTGCAGATCACAAAGATTTCTTGGCTTTGTTGTTTGTCCTTTGGTTCTTGTTGTGATATTGAATTTTGGCAATTACGTTTTTATATTTATTGAACACTTGAATCTATGGTAGTTAATTCAAACTATGCTTTTCTGTTTTCATTCCCCTATTTCATGTTTTGGCTTTGACAAAATATCGATATGACCAATTACTAATAGGTTATTTGTTGTGTTTTTTGGCTATATACACAGCATTATCATGCTTTGCTTTGAGCTGGAATCTTGATCTCATATACTTATAGGATGCTGTTCTAATTAATCAATCTCTATATTGAACTTTATAGGTAATTGTGGAGAAGGCTGAGAGAAGATATTTCTATCATTGACAAGAAAAAGTAAGTATTTATTTTTTTTCCTGCATTTTATATCCTTTTATATTCTGATTTCCTATATGAAAATGTGTTGTTTGTTTATTAATTTATTATGCTAGTAAATTTACTTTGCGACTCACTTATTATTGTTGTCATGCTTATATTTCCCAACTCCACTTTGCCTCCAGAACCTCCAGCAGTGCATAAATTAACATCAGTGAAATCGGATGGCTAATATATTATTTTTGTGCATAGTTGTCGAAGTTACTAGGTGTTCATATAGTTCTCGCAGCATTCATCATTTTTTTTTATTGTGAGTTCTAGCTCTATATCCATTTACTCTTTAATGTGGATGCTTCTTCTTGTCCTGTTCTCAATTATTTGTCTGTGCTTTTTTATTTAAAAATTTTTGTCCTACCTAATTAATATGCTTTAATTTTGTTATTTTTATCATTATTTCCATTTTTCGACCTAACATGAACCTTGTTCTAGGATTCAATTACAAGCTTGCATGTCTTTGCTATTTTGTGTTTGTTCCCAAGTTACATTAGAATTTCCATGATACAGAATTATAAACTACTACTTAGTTATTTTTTAACCCTCTCGTGCCAATGTGTTTCTTTAGAGTAAGAAGTTTATGTTGAATTATTGAAGCTTTGCCTTGATGTGCACCTTCATTACAAGGCTTGTGATTTTCTCACTACAGATGTCACTATGGTGAGAAAATCCTTTGGATGCCCGTATCAAGAGCGAAAGGAGTATTTATATACGGAGGAAAGGCCAAAAGGCAGAGAAAAGATATGTGGAGTGTATAGCTGTCGATTTATCTTTATTCTTAAGGTATTTCTGTAAAGCGCAGAATTACTATATATGTATTCAAGTTTTGACTGCAATATACTTATTCTAGGTTATATTGACGGAAGTGGCTTAATTTATTGTATGGGTTTTTTGGTTTTATTATTATAATATTGATATTTCAATTTCAAGATTTTGATGGACTCGCCAAAACCCATAATAATTATAATAACAATAAAATTAAATTGTAAATAATTATAATAATAATAATAATAATAATATTAAAATTAAATTAGCGACGGTATGTGTACTATTAAATCGGATGTAATAATAATAATAATAATAATAATAATAATAATAAATTAAAAATATTAAAAAAGTTAATATTTTTAGTGACGGAATAGCGACGGATTTTCTGTCGCTAATAAATTTTTAATATTAATTTCAAAGGTTAATTAGTGACAGAATTTTCGTAAATAGCGACGGTTTTTTTCCGTTGCTATTTTAGCGACTAAAATTAGATTTAGTCACAAATATGCTTGCGACGGTCGAAATAACGACTGTCCGTCGTTTCGTCGCTAAAATTAATTAGCGACTAAATTTGAGGGATTAGCGACAGAAATTTCCGTTGCTAATTCCCTATTTTTTTGTAGTGATACCTGTATTCTCATTTTAACATATAAATGAATATATTTATAAAGTTCATTTATAAAGTACTCAACTATAACAAACATGCATATCAAATATGTCAATAATTCTTTACAAATACTTCATACAGACAATCATACTCATAGCTTTTGAACAGATTTATAACATGCATTATCCACATACAAATTCTCAAGCAATCAATATTCATAACATCCATTTATAGACAAATCGATTATAGCAGATATGCATATCCAATACTTCAGTAAGTCTCTACCAAGACATCATATAGGCACTCATATCCATAACTTTTAAACCGATTTATACAAGCCTATTTGAACCAACAATATTCTTTATATCTTTTTTCGTTTACGGACATAGGCTTACTATACAAAGCACATAGGTACCTGAAGGTACCACACATTTCCACATAGGTTTCCAAAAGGATCCATAACATATAAGTGCGTAAAGATCAATCTCATAAGATATATATATATATATATATATATATATATATATATATATATATATATATATATATATATATATATATATATATATATATTTATCAATTAATCACATTCTTTTATTCTTTTAGTTGCCTGCTAAGTCAAAGGGGGTGGATTAGCGAGTGAACACATGGTGGTACCCGTAGGTACGATTCGAAAAGCAACATCATATTTTTCTCATTCAAAACATTTTCACATTAAGGATCATAAATAAGATCCATACACATTGAGGTTTGCGAGGAACCAAATGGGGACCTGATCAGGGTGTAAACAAAACGGAGGGCTGCAGCTAACGAAACTCTATAGGCATGCCTATCTATGCACGACCGACTCACGCAGGCGAAATTTTCCATATCATTATTTAATTCGTCACATTTCACTTATATATAAATACATTCCATTAAATACTTCCATTAAATACTTGTAACATTCTTTTATGATCACATGCATTCATCTATTTGCATATCCTATGTACAATCACATTTATCATATTCAAGACTAATAATGTATTATTTCATAAATAAGATATTCATATAAACATATTAAACATAACTATATTATTGGGCATCATGCGCTCGTTAGACTTAATAAATAAGTTCGCTTTTCCTTACACATATATATTCATACAAGAATAATGACAGATAAAAACTCGTATTTCAATTATTCCCCTGAATAGAAACATTTAAATAATTCATACCTTAAGTCATAGATGCATAATACAAGTGAGAAACAATGCAAAGAAGAGAAGTTTCAAAAACATTTTAGATAAAGAGATCTGTCGCGCTAGGGATGGGTGTCGCGATCGCGACAAACGAGGGCCAGGAGGCGATCACGAGCCATGCTCACTGTCACAACTCGTGAAGGTACACATAAAAGCATAACGAAGCATGACAAAGGAACAGAATGAAAACAGGTGCGGGAGCACGACTCGTGCTCCAAGTGCACGAGTGGTGCACCATGTGCACGTCTCGTGCACAGGTGCACGACTAGTGCACCCCAACATGTGCACGTCTCCTGCACAAGTGCACGACTAGTGTACCTTGTGCATGACTCTTGCACAAGTGCACAACTAGTGCACCTCAATACCGATAATTGGTAGCAAAGAACATGTCTCTGTCGCGATCGGGACAAGTATCGCGCTCGCGATAGAGTCGCGATTTCCAGATTCCAGTGAAAATTTGCATAAATTCTTCTTCCAAAAATCACACCCAAAACTCCCATTCAATTCCAACTTCAACACAATGCAAATAGCTCATTTAAAACCTCATAATTAACTCAAAACCCAACTTTTATTCCAATTATTAAAATCGAATCATAAATTAATCATAATCAAATTCTTTAAATTGACAATTAGCAAAACAATTCAAAATTCCAATCAAAATACACTTTGGTTCAATAATCCACATACAAAACATGTTAACCTAATGTTATTCAAACACATAACATTTGGAACATATCTAAACAATTTTAACTCCATAAAATTTCCTGAAGATTAAACGAAATCCCAAATCAAAATATACCTCAAAATAACAAAAACCCTTACCTCAATTCCTTTGCTCCCATTAACTTCTTAAATGATCTTTCTTACTCCCAAACTCCTTTAAGATTTTTCTCATCCAAGAATCCTCATCCAAAATTCATAAACATAAAACCCTAACTCAAATCAATCCCCAACAAAATCAAGAAAAGATGAAGGAGAAGAACAAAACCCAATAAAACCTTACCAAATAAAGCTGGAGAGATGATAAATTTCCACCAAATTCACTTGGATCAAAGCTGGGGCACACTTGAAGAGAAAAGAGGAAGAGGAGATAAAGAGAGGAGGAAAAGAATGGGAAAGAGGCAACAAAAATGGGTGGTCCCTCTTCTCTCTCCTTCTATTTATAGCTACTTCCTAAAACCCTAGCCACATGTCACCCAATCTTTAGTGGATCTTGATCACTCAGACCCTACACCCATGCATGACACTACACACAAGACGAACTTCACTCACGCATACACTACTTCCCTCTATGCATGCATACTCTATCAAAACCCACACACATACACCCTACTATCATACATGCAACCACATCCTACCAAAACCCATAAAACATGCATATAACCCAAAATACGATTAACACATGCTAGCCCACACAAACACATGCACACATATCCATGGCTCAAACTAATAGGGGGAAATCGAGGTATGACATGAAATATATCATGCCGTTTGGCTAACTCTAATGGTAAAGCCAACTGATAAGCAACTTGTCCCACCTATTTTAATATCTCATACGGCCAAATGAACCTTGGACTCAGTTTCCCCTTTTTACCAAAATGAAGAACCTTTCTCCAGGGCGACACCTTTAAGAAAACCTTATCACCAACCTCATACTCGATATCCTTTCGCTTCAAATTTGCATAAGATCTCTGTCGGTCTCTCGCTGCCTTCAAATTCTGCTGAACCAGTTTGATCTTCTCTTTCGTATCTCTAACTAAATTCGGACCTACTGTAGAGCGCTCACTCAATTCTGTCCAACACATTAAGGTTTGACACTTCAGGCTGTAGAGAGCTTCATATGGTGCCATACCCATACTCATCTGATGACTATTATTATACGTAAATTCCATCAAAAAAAAATATTTGTCCCAACTTTTTAGAGAAATCCATTACATAACCCCGAAGCATATCCTCCAAAACCTGAATAATGCTTTTGAATTGACCGTCGGTCTGAGGATGAAAAGCTGTGCTAAAATTCAATCGAGTACCCAATACAGATTGCAATTCCTTCCAAAACTTTGATGTAAACCTAGGGTCCTGATCAGATACAATTGACAAAGGAACTCCATAAAGCCAAATGCTTCATTCATATACATCTCTGCTAACTGATCCATTGGTTAATCAAGTCAAACCGGTAAGAAATGAGCCGACTTAGTAAGCCGATCGACTATCACGCATACGGAATTGTGCTTCTGTTATGTCAAAGGAAGGCTTGTGATAAAATCCATTGTAATATTGTCCCATTTCCACTGAGGAATAGGCAAAGGATTAAGCAACCCTGATAGAACTTGGTGCTTAGCCTTCACCTGTTGATAGATTAGGCACTTGGAAATAAAGTCCATAACATCTCTCTTGGTACCTAGCCACTAATAGAACTGCTTCAGATCTCGGTACGTCTTATTACTTCCCGAATGTATAGTAAAAACTGAGGTGCGTTCCTCCTGTAAGAGCTTTTTCTTCACTTACCTATCATTTGGCACACACAAATGACTTCTATAATAAAGCACCCCATCACTGCTTAATGAATAATCAGTCTGGTCTCCGCTCTTAACTCCTTGCAGTGTTTACTATAACTTAGGGTCATTCTTCTGAGAATCAATAATCAACTGCTTCAGACTAGGCCTAGCTTTTAGCTGGGCAGTTAGAGCCCCATCAGAATCAATTCTCCATCTACTACGTTGCAATGCAAGAGCTAGAATGTGCTTCCTATTTAATGCATTTGCAACTACATTTGCCTTGCCTAGATGGTAGTCCACTATACACTCATAATCCTTGAACAATTCCAACCATCGTTGCTATTTAAGATTAAGCTCTTTTTGACTGAGTAGATACTTAAGGCTCTTGTGGTCAGTGAAAATCCTGCACGTCTCACCATATAAATAATGGTGCCATATCTTAAGGGCAAACACAACCGCAACCAACTCCAAATCATGCATAGGATAGTTCTGCTCGTGAGACTTCAACTGCCTTGATGCATATGCTATTACCTTCCCATCCTGCACATAACACATCCAAGACCAATACCTGAAGCATCACTGTACATGGTATACTCTTTGCTTGAAATGGGTTGAGTAAGTATAGGAGCTTCCACAAGACTTCTCTTTAACTGATCAAAACTAGCTTGACACCTATCAGTCCATTCAATCTTAACTCCTTTCCGAAGTAACTTGGTCAAAGGCAAAGTAATTACAGAACCCTTGAACAAAACAATATGACCCAAGAAAGACACCTCTTTAAGCCAAAAATCACACTTACTAATCTTTGCAAATAACAGGTTATCTCTCAAAACCTGAAGCACAACACGCAAATGCTCTTTATGCTCATACTCATCCTTTGACAACAAAATGGTAAAGATGTGGCAAAAATACCCTGTTTCTCAAATTCATAAAAGCCGCTAGCACATTCATCAACCCAAAGGGCATCACTGAAAGCTCATAGTGACCATGCCGCGTCCTAAAGGCAGTCTTAGGAACATCAACATCCTTCACCCAAAGCTGATAGTAACCAGACCACAAGTCAATCTTGGAAAAGACTCCAGCTCCTCTCAACTTATGAAACAAATCTTTGATTCTTGGCAACGGATACTTATTCTTTACTGTAACCTTGTTTATCTGCCGATAGTCGATGCACATCCTCAACGTACCATCCTTTTTCTTAACAAATAACATTGGAGCACCCCACGGAGAAATGCTAGGTCTAATAAAGCCCTTGTCTAGTAGTTCCTGCAATTGAATCTTTAATTATTTCAATTCTATAGGAGCCATTTGATAAGGAGCTTTAGAAATAGGAACAATACAGGGCAGAATCTCTATAGATAGCTCCACTTCTCTTTCTGGTGGTAACCCTGGCAAATCCTCAGGAAATACATCCATAAACTCACTTACCACTGGTATATCTTTAATCCTTATTTGGTCAGGCCTGGAATCAAAAACCAAACCCAAAAAAGCCTCATATCCTTTCCTCAAAATCGCCTAGCTTGCATAGTCGAAATCACACTATTTAAAGGGCCAGAACTTAAACCCCGCACAACCACTGGAGACTAATCACAATCTTTAAGCACTACCGTCTTCCTATGATAGTCAACCACCGCTCGGTGCTTGCACAACAAGTCCATACCCAGAATCAGATCAAATTTATGGAAAGGCAAGCCAATTAAATCAACTGGAAACTATTTTTTTTGCACCACTAAGGGATAATTCTTATACATCCTACTTACATTGACACTATGCCCTTAGGGACCGGTCACAAATATCTCATAATCTAACTGATCAGCAGTAGGCAAATTAGCACATAACTTTTCAGAACATAAATATGAGTATGTGGAACTAGGGACTATTAGAGGATGCATTTCAGTGTCAAAGAGTATAAACATAATAGCAATCACTTCTGGAGAATCCTACTCATCCCGATCCTTCATTGCATATGCCCTAGCTAGTGCTACTAGAGGATGATCCACTATCTCAGAGGAAGCTCCATCTCTAGGCCGTCCACCATGACCTCGCCCTCTTCCTCTACCATGGCTGGCCTGAGGGGCATTAGACCCTGCTCGACTGGCCTCCTGCTACTCCTGGGTGTTCTTAAACAACTTTGGGCAATTGGCTAGGAAATACTCCGTGCTACCACATCTGAAACAACCTCCTGTCAGCCAACAACGTTAACCCTGATGGCGCTTATTATAGTCCGAACACTCTGGCACATTATCACCTCTGCCACCCAAAGCACCTCTGCCAACACCAAATGCTTTAGAAGATCCCTATCTCCTTCCTCTTGTAGTAGGACTATTGGTAGACTCATCTGGAGAAACCCCTTGAGAGTTCCTAGACCTCTTCCCCAAAGATGAGCCTCCACAAGAGGGATTCCTACTGATAACTTCAATTTTGTATTTAGTTTTGATAGTTTTTTCGTATGATTTATGGGTGTTTAGTGGTGTTTATTGTCATGTCATGCTTACTTTAGATTAATTTTATCAATCTTAGTGAAATTATAATTTTTATGCATTTTAGTTAGTATTTAGATTGAGTTTGAATTGTGTTTGCAGCATTTTTCTAGGTACCTCACGGTCACAACAACATTGGTTGTGACCGTGACATTCAAAGGATTCAAAATCAGTAGCTGGGCTTACTATGGGTCAAGGTGGCAACCAATGTTGTTGTCACCATGACATGTTTCTTCATTGGGCAGAATGCAGGCAAGAAGCACCTCACGGTGGCAACCTATCTTGTTGTCACTGTGACATAAAACTCACTAAGGCAGAATCATTTGAGAAAGTACCTCACGGTGGTAAAGGAATCCATTGTCACCGTGATATAAGGAATTCTCGGACAGAAGCTAAAGTTGAGCATCTCACAGTGGTAACAAATCTGGTAGCCACAGTGACCCTTATCCTGTGCGCGAGGCAGAATCAATTCCTTGACAACCTCATGGTGACAACCATTTGGTTACCACCGTGACCCCTCGGGATATTAAAAGACAAGTTTTCTGTTTGGCAAAGGAGGCGGATATTTTTAACCTATTTTCATATTAGGGTTTTAGATCTAGAATTTTTACAAGCTTTTCTATTGTTCTTAATTTAGGTTTTCAACTTTGTCTTTAGAATTGAATTACAAATGAAGACTTTTACATTGGAAACTAGTAGTTTAATTTCAATACACAGTTTTTACATCTAGATTTTAAAAATTTTTCTCCATCGAAGGTTTGAAGAAGGAGATCGAAGAACGTGGGATTCAACCGGGATTTCCTCCTTAATGAATTTCTGGGTTTATTCTTTCCTTTTTCCTTTTGATTTTGTAATGGATCGTGAGTAGTCTTTTAGTTGTTTAGGGGATCTTTGAATCCCCTACCCGCTATGTGAATTCTAAACATCTTCTGAATTTAATTATATGATTGAATGGTTTATTTCACTGGTTCTTATTGTTAATTTATGGGATTTATGTTCTGAAGTTAATTTTCAGTTTTGATGAATGATTTATTTCATGTATCTTTGTTGGTTATTAAGTTGTATGGATTGGATGCCATGATTATTTATATTCAGTTTTTATCATTCTTGCTGTATCTTTTGGACGACTCCGATTGGGAATCTAAAAGTGCAGAATGTTATGATTTAAAACTAGAGTGGCGAGTGAGATAATTAAGTTCTGGGTTATTTGACTCCGTATTGGGAAAATAAATCGAACTTAGGATTTTATACCCGTGCATATGCTAGTTATATGGCTGACTCCTGATTGGGATGTCATGTAATTAGAATGGCTAGCTCCGGATTGGGATGTCATGTAATTAGAGTGGCTGGCTCCGGATTGGGAAGCCTGGGTTAAGAGGGTTATCCCGATTTCTATCATATTTGGTTCTTGGATTAATTTCATTAACATTTGGGTATGGGGTGGATGAGTGAACCCGAGCAACGTTTTTCTATTTTGAGTTCTTTGCTTGTTAAATTTTGCCATCAATTTATTTTTACCCAGATTTTTGCTATCGGTTTAATTCTTTTATTTTGATTTGCCTTTTCGTTGTTTAATTTCTTTATTTTTAATCAATAGATACTCAATCAATTTAAACAATTGGGAATTCTTTAGCATACATTTGATTTTCATTACTTGTTCACATAATCCCTTTGGTACGATAATTCGGGGTCTTAATTTTACCCCACTATATTACTTGCAGATTTAGTACACTTGCTGAGGTCTTGTCACCTACTTTGAGCCCTTTCTCTTAAAGTAGTTTCAAAACATTCCGCTGGCATCGCTGCCTGCACAATCTGATAATAACTTACAATTTGAGAACTCATCAAGGAAATCAACATTGCTTTGATGGACTCATTTAGCTCCTCCTCAAAATGCTGATAGCGAAAATCTTCAGTGAGGACACCCTGTGGCGCATACTTGATAAGCCTGCTAAATTCCTTCTCATAATCTGCTACAGATAAAGCCCTCTGCTTAAGATTCAAAAACTACTTCCATCTAGCCTCCTTATAAGCCTTAGTACATACTTACTATGAAATTCTTGCAAGAAAAACTCCCATGAAACCAGGTCAGGTAACAGCGGGTGCCTTAGAACTAGTTTCCACCAATCATAGGCGAAAAATTGCAAGAGAGACACAACACAATCAACATCCCTCTCTGGGGGACATCAAATCTCTTCCAGTACTCTTCTTACATTTTTGATCCAAAATTCTGCTTTGTCGGACTCATCCAAACTAGTCCCATAAAAATTCTCAGCTCTTAACTTCCTCATCATCTCAATTGAAGCCCTCAGTGCAGTCACCCTTTCCAAAACTCTAGCCATATCCTATAATAACTTAAGCATGGCTTCAAAAGGCATGGCTGGAGCCTTAGGTTGCACCTTCACTAATTGAGATGGACCAAAAACTTATGGATCTTTGTCCCAGGGATTCGTACACTTTGTTGAACCCTCAAGCAATCCTCGCGCGGACTCCATTATAACTACAAAACACAAGGACATCTGCATCCGGCCAACACAATTCTAAGCACATTTCTATTCTACAGTCGCATAGAAATGCCTAAACCTAGACTCTAATACCTATAAAATTGTAACACCCATTACCTAGACGTAGGGAAGCTCACCCAACATAGAGGAGTGAGTGTCCTGATAGGTAAGGGTTGCCACAAATAGAACCAAAGCATGCAGAATATATACATATAACACATGCCTAATCATACATCTTTTCAAATACAATTAACAGAATCAAGGTTGGGTTAACAAATTTCTCTTTCGCATAAATGTTATTCGGAGGAATACCAATCTTAAACCAAACTGAAATTGTCAAAACTTATTCATACATAGACAAAAATATACATTGCTGAGTTCTGTTACAAAACAATCCTTACATATATACAAATTCGGGTCTTACAAATTACATAACTGCATATATTACAAAACTCACATAAGTACAGATCCCAGTATAACATAATACAAAATTTGTTACAATACTAAAAGCTTAAACATCTAACAAAAACCCATCCTATTGTGTTGGCTTTGGCTACTGCAGGTTGGTCCTCCCAAGATCTCCTACCGCTTCCACACCTGCATGGATGAAACACTCGTGCTAAGCACAAAGGCTTAGTGGGGAAAATAAGAGATGGACGACCACTCACAGTGGACGTCAATGTAAATCACATTCACATAGCACATATATATAAATAAAGCATCACAAGCTTATCCCATAATTCGCATTCATCAATGGTAAACTTTACTTCATACATATTATGTAGTATCATTTTAACAATTCACATTATTCCATGTCATAATCATACACATAATTATGCCTGCAAACTCAAAGAGGTGGATAATGGGTAAATGCATAGGTACCCGCCGGTACAAACAGATATACTCTTTTCAAGCAATAACGCATAGGGATCTAGCAAGATCCAAATCATCAGAATCCATAAGGAACCAAATGCATAGGGACCCAATCAAGGTGTAAAGAAACGCATAGGCTGCAGTAAACAGAACCCTATAGGCATGCCTATCTATCCACAACTCGACTAATTCATGCTAAAAATTAATTCAATTATGGCTTACATTGTATAACATATTATAGTTCATACATTGAATCGTATATATAAATCTTAAGTGAGAAACCATGCATAATATATTAAATGATGAATATTCATAGCACAAGGGAGGGTCGTGCTCGCAACAGGGACCAATTGCACTAAAGGTCGTACTCGCGACAAAGAGATAGATGGCCTCTGTTGTGCTCATGCACAAGATCGTGCTAGCGACAGAGGGCATAAAGGCCTCGGTCACACTCGCGATAGAGAACATCCAGGTGGGAGTTAAGCTTCTTGAGCTCTTTGTCACGCTCGCAACATAGATCGCGCTCGCGATAGAGAATGCCTCGATGAAAGATCAGATACCAAGCTCTCTATCGCGCTCACAACATAGATCGTGCTTGCGATAAAGTTGAGCATTGCGCTCTGTTACCGATCTACACAGCTCTCCTTAAGCCAAACCTCCCCAAAAACATACAATTAACCTTAGAACTTCTACACAACCATCACAAGGCAATCAAAACGTGACACCTATCATATTATCCAAGTTTTGCACTTAAAGGAAGTGACTAAATGGTAAAAGGAAACAATAAAAAACAACAAAGCTTCAAACCCAGAAAATTCCCATTTTCATATAAAGTCACTTCTAGATTGTATACTCTACCTCCAATTCCAATTTCTACTCCAAATCATAAAAGCACAATTCAAAGATGCATATAAATACACTTTCAGTCTCAATTTCTCAAATCATAACATTCTTCCAAGTTAATAATTCAAAAGCAAAACTCATGCAAAATTACATTAATTCCCAAACCTTAGCTCCTAAGCTCCTCAAAGCTCAATTACCCTTACTTTCGCCAACTTTCTCTTTCCACTTTGCTTCTGTAAGCACCGTGTCCTGGAGCGGTCCGGATCGGAGGTTACCCTATGATGAAATCAATGTTCAAGGCTTGTACGGGAGGCTGAAGTTGGGGGTCTTAGTCCCGCGTTCCATGAGAAATGAGGTTTTTCTACACTTCAGGGGTAGAGGGGGAGAAAACGGGAGTTTTCCGAGTCAAAAAGGTTTTTTGTCCTCCACAGACGGCCAGCCCGTCTGTGGAGGTAGCCCGTCGCTTCGAGTCACCGACGGCTCAGGGTATTTTCCGACGCCCGTCGAAAAGTCACCGCCCCTGTCAGGAGCCGCCTGGTTTCCCGGAGCACGCAACCGTTCCGACGCCCGTCAGTGGATGTGGCAGGGCCGTCGGAAGTGTCCTTGTGTCAGTAGGATTCTTCCGATGCCCGCCCCTACGCACCGACGCCCGTCGGTCGTGTCTGGCTATATAAGGTCCGGATTTTCACTTCAAAAGGGGTTGGAAAATTTTTCAGAAGAGGAAACTCTGCCAAAATTCGAGCACATTTTCTCTCTCTTCCAAAAACACACATTTTCCAAAGAACTTTACTTAATCAAGGATCAGATCAATCAAAGGAACTAAAAAGCTAATTAGTTTTCTTTAGATTTTGACTCCTAAATCGATTTTCTGAAGGATCGGAGGTGAAATAGCTCATTTTCTCTCTCTAATCTTTCATTCTCTTACTTCTCGTGGAACGCGCGGGGATCTAACCGACACCAAAATCTTACCCAAAGCGACTATCTGAGGGTAAATATTCCGGATTCTCTCTCCATTTTCATCTCTATTTAATTATTTATCGTTTATTTATTCATTCTGTGAAATTTTTGAATACATGTCATTACTTTTCTTCATTTTGACTCCCTCATCTCCTTCTTAGATAAAACTTGTTTTTTTGATCTCAAAAGTCCCTTTTCTCCTTTCTGTTTTTTCGGAGACAGAGGTGACCGACGGGTCATCTTTATGACCCACGCCCGTCGGTCACCCACCTACAGACGCCCCTTCTTGAGTGACAAACGGGCATATCGAATAACCAAACCGACGCCCGTCGGTCAACCAGGTAAGGCCGTCGGTGGGTTCTGCCTCCATATTTTTGATCATCTTTCATCTCTATTCAGTCTCTTCGATTTCTTATGTGTTAATTTTATGAATGTTAACATCTCTTAACTTTCTGTGAGTGTATATTGGTCCTCTTGGATAATTCCGAGCTTGAGCGGCTGCCTACTATGCGTGGGGGATTTCGTCCGGTTTAGTTTTCTTAAACCTCTTGATTTATTTCTCTCGCTTTTTCATTCATTGATTATTTTATGTATATGGATAAGCTCTTTTTATCCTGTTAAATGTAAAAATAGACCCACGATTTGTACTTAAATAAAAGTGAGTTTTGTATAAAATGCAAAAGGGTCCAACGCCCTATTTTCATCCAATAAAGATCATCACATATAAAATATCCCATTTTTGATAATGATGCATGCGAGGACCAAAGTCCTCAAAATAAACAATGCCCCGATTTGTGTATGAATCGCACATTTATAAAGGGAGTTGTATTCCGCTCCTTGTATTATTGTAATTTATCACTTTGATATTTATTCTGCCCATTTACTGCTTTACGAATGTGAATAGATGCGCTTTTCAATTAAACTGCATAGTGTGGAGAGAGAACGAACTAATGACATTAAAATTTGATCATAAACTAATTGAGGTAGAAATAGATGAGAAATCCCGGACCCAGCTCTGGTCTTTGGGCTCAAGAGGTTAGAGGTTATCCTCCAACATACTTCTTGGGTCACGAGACTTTAGCGCTAATCCTAGGCCTCATGGCCCAACATGGGTAAAATGCGCAAGTCTTAGGCTCTCCGAGGCGAGAGTAACTTTCCCAATGTTTTATTGGGTGGCGACTCCATGATACCTCCTTATTGCCCAACATAGACGCACTTGCGATTTATTGCAAGATGCCCACGGACCCGCAAATGCCCCGATCGCCCACGTGCGGGCGGTCCGAAAGGGCGGCGCATCGGGATCCGGCGCACGTCACAGTGGCGACTCCACTGGGGACGTTTATGGTTCGAGATTTCAATTTGAAAATACCTCTTTTAACCATTTATGATTGAAATTTAATTCATAAATTCGCTTTCTCTCAAATTTGCATTTGCATATCATTAGAGCCTTAGAATACGCTAGTTTGGTCCCTCTTCTAGCCCCGGTGCGTTCCTGAAGCACCTCCTCATTTTCACTCAATTTGGGGAAGTGTTAAGGATAATCACCAGCCCAAGCCACGTACCTCAATGGTATATTAAAATGGTGACCCGATCGGTCGCTACGCTCGTGATAAGCTAGACCCGTCGGCAGGGATCATGCTTGGGTAGCCTCAAAGAAACATCTCCCTTGTCCAAAGCTCATGTAATGGCTATAGTCACTTTCCACAGGTAAAATGAACCTTAAATCTCATGCTTGCTGTATGGATCCTTACGTATTGGACGAATCCAAATATCTCGCTCGGTAACCTAGCCAAAGGCTATCATGCCCCGGTAGGACCATGTCGAAATTTATGGACCGTCCGAATATGTAACGATCATTATCCATCCGCTTGTACATTAGCATAGGAGTGTTATACTGCCGGTTTTTCGCCGCGCACCATACGCGTCCATTGGGTCCCTCGTTGACCCTTGGGCTAAACCCACCTAGGAAAGAGACTGCACGACCACGTGTGTGGGAGAAATAAGGGTGGAAGGACTTACTTGCTTGCTTGTGCTCTGTAAATGTTGCATATCATGATCATGCATTATACCCACATTTCATGCATCATTCTAACTTTTGTCCCTGCAGCCATCATAGATCTGCCCAGGTGGACTAGATCACCGACCGGACGACTGATCCGAGTTCTTACTCCTGAGCTGTCAGATAGAGAGGGTCTGCCGGAGATTTTATCAGAAGTAAGTGGCATGGTATCTCAGATGGCAAACTCACCCAGGGGGGAAGATGCCACCAGGGCCATGATTGCCGAAGAAGTGGGCCGTCGATTTGAAGAATTCGAGGGCAGGATGATGAATATGTTGGCCTCCTTGACGCAGCAGAACGCTCAGCCGAATGTTCCCCAGAATCCTCCTCCTCCTCCTCCAGTAAGACTGAATGAGCCTGAAGAAGAAAGGGTTGAAAGGCGAGAGGAGCCCGTTAGGCCGCCACCGGTAGAGTTGAGATCAGTGGCTTCGGGAGAGCTGAGAAGAAGGCCAGTGCTGAGAATTGATGACGATAGAGATATCGAGGATGATAGGTTGAGCATGGCATCCGAAAAGGGGAAGGCACCTCAGGCTGATGATTTTATTTTGAAAAAGATGGAAGAGAGGTTCGAGGCCATGGCTCGTATGATAGGCAGAGCTCACGGGATGAATCCTGAGGATAGGGAGCTGGACGGAGAGGACCCGATCCCTTATAACTTCAAGATGCCGGATGTGCCGAAGTTCGATGGTACTTCTGATCCTACTGCACATGTGAAGCAATATTCTCTGGTCATGAAGGGGACCACATTGTCTAAGAAGCAGAAAGTGGAATACTTTTGTCTGAGTCTGACCTCTCATGCCATAGATTGGTATCACGGCCTTGACCGCCGCACTAAAGAAGATTGGGATCTGCTCACTGAGGAGTTTCTGAAACAGTACGACTGTAATACCAGGATGGAGGTGACTCTGATAGATCTTGAGCTGCTCCAGCAGAAGGCCGGGGAATCCTTCCATGAGTACCTTACCCGATGGCGGAACCGAGTAATGGAGATGCGCCGAAAGCCTGATACCCAAGATCAGATTCGTCTTTTCATTAAGAACGCGAGCCCGTATTTGAAGGAGGGACTGAGGATGAAGGGGTTAAAGGACTGGGAGTCTCTCAAGGATATAGCCATCGAAGCAGAAGGGGAATTCTTGACCCGAAAAGCTAACAATGATAATTTTGCCAAAAGGGCTAACCCTGGTCAAGGAGCCAGTAGGCCGGCAGGTCCCAGTAACAGCACTAGAAGAATGGGTGAAGTGTCTGCTACTGAGGTAGCCACCCCGAGGAAGTTTTCGAACTTGGGGAGACCATTATCCTGGGTCTTGAAGAGACTGATGAAGGAGGGAAAATTGCGTCCTCTAACTCCTAGGCCGGCTTTGACACAAGGGAAGCCGGGACATAAGGACAACGAATTCTGTGCATTCCACCAGTACTCGGGCCATATCACTGATAAATGCAAAGCACTTCGGCACTCCATTCAAGATTTGATCGATAGCAAGCAGATCTCTGACCCTGAGAGGAGAGAAGCTGAGAAGAAGCCTGGTTATAATGCCGTACCCCCACCTGTGTTTATGATCCAATCTAGCCTGCCAGAGTGGTACGTGCTACAAGATCTGTATGGGAATGAGGAATCTGCTGTCGGTAATTCTGAGGATGAGAAGGAGAGAGCAGTTGTGGCGACTCTAGATTGCTGGTCTAGCAGTGAGAGTGGTGGAGAAGCCGAGGGTGAAGAAGGATTGAACCTTGATTTGTGGGGCTCCGATGGAGAAGAGGGAGAGATAAGCGCTGTCACTAGAAGTGGAAGGGTGATCCCCGAGATTGCAAAGCTACCTGAGCCGGTACAGCCATTGGCAGAGAAAGAGCCAGAGGAGGAACAGATTATAAAGCAATTGAAGAAAACCACAGCTCAGATATCCATTTGGGATTTGTTGAGGCAGTCCCCCTCTCATAGGCAGAAGGTAGTAGAGGCTTTGGTTGAGGCCACAGTTGCCACCACTATTTCCCCATCAGAGCTTTTGGGTCTAATCAAGGGAGGATCCGAGGAGAGGTTGATCTTTTCTGATGCTGACTTACCGGCAGAAGGCCGTAATCATAACTGACCCTTATACATTAAGGCGCAGATTAGCGGCAAGCACACTGCTTGCGTTTTGGTGGACGATGGGTCTTCTATCAACGTATGCCCTTTGATAGCTTTGCAAGCTTTTGGCTTAAGCGAGGATATGCTCAGCGGATCCGACCTGACTATCACGGCCTACGATAACTCGAGGAGGCAAGCCTCGGGAACCTTCAAGACCTTGGTCAAGACAGGACCTATCGAAGTGGAAGTTGAATTTGTGGTTCTGCCCATTCCTGCTAATTTCTCGGCTTTGCTAGGGAGACCCTGGTTTCATAAATTAGGAGGAGTGCCATCCACACTGCATCAGATGATAAAATTCCCGCACGAAGGGGAGGTGGTGACTATCAAGGCGGCCAGGGAAAACCAGGTCTCAGCGCTAGAAATTGCCAATCAGCCATTCAGTGGTTTCCATGTATCTATGATAAAGGAAGAGCACGGATCAGGAGGTAGCCCGGCTGTGGTTAGTATGATGAAGAAAATGCACTATCTTCCGGGGGCTGGATTGGGTAGAAGCTCCCAAGGGCTGCAGACCGCGATTACCACTCGAGGGCAGAAGAACCGGAAAGGTCTGGGGTACAGAGGTGGTTTTGGCAGGAAGAGAGTAACAGACAGGATCCCCCACATTTCAGAAAGCTTTGTCCCCGCGTCCTCAGTATGTGCTTATACTGATGAGGATGAACCGCAGTGGGTAGATGGGAGGATTATCCCTGGCTTTGAGATTTTTAATGATGTGTATGACTGGCACGTCGGGTTTGTCAAGACCGCTGAAGGCTTTTGGGATGAAGAAGTCATGACTCAGGGGATCACTTGGGATAAGTGCGAGCTTGAGGAGGTCGTTACTGAGAAAATGGTAGCTGCCAGGCTGAAAGGAAAAGGGAAGATAACAGATTTAGAGCTGGAAATGGAGGATTTGAAGATTTCTTCCGACGTGCCTGAAGGGCCTCTGCTAGATCAGAAAGTCAGTAAGCAGGCTGAAACAGCGTCAACTTCGGGAGCGGCAAAGGAAGACTCTAGCCTAGATTGTCTTTTTATTCCAGAACTCTTTTATGATGTAAATGATAACAATAATATTATCAATAAAATGAACAATTTCACTTATTTGTGCAATGTTTCTGATAATTTCAACATGCATGAACATGATCATATTCCATCAATTTTTGACATTGACTCTACTGGCACAACGCCTTTCAATCTTGGAACTTCGGAAAATCCGAGAGAAATTCTAATAGCATCAAACATAACTCCTGAGGAGAGAAAAAATTTTGAGAGAATAATAACAAAACATGAAAAAGTCTTTGCCTGGACCTACGAGGATATGCCGGGGATTGACCGAGCCGTGGCGGAGCATGCCATCCCGACTTACCCAGATTGCAGGCCTGTGAAGCAGAAGTTGAGAAGGCTAAGGCTAGAATGGGCTGACAAGGTTAAGGAGGAAATCCGACAGCAGATCGAAGCTAAGTTTCTGGTGGAAGTCCAGTACCCTACTTGGCTGGCGAATGTGGTTCCTGTGGCTAAGAAGAACGGAAAGGTCAGGGTGTGCGTGGATTATCGAGATCTTAACAAAGCCTGTCCTAAAGATGATTTTCCACTACCCCATATTGATGTATTGATAGACAGTGCCGCCAATTGCACGATGTACAGCTTTGGTATGGATATGTGGGCTACAATCAGATCCTGAACAAGATAGCTGACCGGGTTAAGACTGCCTTCATCACAGAGTGGGGTACCTATGCCTATCGGGTTATGCCTTTCGGCTTGAAGAATGCGGGGGCCACATACCAGAGGATGGCGACCAAGATCCTAAGCGACCTGATTCACAAAGAAGTGGAGGTGTATGTTGATGATATGATGGTCAAATCAGCCACCCGAGAGGGACACTTTGAAGCTCTAGAGAAGTTCTTCACCAGGATCGACAGGTATAATCTGCGACTTAATCCCAAGAAGTGCATTTTCGGGGTGACTTCAGGAAAGCTGTTGGGACATGTCGTCAGTCAGAGGGGGATAGAAATTGACCCCGATAAGGTGAAAGCTATCAGAGAGATGCCTGTGCCACAGAAGGAGAGAGATGTAAGGAGCTTCCTAGGCAAGCTGCAGTATGTTAGCCGGTTTATTGCGAAGCTCACTTCGATATGCGAACCTATTGTTAAGCTGCTTAGAAAGAACCAGCCCGTAGTCTAGAATGAAGACTGTCAGAGAGCCTTTGATAATATCAGGGAGTACCTGTTAAATCCGCCGGTACTAAGACCTCCGCAACCTGTCAAACCGCTTATTCTGTACCTGGCAGTAGAAGACGGTTCAGTGGGCGCCATGATGGCTCAAGAGGATGAATTTGGGGTGGAGTTTGCAGTTTATTACCTCAGCAAGAAGTTTCTGGCTTACGAAATAAAATATGCTGAAGTAGAGAAGATCTGCCTTGCAGTGATTTGGGCATCGAAGAAGCTAAGGCATTACTTCCACTCATACAAGGTTCAGGCTGTAGCCAAGCAGAATCCTTTAAGATATTTGCAGGAGGTGCTGTGACGCGCGCCGGATCCCGAGCGCCGCCCCTATGACCGCCCGCTTGAGGGCGATCGGGCATTTGCGGGTCCGTTGGCATCTTGCAATAAATCGCAAGTGCGTCTATGTTGAGCAACACAGAGGTATCATGGAGTCGCCACCCAATAGAACATTGGGAAAGTTACTCTCGCCTCGGAGAGCCTAAGACTGCGCTTAGTATCCATGTTGGGCCATGAGGCCTAGGATTAGCGCTAAAGTCTCGTGACCCAAGAAGTATATTGGAGGATAACCTCTAACCTCTCGAGCCCAAAGACCAGAGCTGGGTCCGGGATTTCTCATCTATTTCTACCTCGATTAATTTATGATTGAATTTTAATTGTCATTAATTCGCTCTCTCTCCACACAATGCAATTAATTTAAGGCGCATTTACTCATGTTAGGAAAACCATAAATTAGCAAGTAAAGCAATGAATTACAATAATACAAGGAGCGGAATACAACTCCCATTTAAAAGTGCACACATACATAAAACCGGGGAATTTATTAATTATGAGGACTTTGGTCCCCGCATGCATAATTAAAGAAAATATTCTGGATGTGATGATTTTATTTGGAATGAAAATTAGGACATTGGTCCCATTTTATTATGAAAAATCTAAATTAATTTAGTAAGAAATATTTTTATGATCTTTATTTAGGTGCGCATAGAAAAAACATTTTATTCAATGAATATATACAAGGAAATTAAAAATATAAACGAAATGAGAATTAAATGTATAAAGGAAATACCAAACCCCGCAACTCCTCCTTCATGTGCATGGATGCTCAAATGAGAATAAAACAAGGATTTGCAACCAAAAAATCAAAAAGAAATTCATGTTAGTGATTAGGCCAATGAAATAATACAACATAAAAGGTAATATGTACAAAGACCATATAACATGCATAAGATACTATAACATGCATAAAAAAATAATTATGATGCAATTTAACATTCATAAAGTGATTAAGATGCAATTTAACATGCATAAGGTGATGAAGTATCATGGCATATGCAACTTATTAATAATAGTTATTAACATACATGGAAGATTATTGACAATCAATTTTATTATAGTTAAGACATGAATAAATGTGTAACATGAGAATAATTCCACTTGACATGCATAACTAGCATAAAATAATGACTATAACACTCATACATGCAAAAGAAAGCATAATAATAAACATGATATAGCATTAAGAAATTAAAGGTATTTACAACCTAAAGCATGCATAATTACATGAACAAAGAATAATTTGACATAAAAAAAATAATAGAATTTAAAAAGCTTATTTGTTATATGAATAATTGAAGAAAGAAAAATAAGAAGAAGAATATGGAGACTAAGAGAATTTACATGTTTGATATGTTAATTGGAAGCCAAAATAAATGAAATTAACAAGAGAATTAATGAGCAAAGCCAAGAATAATTACCCTCAAATTCAGTTTTGAAGAATTGAAGATAGAAGTGTTGAATTCCTTGTCTTCTCTTGTGAAAATCCTTAGAAAATAGCTTGAAAACTTGAAGAAAAGCTCTTGGAAACAAGTGTGTAAGATGGATTTTTTTCTCTCAACTCAAAGCTCCAAAATTCAGTTTTTTTTTTTCCTCCAAAATGTTCCTTATTCGTTCCCCCCTGTTTCTGAATTTTTCTAGTGTTTTTAATCATCAAAAACTACCCAAAAACCACCAAAAACCGTCCAAAAACGGTTGAAAATCGAGTGGGGGTCGAAAAGTGGGCGAAATGGGCGAAGTGGGGCGTCAATCGTGCGCCTCGCGCACGTTTCCGCGCGGATGCGCGGAGTCTCCGCGCACGACGTGCGCGGAGCGAGCGACGCCCAAGGCGTCGTGCGCGCAGAGCTACCGACGCCCAGGGCGTCGGCCGCGCTCCGCGCACGGACATTCGCGACGGCCCCTGGCCGTCGCCCTTCCGTCGCGAATCTTTTCCCCCATTTTCCATTTTTCCTACTTTCTTCATTTTTTCATCATTTTTCACCTTTTTTTTTTTTTTTTTTTTTTTTTTTTTTTTTATAAAATACCCTCAACCTAAAACACACTTTTTCTTCTTCAAAATAATTTTAAAAAAATATTTTTAAAATATTTTTAAAATACCCTTTTTACTCACCGAAAAGACAAGGAAAATCACTTCTGAGCTCCAATCTTTTTGCCTATAAGCCGGCATAGCTAAATTTCATCATCGGGTAATCCTGATCAAGGCTACTCGGGACCCGGTGTCTACAGTTGCCCCCAATTTTGAAGAGACTAGTGCATGGGTGCCTAGGTGAGCCAAAATTCAGGAAAAGGAAAGAAACGCATACCTGAAGCGGCGATCTTCCTGCTTGATGGAGTTGTGATGATAGCTGCTGCTGTCTTTTTTGTTGTAGCTAGTAATTCCGTAGGTGCGCTAACCTCTTGTGGGTGGCGCCGCTATCGTGCTAAACATTGTGCATTGGTAATGCCGTGGTCGTGCTAACCTCTTGTGGGTAGTGCCGCCATCGTGCTAACCGCTGTGAACTGGTAGTGCCGTGGTCGTGCTAACCTCTTGTGGGTAGTGCCGCCATCGTGCTAACCGCTGTGAACTGGTAGTGCCGTGGTCGTGCTAACCTCTTGTGGGTAGTGCCGCCATCGTGCTAACCGCTGTGAACTGGTAGTGCCGTGGTCGTGCTAACCTCTTGTGGGTAGTGCCGCCATCGTGCTAACCGCTGTGAATTGGTAGTGCCATGGTCGTGCTAACCTCTTGTGGGTAGTGCCGCCATCGTGCTTACCGCTGTGAATTTTGGTAGTGCCGTGGTCGTGCTAACCTCTTGTGGGTAGTGCCGCCATCGTGCTTACCGCTGTGAATTTTGGTATTGCCGTGGTCGTGCTAACCTCTTGTGGGTTAATTTTTTTATTTTTTATTTTTTTTAATTTTTTGCTCCTTTAGATGTTTGGACTAGTGTCATCACTTGGCTTTTGTGGGTGTTTCCCGCCGATTTCTCCTGCAAGATTGTATGCATAGGAGTATACAAGAAATCATGTGTGTATGTTATGGAATGCAAATGCTTGCAAAAATGTATAGATCGCGCCCTAGGTGATCCATAGTTTGCTGAACTTATAGCTTGTTTGCTGTACCATGCCCCCTGAATCCTGAGGATCGTCGACAAGCTTTTTGAAAGAGACGTCCGGTGTATATCCCTTGCCCCCTGGCCAATGATCATTTACCTGGGATTCTATTTCATGTTCTGTGTTGTGTGTTGTCTGACTGACAGAAGGTCATCTTGAAATAATGCCGCCTTATCGCTCCAGGCATTGAATGTCATTGTTTTAAAGGTAGTGCGTCCCTTGTGGATTTTCGCACTAGCTTTTCTTTGCGGGAAATGCGTCCCTTATGGGATTTCCACACAACCCTTTGTCTAACTTTTGCCTGGAATGGACCCAACCCAATCCAGCGGCTTTTGTGTATTTTATTTTTTTTTGTAGGGCAGACTGCCTGTTTCCAGGTTTTCACCCTGCCCTTTGGCCTAACTTTTGCTTAGAGAGCCAGTTACGGTTTTCATCTCTAACGGCCTCTTTTTTTTTTTTTTCTCTTCTTTTTTTTTTTATCACCAAAGCTTCTGTTAAGAGCAAATAGCACATATCCGATGAAGGGACTGAGCAATAATCTTTAGATGAACAATTGGTATATTTCTTTTTAAGACAGAACTGAAAGGTCAATGAAAATGTATTCTTTTATTCATTGCAAAATTGTGTATATTTCTATATGATTTCATCATACATGATTTTCAATTGACAAGAATTCAAAAGCATATGACTACACCTAATCTCGGAGTGGGTTTTGTCAGCATCAAACTCCTGTTATCAATCGGCCCTCTCGGGTTTTCTCGATTGAATATTTTCTCTTGGCCCTTAATTTTTGCCCAGGATGCCTTTTTTCGGTTTTCACCCTGACAGGGCGCCCAATTTTAGCAAGGTCGCCTTTTTTCGGTTTTCGACCTGCGGGGCATTTATTCTCTTCTTTTTATTTTTGGTCTTTAGCCATGGAACCTTTTAAGTCTATCGACATTGACCGGGTCCTTGAACTCATTCCCATCGCTGTCTGCTAAAATTGCTGCTCCTTTTGTTAGCAACTTTTTCAAAATGAAAGGTCCTTCCCAGGTTGGTCTGAATTTTCCTCGTATGTCTGGAACTCCCGGCCTCATCATCTTAAAGACCAAATCCCCTTCTTTTAACGGGTGCTTTCGTACCTTCTTGCCAAAGGACCGAGCTAGTCTCTTCTGATAAACCTGATTGTGGTAATAGGCTCTCAACCTATCTTCATCCAATAGATTCAACTGCAACAATCGCTGTTGTGCCCATTCTGTCTCCGGAATCTCGGCTTCCAGGACTACCCTTAATGATTTCAGCTCAATTTCAACCGGCAGGACTGCTTCAGTTCCATATACCAGAGAGAATGGTGTTGCCCCCGTAGAGGTTCTGATTGTTGTTCTATAACCCCAAAGTGCGAAGGGTAGCTCTTCTGCCCAATCCTTGTAGTTCTGAACCATCTTGGCTAAAATTCTCTTCACATTCTTATTCGCCGCTTCAACTGCACCGTTTGCTTGAGGACGGTAAGGAGAAGACCTATGATGTTTGATCCCATATTTCTGGAGCATCTGTTTAGTCTCTGCAAGGAATTGTACCCCATTATCAGATACAATGTGATGTGGGAGACCATATCTGCAAATCAAATTCCGCTCAATGAATTTAGCCATATCCCTTGCATCAACCTTCTTGAAAGATTCAGCCTCAACCCACTTAGTGAAGTAGTCAATGGCAACTATGATAAATCTATGCCCATTAGAAGCCGTAGGACGGATTTCGCCTATGATGTCTATTCCCCATGCTGCAAATGGCCATGGAGATGTTAAGTTATGTAACTCTGAAACTGGCACATGCCTCAAATTCGCGTACTGTTGGCATAACTGGCATTGCTTCACAAATTTTGAACAATCTGTATCCATTGTGAGCCAATAAAACCCTTGGCGCATGATCTTCTTTGCTAAGGCTAAGCCATTCATGTGAGCTCCACAAACCCCGGCATGAACTTCTTCCATAACTCTTTTAGCTTCTTTCTCTGCCAGACATCTTAACTGGATACCATCAGCTTGCCTTTTGTATAAAGTGCCATTAACACTGATGAATTGAGTGGATAACTTCCTGATCATTCTTTGGTCCTTCTCAGTGGCTTCCTCTGGAAAGACTGATCTCTCTAAATAATTCTGAATGTCATAATACCATGGATTTCCATCAGTGGCCTCAATGTCCATCACCTGTTCTGCTTCAAAACCAGATCTTTCCGAACTATATATCAGCACGGGTTTCATTGCAACTCCTGTTGGGTTATCCCACATAGACACTAATGTTGCTAGAGCATCAGCTAACTGATTTTCGTCTCTGGGGATGAAGTGAAAAGTGCAAAACTCAAACTGGCTGCTCAACGTTCTCAAGTGCTTTACATAAGGCAGCAGCCTTTCTTCCTTGACTGACCACTCTCCTTTAATTTGATGAATTACCAAGGAGGAATCTCCAAATACTTCTGCGGTCTTTGCCCCCAGAGCAAGCAATGCTTCCAATCCAAAGATGCAAGCTTCGTATTCTGCTTCATTATTGGTAGCCTTATACCTCAGCTTCTTAGCCAATGGTAACCTTTCACCATCTGGGGTCGTAAGAATAACTCCCACGCCTGCTCCCTTATTATTGACTGCTCCATCAAAGAATAATTGCCACCCTTGTACTGTTATGGCCGTGACATCTTCATCTGGGAAGTTGTATTCAAACTGATCTCCCTCAATAGGATGCTCGGCTAAGAACTCCGCTACAGCTCTTCCCTTAATGGTTTTCCTGGTTATGTACTCAATATCAAATTCCTGCAACAGCAGTAACCATCTTCCCATCTTCCCTAGTAGAGAGGGTGCTTCTTGGAGGTATCTGAGCGGATTATGTTTGGCAACCGTTTGTACCTTGAAGGAATGAAAGTAGTGTCGCAACTTCTTAGAAGCCCAGATAACTGCTAAACAAATCTTTTCCACCTCTACATATTTGGCTTCGTAAGGCAAGAACTTCTTGCTAAGATAGTAAACAGCAAACTCTACACCAAAATCGTCTTCCTGAGACATCATAGCACCCACTGAGTTATCTTCCACAGCCAGGTACAGGATTAATGGTTTGGCACGGCGTGGTGGTCTTAACACCGGAGGATTTAGCAGATAGTCCTTAATGGTGTCAAAGGCCAATTGGCAGTCATCGTTCCATAGCACCGGCTGATTCTTCCTAAGAAGCTTGAAAATAGGCTCACATACCGAAGCTAGCTTGGCAATAAATCGACTGATGTACTGAAGCTTTCCTAGGAAACTTCTGACGTCCTTCTCCTTCTGGGGCACTGGCATCTCTCTTATGGCTTTGACTTTATCGGGATCTACCTCGATTCCCCTCTGGCTTACCACATGGCCTAACAACTTTCCTGATGTAACTCCAAAAATGCACTTCTTGGGATTGAGTCGCAGATCATACTTGCTAATCCTTTGAAAGAACTTTTCTAATGCCTCAAAGTGACCTTCCCTGGTAGCCGACTTAATCATCATGTCGTCGACGTACACCTCCACTTCTTTGTGGATTAAGTCATTGAGAACCTTGGTTGCCATCCTCTGATAGGTTGCTCCTGCATTCTTCAACCCAAAAGGCATAACCCGATAGGCATATGTCCCCCACTCGGTGATAAAGGCTGTCTTGATCCGGTCCACTATCTTGTTAAGAATTTGATTGTACCCTGCGTATCCATCCACAAAGCTATACATCATACAAGCAGCAGCACTATCTACTAGCACATCAATATGAGGCAGTGGGAAATCATCTTTAGGGCAAGCTTTGTTCAGGTCTCGATAGTCGACGCATACTCGAACCTTACCGTCTTTCTTAGCTACAGGAACCACATTAGCTAACCATGTTGGGTATTGAACCTCTATCAGGAACTTAGCCTCAATCTGCTTATGGATCTCCTCTTTCACTTTCTGTGCCCATTCTGGCCTAAGCCTCCGAAGCTTTTGCTTGACTGGTTTAAACTCTGGGTAAGTTGGGATGGCATGTTCGGCAACATCTCGATCTATTCCCGGCATATCCTCATAGGTCCAGGCAAAGACTTTTTCATATTTTTTTAATATTCTCTCAAATTTTATTCTCTCTTCAGGAGTTATATCTGACGCTAGCAAAATTTCCTTTGGATTTTCCAAAGTTCCGAGATTAAATGCAGTTGTGCCAATTGAATTAATATCAAAAATGAATGCATCATGGTTATGATCATGCGAAATGAAATCATCAGAAACATCACATAAGTAAGCAAAGTTGTTCATCTCATTAACATAATCAGAAACATTAACATTGTTCTCAAAGAGTTCTGGTATAAAAAGAGAATCTAAATGACTATCAACTTCAGTCGATGCTGATGCTGCAGATGACTGTGCTTTGGCTTCTTGATTTGGTGAAATCTTGAGATCCTCAATCTTCGGCTCTGGTTCCACTATCTTCTCCTTCCCTTTGAGCTTAGTGGCTAATAGCTTATCAGTGACGATCTCTTCAGGCTCATCCCTGTCCCATATGCTGCATTGGGTCATAATCTCCTCATCCCAAAAGTTCTCTACGGCTTTAACAACTCCGATCTCCCAATCAAAGACATCGTTAAAAATTTCAAATCCAGGGATAATCTTCCCATCTACCCATTGCGGTTCTTCTTCTCCAGTGTAGGCACAAACCGATGATGATGGCACAAAGCTCTCCGAAATATGGGGAATCTTCCCTGACCCTTTCTTCTTACCATATTCTCCTTTGTAGCCCAACCCCTTTCGATCTTTCTGACCACGTGTAGTGATAGCATTCTGCAGCCCTTGTGACTCTTTTCCCAAACCAGCCCCTGGGAGGAAGTGCATCTTCTTCAGCATATTCACCACTTGAGGGCTACCTTATAGGTTTTGCTCTTCTCCGATCATCGATACATGAAAGCCACTGAATGGCTGATTAGAGATCTCCAAGGCAGACACTTGGTTCTCTCTTGCTGCTTTAATGGTCACTACTTCTCCTTCATGGGGTATTTTAATTATCTGGTGTAATGTGGATGGTACTCCCCCTAACTTGTGGAACCACGATCTACCAAGCAGAGCTGAAAAGTTTGCTGGAATCGGCAAGACCACAAAATCTGTTTCTGTCTCAATGGGCCCTGTCTTTACCAAAGCTTTGAAAATTCCCGATGCTTGCCTTCTGGAGTTGTCGTAGGCAGTGATGGTCAGGTCAGATTTGCTTAACATACTCTCATCCATCCCAAAGGCCTGAAGTGCCACCAAAGGGCAGACATTTATCGATGACCCGTCATCAACCATGACACAAGCGGTGTGTTTACCATTGATCTGTGCCTTGATGTACAATGGTCGGTTGTAGTTACGACCCTCTGTTGGTAGGTCTGCATCAGAAAAAACCAACTTCTCCCCGGATCCCCCCTTTACAAGGTCTAACAGCTCAGATGGGGAGATTGTAGTTGCTACAGTTGATACACTCAATGCTTCGACTAACTTCTGTCGGTGCGAGGGGGACTGTCTCAAGAGGTCCCAAATAGATATCTGAGCCGTGGTCTTTTTTAGTTGCTTCACTATTGAATTTTCTTCCGGCTCTTTCTCTGCGATTGCTTGTGCTGGGTCCTGCTGCTTCTCGGCTTCTGGAATGACCCTCCCACTTCTTGTTACTGCTTCTACTCTTTCTTCTTCCTCTGAATCCCACGGATCCGTAAACTCTCCATTTTTCTCATCTTCATCATCTCCACTCTCACTAGTGGACCAACAGTCTATCGCTGCCACGTAAACCCCTTTTTCATCCACTGCAGGGCGAGTAATAGCGACATACTCATTTCCATATAGATCTTGCATTACGTACCACTCTGGTAGGCTCGATCCGATCATAAAGACTGGAGGTGGCACTGTGTTCTAACCCGACTTCTTCTTGCTTTCTCTCTGCTCAGGATCGGTGATCTGCTTGTTGTCAATTAGATCTTGGACCCGATGTCTTAGCGTTATACACTCATCCGTCAAATGCCCGGTATGTTGGTGGAATGCGCAGTATTCATTCTCTTTGTGCCCTGGCTGCCCTTGGGCCTTGGCCGGTTTAGGTGATAGGGGCCGCAGTTTTCCTTCTTTTATTAGCCTCTTCAGCACCCATGATAAAGGCTTACCCAAGTTGGAGAAATACCTCTGACTTACGCCGGTTGCAGACACCTCGGCAGTCTTCCCAACTCTGTTACCACTGCTTGAACCTACTGGTTTGGCCGTCCCCTGATTGCTGTATCCCCTCCGGGCATAGGACTCACTATTTGCCCTCCTGGCTAGATATTCTCCTTCTGCTTCTATGGCAATGTCCTTCAAAGACTCCCAATCCTTGAGTCCCTTCATTTTCAGTCCCTCTCTTAAATAAGGGCTGGCATTTCGAATGAATAGCCGGATCTGATCAGAAGTGTCCGGTTTGCGTTTCATCTCCATAACCCGGTTTCTCCACCGAGTAAGGTACTCGTGGAAGGACTCCCCAGCCTTCTGCTGTAACAACTCGAGATCTTTCAAAGTGACCTCCATCCGGGTACTGCAATCGTACTGCTTAAGGAACTCTTCAGTCAACAGGTCCCAGTTCTCCTTGGATCTCCTGTCAAGCCCATGGTACCAATCAATAGCAGCTCCTGTGAGACTCAAGCAGAAATATTCTATCTTCTGCTTTCTTGTTAAGGTCGTTCCCTTCATGACTAGCGAGTATTGCTTGATGTGTGCGGCAGGGTCAGAGGTTCCATCAAATTTGGGAATGTCCGGCATCTTAAAATTCTGGGGAATCAGGTCATCCCCATCCAGCTCTCGGTCTTCTGGGTTCATTCCTTTTCCCACGGTCATCATCCTTGCCATGACCTCAAATCTCTCTTCCATTTTCCTCCACATTGCCTCATCTAGTTTTGGCGACTTCTCTTTAGCTACTGCATGCTCCTCATGCTCATCTCCCCCAAACTCAACTTCAGACCTGGGGCCTTCTCTGCGCTCAATGGGTGCAGGTACTCTTTGCTCGACAACAGGTGGGTCAACCACTGGTTGGTTAATTGCAACAGGACGTTCTTCTCTTACAACCTCTTGTTCAGCTGGTACTCGGATAGGGGCAGCAGCAGCTTGTTGCCCAGCTATGGTGGTGGCAAGATTGCCCATCATTGCAATCATTCGGGCTTCAAATTCCTCCATTCTCTTTCCTACCTCCTCGGTGATTATTGCCCGAGTTGCATCAGACTCATTTGATGGAGTAGCCATACTTACTTCTGTTGATGATTCGGAAGAAAACCCCACACTTCCTTCTAAGACTGAATCTGAACTCTGATCCGACACTAACTCTGTTAATCCCAAAAGCGGCGTCCTTCTTAACCGTCCGTCGGGACCTCTAGACCACCCAGGAGAATCTATGATGGCTGAAGTTCAAAAATTGTTAAGATGATGCATGATTAAAATGCAATGTATGCTCGTGCTGATGCAACATAGACAAACACATGCAAGCAGATAGATCTTTCCAACCTTGTATCTCCCACACACGTGGTGGTGCGGTCTCTTTCCTAGGTGGGCTTGATCCATGGATTAACGTGGAACCCAATGGACACGTATGGTGCGCGGTGAAAAACCGGCAGCATAACAGCTCCTATCTAATGTACATACGTATGGGTGTTTGGCAATTATGTATTTAAACAATTCAACTTAACTAAGATGGGCCCACCGGGGCATGAAAGCCTTTGATGAAGACCATTTAATTAAATTGATTTCGTTTAATATATGATGGCCCATATAGCAAGCATAGTATTACGGTACATTTCACCTAGTGGAAGTATCTATTGCCATTACATGAGCTTTGGACAAGGGAGATGTTACTTTAAGGCTACCCAAGCATGATCCCTGCCGACGGGTCTAGCTCATCACAAGCATAGCGACCGATCGGGTCGTCATTTTGATATACCATTGAGGTACGTGGCTTGGGCTGGTGATTATCCTTAACACTTCCCCAAATTGAGTGAAAATGAGGTCGTGCTTCGGGAACGCACCGGGGCTTGAAAAGGGACCAAACTAACTTAATCTAAAGCTCTAATGAGATGATATGCAATTTTGAGATAAAGCGAATTTATGAATTAAATTTTTAACCATAAATGTTAAACGAGGTATTTTCAAATTGAAATCTCGAACCATATCTTCCCCAGTGGAGTCGCCACTGTGACGCGCGCCGGATCCCGAGCGCCGCCCCTATGACCGCCCGCTTGAGGGCGATCGGGCATTTGCGGGTCCGTTGGCATCTTGCAATAAATCGCAAGTGCGTCTATGTTGAGCAACACAGAGGTATCATGGAGTCGCCACCCAATAGAACATTGGGAAAGTTACTCTCGCCTCGGAGAGCCTAAGACTGCGCTTAGTATCCATGTTGGGCCATGAGGCCTAGGATTAGCGCTAAAGTCTCGTGACCCAAGAAGTATATTGGAGGATAACCTCTAACCTCTCGAGCCCAAAGACCAGAGCTGGGTCCGGGATTTCTCATCTATTTCTACCTCGATTAATTTATGATTGAATTTTAATTGTCATTAATTCGCTCTCTCTCCACACAATGCAATTAATTTAAGGCGCATTTACTCATGTTAGGAAAACCATAAATTAGCAAGTAAAGCAATGAATTACAATAATACAAGGAGCGGAATACAACTCCCATTTAAAAGTGCACACATACATAAAACCGGGGAATTTATTAATTATGAGGACTTTGGTCCCCGCATGCATAATTAAAGAAAATATTCTGGATGTGATGATTTTATTTGGAATGAAAATTAGGACATTGGTCCCATTTTATTATGAAAAATCTAAATTAATTTAGTAAGAAATATTTTTATGATCTTTATTTAGGTGCGCATAGAAAAAACATTTTATTCAATGAATATATACAAGGAAATTAAAAATATAAACGAAATGAGAATTAAATGTATAAAGGAAATACCAAACCCCGCAACTCCTCCTTCATGTGCATGGATGCTCAAATGAGAATAAAACAAGGATTTGCAACCAAAAAATCAAAAAGAAATTCATGTTAGTGATTAGGCCAATGAAATAATACAACATAAAAGGTAATATGTACAAAGACCATATAACATGCATAAGATACTATAACATGCATAAAAAAATAATTATGATGCAATTTAACATTCATAAAGTGATTAAGATGCAATTTAACATGCATAAGGTGATGAAGTATCATGGCATATGCAACTTATTAATAATAGTTATTAACATACATGGAAGATTATTGACAATCAATTTTATTATAGTTAAGACATGAATAAATGTGTAACATGAGAATAATTCCACTTGACATGCATAACTAGCATAAAATAATGACTATAACACTCATACATGCAAAAGAAAGCATAATAATAAACATGATATAGCATTAAGAAATTAAAGGTATTTACAACCTAAAGCATGCATAATTACATGAACAAAGAATAATTTGACATAAAAAAAATAATAGAATTTAAAAAGCTTATTTGTTATATGAATAATTGAAGAAAGAAAAATAAGAAGAAGAATATGGAGACTAAGAGAATTTACATGTTTGATATGTTAATTGGAAGCCAAAATAAATGAAATTAACAAGAGAATTAATGAGCAAAGCCAAGAATAATTACCCTCAAATTCAGTTTTGAAGAATTGAAGATAGAAGTGTTGAATTCCTTGTCTTCTCTTGTGAAAATCCTTAGAAAATAGCTTGAAAACTTGAAGAAAAGCTCTTGGAAACAAGTGTGTAAGATGGATTTTTTTCTCTCAACTCAAAGCTCCAAAATTCAGTTTTTTTTCCTCCAAAATGTTCCTTATTCGTTCCCCCCTGTTTCTGAATTTTTCTAGTGTTTTTAATCATCAAAAACTACCCAAAAACCACCAAAAACCGTCCAAAAACGGTTGAAAATCGAGTGGGGGTCGAAAAGTGGGCGAAATGGGCGAAGTGGGGCGTCAATCGTGCGCCTCGCGCACGTTTCCGCGCGGATGCGTGGAGTCTCCGCGCACGACGTGCGCGGAGCGAGCGACGCCCAAGGCGTCGTGTGCGCAGAGCTACCGACGCCCAGGGCGTCGGCCGCGCTCCGCGCACGGACATTCGCGACGGCCCCTGGCCGTCGCCCTTCCGTCGCGAATCTTTTCCCCCATTTTCCATTTTTCCTACTTTCTTCATTTTTTCATCATTTTTCACCTTTTTTTTTTTTTTTTTTTTTTTTTTTTTTTTTTATAAAATACCCTCAACCTAAAACACACTTTTTCTTCTTCAAAATAATTTTAAAAAAATATATTTAAAATATTTTTAAAATACCCTTTTTACTCACCGAAAAGACAAGGAAAATCACTTCTGAGCTCCAATCTTTTTGCCTATAAGCCGGCATAGCTAAATTTCATCATCGGGTAATCCTGATCAAGGCTACTCGGGACCCGGTGTCTACAGGTGCCATCTTTGCTTGGAAAGATGGGGAGGTGGCTGCTCTTGCTACAAGAGTTTGATGTGCAATACATCACCCGCAAGACTATTAAGGGGCGAGCTGTAGCCGAATTCCTTGCTGAACATCCTGTCCAAGGGGACACCCTCGAATTTACCTTCCCTGACGAGAGCATAGGCACGATTTCTGTTCAAGGATGGCAGTTGCATTTTGACGGGGCGGTAAACAACAAAGGAGCCGGAGTAGGAGTCATCCTGACAACCCCAGATAATGAGAAACTTCCTCTTGCTAAGAAACTGAGATACAAAGCAACCAACAATGAAGCTGAGTATGAAGCGAGCACTTTCGGGTTAGAAGCTTTGGCTATGTTGGGGGCAAGAAATGTAGAGGTATTTGGTGACTCGTCCTTGGTAATAAACCAGATCCGAGGTGAATGGGCTGTTAAGGAAGAGCGATTGGTCCCCTATGTTCAATATCTGAAAGGGATGTGTGGGTAGTTTGAGACTTGCACCTTCCACTTCGTGCCCAGAGATGAGAACCGTTTGGCTGATGCGTTGGCAACCTTGGTGTCAATATGGGATAACCCTGAGGGAGTGGCCATGAAACCGGTGCTAATTTCGAGCTCTGATAGGCCCAGCTTTGAAACCGAGCCTGTAATGGAACTAGAGGCGTCAGATGGGAAGCCATGGTACTTTGATATCATGAATTACTTGGAAAGCGATAGATTTCCAGAAGAAGCCACTGAAAAAGATCAGAGGATGATACGTAAGTTATCTACTCAGTTCATATCCTTGGAAGGGGTGCTGTACAAGAGACGGTCAGATGGGATCCAGCTCAGATGTTTGAATGAGAGAGAAGCGCGCAAGATAATGGAAGAAACCCATGCAGGGGTCTGTGGGGCCCACATGAATGGTTTGACCTTGGCCAAGAAGATAATGAGGCAAGGCTTTTATTGGCTTACGATGGACACTGATTGTTCAAAATATGTCAAGCAATGTCAGTTATGCCAACAGTACGCGGATCTGAGACACCTGCCGGTATCAGAGCTACATAACCTAACATCTCCTTGGCCGTTTGCCGCTTGGGGGATAGATATCATTGGAGAGATTCGCCCTACGGCGTCCAATGGGCACAGATATATCATAGTCGCGATCGACTACTTCACCAAATGGGTCGAGGCAGAATCTTTCAAGAAAATTGACGCAAGGGATATGGCCAGGTTCATAGAGAGGAACTTGATCTGCAGATATGGTCTCCCTCACCACATAGTGTCTGATAATGGAGTGCAGTTTATGGGAGAGACCAGAAAACTTCTTGAGAAATACGATGTTGAGCATCATAAATCCTCTCCCTACCGACCGCAAGCGAATGGAGCAGTGGAAGCCGCCAATAAGAATGTGAAGAAGATCTTGTCCAAGATGTTCCAAACCTACAAAGACTGGGCTGAAAAGTTGCCCTTCGCCCTGTGGGGATACAGAACGACAGTAAGATCATCTACGGGCGCTACACCATTTTCTCTGGTATACGGAACAGAAGCGGTATTGCCGGTAGAGATAGAGCTTAAATCATTAAGGGTGGTCATGGAGGCCCAAATCCCGGAAGCCGAATGGGCGCAGCAGAGATTGCAGCACTTGAACTTGCTGGATGAGAGTAGGCTAAAAGCTTATTATCATAATCAGATATATCAGAAGAGATTAGCGAGAACTTTCGGAAAGAAGGTGAGGAAGCACCCGCTGAAAGAGGGGGACTTGGTGTTCAAGCAGATGAGGCCAGGAATACCAGACATCAGGGGGAAATTCAGACCTACTTGGGAAGGGCCGTACATCCTTAAGAAGCTGTTGTCCAGAGGGGCTGCAATCTTATCAGACAGCGATGGGAACGAGTTCAAAGAGCCAGTCAATGTCGACAGACTCAAAAGGTTCCACGGCTAAAGACCAAAATAAAAAAAGGAGAGAATAAAATGCCCTGCAAGTCGAAAATCGAAAAAAGGCGGCTATGCTAAAATTGGGCGCCTCGACAGGGTGAAAATCGAAAAAAAGGCATCCTGTGCAAAAATTAGAGGCATGAGAGAGAATGTCCGATCGTGAAAACCCGAGAGGGCCGATCGGTAACAGGAGTTGATGCTGTTAAAATTTGGTTTCATGAATTGATAGTGCATAAGCAGCTGAGTAAATGCCAAAACTGATCATGTATGCTGAAATTATCTAGAAATGCACACGAAACTCGTGAAAGGGATGAATATTATTCTTTTCACTTTTGTCATTTTCTAGTTCTGCATTGAAAAGAAATGTAGCAAAAAATACACATGTAGGCTAAACTAGGTCTTGCTGCTGCTCTCGCCGATCAGATGCTTGAGCCCTCGAGTCCTATTATCGGAGGTTGGGCTGAGGATCCACTTCTTGTACCCGCTAGTTGAGGATGCGGAATGGTTGCCAAACCTCGGGATGACAGTCTTCACAGGTAATCTACCCCATAGCTCATGATACCGAGAAGCAAATGCGACCGAGAGATCTCCTCCTCGGAAAGAAAGGGGAACCCTCACTATATCCTGGGTCATCCCCAGCTGCCGTAAACATCGCGAGGTAATGCAGAAGGTGGCCTGGCGGAGGCCGCAGAGGGGGACGCAACCCGATGACCCATCGGTGACCGCATGAGACAGCGGGAGCGAGGCGGATGTAAAACTGATATCGTCATCGGATAGCTCACTAAATCTGGTAATGCCTTCACCAGTCGCGGCACACCCATACAGTCGCCGACGAGGCAAGAAATGGCTCGGCATGTACCGCGGAATGACTCGAGGGGGTGGTTCAGACAGCATCTTCAGTTTTTCCTGTAGCCAGATCTGAAAAAAATAAAAATAAAAAATAAAAAAAAAAAGAAAAAAAAGAAAAAGCCGCTGGAGTAAGTAGGGTTTGCTTCAGGCAAAAATAAGGCACAGGGTTGTGTGAAAATCCGAAAGGACGCACCTCCCGCAAAGAAAAGCTAGTGTGAAAATCCATAAGGGACGCACTACCTTTAAAATAATGACGTACCTGGAGTAATAAGGGACTACCGGTAAAGGTTATAGTGGACCCAGAGCTCACAGCGTCCAGACCTAAGATGGTTTCGGCCAAGACAAGTGGTAGAGGGGACAATCCCAGATGAAAGTCGCTCAGAACTCCAAGCAGACGAAAGTCACCTGTCAAGCCTCCTGGAACAACAGTAAGGAAGTTCACCATGCAGAATAGGAACGTGATACTTACCCGATAGGTGGGGATGTCAGTGAACTGATCTAGGGCCTCGATCAGTGGCTCCAGAGAAAAGGAGGAACTCAGAGGAATCAGCCGGTTGGCCTCCGAGGGGGATATGCCCAGAGCTAGGGCTACGTCCCGGGTCTGAAGTAGGCCGCAGCGGGGGATGCAAGGCAGAGCGCCGGGAGGGAACTGGGCTCCCAGAATGGAAGCCAATTCTTCAGAAAGAGGGCACAGTTCCTGATAGGTGAACTGGAAGACGTGAAATCGAGGGTTCCAGAAGTGGGTCGCCGCCAGGAGGTGGTTCTGGTCGATCTTCACCCGACACAGATATTTCAGCCCAGCCAGAGAGGAAAGGGCGCCTTCTCTCCAAGTGTGTTTGTCATCTAAAATACGGTGCATCCTTTGAGCAGGAGGGGAAAACATTTTGAGAAGAATAAAAGCCCAAGGTGCTGGAAAATGAAGAGACAAGAAAATCTTGCAGATTTTATAGGAGAGGGTCACCGACGGCCTATCCGCCCCTCTACAGAGACGGTCTGCCCGCCTCTCTACGGAGACGGCCTGACCGCCCCTCCATAGAGACGGCCTGCCCGTCGGAAGTCCACCGGGCAGATACACGCGTCATCATTAGATTCATCACGCGCATTAAATTGCATTCATTTCGCGATAGACGGCCAGCCCGTCGGTCGCTTTTACAGACGCCCTGCCCGTCGGTCACGAAATTCTATATAAGGGCGAGTGACAGACGGCGCAAACATTGCTGTCCCTTTCTTCTTCCTCTCTCAAACGATTCCTAAGCGGTTTTTAGCATTTTTTGAGTCTTTTCTCCTTATTTTTTCGCGATTTCTTCAGTTTTTCGCATTATATACTCACCCGGTGCTCGGATATTTGTATTTCTCTAGTTTCTACACTTCTCCGGATTACAAGTAAGTAAATAATTACTTCTTTTTTATTTTATTTATTTATTTATTTAATTCATTTCTACATTCTTTCTTCTTTTAACTCTAAGGAGTTTTAGATAATTTTAGAATTTAGGGAGAAATGCTGCCCAATTTTCTATATTATTTTGTAATTAAATCCGAACTTTTTGCATGATCACATAGAAATAGAGTTTCTCTATAACCTTGGTGCTTTAGAATTACACCCTTTTTAGCGCACCATTTTGTGCATATCTTTGCTTTTATGGCCTGAGGCCATTATTTTGATTTGTTGGGGGCACACTCTTGTCGGGGTGCGCCCCATTTACATGTATTTAATGTTGCTAGGGCCTGAGGCCTATTGTTTTGCTTTTTCACGCAGGAGGTTGGGCACATCCCTGCCAGGGTGCTGCCCAAATTTTTATATTTTATTCTAGAATTGAATATTTATTTACTTTCCAAGTATGATGCATGCCTTAGGACTTAGAAAGCCCATCTTTATTCGCTTTAATTATCTCCGTGAGGATTACATGTTCCTTTGCCATGATGCGTGCAAGGCATGTTAGGATACTTCCGTAGACAGGATGTTTGCTATTTTTATCCGTCATTACTTTTTTTTTTTTTTATCTCATGTTGGGCCGCCATTGCCCTGTTAAGGCCTAGATGGACCTTAGATTTTGGAAAATAAACCTGATAGTGCTTGTTTTGCCAAGTTTTTGCTATCTGACTCTTTCCTTTTTACAGGATGCCTCCCAGACGCAGAGCACCACAGGCCCAGCCCGAGCTTGAGGCCCCAGCTTGGATGGATGACGAGTCCGCCCAGAGGTACAGGGCGTTGGCTCAGGTAGAGTTCCGGGCCAGCCGCTTTGTATCTCGCCCTTTTCTAGAGGCCCTCGGGTTGGCCCCGGAGTTCGATTTACTTGCCGAGGGAGCGGGTTGGATAGAGTTTCTTGAGCCTGCCTTCCAGACATTTCCAGAGGCCACCCGCCAGGTCTTGGCCACTCTCCGCTACACGGGCTTTCAGAGCGCAGATACTGACCCGGGGGTGATACAGTTTTGGTTTGATGGCGACCATGTCACCATCACCAGGCAGAGGTTTGCTCAGGCTATGGGGCTTCCTTCGGGAGAGGAGGTCGAGATCCCGCGGTGAGCGGTGAGACGCGCCCATTGGGCGGCTATTGCTATACCAGGAGTGCTGTATGATCACGATACAGCGAAGAGCACCGTACTGGTGTCTCAGGCACTCCGGTATCTGCACAGAGTGCTTTCCAGCTCGTACCTCGGTCGAGCTGGTAATCCAGGGTCGCTTAACGCGGCCAAGATCTGGAGCCTCTGGGCTATGGTGGCAGGCCAGCGTCTCAACATTAGCCACGAGATCTTGGCCAACCTGACCAGAGTGGGCAGAGGGTTGACACCGGTGGTGATGGTAGGAGGAGTCATCACCCGATTACTGTTGGGATTGGTGTTTAACCCCGAGAGGCTGAGAGGACCTCTACCGGAGGGGATCCATGTAGATGCTGCAGCAGCGGTTCAGATGGGGATGATCTCTCAGATTCCAGGCCAGGCGGAGGCTTATAGGGTGTTGACTATCCACGAGACCCGGCGACTGTTCTCGCTTCCACCCCTGGGGGCAGACCCTGATCACCCAGAGCACCAGGAGGAGCAGCCTCCACAGCCCGAGCCACAGCCTCGGCCTCCGCAGGTACAGCCGCAGCCTCCACAGACTGAGCCTCAGCCGGAGCATCAGCCTCCTCCACCTCCTCAGTCACAGGCAGTGCCTCCACCACAGCACCAGGAGCCTCCTAGGACCCCCATGGATTTTGATTTTGAGATCACGATGGACGAGCTCTTCGCCTCTTCACCGGCATCTAGGGCCCCGACTCCAGCCCCGTCGCCGGGTAACAGGGTGCAGAGGCCTGCCCGCGAGCCCTCCGAGAGATACCATCCGTACTCCCGAGGCGATCCTGGGGCATCCACTTCTTCGGCACCACCACCAGAGCCAGCGCCACATCAGCCAGCTCAGCCGGACTTTTCCCAGCTCCTCTCCTCCATGTTTATGGCCTTTGAGCGGCGACAGGATGAGAGGGATAGGGCCATTCATGAGAGGTTGGATCGCCAGCAGGCTGCTATCCAGGAGCAGTCTCAGACGGTGGAGCGCCTATCCCGAGAGCAGGCAGGCTACATGGAGCATGCAGCGAGGGAGCAGACTCGGGCCATGGATGCCCTTAGAGATGAGCAGACTCGGGTTCTGGAGGCCTTCAGAGGAGAGCAGATGAGGCTAGTTGAGCAGATTGCTCAGGGGCAGAGGGAGTTGAGGCAGCAGCTCGCTCATGATGTGAGGACGTCGCAGGACCAGGCGTCTCAGAGGGTTGACATGACCCTTCAGATGATTGATGAGTCACTGGACTCTCTGAGATCCCGCGTCCAGGCGATAGAGGGGATTCTCCCTCCTCTTTCCCAGACCATGAGAGAGTTCAGGGAGCAGACGGAGCAGAGCTTGGAGCGTAGGAGGACGGCCGCCGTTGAGCAGACCACTCAGCTGAGCCAAGCCTTCAAGAAGTTGGGGGACAAGATCTCTGAGACCTTAGGGTTTTTGGGCACTTGTACCCAGCCCTTCTTAGACGGCTATGCTCAGGTTCAGTTCAGGCGATCCCATGATCACGAGGCAGGACCCTCTGCAGCTCCGCCACCGCCTCAGGCCCGCCCACCTCCGCCAGGGACCGTGCATATCTCGGATGATGAGGATCCCGATGAGCCTTCAGACTACACACCTCTCTGAGCTTCAGGGAGTTGTTTTTGTATCTCTTGTATTTTATATATGCATTGTACAAAAATGACATTTTTAGTGGAAAAACTTGTGCTTCATTATTTGCATGTTTTTCTTTTCTTTTCGATTAATTGCTTAAATAACACCACAGGAAGTGTATATTCTCCTATTTTACTCATGTGTCGATAAAAATGACAATGAAAAAAATAATAATAACATGAAACAAAGACAAACAACAAAAGGATAATAATCAATAGCAGGTCAAAAGATAACCTTTCAAACATGAATTAACAAAATCTTTTATCTCACAGGTACAAAGGAATACCAACCTGAGCACGGACATCGATTAAAGAGGTCTCCTTCGAAACAAGGAAACCAGCGGAGTTTTCACACTCCAAGATCGAAGCTGCAGTTGAAGAAACACTGCTCTTCACCCCGAAGCTACAGTTGAAGAAACACCGCTCTTCATCAGATCGAAGCTGCAGTTGAGGAAACACTGCTCTTCATCCCGAAGTTGCGGTTAGGGAAACACTGCTCTTCACCAGATCGAGGTTGAAGCCAAAGCTTGCTGCATCTCACCACGCCCTACAGATCGAGATGAGGTCTAACCGGCAAAAGGCATGGAAGGTGAAAAGCCGTCGAAGGTACGCTTTCTTTCCAACCTTTCTCTGAGTTTTGGCTTATCTAGGCGCTTGTGCGCTAGTTTCCCCAAAACTGGGGGCAACTGTAAGCACCGTGTCCTGGAGCGGTCCGGATCGGAGGTTACCCTATGATGAAATCAATGTTCAAGGCCTGTACGGGAGGCTGAAGTTGGGGGTTTTAGTCCCGCGTTCCATGAGAAATGAGGTTTTTCTACACTTCAGGGGCAGAGGGGGAGAAAACGGGAGTTTTCCGAGTTAAAAAGGTTTTTTGTCCTCCACAGACGGCCAGCCCGTCTGTGGAGGTAGCCCGTCGCTTCGAGTCACCGACGGCTCAGGGTATTTTCCGACGCCCGTCGGAAAGTCACCGCCCCTGTCAGGAGCCGCCTGGTTTCCCGGAGCACGCAACCGTTCCGACGCCCGTCGGTGGATGTGGCAGGGCCGTCGGAAGTGTCCTTGTGTCAGTAGGATTCTTCCGACGCCCGCCCCTATGCACCGACGCCCGTCGGTCGTGTCTGGCTATATAAGGTCCGGATTTTCACTTCAAAAGGGGTTGGAAAATTTTTCAGAAGAGGAAACTCTGCCAAAATTCGAGCACATTTTCTCTCTCTTCCAAAAACACACATTTTCCAAAGAACTTTACTTAATCAAGGATCAGATCAATCAAAGGAACTAAAAAGCTAATTAGTTTTCTTTAGATTTTGACTCCTAAATCGATTTTCTGAAGGATCGGAGGTGAAATAGCTCATTTTCTCTCTCTAATCTTTCATTCTCTTACTTCTCGTGGAACGCGCGGGGATCTAACCGACACCAAAATCTTACCCAAAGCGACTATCTGAGGGTAAATATTCCGGATTCTCTCTCCATTTTCATCTCTATTTAATTATTTATCATTTATTTATTCATTCTGTGAAATTTTTGAATACCTGTCATTACTTTTCTTCATTTTGACTCCCTCATCTCCTTCTTGGATAAAACTTGTTTTTTTGATCTCAAAAGTCCCTTTTCTCCTTTCTGTTTTTCCGGAGACAGAGGTGACCGACGGGTCATCTTTATGACCGACGCCCGTCGGTCACCCACCTACAGACGCCCCTTCTTGAGTGACAAACGGGCATATCGAATAACCAAACCGACGCCCGTCGGTCAACCAGGAAAGGCCGTCGGTGGGTTCTGCCTCCATTTTTTTGATCATCTTTCATCTCTATTCAGTCTCTTCGATTTCTTATGTGTTAATTTTATGAATGTTAACATCTCTTAACTTTCTGTGAGTGTATATTGGTCCTCTTGGATAATTCCGAGCTTGAGCGGCTGCCTACTATGCGTGGGGGATTTCGTCCGGTTTAGTTTTCTTAAACCTCTTGATTTATTTCTCTCGCTTTTTCATTCATTGATTATTTTATGTATATGGATAAGCTCTTTTTATCCTGTTAAATGTAAAAATAGACCCACGATTTGTACTTAAATAAAAGTGAGTTTTGTATAAAATGCAAAAGGGTCCAACGCCCTATTTTCATCCAATAAAGATCATCACATATAAAATGTCCCATTTTTGATAATGATGCATGCGAGGACCAAAGTCCTCAAAATAAACAATGCCCCGATTTGTGTATGAATCGCACATTTATAAAGGGAGTTGTATTCCGCTCCTTGTATTATTGTAATTTATCACTTTGATATTTATTCTGCCCATTTACTGCTTTCCGAATGTGAATAGATGCGCTTTTCAATTAAACTGCATAGTGTGGAGAGAGAGCGAACTAATGACATTAAAATTTGATCATAAACTAATTGAGGTAGAAATAGATGAGAAATCCCGGACCCAGCTCTGGTCTTTGGGCTCAAGAGGTTAGAGGTTATCCTCCAACATACTTCTTGGGTCACGAGACTTTAGCGCTAATCCTAGGCCTCATGGCCCAACATGGGTAAAATGCGCAAGTCTTAGGCTCTCCGAGGCGAGAGTAACTTTCCCAATGTTCTATTGGGTGGCGACTCCATGATACCTCCTTGTTGCCCAACATAGACGCACTTGCGATTTATTGCAAGATGCCCACGGACCCGCAAATGCCCCGATCGCCCACGTGCGGGCGGTCCGAAAGGGCGGCGCATCGGGATCCGGCGCGCGTCACAGCTTCTCTAGCTGGAATTTCTGAACAATCAAACCAAACCACACCATTCACTTAAACATCAACATACAACCACCAACAAAACAAGGAGAAGAAGAGAAGATGAAGAAGAGCACTATTTACTTACCTGAACAATTCTTGAATTACCAAAAACTACAAAAATTACAGTAGCTTGAGGGATGATTTTGGTCAAGGAAGGAGAAGAAGAGAGAGCTAGAATGAGAGAGAGGAGGGCAGATTTCTGCTCTCTCTCACGTTCTCTCTCTTGGCTTTTAAAGCCAATCTTATCCTCTCCTTTCTCTATCCTTATCTTACCATCCACTTGTCACTCTTTTATGGTAAACTTGGCATTTCTCTCTTCTTGTCCTTCTATTCTTCTCAACATTCACCCAAACCACATAACTAAAGCTAACACACACTTATACCCCTTTAAACTTCTTAAAAGATGCAATTAAGTCCCTAGAGTCAATAATAATATTAATGCAAACTTTTAGAAAATACCGAATATGTCCTAAACACATATACATACACAAAACACACTTAAATCACTCTCATACCTCAAAAATGCTAAAAAATTTTAGGGTACAAGTTGTGGCCTCGCAGAACTGATTAGAGACTACCGCTTATTTAGCATTGTAGATGGTATTCATCGCGCTCCTATTCTCGGTGATTTTGGCCGAGATAATTTTCGGTTTAGATGCTCTTTGCATCGGCTATGCCTCTTTCATGATCGGAAGCCCTTTATTGCTCTAGTTAACTTTTATCATTATTTTAAAGGTAGTGCGCCCCTTACCAATTTTTACACTAGCTTTTCTTATCGGTTAATACGTCCTTTTTGGATTTTTGCATAATCCTATGCCTAATTTTTGCATGGACCGAACCCAACCCATTCTAAGGGCTCTTTTTTTCAAGACAGATTTTCTATTTCGAGATTCTCACTCTGCCTTTACTTATTTTATTCTTTTCCTTCTTATGTGTGGCTATAGGAAAAACTGAGGCTATTATCGGAACCTCCCTTAGGGTGATTAGCACATATTCGCTGAGGTATTTTCTCCCTAAATGACAGATGTACGACTTTGATTCTCCTTATGAAGGTTTCATATGGATAGCCACCATGGCGGACAACGATATTAGCATTAGGATCCCCTGGCTAAGCTTACATTATTTGACTCGAAATGGATCTTCAGGGTGTGTTCCATTATATGGGCTCCATAGAGCTACTTTCTGTATCACAACTCAATGCACCCAACAGTTCAGAGAAAAATAGGATATCGTGAGATCTCTACTATCCTTCCAGGGTGGCTCTTTACCTATTGCATTCGCATTTGATTACTAAGGCATCTGGACGCAACTACCCGTGAAAGCTATCATCCCAAGGATAAAGGATTGCGACTTCACCACCTCAGTTGAGTACAAAAGATGGGTAATTATCTCTACTGCTGATAATAGGTCTCATTGGCTTAGACATCTGGCTGACGAAGATAATTAGAGAATAGTCATTAGATAGATTAATGATGTATTTCTTTTTACAACATAACTAGAAATTAATGAAAATGCAAACTGAGTTCTTTCATTCATTGCAAAATTGTGTACATTTCCATATGATTTCATCATACATGATCCTCAATTGACAAGAAACTCAAAAGCACAAGACTACACCTAATCTCAGGATAGATCTTGTCAGCATCAAACTCCTATTATCAATCGGACCTCTCGAGTTTTCACGATTGAACATTTTCTCTTGGCCCTTAAGTTTTTCCCAGGATGCTTTTTATCAATTTTAACCTTGACAGGGCGCAAAATTTTAGCAAGGCTGCATTTTTTTTTTTTTTGTTTTTGTCCCGTGGGCCATTTATTCTCTTCTTTTGATTTTTTTTGTCTTTAGCCATGGAATCTATTTAGTCTGTCGACATTAACCGGTTCTTTAAACTCATTTCCAATGTTGTTTATGAAGATCGCTGCCCCCTTTATTAGTAACTTTTTCATCACAAACGGACCTTCCTAGGTCAGCCTAAATTTTCCTCGGATCTCTAGCACCCTTGGCCTCATCTAGTTGAAGACCAGATCCCCTTCTGTCAATGGGTGCTTTCTTACCTGCTTATCAAATGACCGAGCTAGTCTTTTCTAATTGACTAGCTCTCAATCTATCCTGCTTACCTGCTAATAGACTTGTTTGTAATAATAAGCTCTCAATCTATCCTCATCTAATAAATTCAACTGCAATAATCGCTATTGTGCCCATTCTGCCTCTAGAATCTTGGCTTCCATGACTAGTCTTAAAGATCTAAGTTCGATTTTAATTGGCAAAACTGCTTCAGTCCTGTACAACAGAGAAAGCAGCATTGCTCTTGTCGAGGTTCTGACGGTGGTTCTATAGCCCCAGAGTGCAAAAGGTAGGTTTTTTGCCCAGTTTTTATAGTTTTGTACCATCTTGGCCAGTATTCTTTTGACATTCTTATTTGTTGCTTCAACCGCCCCATTAGCCTGAGGTCGGTAAGGGGAAGACCTGTGGTGCTAGATCCCATATTTCTTAAGCATTCGTTTAGTTTCATTCAAGAATTGTACCCCATTATCAAATAGAATGTGGTGCGAGAGGCGGTATCTACATATCAAATTTAGCTCGATGAACCTGGCCTTGTCTCTGGCATTGATCTTCTTGAAAGACTTAGCTCCGACCCATTTGGTGAAGTAATCGATGGCGACTATAATAAACCTATGCCCATTAGAAGTTGTCGGACGTATCTTGCCTATGATATCTATTCCCAAGCTGCAAATGGCTAGCGAGACATTAGTTTATGTAGCTCTGAAACCGGCACATAACTCAAATTCGTGTATTGCTGGCATAACCGGCAGTGCTTCACGTACCTTGAACAATCTGTATCCATCACGAGCTAATAGAATCCTTGGCGCATGATCTTCTATGCTACAGTTAAGCCATTTATGTGAGCCCCGCAAACTCCAGTATGAACCTCCACCATAACCCATTCAGCCTCATTCTCGGCCAAACATCTTAATTGGATGCCATCATCTTGCCTGTTATATAATGTGCCATCAACACTGATGAATTAGGTAGATAACTTTCGGATCATCCTTTGGTCCTTCCGGCGGCTTCTTCTAAAAAGACCGAACTTTCTAAAAAATTCTGAATATCTTAGTACCAAGGGTTTCCTTCAGCCACCTCAACATCCATCACCTACTCGGTTTCAAAATAAGGCTTTACCAAACTAGAGATAAGAACGATTCTCATGATGACTCCTTCCAGATTATCCCATATGGTCACTAAAGTCGTGAGAGAATCAACTAGTAGATTCTCATCCCTAGGGACAAAATGAAAAGTGCAAGTTTTGAACTGGCTACTCAACATTCTCAAGTACTTCACATAAGGCAATAGCCTCTCTTCTTTAACTGACAACTCCCCCCCCGATCTGATGTATTACCAATGACGAATCTCTGAAGACTTCCGCGGTCTTTAACCCTAAAGCTAATAGTACTTCCAATCGAAAATGCAACCTTCATATTCGGCTTTATTATTGGTGGCCTTATACCTCAACTTCTTGGCTAACGGTAGCTTCTCACCATCCAAGGTCATAAGAATAATCCCTGCTCCTGCCCCTTTATTGTTAACTACCCCATCTAAAAACATCTACCACCGTTGTACTGCAATGGCCGTGATATCTTCATCTGGAAAATTGTATTCAAACAAGTCTCCTTCAATAGGATGTTTAGCTAAGAACTCAGCTACAGCTCTTCCCTTGATGGTTTTCCTAGTGATGTATTCAATATTGAATTCTTGCAACAATAACAACCACCTTCCCCTCTTTCCTAGCTGAGAGGGCGCCTACTGAAGGTACCTGAGTGGGTTATACTTGGTTATCGCCTGTACACTGAAGGAATGAAAGTAGTGTTACAACTTTTTAGAAGCCCAAATTACTGCAAAGCAAATATTTTCTACTTCAACATATTTGGCTTCATACGGCAGGAATTTCTTGCTAAGGTAATAAATAGAAAACTTCAATCCAAACTCATCCTCCTAAGCCATCATGGCACCCACTAAACTGTCTTCTATTGGCATATATAGGATTACAGGTCTAGCAAGCCGCGATGGTCTTAACACTAGCGAATTTTTGAGATAATCCCTAATAGTGTCAAAGGCCACTTGACAATCGTTATTCCACCCAATCGATTAATTTTTCCTGAGAAGCTTGAAGATCGACTCACATACCGAAACTAACTTGGCAATAAAATGGCTGATGTACTGAAGCTTTCGCAGAAACTTCTAAGTTCCTTCTCTATTTAAGGCACTGGCATCTCTCTAATTTCCCTAACCTTATTAGGATCCACTTCAATTCCTCTCTAACTTACCACGTGGCCTAATCGCTTGCCGAAGGTAACTTCAAAAATTCATTTCTTAGGATTGAGGCATAGATTGTACTTATTGATCCTTTGAAAGAACTTTTCCAAAGCCTCAAACTGAACTTCTCTTGTGGTCGACTTGATCATCATGCCTCGACGTACACTTCCAATTCCTTGTGGATAAAGTTATTGAGAATTTTAGTGACAATTTTTTGATAGGTCGGTCCTGCATTCTTTAACCCAAAAGGCATGCTGTAGGCAAATGTACCCCGCTTAGTGATGAAAGCTGGCTAAAACCGATCTACGATCTTGTTGAGGATTGGTTGTACTTGGGATACCCGTCTATAAAACTATATAACATGCAAGCAACTGCGCTATCTACTAGCACATCGATATGAGGTAGAGGGAAATCATCTTTCAAGCAAGCTTTGTTCAGATCCTAGTAGTCCACACATATTCAAACTCTTTCATCCTTCTTAGCTACAGGGACCACATTGGCCAACCATGTCAGGTATCGAACCTCTAATAGGAATTTAGCCTCAATCTGGTTATGGACCTCTTCTTTTACCTTTTGTGTCCATTCTGGCCTAACTCTTTTGAGCTTTTTCTTGATTGGTTTACACTTTGGGTAAGTTGGAATGGTATGTTCAGCGATGTCTCGGTCAATTCTTGGCATGTCCTTGTAGGTCCATGCAAAGACTTTTTCATATTTTTTTAAGATTCTCGTAAATTTTAACCTCTCTTCAGGAGTTATATCTTATGCCATCAAAATTTCCTTTGGGTTCTCCAAAGTCCCGAGATTAAATGCAGTTGTATTGGTTGAATTAATGTCAAAAATGAATCCATTATATATATGATCATGCAAAACGGAATCATTAGAAACATCACACAAGTAAACAAAGTTGTTCATCTTATTAATGTAATTACAATCAACATTGTCATTATTAAAAAGTTCTGGAATAAAAATAATATATAAATAACTACTATCTTCATTGTTCACCGATACAGATGTCGCAATTGACTCTTCATTGGCTTTCTGGCTTGGTGGTGTTTTTTCAACTACCTCCGATGAAATCCTTAAGTCTTGGATCTTCAAATCTGGCTCTGGCACTTCAATCCCCATTTCCTCTTTCCCCTTCAATCTAGTGGCTAGCAGCTTGTTAGTAACGATCTCTTCTAGCCCATCCTTGTCCCAGATATTGCATTAGGTCATGATTTCTTCATTTCAAAAGCCCTCTATGGACTTGATAACCCCAATGTCCCAGTCAAAGATGTCATTGAAGATTTCAAATCCTGGTATGTTATTTCCAACAATCCACTGAAGCTTAGCTTCTCCAGTGTAAGCACAAACTAAAGATGTGGGTACAAAACTTTCTGTAATGTGATGGATCTTATCTGATATCTTCTTACTCTTGCAACTCTCACCTTTATAGCCCAAACCCTTTCGATCCTTCTGACCCTTTGTAGTGATAGCCGACTGTAGCCCTTGCAAATTCTAGCCTAACCCAACCCCCAGGAGGAAATGCATATTTTTCATTATGTTCACTACTTTGGGGTCATTGGCTGAACCCCCTTCTTCTTCAATCACAGATATATGGAAGCCATTGAATGGCTGGTTATAGATCCCCAAGGTAGACACTTGGTTTTCTCTTGTAGCTTTAACAGTTACCATTTCCCCTTCATATGGTATCTTGATCATTTGGTGCAAGGTGGATGGCACTCCTCCTAACTTGTGAAACCATGGCCTTTCGAGCAGAGCTGAAAAGTTCACAAGGATGGCCAAGACCACAAATTTTTCCTCCATTTCAATAGGCCCAGTCTTAACTAGTGCTCTGAAAGTTCACGATGCTTGTCTCTAAGAGTTATTATAGGCCGTAACGGTCAGATTAGACTTGCTCAGCATACTTCCATATGGCCCAAAAGCCTGAAGTGCTACCAAAGTGCAAATATTTATGGACGAGCCATCATCAACCATGATGTAAGCAGTGTGTTTGTCATTAATCTGTGCTTTGATATACATTGGCCGATTGTGATTGCGGCCTTCAGTCGATAAGTCAGTGTCATAGTACACCAAATTCTATCTTGAACTCCCCTTAATAAGGTCTAGCAACTAGGATTGAGAAATTGTGGTGGATTCATAAAAGGCCTCAACTAACTTCTACCTGTGTGAAGGGGACTATCTGAACAGGTCCCAAATGAATATCTGAGCTGCAGTCTTCTTTAACTGCTTCATTATTTGATTGTCCTCCGGCTTTTTTTTTTTACTGGTGCTTGCACTGGGTCCTACGGTTTCTCCACTTCTAGAGCTACTATTCCACTTCAGGTTACAGCCTCGACTCTCTTTCTCTCTTCCTTTGAATCCTACGTATCCACAAGTTCTTCACCTTTTTCCTCTTCTTCATCTTCTTATCCATTCTCACTAGTGGACCAACAATCTATTGTCGGCACAAGAATCCCTTCTTCACTTACCTCAGGTCAGTGATAGCGATATATTCATTTCCATATAGGTCTCACAAGACATACCATTCAGGTAGACTTGACCCAATCATAATGACAGGTGGTGAGACAACATTGTAACCGGACTTCTTTTTGCTCTCTCTTTGTTCATGATCAGTGATTTATTTACTGTCAATCAGATCCTAAGTCTTGTGTCTCAGCCTTATGCAATGGTCTGTTATGTGTTCAGTATGCTAGCGGTACCCACAATAACCATCACCTTTATGTCCTGAGTACCCTTGGGTAGGTTGCAGATTCCCTTCCTTTATCAGTCTTTTCAATACCCATGACAAAGGTCAACCCAAATTCAAAAAGTATCTTTGGCTCACTCCTGTCGCTGAAACCTCAGCCGTCTTTCCAGTCCTATTACCATTAATGGAGCTTTCCGACTTGTTTGCCCCTTGGTTATTATAGCCCTTTTTGGCATAAGCTTCGTTGCTTGCCTTCTTCGGTTGGTATTCTCCTTCTACCTCTTTAGCGATGTCTTTTAAAGATTCCCAATCCTTGAGTCCCTTCATCTTCAACCCTTCCTTCATGTATGGGCTAGCATTCCTAATGAATAATTGGATCTGATCAGGAGTATCAGGTTTGCGCTTTATCTCCATGACCCGATTCATCCACCGAGTGAGATACTCGTGAAAATATTCCCCCTACTTCTGTTATTACAACTCTAGATCCGTCAATGTGATCTCCATCCCCGTACTGTAGTCATACTACCTAAGAAACTCCTCAATCAATAAGTCCCAATCCTCTTTGTACCTCCTATCTAACCCATGGTACAAATCAATTATAGCCCATGTAAGACTTAGGCAGAAGTATTCTATCTTCTGCTTCTTAGTTAAGGTCGTTCCCTTTATTACCAGTGAATACTGCTTGATGTGTACCGCAGGATCGAAGGTACCATCAAACATAGGAATCTCAGGCATCTTAAAGTTCTGGGGGATTAGATCGTCATGATCTAATTCTTGATCCTCAAGGTTTATTCCCCTTCCTATAGTCAGCATCCATGTTATCACTTCAAACTTTTCCTCCATTTTTCTCTACATTGCCTCCTCTAACTTTGGCGCCTTTCCCCTTTTGCAATAGGCTCCTATTATTCTTCTTCCCATAAGTCATTCTCAGGTCTAGGAGCTTTTCTATGCTCTATAGGTGCTACCATTCTTGGCTCAATTATAGGTGGGTCTACTACTGTAGGGGGGCCTTCTCTAATCTGGTCTTGTTCACCTTACTCCCCAACAGGAGCAACAGGTTATTGCCCAACGAGTGGTGCTAGAGTAGCAGTAAGGTTCCCCATTATCGCCATCATTTGTGCCTCAAACTCTTCTATCCTTCTACCCACTTCTTCAGCAATCATTGCACGGGTCATGTCAGCTTCTTGGTAAATTGTCCATACTTATTTCTTCTAAGAATTCTGAATAATATGTTTCACTACTATCTGAAAGTCAATCTGAACCCCAATCCATTACTCTCTCTGTAGTTCAAAGAATGGATTTCTGATCAGCCGTCCACTAGGACCTTTAGACCACTTATATGAATCTATGATGGCTGCAGAATACACCTTGTTAGGATGATGCATGAGTAAAATGCAATGTGTGGTCGTGCTAATGCAGTATAGAGAAACACATGTAAGTAAATAGTTCCTTCCAACCTTATCACTCCCAAACAGAAGGTCTTGCAGTCTCTTTCCTAGGTGGGTTTGATCTATGGGTTAATGGGAAACCCATTGGATGTGTATGGTGAATGGTTGAAAACCGGTAGTAACACCTCTTATGTAATGTGCATATGTATGAATTTTGGCCATTATGTATTAAACACTTCAATTAAATTAGGATGGGCCCACTGGGGCATGAAAGTCTTTGATGAAAAAACCATCTAATTTATTTGAATTTGTTCAATAAATAATGGACCATATAGCAAGTATTGTATTAAGGAGCATATCACCTAAGGGAAGTATCTATTGCTATTACATGAGCTTTAGTTAAAGGTGATGGTATTTTAGGGCTACCTAAGCATGGTCCCTTCTAAGGGGTGGTCTAACTCATTATGAGCATAATGACCAATTGGGTCTCCATTTGATATACCAAGAGGTATAAGGCTTGGGCTGGTGATTATCCTTAACACTTTCCTACATTGAGTGAACATAGGGTTGTGCTTTAGAAATGCATCGGGGTAAGTATAGGGACTATCTAACATAAATCTAAGGCTCTAGCATGGACGCAATGTAATTTTTTGAAAAGAGATAGAATTTTAATTTGTAAAAACTTAATTATATATATTAACCAAGACACTTTCGAAGCAAAGTCTCGAAATCCCTAATCGAGTTGCCATTGTGATGCACACTAAAACCTGTTAGTTTCTCGGAGGCCCGCTTTTAGGGTCCAAGAGGGTTCGTATCTAGATCTTGGGTAACATGAGATATTTTTGAATCCCTACCAAATTGAACATTGGAAAAGTTCATCTAATCCCATAAAACCTTTAGGCACCTTTGAGATATTTTGGAGTCACCACCCAATTTAAAATTGAGAAAGTTTGTCTAACCTCTAGGGTCTAAACTAGAGAAATATTTGGAATTTCACTCTTACTAATGTCTTGGTTAATTATGAGTGACTTTTTATTATTAAATTTCCATATCTCTCTCTTATACATCATGCAATTTAATTAAGGCGCACATCAAGCATCAAAGAAAGCGATAAAAACAACAATTAAACAAACTAAAAATAGATTACAGGATAAAAATAGGGACAAATATACAATCCCCAAAAAATAGAAAGATAAAATAAATAAATAAATAACAGGCATAAAATGAGTTATTAATTAGGATAGGAACATTGGTTCCTTCATGCACACTTAAAAATTAAAGAGTTATTTTTGGGTATTATTAAAAAAATCGGGATGAGTGATCCCATTTTATGAAAACTAACTATTCTTTTAAAGTGAGATTTTAGTGGTTAAAAATTGGGACATTGGTCCTATTTTATTAGAAAAACCCAATTTATTAATAAAAATATTTTTGTGATTTTCTTTTTAATGTGCATAAAATAAAATAAGTTTATTACAAATTACATTGCAAAATAAATAAAAGCAAAATAAAGAAAAATAACTAAAATGGAAAAAATGATAAGCAGACAAAAAAAAGCCTCCTAAATCTCCTTGATCTCCCTATTTGCTCGTAAAAATGGTTAAACAAGGAAAAACAAAGATTGTAGACAAAATAAAACAAAATAAAATTAACGTTAACAAATAAATCTAAAATTCAATTAAATCAAATAAAATAATAAAAATAAATCTTAATACATAAAATAATAAAAATAAATAAACATTACATGAAAAGAAAAATAATATTAAAACCATGCAAAAATATACATTACGCGAATATGGATCGAAAAGCGCCGAAAACGAGATAAAATAAATCAAATTACACAAAAGAAAAAAATAGGGGGTGAGGGGTGGGCAAACCACCCCTCACCTCCTTCCTACCCCTCAAGGGCAGAAATGTGAAGAACCCACGATGAAAGTTTTTGCTTTCTTTCTAATCAAATTTCTATCATAACAACATTATTTCATGTGATTTTACATATGATGGTGTGATTTTCATGCAAGAAAAATCAAAATAACATCTAAACATTCGAAATCAAAACATAAAATCAATCAAAATAAATACACACTAGAAAGCTTCATAATTATGCAACAATGGTGAAGATAAAAAGGAAAGAAAATATTTAAGCCAGAATCCTTTACCTTCAAAATTGTCAATCTGGAAGACCTAAATTGTGAATTGTTTCCTTGTCAAAATCCACAAAAATCAAATTAAAACAAAAGAATTTAAGATCTCTCTCTCCCAAATTCAAGAACTTGTTTAAATAAATAAAGAAAGATTTTTTAACCTCAAGAAAAGTTTAATCACCTTCTCTATTTCAAGTATTGTTCTCTGATCAGAAAAAAGAAGATTTAAAGAAGAAAAATCCAGAAGAAAAATTATTTTTTCCCTCAAAATCTCCGAATCAGAAATCAATGACCTCTTTTTTTCTCTTTAAAATTTCTATTTATATTCTTTTTGAATTAAACCTGGAGATTTTAGGAAAATATTGGATTGATTTAATCCAAACTTCTTATTTTAAAATAAAAATCCAGAATTATCCCTTAAAAATCCCAAAAATCAGTGTTAGAATCCAATTAAAAATCAAATTCCTTCATTTTTGGGGGCAAAACGCAACTGGAGATAGTAGGTGACAAGGGGTGGCCTCTTCAGGCAGCCCGCCCCTCCTCAGGGGTGGCCTTGCACTACACACAAACGAGAGGCTGCCTGGCACTGCGCCCTCGAGCGAGGGGTGCTTCCTCGCATTGCCCGTCCCTCATGAGGGGTAGGTGCATGTGCGAGCGGATCCCCTACTCTACACAAGCACGAGGGGAGGTCCCTCGCATAGCTCGCCCCTCTCCAGGTGCAGGTGCAGGCACATGAGTGAGAGGCGCTCCTTCATGCAGCCGGCCCCTGTGAGGGGCAGGCGTACGTGCGAGGGGTCGAGCACCGCTTGAGGGGCAACCTGCATAATTTTTTTAATAAAAGAATTTTGACAAGGAAATATCACGTCTAACCTTCTTGGCTGTGAATAGACGTTAATTTCATACTTGGGTAACCCTGATCTAGGCTGACTGGGGACCCGGTGTCTATAGCTTGCCATATGGCAAGCATCTGTTTAGAAATTTTTAACTTCTTTTTTTAAAATATGTTTTGCTGATAAACAATCAATTCTTAATAAAAACATTTTCATATATAAATCATTTTGAAATTTCGTAATGCATAAAACAATACTTAATATCTCCCTTTTTAATGGTAGAATAATTTTTCTGCGTAGAATTCCAACTTCAGGAACAAAATCTTACTAACTCATATTTACTTCCTTCTTCTCTTCTTTGCTTAAGAATACCTCCAAAACCTACATCACTAGCATCCTTTTCTACTATTAAATATGCTTTTGGATGAGGAATATTAAGATAAGGAAGAATTTTAATTTTTTCTTTTATACACTTAACTATTTTCGTATGTTCTTCTAACCATGGGATCGGCCTCTTTCTATCATATAATGGTTTACATATTTTTTTCTAAATCTTTGAAAAAATTATGGATATAATTTAAGCATCCTAATATTTCCCTAATCTATATCCTGACTCAAAAACCTGATTTTTGTTTGAAATAGTTTCATCTTGTTGGGAGAAACCACTAAACTGCTATTATGAATAATATTAAAGAATTTTCTTAAATGACTGAAATGTTGACTCACTATATTTGAAAATATTAATATATCAAGAATATATACTATTGAAAATTCATTTAAACGTTTTATTATGTCGTTCACAATGTTTTGAAATTCTGATAGAGCATTTTTTAAGCCAAAGGGCCTAACATTCCATTCAAAATATCCAAATGGTACATCAAATCCTGTTTTACATTTATCTTCTTCAATAATTTTTATTTGCCAAAATCCTGATTTCATATCAAACTTAGAGAATATTTTTGAATTATAAAGCCTTTTTAATAAATCTCTTTTATTGGGAATAGGATATCTAATCCATTGTAAGACTTTATTTAGAAGTTTATAATTGATAACAAGTCGAGGGGCTCCACATTCAATTTATGCTACTTTTATAATATAAAAAGAAGAACAAGACCGTGATGATTTAGAATCATGAATTAATTTTTTATTTTTTAAATCTTGAATTTCTTTTATACATATTTTTTTCTAATTCTTCTGAAATATGTATGACTTTAGATCTAGTTGGGATTTTTCTTTCATCAAAATCTTTAATATAAGGAAGCTTTACTATATGCTATTTTCTATTCCAAAAGGCATTTGATACTAGGGCACAAACTTTTTTAGAAAAGGATTTTTCAATTTCTTTTATTTTTTGTATAATATTGGATCTTGTATTTAAATTTGTATTCTTTTTTCTTCAATTTTATTAACTAAATATTTTATCTATTTTTGTTTATTCTTTATTAAATTAATTTTCTGAATATTATTGTAACATCCCAAATTAGGGCTTAGAAGGAATTTGCGTGATTAATTGGATTATTGATGGTATTTTGGTAACTATGCAAGTGAAATTAGATTTAATTGAGGACTAAATTAAAAGTTAATAAAAGTGTAGCAAAGGAAAATATTTGTTTAGTGAGTGATTTGCAATTATTAAGGACTCAAGTGAGATTTACCAAGGATTAAAGTGTAAGTCAAAAAAATTGACTAAAGGAACCTATTGGGAATTGACATGTGGCATGGGTGGTTGAGGACATTTAATGGGATTTGAAAGAAAGAGAGAGGGAATGGGCATAAATTATGCTTTTCTTCCCATGGAAGCCAATTGGCTCCTCTTTCTTGCTCTTTCCATCCTCTTCCTCTCTTCCTCTTTCAATTCCTTTCTGCTTTTCACACTTGCATAAGTTGTTTTTCAACTTTGAGCTCGGTTTATAGAGGTTAAGAGTTGGTTTGAAGAGGTAAGTGGTTAGTGGTCTTCATCTTCTTCTTCTTTTATTCGGGTTTGTTTCAGATATATGATTTTGGTTGCATGGGTTAATTGAGTATTTTTTGTGGTTGGGTTTATGCAAGAATCTGAAGAAAGAAGGAAGAATAAAGCAAGGAAAAGGTTGGATCTTGAAGAGAGTTGTTAAAGCTACAATTTTTGAAGGTTTGGGAGTTGTTTATTCATCTTCTCTTCGGATCATTGAGTGTTATGTTAAATTCTGGAAATTTAAGTGTTTTGATATATTAAATTCATGTGTTTAGTACAGTAGTAAATATGGTTTGAAATCGTAGGGATTTGATAGTTTGTATGTTGGTTTTTAAAGTGAAATGGCATGAGTTAGTGTAGGATATGATCTAAATGTTCTTGTAACACCCGCTACCCATACGTAGGTGAACCCTTCCAGAACGGAGTGAGATGCCGTATGAGCAAGGGTGTCACACCAAACAGATCGATACATAGCATGCATTCATCCACAATAAACACACGAAAATACAGCGAAAATTAAAACTTTTGAGAAACAACAACTGATCATACATTAATATAACAAAATCATTACAATAATATTCTGATCAATTGCCCAAACAAAAGAATTACATATCCAAAATAAACAGAGCGGAAGCGTACAAAATTACTGATACAATGAGAGTTCTATTACAAAAAGAATCATCATATAATACTACAAAAATAAGGCCCTAACACTAATCCCTCCTATGTTGGCTTGACTGGCAGCGACTCTCCCAAAGCAAAACACCTTCGGCACCTACAGCTATAAAAACCGTGCTAAGTGATAACGCTTACTGGGGAAAACACAACAAAGGGGTGGACGGCCATTCACAGTGGTAATTAAAGCATAACACATACGATATGACATATGTGGATAATCATGTCAGATACATAATCATGCTTGCAGAATAAAGACATGCATTCAGAAGCTCATATCCACATTCATATACATATTGACTGATTTCTCATACTTATCATGCTCATTCGGATATCACATTCTGATAATCATTTTGAAGCAAACCAAATCAAACAGAACACCTACTGACTCACAATAGTAGATAACGAGTATACAAACAGTACCTTACGGGTACGAATCGAAAAAACATTTATTTTATCACATTCAAAACAATTTTTTGGAGGGACCTTAAATAAGATTCAAAATTCATAAGGGTTCGCGAGGAACCAGACGGGGACCTGATCGAGGTCCAAATAGAACTAAGGCTGTAGCTAAAAGACTCTATTAGGCATGCCTAACTATCCACTAGACTGACTCTTGCTGGTCAGGCATAAAGAAATTCACACATTGAGTTCATCACTTAAGGTAATAAATGACCTATTCCGGATTCAACTAGCATTCAATAATTTGATAGAGCAAAATACCAATTATGATATAAGATAAATAAAATAACACTAAATAATATTTAAAACCAATCATAAGTGAAAAAGGAGTGAAAACGAAGAGAATCAAAAATCATCAAAATTGGGGACAGTAGCATTTTAAACGGCGGTATGGCCAATCCATACCGCCGTGTAAGACACCTTACATGAGGGTATGGTATAGTCCATACCGCCGTGTAACATGCCCAACATGGAGCTGGGCAGAACCATTTTACACGGGTGTATGGTTAATCCCATACCGCCGTGTAAAATGTCCAGTTCAGCCCCTGATGAAGACTCACGATTCACACGGTGGTAAGGCCCTCCATACCGCCGTGTGAATCACCAAATTTCCAGATTTTTGCAGAGTAACAACCCAATTTCAAACCCAAAACAACACATTTCCAAAACTCACACATTCAAACCATAAACTCACCTTCCAGCTCAACATTTAAGCACCACATGCAATAAACATACTTAATCATTTAATCCACCCAACCAATACAAATCCACAATCTAAAAAATTCACATATGCATAATCCATCAAAATCACAAATTAAAATCTTAACTCAACATACCCAAACCTCAAAGCATTAAACCAACATACAACTCATTATAACTCCATAAACCAAATAAATTTCCAAAAATTCATCAAATGAGCAAAAATCACAAAAATGCATAAATCACAAAAGCTCCCAAACCTGAATCTCCTTAGCTCCTAATCACTTAGTGCCACTTCCTGACGCCTTCTCCTTCCCTTTGGGATCACGAGGAGACTCAACTAAAAAACAACCCAACAAGGGCACCCAAACAAAAACCCTAGATTAACTATAAACCTAGAAATTATAAGGAGATGAGGAACAAGATGAAGAAAATGAAGAACAAATGCAATAAACTCACCACTTAAAATGCTAAGAGATGATTAATTCCCACAAATAAAGACTTGAATCTGAGCTAGGGCACAGAAATGGAAAGCAAAGGAAAAGAAAGACAAAGAGAAGAGGGGAAAACGGGAAAGGAGATGAAGAATTCTGATCTCCCAATTCTCTCTCTTCTACTTTTCTTTTCCTAACTTAGCCATGTGTCCTCTCCCTAGTGGTGGAAATTAACCACTCACACCCAACAACAATACTACAACACACACTAGACCTCCCTCACTAAAACACACCCTACTATCATATGCTCATGCACACACCATTACAACCCAACTTACTCACTTACATCCTACAACCATGTGAGCAAACACACACAAACATAAACCAACTTACATACACTCTAATACCATACATGCGCCCACACTATATTAAAGCCCAAAAATATGCAATTATCCCAAAATACCCTTATCACATGTCAAAACACATACAATGCACATGCACAAACATGGCTCAAACTTCTAGGGGGCAAATGGGGTGTGATAACTCTCCCCTACTAACAATAATTTCATCCTCGAAATTCTCACCTGATCTGAACAAATGCGGATACTGAGCCCTCATGGTCACCTCTGGTTCCCAAGTCGCTTCTTCTACCCCGTGATGATTCCATAACATTTTGACCAAATGGGCTTGCTTGTTCCTCAACTGTCGTACTTCCTGAGCTAAAATCGCCTTCGATTCTTCATCATATGAAAAATCTGGCTGCACTTGAACATCCTGAACTGACAAAACATGCGACGGATCCGATCTATACCGACGAAGCATAGAAACATGAAAAATATCATGCAACTTCACTAACTCCATCGGTAAAGCCAACCTATAGGTTACCGGACAAACCTTAGCTAACACTTCATACGGTCCAATAAATCGAGGACTAAGCTTGTCTTTCTTATCAAACTGTAGCACTTTTCTCCAAGGAGAAACCTTAAGAAAAACTTTATCCCCGACCTCAAACTGAACATCCTTTCTCTTCAAGTTAGCATAAGACTTCTGTCGATCTTTAGCTGCCTTCAAATTCTGCTGCACAACTCTGATCTTTTCCTCAGTATCCCTAACTAACTCTGGCCTAATAACTGAATGCTCGGATAGCTCGGTCCAACAAACTAGAGTCCTACACTGTCGACCATACAAAGCATCATACGGAGACATACCGATGCTCGACTGATAGCTATTGTTGCAGGCAAACTCCATAAGCTACACATATCTGTCCCAACTACCCGGAAAATCCAATGCACAAGCCCCAACATATCCTCTAAGATTTGAATGACCCGCTCTGATTGACCATCTGTCTAAGGATGGAATGCCGTACTGAAATTCAACTTGGTACCCATAACCCTTTGCAATTCTTTCCAAAACTTCGAAGTGAACCTTGGGTCCCGATCTGACACTATAGATAAAGGCACTCCATGCAATCTAACTACGTCATCCACATAGATACTGGCTAACTTATCCATCGGATAATTCACTCTAACTGGCAGAAATGAGCTGACTTAGTAAGCCGATCCACTATTACCCAAATTGAGTCATGCTTCATCCGAGTCAAAGGCAAACCAGACACAAAGTCCATGGCAATATCATCCCACTTCCACTCGGAAACGGATAAAGGTGTGAGCAATCCCGAAGGAACTTGATGCTCAACCTTTACCTGCTGACAAGTCAAGCACTTAGACAAAAAATCCACAATATCCCTCTTCATACCAGACCACCAATAGAACTGTTTCATGTCCCGATACATCTTCTCACTACCAGGATGCATAGTAAAAATCACAGTGTGTGCCTCACTCAAAAGCTGTTTCCTTAACTCCTCATCTTCAGGCACACACAAGTGATTTTTATACATAAGCACCCCATCCAGAACTGGGAACTCTGACTGCTTACCAGAACTAACGTCTTGCACAACCCGTTGCAACCTCTCGTCAACCTTTTGAGCATTTATAATCCTCTTTCTCAAAGTCGGCTTCACTCTCCATTGGGCAACCAAGGCCCCATCCGAATCAAACCACCGCTTAAATCGCTTTAAGAACAAAGCAGAAACTGACTTTCGACTCAAGGCATCCACGACTACATTGGCCTTACACGGGTGGTAATCCAATATGCAGTCGTAGTCCTTGAACAACTCTAGCCATCGACGTTGCATCATGTTCAACTCCTTCTGAGTGAGGAGATACTTCAAGCTCTTATGGTCCGTAAAGATCCTACACTTCTCCCCATACAGATAATGCCGCCAAATCTTCAAAGCAAAGATCACAGCTGCCAACTCTAAATTGTGCGTCTGATAATTCCTCTCATGTAGCTTTAACTGACGGGAAGTATAAGCCACAACCTTTCCCTCCTGCATCAAAACACAACCAAGACCGACACCCGGAGCATCAATATACATTACAAACTCCTCACCCGAGATGGGTTGAGTCAGTATAGGAGCTTCGACTAGCAACTTCTTCAACTGCTAAAAACAAGCCTGACATTTATTTGACCACTCAAACTTAATTCCTTTCCTTAACAATCTTGTCATCAGAGCAGCAATAATTGAGAAACCCTTCACAAACCGTCGGTAGTAACCCACTAAACCAAGAAAACTCCTCACTTCTGGAACATTCCTAGGCGCTTTCCAATCAACAATCGCCTCAATCTTAGCCGGATCAACTTGAATACCCTTAGCCGAAACAATATGCCCCAAGAATGTCACTTCCTGAAGCCAAAAGTCAAACTTACTAAGTTTGGCAAACAACCGATGCTCTCTCAACACTTGCAAAACTAACCGGAGATGCTCCTCATGCTCACTCTCATCCTTAGAATAAACCAAGATATCATTTGTGAACACTACTACAAATCGATCAAGATATGGCCTGAACACTCAGTTCATTAAATCCATGAATGCCACAGGTGCATTGGTCAAACCAAACGGCATCACTAAAAACTCATAATGGCCATACCTAGTCCGAAATGCAGTCTTTACCATGTCCGCATCCTAAACTCGCAGCTGATAATACCCCTACCGAAGATCAATCTTCTTCACTTTGACCTTATTAATTTGCATATAGTCGACACACATTCTCATAGAACCATCCTTTTTCTTAACAAACAAAATCGGAGCTCCCCATGGAGATATGCTGGGTCTGAAAACCCCTTATCTAATAGCTCTTGTAGCTGAGTTTTGAGTTCTCTCAACTCTACAAGAGCCATCCGATAAGGTTCTTTCGATATAGGCAAAGTACCCGGCACTATGTCTATGGATAACTCCACTTCTCTCTCAGGAGGCAAACCAGGCAACTCGCTTGGTAACACATCACCAAACTCCTGAACAACCGAAATATCCTCAATCCTAACTTGATCCCATTTGGAATCCAACACCACAGCTAGAAAAGCCTCACAACCCTTCCTAATGAATCTCTTAGCTTGCATTGCGGAAATCACATTGATCAAAGAGCTAGCACCCAAACCTTTAACAAACCCAGACGACCGATCTCTATCTCGAAGCACAACTGTCTTCCAATGACAGTCAACTACTGCCCGATGCTTACCCAACCAGTCCATACCCAAAATCAAATCAAACTCTCTAAACGGCAACTCAATCAAATCCGCTAGAAACACAACTCCCTCGACTAACAGAGAACAATTCCTATACACTCTACTCACATTGACACTAAGCACTAAAGGACTGGTCACACAGATCTCATAATCTAACTGGTCTACATCATGCAACTTATCGCTTAAATTATCAGTGCACAAATATGAATGTGTGGAACCAGGGTCAATTAGAGCATATAATTCGGTGTCATGGAGTCGAAACTTACCAGTAATCACATCAGGCACATCCTGCTCCTCTCTAGCTCTCACAGCATATGCTCTAGCTGGCACTGCCAAAGGACGCTCTACTGACTCTGATGCAACTCCCTCTCTAGGTCGACCGCCTCGACCTCTTCCACGGCCTCTACCACGACTAGCCTGAGTAGCATTCGAACCAACTCTATTGGCCTCTTACTGATCACCCGAATCCTCATTCAACCTCGGACAGTTGGCCAAAAATTGTTTAATGCTCCCATATCTTAAATACCCACCTGTGAGCCACCTACACTCACCCCAATGAGGCTTACTGCAATGAGAGCACATAGGCATCGACTCGATCCTACCACTAGCACCGCCTCTACCAGAACTAGACACCGCTGCTGAACTCTATCTTCTACCTCTAGTAGCCGAGCCTACGGATGATTCATCCTGTGGGTTCCTTGATCTCTTACGCGAGGATGAAGAAGATGAACCTCCACGAGAGGGGTTCCTCCTCTGATCCCTTTCTCTCAAAACAGATTTTGACCTCTCAGCCCACACTGTAGCTTGCAAAATCTGGTAATACCCCACTCTCGGAGTACCCATCAAAGAAATCAACATCGCCCGCAGTGACTTATTCAAACCGGCCTCAAAATGCCTACACCTGAACTTCTCTGTCAAAATACCTTCTGGTGCATACTTCGCCAAACGGTTAAATTCCTTCTCAAAATCAGATACAGACATCGCTCTCTGCTTTAAACTCAAAAATTGTACCCACCTAGCATCCTTGTATGTCTGAGTCACATACTTACTTGTGAACTCTCTTTCAAAGAAATCCCATGTAATCGGATCAAGCAACCGAGGATGCCCACAACCAACTCCCACCATTCATATGCAGACCCTTGCAGCAAAGCCACTGCACACTCTACTCGCTGATCAGGAGGACACCGAACCTCCCTTAAAGCACGCTTCACCCTATCAATCCATTTCTCAGCCAAATCTGACTCATCCAAACCCGTTCCATAGAAGTCTTCTGCACCCGCTCTTCTCATACTCTCAGTAGGGGCTCTAGGGGCAGTCACTCTCTCCAAGACTCGAGTCATGTCCTGAGATAGCTTAAGAATAGCTTCAAAGGGCATGGCCGCAGCCTCAGGCTGGACACTAGCAGGTTGAGCTGACACAGAAATTGAAGGATCAACAGCTTGAGGATTCACGCTTTCAGCTGATCCCTCAAGAGACCCATGCACAGAATCAGAAGCCATCTAAACAAACAAAGACAACCGCATCAGCCAACACAGCCCTAGACATATACGTATATATACACAATAACGACAACAAAACACCAAGAAATGCCTAAACCTAGGCTCTAATACCAAAAACTGTAACACCCCCTACCCATACGTAGGCGAACCCATCCAAAATGGAGTGAGATGCCGTATAAGCAAGGGTGTCACACCAAACAGATCGATATATAGCATGCATTCAACCACAATTAACATACAAAAATACAACGAAAATTAAAACTTTTGAGAAACAACAACTGATCATACATTAATATAACAAAATCATTACAATAATATTCTGATCAATTGCCCAAACAAAAGAATTACATATCCAAAATAAACAGAGCGGAAGCTCACAAAATTACTGATACAATGAGAGTTCTATTAAAAAAAGAATCATCATATAATACTACAATAATAAGGCCCTAACACTAATCCCTCCTGTGTTGGCTTGACTGGCGGCGACTCTCCCAAAGAAAAACACCTTCCGGACCTATACGGATAAAAGCCGTGCTAAGTGATAACGCTTAGTGTGGAAAAAACAACAAAAGAGTGGATGGCCATTCACAATGGTCGTCAAAGCATAACACATACGATATGACATATGCAGATAATCATGTCAGATATATAATCGTGCTTGCAGAATAAAGACATGCATTCAGAAGCTCATATCCACATTCATATACATATTGACTGATTTCTCATACTTATCATGCTCATTCAGATATCACATTCTTATAATCATATCGAAGCAAACCAAAGCAAATAGAACACCTACTGACACACAATAGTGGATAACAAGTATACAGACAGTACCTTACGGGTACGAATCGAATACAGACAGTACCTTACGGGTACAAATTGAAAAACCATTTATTGTATTACATTCAAAACAATTTTTCGGAGGGACCTTAAACAAGATCCAAAATTCATAAGTTCGCGAGGAACAAGACAGGGACCTGATCGGGGTCCAAACGGAACTAAGGCTACAGCTAAAAGACTCTATTAGGCATGCCTAACTATCCACTAGACTGACTCTTGCAGGTCATGCATAAAGAAATTCACATATTGAGTTCATCACTTAAGGTAATAAATGACCCATTCCGGATTCAACTAGCATTCAATAATTTGAAAGAGCAAAATACCAATTATGATATAAAATAAATAAAATAACACTAAATAATATTTAAAACCAATCATAAGTGAAAAAGGAGTGAAAACGAAGAGAATAAAAGGTCATCAAAATTTGGGACAATAGCGTTTTACACAGCGGTATGGCCAATCCATACCGCCGTGTAAGACACCTTACATGGGGGTATGGTGTAGTCTATACCGTCGTGTAACATGCCCAACACGGAGTTGGGCAGAAGCATTTTACATGGGGGTATGGGTAATCCCATACTGCCATGCAAAATGTCCAGTTCAGCCCTTGATGAAGACTCACGATTCACACGGTGGTAAGGCCCTCTATATCGCTGTGTGAATCACCAAATTTCCAGATTTTTACAGAGTAACAACCCAATTTCAAACAAAAATTAACACATTTCCAAAACTCACACATTCAAACCATAAACTCACCTTCCAACTCAATCATTCAATCCACCCAACCAATTCAAATCCGCAATCTAACAAATTAACACATGCATAATCCATCAAAATTACAATCTCAAAATCACAAATTAAAATCTTAACTCAAAATACCCAAACCTCAAAGCATTAAACCAACATACAACTCATTATAACTCCATAAACCAAATAAATTTCCAGAAATTCATCCAAATAGCAAAAATCACAAAAGCTCCCAAAACTGAGTCTCCTTAGCTCCTAATCACTTAGTACCACTTCCTGACGCTTTCTCCTTCCCTTTGACATCACGAGGAGCCTCAACTAAATAACAACCCAACAAGGGCACACAAACAAAAACCCTAGATTAACTCTAAACTCGAAAATTATAAGGAGATGAGGAACAAGATGAAGAAAATGAAGAACAAATGTAATAAACTAACCACTTAAAATGCTAAGAGATGATTAATTCCCACCAACAAAGACTTGGATCCGAACTAGGGCATAGAAATTGAAAGCAAAGGAAAAGAAAGACAAAGAGAAGAGGGGAAAACGGGAAAGGAGATGAAGAATTCTGATCTCCCAATTCTCTCTCTTCTACTTTTCTTTTCCTAACCTAGCCATGTGTCCTCTCCCTAGTGGTGGAAATTAACCACTCACACCCAACAACAATACTATAACACACACTAGACCTCCCTCACTAAAACACACCCTACTATCATATGCTCATGCACACACCATTACAAACCAACTTACTCACTTACATCCGACAACCATGAGAGCAAACACACACAAACATAAACCAACTTACATACACTCTAATACCATACAGGCACCCACACTATATTAAAGCCCAAAAACATGCAATTATCCCAAAATACCCTTATCTCATGGCAAAACACATACAATGCACATGCATAAAGATGGCTCAAACTTCAAGGGGGCAAATGGGGTGTGATAGTTCTTGAGCTGCATTTAGGGTATCTTGTTGAATCTCCTGTTAAATTAGTGTAAATTGAGTTGTTATGATCATAAACATGTTTTGAGTGCACTGGATGTATAGTTTCACATGAGTTTGCATGTCGAATGATTCTGGGTAAGTTTGGATTGAGATAGGAAGCTTTGAGTTTCTAAAATTTTCTGGAGAGTTGAAAAAGCGACTTTGTAGCGAGCGCGACAGAGCCGGGTAATTCCTGCTCCTCGTGCAGCCATGCGAGTTGTGAGGTATCCTCACGACTCGTGAAGCTCCCTCGCGACTTGTGAAGCTCCCTCACGAGTCGTGAGATATCCTCACGAGTTATGAAGCTTCTTCACGACTCGTGAAGTTCCCTCACGAGTCATGAGGTATCCTCATGAGTCTTGAGGCATCCTCACTAGTCGTTAGGCTTAGAACGACCCATGCAGCTAGTGTCATTGGTCGTGATGGGCTTCTCTCTCGCAGCGTAATTTCGGTTACAGTTGCGAGCATAACAGTAGCGCTTCCTGCCTGCCCTGTTGTCCGAAAATGGTTTTTACGTCTCCCTTTGCGTGGGTTTTCACTACTGCATGGTACATGAATTTTGCTTATGCCTGTATAAGATTATGATTTCTTTATTATAAGTTATATGTTCATGATTAATAAGGCCTGTATAATCTATGAGTCTCCGAAATTGATCGGTATATATGTATACCTGAATTATGTGGTTATGCTTGAATTATACTCTATTATATAGCAATAATTTTACAGTATAGATAAGTTGTTATTTTTGATCTTGATCAGTCATTTTTGTAGATAGTAAGCATGCTTATTAAGGGATAGAGTGTGAGTGCAGCTGCTACATGTTGACCCCGTTTGGGTCTTACAAGTTGATCCCGTTTGGTTCTATATGATTTGAGACTTTGGTCTCCCCTTACCTTCAAGTATACATAATTCGAGACTCATGTCTCTATATGCTTCCGATACTGTGTCCTATCAGTATCTATAGTACCCATATCCACTAGTTTAGTGAGTAATCATGCTATTATATATTTCCAATGATGTGGTACATGGATATATGCTACATGTTTATATACTTGATATGACAAGATATGATGAGATAATTGCAGTTGGATATTGATGGTTATTTACTTTTATTCGTAAGTGTGCTATATGTTTATGTATATGATGTACAACTAGATGTAAAGCAGTTTGATGATTGGTTAATCATTGCACATGTAAAGTTGTTATATGATCATACAATGTTTACATTGCGTAAGTATATGGTTATATAAATGTTCTCATGTGTTGTAAGCTAATGGTTAAGCATTTGATTATTATTATTATTATGGTATACATGTTTCTCTTTGTTTTGTTCCTGCCCACTAAGCGTTATCGCTTAGCACGGGCTATTTTCCCGTGTAGGTGGCAGGTTCAGTTTGGAGTCAGACATCTGCAGGTCGGCCACTAGGAGTCTACAGATGGAATTCCTTTCTGTCGTTCACTTATATTTTTCTATTGATATAAGTTTTGTACATGGATTTTGGTTTTGGCAGTGTAATTTTGTAAAGGAATGTTCTGTATATGTCTATGTGAAGGGTTTACAAATCTTTTTTAAAACTTATATTGTTATATTTATATATATTTATATATGAATTTGATATCTTTTGGTTATATGTATTTGCTTTCATGCCATGAATAAGAGTATGTTTATGTGTTTGCGTGCGTAGCGCTCCGGTATCCTTCCAAAGGGGATATCGGGGTGTTATAATTATTTTTTAATTGTCTTATATCCCTAAATACTATGGGACAAGCAAATTCAAATAAAATATCTTTATTTAATATTTTTGTTATTATTCTATTATCACACACCTGAAAAGGATAAAACATAGTAATAAAAGGTATTCCTAAATAACTATTGAATTTAGGGTTTTTACCAAAATTAATTGGGTTTTAAAACAACATCCCTTATTGCAAATTTTTACCTTTAGTAACTTATAATCTATTAATAATTTAGTCACATTAACTGAACTTAATCTTTCTAAAGTTTTTTCATAATATTTAGTTGGAATTAATCCTTTTTTTAATACGATTTTGATCTGCTGCATTGTCTAATAAAGCTAATGTTTTCAAATGAAAATCATCATTTTTTACAATTTCTAATTTTACATACCATTTTTTATAATTTATTCAGAAAATATTATTAATACATTCACTCTTAGTATCTTTAATAACTATAGAAGATGAAGATTGTTCATCATTATTTTCATTGTTTCTAATAAGGTTACTTAAGTTAGTTTTAAAATTCTTCCTCTAAATTCTAAACTTTTCCTTTTAAAATATTTATTTCCTGCTTTAGTTTTTGAATATCTAGAATGGAAAGTTCTTTTTTAAGATTAAACCTTTCACATATTTCCTTTAAATTATAAGATTTAAATTCTCTATTTTCTTTTGCTCCTATTAAATCTTTTAACTTTAATTAATAATTCTTTTTTTTACTTCTGGATCATCTATTTTGTCAATTACATCTAATAAAAAATCTTGATCATTACTTAACATATTTATACTATTACATTGACACGATCCTAAACATTAACAAGATTCTGATTCATTTTCTGTACTACAGTTTTCACTTATTATATTTAAATCATTTTCAAAATAATCAGAAATTTCACTATTACTATCTAAAGAATCATTTATCATTATTTTCATTAACTTATCTTTTAATTCATCTGATATATCTTAATTATTTATTCGAGTTTTAACCCTACAGTCTTTCAAATAATATCCTTGTTTCCACACTTATAGCAAATTACTATATCCTTTTTATTCGTTTGTGGTTTATATTCTTAGGTTTATTTTGCTTTCGTTTTACTTGATTTTCTTTTGTATAATTTTTCTTCTGATTATAATATCTTTTTCTAGGCATATATTTTCTTTTTATCTTTTCTTTCTTTTTAGAATAAGACAGAGCACTAATCCTTTCATAACCATATTGTTAAGAATAAGTCCTTATACCACCTAAAATCTTGTACTTTTGGGCAAGTTAGGTTCTGTAGATTTATGAATTCACATCTTGATATTGTCTAGGATCTTATACAAAGTTTTTTAGAATAGTAAAAATTAAAGTGTTTACTGTATCATCTTCTTGAGTTTCTGTTTGCATATTATTTTCTATTTTAAGCATAGGTTTTTTTTTTTGCCCCTAAAATATGTTGCTTATCTTCGGTCGAGACATAATAATCCCACCATTCTTTTAGCTGTCCAGTAAATCCTTGAATTAATGCTTGAGCTACTACTAATTCACTATTACCTTTAGAACGATAGGCACTATGTAACACTCTAATACCTTACGTTCCATAAATTAAACTATTCATTCTATGACGGTTAACTTAATTAAGAAACTAGATTATTAAAATAACCAATTAATTAAAACCGGTACTTTTTTTAAAAAAAAAAATTCGGCGGCCACGATATTTCAATTACCTAAGTCTATTGACAATATTCAATCAATCAATAAACTTACTAACCATATTTTAGCTCATTATAAATTTTACCGATTGACCTATAACTGTCATAAGTTACTATTCATTTGGTCAGTTTTCTTTTAGATTACAAACACACATTTTGGTTTACCAATTTTATTAACTTAATTTCTACCAGTTATTATGCCAAACACAAAGTCACAGACATTCAAACACATACAATAGAACTACCACATACACATTAACTTGTGATGGTTATAACAGTCTATTACAGACCAAAACCCAAAACAATATTATAAGTCATATACATGCCAAAAGTTTTAACATACTTAAATATTCCAAATTAACTTCTTCAAATCAGCTCCCAAAATATGTGAGGTATGCACTGCTCCGAGTCCTAAGGAGTACGTACACGTAGTCAAATAAAACTACGTGTTGAGCATTAAATGTGACCAGTGGTGATTCCAATTCCAGGTATTTCCACTAAACTAAGGCATCATGCATAATAAATAATATAAATATAATAAAAATATTCATAATTAAACATTATTTATTTATTTACCAATTATGCATGCAATATTACATTTAATTACCTTTAAATCACATAATTAGGGCAATTACACAATTAGTACACATAAATAACCATATTTACCATTTTGCCCTTAACTTATGACAAAATTACATTTATACCCTTAAACTTTTCCATAATAATGTGAATGCCCTTAGTTCATTTTATTTCACAAAAGTTACAATTATGTCATTAGTTCATTTATATTAACTAATTAACCATTAATTAACATGTAAATTACCATTATACCCTCCAATTGCCAGTTTCATGCCAAATTATATTTTAGTACCTAAAAAGTGCCCAATTTTCAAATTTAACCACTTAATTACGTTTTTACCCTTATTAACCACTATTAACATACATATATACAAAATTACCATTTGGCCCTCAAATTTTCCATATAATTCCAATTATGCCCTTTTTCACATATTTTAGTCACAATTTAACCTTTTTAAACTTATTTTTACCACATTGCCCCTTGTATGAAACTGGCAGACATCTAAGATCGAGATAAACGAGACGTGAACCCTAATAGGAATACAAAATAGAGGGACCTCGTGGGACCACCTCTATAATACAAAAAATATAAATACTGTATTGAGACTGAATATTATAGAATATGACCGTTATTGGCCTATAAATAGTGAGACGTCATGCTCACACCCGCGGTTACAGAGTCCCTATGGCTAGCCACTATATCTAGAACTAGACATGACTACCAGAATACTACATAGGGCATTAATATTCCATTTTTCATATTTTTAGGTTATCATATATACTTTTTATGGCATTTCATCATGTTATCACATCATTACACATGTGATTCACATCTATTTATCATCACATACTATAATTCTCATGTTATCATCATGGTACACATGTAAACACACACGTATATCATTCGGTCAACATGTAAATTTTTCGCCATTAATTCTTTTTATGAACTTTAACATTCCTTTATGTCATTTATATGTTGAATAACATGGCCATGCCATTATTTTTAATTAAAACTCATCAAAATCATACCTTTACACATGTTACCCATTCGACCACATACATACATCATACATCATGCCATTTTCATATGCGCTAACACATACCATTAGATAAATCACATTCCAAATACCATGTATACATCATAAACATGCCATAAACATCATCAAAACACATAGAAATCCCATTATGTACCATTCGGCCAACATGAGAAATCTTCACACAAATTTTTTTCTCATTTTAAGCTATCATATCATCATTATTAACATCGCTAAGCATGAATATCAAGTTATTTTCAATTAAACATGCCTTAATCACATACTTAGTTGACAAATATAACATAAATCACACAATATACCATGGAAATAGATGGATTTTGCAATCACAAACCTTATATCCTTGCAATACACCTCTCAATACTACTTATCCTTGCCTTTAGCTTGTTTAGAACTTTCTTCACCTAGTTGACATAACCATGGCCAAACACAAAGATGAAGATTTCATCAAAATTAAGCTTCCTTTCAACAAATAAATTTCATAAACATCTTATTCACATCCTAAAGTACCCTTAGGAACCATGAAACCAAATTAAAAACTCTTAAATCACTTACCTCAAAATCACACCTAAACTTTCAAGTCTAGGTTTTACCCACTTATACACCTTCAAATGGACTTTCAAGGCCACCAATACAATCTAGAGGGGCTGAAATATGTTAGGGAGGCTTGAATATGGGGTGAGATGGAGAGAAATTGGAAGTAAAATGGAGGAAAAGTGAGGAAGAACAATTCAGCCAAGGAGGGAGGGGAGTGAGGCGGCTACAAATGGAGAATTCTGGAATTCTCCAGCAATTATGATGTATTTATATGGGTTCAATTGAACTGAACCAGGTCCAACCAGAGTGGTCAAACCGATTTGGTCAGATTTTCGATTTTCGGGTAATTTTTCACTGTTTAAGGGTAACTGAGTGTTACTGAACTCATTTTCACTCCCCATAAATTCTATTATTCATAAAATATCAAATATAGACTCCACACAAAATTTTAGCTCAATCGGAGTCCAATTGGGGCTCGTTCACCTAAACCAATTCGATTTAGTTCGGTTCTACCGTAAAATACCATTCTAAAGCTGTCAAAAAATTATAAAAATCATTCTGAGCTTATACACTTCCCACAGTAGATCTTTTTATTCACTCTAACTATTTTTACAAATTTGGTCAAATTTCGGTTTGACTTTGGTTCAACCGAACTGAACTAGAGGCAAACTTCAAACTGACTTTCGGGGGCCTATATGACCTCGATTTCGCATAAAATTATACCACTAGACTCCTGACAGTCCACATATCATTTCTACGGAATAATATTTTTTTAGCACACAGCTACTATAGTCAGTTATAGTGTTACCCAATAGGTCACCCATCCTACAATTACTATCCCTCAAGCACTCTTAACCTTTAAACTCTATTGTATATAAGATACCAGAAATATAATCTCATGCCACCAACAGGACAACAGACACCACAGAATATACTGTATACTTCTACACTATAAAACAAGCCATTATAAACTAGCTGCCATAGATATTTCCTATAATATATTAAGAATCATATATATATATATATATATATATATATATATATATATATATATATATATATATATAACATGAAATTATCTTTTCTTTCAATTAAACTAATTTTTATATAAAATTGGGATTGATATATTAATAAAAATGTGTAATGTTAATATATATATATACATACCTGCACATACACACACACACACACACACATATATACATACATATATATATATATACATACATATATATATGTATGTATATGTATACATATATGTATATATGTATATGCATATATATATATATGTATATATATATATATATACATATACATACATATATGTATATGCATATACATATATACATATATGTATATGCATATATATATGTATGTATATGTATATATACATATACATACATACATATATGTATACATATATATACATATATATATATATATATATATGTGTGTATATGTATGTATGTATATATGTATGCATGTATGTATGTATGTATATGCTTTTATATATGCGCACACACATGTGTGTGTATTAACATTACATCATTTTAATAATATATCCATCCCAATTTTATATAAAAATTAGCTTTAATAGATACAAAAGATAAATGTCTAATTGTTTAAGTTTTGAATTGCAAAGGATAAATGAAAAGAAAAAAAAAAAGTGAAATTAAAATCTCATGCTAGTGGCTTATCCACCATCTTGTGTTGTCGCTACTGCTTAGTCTTGCACTTTTGCTTTTTCTCTCATCAAATCATAGCATCTCAAATTTGAAAGTGAGTGTAATGCCCTGAAAAATTTCAATGAGTTTGTGAATAGTATATTTTAGACTGTAAATAGTAGTTCATAAGATGAAATGTGCTATCCCGAGATATGAATAATATTTTTTTCTGAGCTATGGATAGTGCCATTTGAGACAAATTCAAGAATCGAATTTGAGGCAAAAACAAGTATATTTAACGTGTTTAAAACATAAATTAAAATCTGGATCATGGTTTCGTAATGAATAGTTATATATTTTGTCAATTATTTATTTTAAGTGGGGAGAAAATTTATTAATGATATCATAATTTATTTAAAAAGATATCTAAATTATAAGAAAGAAAAATGAGTAATTTTGATGACACTTAAATCAAATAATAACACATCCAATTATGACCATTCATTTAGTTGAATGTAAAAGATTTTTGTGTAGGAGATATTATGAGCCAATGATGGAATAGTGACCAAGAGATCCTAACCATTCAAAATAAAAAGATGAAAAGAAGAAAAATTAAGAACCCTTGAATTAATTAAATAGTACCAAATAAGATTCTAACCCTTGATTTAATAAATATTAAATGGAGAAGTTTTTTAAATAGGGATGAATATTGGCCCTTAGATGTAATAGTAACAAAATAAATTTTAGCCATAGGTTTAGGTGTATTTAATGATTTTTGTGGAAGATTCAATTTTGGCCATTAAATACAATAGCATTTATATCTTTGCCATCCAATCTAAAAGATGTGAATACTGAAATCTAGACTAAATTGATAAAATTGAATTTATTTTTCAAAATCAAATTGATTAAATCAAATATACTGAATTAGTTATGGAGTCTTAACTGTGACCCGAAATTCGATTATGCCCAAAAAATAAGTGAACTGAATCGAAAATGATAATATCCAAAAAAAAAACCTACTTGTAAAAGAACTGATCTGAAATGACTCGAATGCGTCCAACGCAAGCCGTTTGCCAACTGTGATGCGTGTTGAACCTCATATGGTCCTCGGAGGCCCGCTTTTAGGGTCTGAGGGAGGATCATCAAAAAACTCATGAAAATCGATTAAACCACGAATGCGTTTATTTTTTGCAACAAGAGGTGTTTTGGAGTTGCCACCTAATAAAATATTGGGAAAGTTTATCTAGCCTTGTTGAGCCTAAGACCATACATATGTGTCTATTTTGCGCAACAAGAAAGTATTTTGGAATTGCCTTCCAATAAAACATTAAAAATGGTCATCTAATCTCATGAAACCTAAGATCAGAGAGAGTTCGAGACATTATTCTTATTTATACCTTTATCAAAGTTATAATTGAGTTTTTTAATTATTAATTTCCATTTTCTTTTCTCACACAGTTAATGCAATTAAATTTAAAGCGCATCTAAGAATTTAAGAAAAGAGATAAATAAATCCATAAATTAAATTAACTTACAATGGAAGAAGGGGCGGAATACAACCCCAATAAATAGAGCGAAAAGACAATAATGCATAAAACGGGGTATTTATTGGAGATGGGAACATTGGTTCCCACATGCATACTTACAAAAATAACCTTTAAGTGATATTTTTGGGAGGAAAATTAGGACATTGGTCGTAATTTATTAAAGAGAACCTTCCAATTTATTAATAAAAGTATTTTTCTTTTGTTTTTCTTTTAAAGCACGTGTAAAAACAAACTTTCATCATAAAAAAATAGAAATTAATAGAACAATGAAAACTAAATGATACAAAAGGAAAGATTAAAAGGGATGAACCAAAATAATGCCTCTAGGTCACTTGAACCTCCGTTTACCATCATTGCTTAATTAAAAGATAAACTCATCAAATCAAGCAAAAGAAAATAATATGTTAGCAATATTAAATAAAACATTAAAAATAAAATAAAGTACTAATACTGAAAATAAACAAGTGTGAACATAACATAATAGCATTAATTGAATAAAAGAAAACATAAGAGTAATCATGAAAAACATGGCATAGAAAAAGTGAGAAGAGAAATGACAATAAAATAAAAAAGGGGAATGAAACAAGACAGGGACGGCCTAAGAGAGACAAGGGACGACCATCAGAAAGGCAACCGATAGGAGGAAGAAGATTCTGCGACTTCCTGTCCTTTGCTTGGGGGACGGCCATCAGTTGGGTCTTTTTACTGTCAGTCGTCTTCAGAAATCAAAACAATGGGGAAAACTCCATTTTTAAGCACTCAAACCTTCATTTTATACCTTTTTGACATATTTCTTAGCCCAGTTTCATAAAATCGTATTAAAATCGATTTATAAAGAGGAATCATCATGCCAAAACAATATAAATTAGTCAATTCGTCTTTTCACCCAAATTATACACATCATATTATGTTCTAGAAATTAAGGCACAATTAAGTTAATTATAACCCAGAATATTACCCTCAGTAAATTGATCTCTGAAGGATGTTGAAATAGTAGATTTTCTCTTTGAATTCCATAAGAATCAAATTAAAAATAGTAAGAAATTATTGGCTCTCTCTCTCTCTCTCAGACTTCTCCCTAGCAATCCTTTAGAAAACAGATGAAATTGTAAGAGTGATTAAGGTAAGAAAATTGATCTTTCTCCCTTAATAGACTCTTGAAAACAGAAATTCGAACACAATTTTCTCAAAATGTTTTCATAGGAAAAGCTTTTTCAAAACTCCTCTTACTTGAACTGCCAAAAGAACCCTTTTCCTCCTCTTCCACCTTTTTTTCTGAAAATTACCACTATTTATAGGCTTAAGATGCCCTTGAAATCCTGGATTTGGAATGATTTCAGGAGTAAATTTAGCCCCTTTAATATTAAAACCCCTAAGATCTTCCAACTATTACAGAAAATCCAATCTTTGATTTCTAAGGTCAAAATTCTTGATTTTCCATTAAAGAAAATCTGGAAACTTGCAGTCATATCACGACCGACGACCGTCCCTTATGTGAGGGACGGCCAATTCTCGACGAGGCCTTTACAGCTGGTCCCACCATAAAGGGGCACCCCTCATGAACAAGGGACGAGCACCCCTCATATACTAGGGGTGGCTCGTGTACGAGGGATGAGCACCTCGCCTCAGCCTCAACCGATGGGTGTTGTAATGGCCTCAATACCGGGTTAGCCGTTAATAGTATTTTTCGATAGTGAATAGTACTTTCGAGGCGAAAAGTACACCTAGTGGTGAAAAATATTTTATTTAACTATCGGAAAACATTACTCACGGTGAGTATGGGGTTAAAATTTGGAGTGGATTTGAGATCAAATGGGTCCTCAAAAGTCAAAAATAAGAAAAAGTCACGACTTCGGTTCAAATAGTAACTAGTTGACTGTGTGTTTGACCGGACCGTAAAAGATGCTACGGACCTCAGAAAAATAATCCGAAAATATGCAAGTACTCATATTGATGAGTAGAATCATATGGTAATGAAAAATATATTTTATGGTGATACTAAAAAATTAAATTATCAGACCGGTAATTAAGAAATGGTTTTTGATTGACCAAAAAATATTCTTGGAGTCTAATGAATATATGTTAAGAATTATGGAGTCATTTCTATGAGGAATTAAACTTAGAAAGTAAGGAAAAGTTACGATTTCGGTTTAAATAGTACTCGGGTTGATTAGAGGTTTGACCAAGTCTTTAAAAATAATAAATGATTTCCAAAATTTATCAAAAATTCTATATGGACTCTCAATAATATTTATAATTTATTGAGAGTAAAAAGGCAAATTTCGGTAACACTGGTACGTGTTGAATCAGACCGATTTAGCTGAATCGGACTTAAAACGAACTCTGATTGAGTTAAAATTTTGTGTATAGCTTAGTTTTCACATGTTATGAATTATGGAATCAAATTTAAGATGAATTGGATTTGGGAAGCGAGAAAACTGACCGGTGTCTAGCAAGTGTACTAGATCGGCTAGTAATATAGGAAAATATAGATTAAGACCCTAAATATCGAACCCAAGGGAGACTTGTGTTGCATGAATTAGTTTTTGAATTTTGAAATGAAATTTGAGTGTAAAAGAGAGAAAAGAAATCCCAAAGTTTATAATGATGAAAATATAATTAAATGAAAAACAGAAAATTAAATAATTAATGAATAAAAATTGAACAATCCAACAAAAACGTAAATAAAAACAATACACAGTTGTAGACACTGGGTCCCGAGTCGGGTTTAATATCAAAAAGTGATTTTGGGTCCTTAGTAATTCCCTCCGAAAAAATAAAAATATATAATATAGATTAGGTAGATAAAATTAGAAGTTAATTATTAATGTTGGGTTAATTTAATTTATTAATATTGTAAGTTTAATTAGATAATTAAAATGCATGAAAAATTAAAGTTTAAAGTATATAATTAATTAGATAATATATATATATATATATGTGATAATTTAAATGGATTAAATGGTGTAATGTTCAATTAATTAGATAAATTATATATTAAATAGGTTAATTATATTAATGTGTAATGTTTAATTAATATATGCATGTTTAATTAAATTAGTATGTGTGTGTATTAGTTTTAATTAAGTTAGATTAATTAAGATATGAAAATAGGAGGGAATTATGGTGGAAATGACAATTGTACCCTTAACCCTAATTTGAGGGAATAAAAAGAAGAAGATGAAGAAAACAAAGGGGCTCGGCAGAACAAGAGAGAAGAGAAAGAAAGAGCCAAGGAAGAGAGAAAGAAAAAGAAAAGAAAAGGAAAGGAAAAAGAAAGGAAAAGAAAAGAAAGAGAGAGGAGGAGCAGACCCAGGCCAACGGAAACCCACAGCGCCGGAGAGAAGAGGAAAAAAGGAAGAAAAGAAGGGAGAGAAGGCGTCGCCTCCGCCGGCCACCTCCGACGCCGGATTCAAGCACGTGCCCCACCGGAAGAACCACCACATCCGGGCGCACCCAGCCGTAGCCGCCGTTTTCCCATCGGACTCCGGAAGCCGGCGCGTGAGGGAGAAGAACCCGGACCGCTTTATCGCGTTTTCCGGCGATGGTGGACCTCCGATCGGCGCGTGGACACCGGATCTGGACTCCCGACGAGGCGATCTACGAGGCGGTGAGGGAGGTGCCATCAACCGCCGCTCCGGCCAATCTCCGGCGAGGGAAATCCGGTAAGCCTATTTTATATTAATTTATTTTAATATATTATTAATTAATATTAATTAATATTATTTATTTATTTATTTATTTATTTATTATTATTATTAATATTTATTTAATTTCTGTTATTATTATTATTATTATTATTATATTTATTTATTTAATTTCTTATTTATTATTATTATTATTATTATTATTATTATAATATTATTATTATATTTATTCATTATTCTGATTTATTATTATTATTATTGTTATTATTTATATTTATTTAATATTATTATTATAATTATTATTATTATTATTATTGATATTATTATTATTATTATTGTCTAATTTGTGTTAATTTTATGTTGATGTTATTATTTAATTGATTTGTGATTATTTAATTTTGTGTTTTAATATTATTATTATTATTATTATTATCATTATTGATTATTGTTATTATTATTATTTGTTTATGCAATTATTTATGTATTCATTTATTTATTTATTTAGAAATATGTAATTACTATTTTATTGCATTTTATGTATTTGTGGTCTGTAATAATAAAATAATTTTCGACCGCTATTAAAAAGAACCACCACACAAATGTTTTCTATTAAAATGAAATGTTTACTAAATAAAATTGGACCAATGTCCTATTTTTACCCAATAAAATTATCACATAAAAATTATTTTCCATAATAAATGCATGCGAGAACCAATGTCCTCATTGTTAATGAATAACCCGTTTTATGCATGTATCGCACATTTACAAACGAGGGTTGTATTCTGCCCTTAGTATTATTGTAAATTTATTTCATGCTTTAATGCTATTTTATTTTATACTCTTAAATGGATGAATGCGCCTTAATTTAAATTGCATCGTGTGGAGAGAGAGAGCGAATCAATGATAATTAAAATTTAATCATAAAATAATCGAGGTAGAAATAGATGAGAAATCCCGGACCCAGCTCTGGTCTTTGGGCTCAAGAGGTTAGAGGTCATCCTTCAAGATACTTCTTGAGTCACGAGGCTTTAGCGCTAATCCTAGGCTCTTTAGGGTGAGGAGTTCACCTTCCATGATCCCTCTGGCTGACCCAAAATGGATACCAAGCGCAGTCTTAGGCTCTCCGAGGCGAGAGAAACTTTCCCAATGTTCTATTGGGTGGCGACTCCATGAAACCTCCTTGTTGCCCAACATAGACGCACTTGCGATTTATTGCAAGCTGTCAACGGACCCGCAAATGCCCCGATCGCCCACGTGCGGGCGGTCCGAAAGGGCGGCGCTCGGGATCCGGCGCGCGTCACAGTGGCGACTCCACTGGGGACGATATGGTTTGAGATTTCAATTCGAAAATACCTCGTTTAACATTTATGATTAAAATTTAATTCATAAATTCGCTTTCTCTCATTTGCATTACATCTCATTAGAGTTTTAGAATATACTAGTTTGGTCCCTCTATTAGCCCCGGTGCGTTCCTGAAGCACGACCTCATTTTCACTCAATTTGGGGAAGTGTTAAGGATAATCACCAGCCCAAGCCTCGTACCATTGTGGTATATAAAATGGTGACCCGATCGGTCGTTACGCTCGTGATGAGCTAGACCCGTCGGCAGGGATCATGCTTGGGTAGCCCTAAAGTAACACTACCTTTTGACCAAAGCCTATGTAATGGCAATAAAAACTTCCACTAGGTGACATGTACCATAATATCGTGCTTGCTATTTGGGCCATCATATATTGAACAAAATCAATTGAATCAGATGATTTTCATCAAAGGCTTTCATGCCCCGATAGGCTCATTTTGATTTAATCGAATTGTTTAAATATATAATGGCCAAACATCCATGCGTATGTGCTTTAAATTAAGAGTTGTTATGCTGCCGGTTTTTCACCGTGCACTATACGCGTCCATTGGGTTCCCTGTTAACCCTTGGATAAAGCCCACCTAAGAAAGAGACCGCACGACCCCGTGTGTGGGAGAGATAAGGTTGGAAGGATTTACTTGCTTGCATGTAGCTGTGAATGCTGCACAACATGCGCATACATCACATGTCATTCATGTTAAAAAAAAAATCAATCAAAAAAATCAATCAAAAAAATAAAAAATATAATATAAAAAATACATTTCATATTGTGTGTATATATCTTTTTGCCTACATATTATTTTTCATGTGCATATACCATCATGTATATAACTTTTTCATGCATTGTATTGCATAATTGCAATTTATTGATTTTTTCACTCCATCTGCATAATTCACGATCATGCATTGTATATTGTCATACACGTATCATTCTAACAATTTAAATTTTCAGCCATCATAAATTCTTCTAAGTGGGTTAGAGGTCCCGACGGTCGATTAGTAAGGCCAGACTCGCCCTTTGGATTGCTCGAATTAGTGCTTTATTGGGATCCTGAGCCACTCTCAACATCTTGTACCTCATCCTCACGATTCACGAGCACTTACTATTCCACAACTACTTGTTGATCCACAACAACCAATAACCCATGCTGGGGGCAAGCCGAACCACTTATTGATCCACAACAATAACTAGTCCATGCTAGGGGCAAGCCGAACCACCTGCTGGTGGAGAGGCTCTTTTTATTGGCACTGCTACTGTCAAACTGTCAATGAGCATGGAGCTGCGACACTTATTGAGCCAAAAATGGCAAGAGTTCATAATCTCGAGGAGGATTTTGTGGAAGAAGATGAGATTGAGGACATAGCAGCCCACCAACATTGCCCAGTTAGCGGATCAATGCTAAATTCTGAGGGATTGAATTCAAGATCTTATCAACAATAAAGAAATTATTGACCCAGAGAAGAAGGGGAAATAAAAGTTGATGACAGATGAACAATGTTTTTGTGTATTTGTATTTTATTTCTAATGATTTCATTTCTTATGATCATGATACATTCATTCATTTTGACATTAATTCAATTAATACTACTGCATTTAATCTTGGGACTTTGGAAAATCCAAAGAAAATTTTGGTGGCATCTGATATAACTCCTGAAGAGAGAGATTCAGAGAGAAAAATAAGAAAGAAAAAACTAGTTGCAATTAGGAGATTGGATGAAAACTCACTAAGAGCACTAGAACCTTTCTGATTACCCGTCGAAGCGATCTCTGGGTAAGACAGAACCCGGAAAATGATTTAGGCACCGTTTCTTTGTATAGCTCTCTAAATGACTATTTCCTACCCTTATTCTGCAATCGCTTGCTAGCCCATTGAGCCTTTATGCAGGTATGCTGAATGCGTACCAATTTTATTGTTACACACATTAGAACTACCCCATCACCTAAAATGATTTTGGCTTCCCCTTAGAAGAGTGGGCGCTCTAAAACTTATGGATGTACGTTTGAACAATTCTTTGGACTAAAAAAAAAATTGCCTTAATAAGAGCAAGTTCAGACTTTGAAAAGAGGGTTTAGTCATGCATGAAAGGCATGAGCTCAAAAAAAAAAGAGAAGCGAAAGCAAAAAGAAGAAAAAGAAAAAGAAAAATGAAAAATCCAAAAAGAAAAAAATGAATGAAAAAAAAAATGATGAAAAAGAAGAAGCAAAGAACAAAGAAAAAAGAAGAATAATGAAAAAAGGAGCTCAAAATGGTGACCAATTGACTAGTTTCAATGATTGCCCTTCTGATCTCAAGGAGCTAGAATGTTATCGAGTCCAAATTCAAGAATACTTTTGAGCCAAGAACGGTTCATCCATTAGTCGAGAAAATATCGCGGCCATTTTTCTCTTGCGACCTGATCTTTCTTTGATAGCTATCTACCTAAGCCTAACATTACAACCAAAGTAAGACCTTTTGATTCTGGGTTCAGTCTTATCCAATTAGCAGAGATGACCTTTTAATAAGGTTTGGTACGTAAGAAGAGGCCTATGGTGTTTCTTGAGCTTCAAGCGAGAAGCCATGAGTGCATTCATGCATTCGAGTTAAGTATCGTCTCCGACGTTGCTTCTAGAATTTGCATTCAAAAGATTAAATGAGAGCAGAGAGAAAATATTCAATCATGAGAATCAAAAAGAGAGCAGATTGATAACAGGAGTTTGATGCTTTCAAGATCTATCCCAAGATTGGATGAGGTTTTGTATCTTGAGATTAATGCCAAATAATGATCATATATTATGAAATCAAATTGAAATATGTGCATTTATGCAATGGTATTGATGTAACCAGAATAGTTCATCTGATGTACAAAAAAAAAAGAGAAAAAAAAAAACAAAAACAAAAACAAAAAAAAAAAAGAAAACAAAACAAAACAAAAAAAAAAGAAAAAAAAGGCCGTTAGAGATGAAAACCGTAATTGGCGCTCTAAGCAAAAGTTAGGCCAAGGGACAGGGCGAAAACCTGAAAACAGGCAGTCTGTCCTAAAAAAAAAAAAAAAAAAAAAAGAAAAAAAAAAAGAGCCGCTGGATTGGGTTGGGTCCATTCCAGGCAAAAATAAGGCACAGGGTTATGTGAAAATCCGAAAGGACGCATTTCCCGCTAAGAAAAGCTAGTGTGAAAATCCATAAGGGACGCACTACCTTAAAATAATGACTACAGGTTTCAGACGAGAACCTCATGATCCCCAAAGAGCATGAAATTCAAAGGCAATTCTAGAAGGCACTTATCTTACTGCAAATTGCAATCAAATCGGCTGTCGCCTCCAAATCCACTTAGATGAATTTTCATGCTGCATTGCTGCATACACATGCATTGCACTTGCATTCTCATCTATTTTTTCCTGCATATTTGCCTTTCTAAGTCTTGCAGAAAAAGAGACTCGATGCGGACACCGACAGAAACCGAGTGACGACATCATTTCAAACATCAATCATAATCAAATCCAAGACCTCTCAGGGGGCAGTTTTCAACCCAAGACCTCTCAGGGGGCAGATAATCAACCCAAGACCTCTCAGGGGGCAGATCTCAACCAAAGACCTCTCAGGGGGCAGTTCTCATCCAAAGACCTCTCAGGGGGCAGTTATCAACCCAAGACCTCTCAGGGGGCAGATCTCAACCAAAGACCTCTCTGGGGGCACACAATCAACCCAAGACCTCTCAGGGGGCAGAGCTCAACCAAAGACCTCTCAGGGGGCACACAATCAACCCAAGACCTCTCAGGGGGCAGTTCTCATCCCAAGACCTCTCAGGGGGCAGATCTCAACCAAAGACCTCTCAGGGGGCACACAATCAACCCAAGACCTCTCAGGGGGCAGATCTCAACCAAAGACCTCTCAGGGGGCACACAATCAACCCAAGACCTCTCAGGGGGCAGAGCTCAACCAAAGACCTCTCAGGGGGCACACAATCAACCCAAGAGCTCTCAGGGGGCAGTTCTCATCCCAAGACCTCTCAGGGGGCAGATCTCAACCAAAGACCTCTCAGGGGGCACACAATCAACCCAAGACCTCTCAGGGGGTAGAGCTCAACCAAAGACCTCTCAGGGGGCACACAATCAATCCAAGACCTCTCAGGGGGCAGTTCTCAACCCAAGACCTCTCAGGGGGCACACAATCAATCCAAGACCTCTCAAGGGGCACACAATCAACCAAAGACCTCTCAGGGGGCAGATAATCAACCCAAGACCTCTCATGGGGCAGATCTCAACCAAAGACCTCTCAGGGGGCAGATCTCAATCCAAGATCTCTCAGGGGGCAGATCTCAATCCAAGACCTCTCAGGGGGCAGTTCTCAATCCAAGACCTCTCAGGGGGCACAATTAATCCAAGACCTCTCAGGGGGCACAATTAATCCAAGACCTCTCAGGGGGCAGTTATCAAACCCAAGACCTCTCAGGGGGCAGATCTCAATCCAAGACCTCTCATGGGGCAGATCTCAATCCAAGACCTCTCAGGGGGCAGTTCACGGCACTACCACTTCATCATCCAATCGAAGGGTTAGCACGATGGCGGCACTACCACTCTGAGGAGGGTTAGCACGACCACGGCACTACCACTTCAAAATCTCAAGCCCTCTGAGGAGGCAAATCCCAAATCCCTCTGAGGAGGCATCTCTTTATCCGACTCCCGGTAAGAAGGCAAGGTCTCCGCCACAGGTATGGAATCCTCTCTCTCTTCCTCTTTGAATTTTAGCTCACCTAGGTGTTTATGCACTAGCTTCTCCAAAATTGGGGGCAACTGTAGATACTGGGTCCCGAGTCGGGTTTAATATCAAAAAGTGATTTTGGGTCCTTAGTAATTCCTCCGAAAAAATAAAAATATATAATATAGATTAGGTAGATAAAATTAGAAGTTAATTATTAATGTTGGGTTAATTTAATTTATTAATATTGTAAGTTTAATTAGATAATTAAAATGCATGAAAAATTAAAGTTTAAAGTATATAATTAATTAGATAATATATATATATATATATATATATATATATATATATATATATATGTGTGATAATTTAAATGGATTAAATGGTGTAATGTTCAATTAATTAGATAAATTATATATTAAATAGGTTAATTATATTAATGTGTAATGTTTAATTAATATATGCATGTTTAATTAAATTAGTATGTGTGTGTATTAGTTTTAATTAAGTTAGATTAATTAAGATATGAAAATAGGAGGGAATTATGGTGGAAATGACAATTGTACCCTTAACCCTAATTTGAGGGAATAAAAAGAAGAAGATGAAGAAATAAAGGGGCTCGGCAGAACAAGAGAGAAGAGAAAGAAAGAGCCAAGGAAGAGAGAAAGAAAAAGAAAAGAAAAGGAAAGGAAAAAGAAAGGAAAAGAAAAGAAAGAGAGAGGAGGAGCAGACCCAGGCCAACGGAAACCCACAGCGCCGGAGAGAAGAGGAAAAAAGGAAGAAAAGAAGGGAGAGAAGGCGTCGCCTCCGCCGGCCACCTCCGACGCCGGATTCAAGCACGTGCCCCACCGGAAGAACCACCACATCCGGGCGCACCCAGCCGTAGCCGCCGTTTTCCCATCGGACTCCGGAAGCCGGCGCATGAGGGAGAAGAACCCGGACCGCTTTATCGCGTTTTCCGGTGACGGTGGACCTCCGATCGGCGCGTGGACACCGGATCTGGACTCCCGACGAGGCGATCTACGAGGCGGTGAGGGAGGTGCCGTCAACCGCCGCTCCGGCCAATCTCCGGCGAGGGAAATCCGGTAAGCCTATTTTATATTAATTTATTTTAATATATTATTAATTAATATTATTATTTATTTATTTATTATTATTATTATTAATATTTATTTAATTTCTGTTTTTATTATTATTATTATTATTATTATTATTATTATTTATTTAATTTCTGATTTATTATTATTATTATTATTATTATTATAATATTATTATTATATTTATTCATTATTCTGATTTATTATTATTATTATTGTTATTATTTATATTTATTTAATATTATTATTATAATTATAATTATTATTATTATTGATATTATTATTATTATTATTGTCTAATTTGTGTTAATTTTATGTTGATGTTATTATTTAATTGATTTGTGATTATTTAATTTTGTGTTTTAATATTATTATTATTATTATTATTATTATCATTATTGATTATTGTTATTATTATTATTTGTTTATGCAATTATTTATGTTTTCATTTATTTATTTATTTAGAAATATGTAATTACTATTTTATTGCATTTTATGTATTTGTGGTCTGTAATAATAAAATAATTTTCGACCGCTATTAAAAAGAACCACCACACAAATGTTTTCTATTAAAATGAAATGTTTACTAAATAAAATTGGACCAATGTCCTATTTTTACCCAATAAAATTATAACATAAAAATTATTTTCCATAATAAATGCATGCAAGAACCAATGTCCTCATTGTTAATGAATAACCCGTTTTATGCATGTATCGCACATTTACAAACGAGGGTTGTATTCTGCCCTTAGTATTATTGTAAATTTATTTCATGCTTTAATGCTATTTTATTTTATACTCTTAAATGGATGAATGCGCCTTAATTTAAATTGCATCGTGTGGAGAGAGAGAGCGAATCAATGATAATAAAAATTTAATCATAAAATAATCGAGGTAGAAATAGATGAGAAATCCCGGACCCAGCTCTGGTCTTTGGGCTCAAGAGGTTAGAGGTCATCCTTCAAGATACTTCTTGAGTCACGAGGCTTTAGCGCTAATCCTAGGCTCTTTAGGGTGAGGAGTTCACCTTCCATGATCCCTCTGGCTGGCCCAAAATGGATACCAAGCGCAGTCTTAGGCTCTCCGAGGCGAGAGAAACTTTCCCAATGTTCTATTGGGTGGCGACTCCATGAAACCTCCTTGTTGCCCAACATAGACGCACTTGCGATTTATTGCAAGCTATCAACGGACCCGCAAATGCCCCGATCGCCCACGTGCGGGTGGTCCGAAAGGGCGGCGCTCGGGATCCGGCGCGCGTCACAACAGTATTTGAGAAAAATTGATATTTCAAATAACTTTTACTAAAGGACTATCCACCTTAACTTATTACTGTAATGACTTAAATTATGAAGAAATACCAGTGATTATGGAAAAACCAGATGAAATTAACCCTGATACCTTATTCAAGAATGTCTTTCTTAAGTATTAAATTCCCTTATTAAGAACAATTTCACACTTAGCATATAATTCCGGTGAAACTCCTAAAAATTCATTGAATATTTACTTCAATTCCAGTCTATTCTCAGTTCTTCCTCTCTTAGTATTAACTAATAAAATCAACACATAATTATCTCAAAATTAAGAAAATAATCATGCACAGCTAATAAGAAATTAATCCAAAAATATGCAAATCTATGACAGTGCCTAAATCAATTTTTTAGTTATTAGATCCATAAACCAACAATTAATTCTAACATGATGAATGATAAGAATATGCTTAAAACCAAGAAATAATCAACTGATATTAAATTTAAAGCTCAATCAGATCATTACAATAAAAGTCAAGGATTCAAGTATCCTCTCGAAAAAGGAAAGAAATTACTCACGATTCATATTGAAATTAAAAACACAATCGAAAAAAAGAGACAACAACATAGAGTTATAGAAGCTCTCTTAATAATCGTGTACAGAAAATCCAGAACAAGCTTCTTGCTCCTTGAATTTATTCTTCACAGCTAAAACACAAAAAATTACGAAAATCAAACTAAACTAAACTAAATTGAAGTAATGGAAGATTGTTTTTCTGATCCGATCTGATCCCCCTTTATCTGGTGTTTTAAGCTGACTTTTATATGCAAAAATTCAATAGGTCTGTAAAGGGAAAAGGATTCTTTTTTTCTTCGGAAGTGTGGCCAATTTTGAATCCTTGAAACGCGGCCAATTGATGAAAAAGTCAAAAAATTGCACTGCCGTGTTGATTTTTCCTTTGTGAATGGGTGGCCGTGTGTTGATTTTGCACTGCCGTGCAATTTACTAAATAGTGATCACGCGGCCAAGTGAGATTTTTCCCTTTGAGTCACGCAGCCAAGTGATGCTTTACTGCTCTTTGAATTTTAATTGTTTCAAGCAAAATCTTCAAGAACGGCCGCTCTTAATTCATCAGTAGTAGTGTGCAAATGCATTTTGTTCTATTCTCTGGCTTCTAAAAATCGAAAATTTAACAAATTGATCCAAAACTTAGCATCCTTTTCAATTAAGCCCTTTTTCCTTTATTTTAATTCTGAAAAACACCAAAATTAACAATTAATTCCTAAAACATAAAATTAACTATTTCAACTATAATTCAACCAAATAAACATTAAATTAACTAAATAAATATCTAAAAACACACTAAGAACATCATTAATTTCACAATTATCAAATACCCCGCACTTAGACTTTGCTCGCCCCCGAGCAAATTAGAACAATCCAACTCCTCAGAATATTTAAACTGAAATAAAGAATCATGCAATTCAGAATCATGCTTAGCAATTTAACAAGAGCACTTAACAAAATTTAAACTAGAATAAATTCTAACAAGGCAAAATAAGTTAGTTTCTTTGTGTGTGTGCAAGACCAAAACATTTTAAGCATTTTTAAAAATCAAAACACCAATGCAACTCATAACTAAGCTTAGAATGAATGTACACTTAAGTGTACAAATGGTTTCGCACTTGAAACTCTAGAAACACAATAGGCCTCTCCTTTAGCACCGGAACCCGAAGGTCATCTCTGCTGAACAACTTAAAAACAAAACTTAGAATCACTTAGGTCTTTCAAAGGTTGGAATGGGGTTAAGGTATTAGTTATCAAGGAATGGATAAAAGATCAAACAATAAAATAGCCACTCTAAGATCAAATAGACTAACAATTCTAAAGTGTCCCCCATTAACTTAATTAATAAGAAACTTAACTTGCTTAACCTTTCACAATTCACAGCTCTGATGAGAGAAAACTATTTAAATTCCCTCAATTTCACAACTCATACCTTTCTAAAAATAAATCATAATTATTTTCCCTTGTAAGTACCCCACACTTAAGATTTTGCCATGCATGTTATTTTTAATTTCAATTTCCCTTTTTTCGGCAATACAATGATACTCTAGATAGTTACAAGGTATAATTTCTACTATTATTTAACTTCAGCCATAATCCTCGAAAATAAAACTGTCTTACTATACCCATGAATCCATTTCCTGTTAATCTACCCAATCCTAGAGTGGCAACTCTATAAAAGGTAGGCAAAAGGCTTTTTAGGCTATATGGTAATTTGAACAGGTATATCAAGAAAAATAAAAATTAACACGCTTTTAACATATCTCATTAAGCTCAACTTGGCTAGCAAGGGTCAATACATAAAAAGGGTAGGAAAATAGGTCAAAATATGGTTAAACAAGAAAATATTGCCTAGATCATTTTTTAAGTTGAATTGAGTTGTTTGTATGCTTTAAAGGGTGATGAGGAAGGTTCTAGTGCTCTAAAATTCCTTACTCGACTATTTTATGCATTGTGTTTTTTTTTTTTTTAAGTTTAAAAACTGGTCTTATGTGCTCAAAGAATAGAAACTAACAAATATAAGTCAAGTTAACTATTAATCTAGCTAAAAATTCATTAAACAATATGTTTGTTCTCGTGCTAAGCAAAGATCCTAAATTGCACATTCTAAATTCAAGTTCAATATGTTTAATATTTGAGGAAAAACCGGGGCAAACTAAGTTTTAGTCCAAACTAAATTGTAATCAAGAACTAATGTTATTTGTAAGCAAGACTAGAAAATTCTAAAGCAACTACTATTATTATTAAGCTAAGAGTAAAAAGTTATTACAAAACTACAAAACATCAAACTAAAAGAAATAAAAACATCAAAATAAGCAGAATATAGATTCATGAACAAAAATGGGGTAAGATGTGTCTACTTCCTAAACCAAAATTGAGCTTAACTGAACAAGCTCTACCCCCTGTCAAAAAACTTTTGCTGTCCACAACAAATGCAGTGAGTCAACTAAGGTAGTGGGAGTGGCGGTGGAGGATAACGTGTCCAAAAATCATGCACAAACTTCTCCATGGTCTGCTTAATATCAACAATAGTATCCTGCATCGTGTCCATCCTCCTTTGCATCCTATCCAAGCGAATCTGCTGGTGGTCCATTCTGCTGCTGAGCTGGTTAAGGTGGGCTTCCAAATCAGATGGCATGGCTGTCTTAGCTGGTGGGACCTCTGCTGGCTCATCATCACCTCTGTTCTCATTTGGCGCTTCCTGATTCTCATCAATACGTATGCCATTTTCTCTTAAATATTCCTCTCGGATTGTCCAGTGGCACCGTGGTTTTGTTTTCCATATCTTCATGCGTTTAAGCATGACATTATCAATATAGGCTATGTCACCATCAAGCGGATCGCCAAAAGAAATATAATGATTAATAGCTTGTGACGCGCGCCGGATCCCGATGCGCCGCCCGTTCGACCGCCCGCACGTGGGCGACCGGGGCATTTGCGGGTCCGTTGCCAGTTTGCGATGAATCGCAAGTGCGTCTATGTTGGGCAACAAGGAGGTATCATGGAGTCGCCACCCAATAGAACATTGGGAAAGTTTCTCTCGCCTCGGAGAGCCTAAGACTTGCGCATTTTATCCATGTTGAGCCATGAGGCCTAGGATTAGCGCTAAAGTCTCGTGACCCAAGAAGTATTTTGGAGGATAACCTCTAACCTCTCGAGCCCAAAGACCAGAGCTGGGTCCGGGATTTCTCATCTATTTCTACCTCAATTAATTTACGATCAAATTTTAATGTCATTAGTTCGCTCTCTCTCCACACTATGCAGTTGATTAAAAGGCGCATTTATCCACATTCGGAAAGCAGTAAATGAGTAGAATAAATATCGAAAGCGATAAATTACAATAATACAAGGAGCGGAATACAACTCCCTTTATAAACATGCGATTCATACACAAATCGGGGCATTGTTTATTTTGAGGACTTTGGTCCTCGCATGCATCATTATCAAAAATGGGATATTTAATATGTGATGATCTTTATTGGATGAAAATAGGGCGTTGGACCCTTTTGCATTTTATACAAAACTCATTTTTATTTAAGTACAAATCGTTGATCTATTTTTACATTCAACGGGATAAAAGAGCTTATTCATATACATAAAATAGTCAATGAATGAATAGGCGAGAGAAATAAATCAAGAGGTTTAAGAAAACTAAACCGGACGAAATCCCCCACGCATGGTAGGCAGCCGCTCAAGCTCGGAATTATCCAAGAGGACCAATATACACTCACAGAAAGTTAAGAGATGTTAATATACATAAAATTAACACATAAAAAAATCGAAGAGACTGAATAGAGATGAAAAATGATCGAAAAATGGAGGCAGAACCCACCGACGGCCTTTCCTGGTTGACCGACGGGCGTCGGTTTGGTTATTCGATATGCCCGTTTGTCACTCAAGAATGGGCGTCTGTAGGTGGGTGACCGACGGGTGTCGGTCATGAAGATGACCCGTTGGTCACCTCTGTCTCCGGAAAACAGAAAGGAAAAAAGGGCCTTTCAAGATCAAACAGCAAGTTTTATCCAACAAAGGAGATAAGGGAGTCAAAATGAAGAAAAGTAATGACAGGTATTCAAAAATTTCACAGAATGAATAAATAAATAAATAATTAAATATGAGATGAAAATGGAGAGAGAATCCGGAATATTTACCCTCAGATAGTCGCTTTGGGTAAGATTTTGGTGTCGGTTAGATCCCCGCGCGTTCCACGAGAAACAGAGAATGAAAGATTAGAGAGAGAAAATGAGCTATTTCACCTCCAATCCTTCAGAAAATCGATTTTGGAGTCAAAATCTAAAGAAAACTAATTAGCTTTTAGTTCCTTTGATTGATTTGATCCTTGATTAAATAAAGTTCTTTGGAAAAAGGCGTTTTTAGAAGAGAGAGAAAACGTGCTTGAATTTTTGCAGAGTTTCCTCTTCTGAAAAATTTTCCAACCCTTTTTAAATGAAAATCCGGACCTTATATAGCCAGACACGACCGACGGGCGTCGGTGTATAGAGGCGGGCGTCGGAAGAATCCTACTGACACAAGGACACTTCCGACGGCCCTGCCACATCCACCGACGAGCGTCGGAACGGTTGCGTGCTCCGGGAAACCAGGCGGCTCCTGACAGGGGCGGTGACTTTCCGACGGGCATCGGAAAATACCCTGAGCCGTCGGTGACTCGAAGCGACGGGCTACCTCCACAGACGGGCTGGCCGTCTGTGGAGGACAAAAAAGTGTTTTTGACTTGAAAAACTTCCGTTTTCTCCCCCTCTGCCCAGGAAGTGTAGAAAAAACCTCATTTCTCATGGAACGCGGGACTAAAACCTCCAAATTCATCCTCCCGTACAGGCTTGAACATTGGTTTCATCATAGGGTAACCTCTGATCCGGACCGCTCCGGGACACGGTGCTTACAGTTGCCCCCAGTTTTGGGGAAACTAGTGCACAAGCGCCTAGATAAGCCAAAACTCAGAGAAAGGTTGGAAAGGAAGCGTACCTGCGACGGCTTTTCACCTTCCGTGCCTTTTGCCGGGTAGACCTCATCTCGATCTGTAGGGCTTGGTGAGATGCAACATGCTTTGGCTACAATCTTAGTCTGGTGAAGTGCGGCACTCTCTGACCACAGCTTCGATCTGGTGAAGAGCAGTGTTCTCTAACTGCAACTTCGATCGGTGAGATGCAGCACTCTCTGGCTACAATCTTGATTGGTGAGATGCAGCACTCTCTGGCTACAATCTCGATCTGGTGAAATGCGGCGCTCTCTGACCACAGCTTCGATTGGTGAGATGCAGCACTCTCTGGCTACAGTCTCGATCTGGTGAAGTGCAGTGTTTCTCTAACCGCAACTTCGATTTGTGAGATGCAGCATTCTCTGGCTACAATCTCGATCTGGCCAAGTGCAGTGTTTCTCTAACCGCAACTTCGATTTGTGAGATGCAGCACTCTCTGGCTACAATCTCGATCTGGTGAAGTGCAGTGTTTCTCTAACCACAACTTCGATTTGTGAGATGAAGCACTCTCTGGCTACAATCTCGATCTGGTGAAGTGCAGTGTTTCTCTAACCGCAACTTCGATTTTGGAGTGTAAAAACTCCGCTGGTTTCCTTGTTTCAAAGGAGATCTTTTTAGTCGATGTCTGTGTTCAGATCGGTATTCCTCTGTACCTGTGTGATGAAAAAAAGAATTTCGTTAGCTCATGCTTGAGTGGTCGTCTTTTATCCTGTCTATTGATGGCATGATTTTGCTTTATTCGCTACGCCATGTTTCACCCTTTGTTCATTTTTCTTTTATTGAGATGTTATTGATTATCATTTTTGTTTGTTTGTTTCGTATTATTTTTTCATTGTCATTTTTATCGACTCATGAGTAAATATGAGAATATACACTTTCTGTGATGTTATTCAAGCAATTAATCGAAAAGAAAACATGCAAATAATGAAGCAAAAGTTTTCCACTAGACATGTCATTTTTGTACAGTGCAGATACAAAATACAAAATATACAAGAGATACAAAAATAACTCCCTGAAGCTCAGAGAGGTGTGTAGTCTGAAGGCTCATCGGGATCCTCATCATCCGATATATGCACGGTCCCTGGCGGAGGTGGACAGGCCGGAGGTGGTGGCGGAGCTGTAGAGGGTCCTGCCTCGTGATCGTGGGCTCGCCTGAACTGAACCTGAGCGTAGCCGTCCAAGAAGGGCTGGGTACAGGTGCCCAAGAACCCTAGGGTCTCAGAGATCTTGTCCCCCAACTTCTTGAAGGCTTGGCTCAGCTGAGTGGTCTGCTCAGCAGCGGCCGTCCTCCTATGCTCTAGGCTCTGCTCCGTCTGCTGCCTAAACTCCCTCATGGTCTGAGAAAGAGGAGGGAGAATCCCCTCCATCGCCTGGACGCGGGATCTCAGAGAGTCAAGTGACTTATCAATCATCTGAAGGGTCATATCGACCCTCTGAGACGCCTGGTGATGTGACGTCCTCACATCATGAGCGAGCTGCTGCCTCAACTCCCTCTGTCCCTGAGCAATCTGCTCAACCAGCCTCATCTGCTCTCCTCTGAAGGCCTCCAGAACTCGAGTCTGCTCATCTCTAAAGGCATCCATGGCCCGAGTCTGCTCCCTCGCTGTATGCTCAATGTAGCCCGCCTGCTCTCGGGATAGGCGCTCCACCGACTGAGACTGCTCCTGAATAGCAGCCTGCTGGCGATCCAACCTCTCGTGAATGGCCCTATCCCTCTCATCCTGTCGCCGCTCAAAGGCCATAAACATGGAGGAGAGGAGCTGGAAATAGTCCGGCTGAGCTGGCTGATGTGGTGCTGGCTCTGGTGGTGGTGCTGAAGAAGTGGATGCCCCAGGATTGCCTCGGGAGTACGGATGGTATCTCTCAGAAGGCTCACGGGCAGGCCTCTGTACCCTGGCGCTCGGCGATGGGGCTGGAGTCGGGGCCCTAGATGCCGGTGAAGAGGCGAAGAGATCGTCCATCGTGATCTCAAAATCGAAGTCCGAGGGGGTCCTAGGAGGCTCCTGCTGCTGTGGTGGAGGCACTGCCCGCGGCTGAGGAGGCTGGTGCTCCGGCTGAGGCTCTGTCTGTGGATGCTGAGGCTGTACCTGCGGAGGCTGAGGCTGTGGCTCGGGCTCTGGCTGTGGAGGCTGCTCCTCCTGGTGCTCTGGGTGATCAGGATCTGCCCCCAAGGGTGGAAGGCTGAACAGCTGCCGGGTCTCGTGGATAGTCAACACCCTATAGGCCTCTGCCTGGCCAGAAATCGGGGAGATCATCCCCATCTGAACTGCCACTGCGGCGTCGACGTGGATCCCCTCAGGCAAGGGTCCTCTCAATCTCTCGGGGTTAAACCCCAACCTCAACAGTAATCGAGTGATGACTCCTCCTACCATCACCACCGGTGTCAACCCTCTGCCGAACTCTGGTCAGGTTGGCCAAGATCTCGTGGCTAATGTTGAGACGCTGGCCTGCCACCATAGCCCAGAGGCTCCAGATCTCGACCGCGTTAAGCGACCCTGGATTACCAGCTCGACCGAGGTACGAGCTGGAAATCACTCTGTGCAGATACCGGAGTGCCTGAGACACCAGTACGGTGCTCTTCGCTGTATCATGATCGTACAGCACTCCTGGTATGGCAATGGCCGCCCAATGGGCGCGTCTCACCGCTCGCCGCGGGATCTCAACCTCCTCCCCCATAGGGAGCCCCATGGCCTGAGCAAACCTCTGCCTGGTGATGCTGACATGGTCGCCATCAAACCAAAACTGTACCACCCCCGGGTCGGTATCTGCACTCTGAAAGCCTGTGTAGCGGAGAGTGGCCAAGACCTGGCGGGTAGCCTCTAGAAATGTCTGGAAGGCAGGCTCGAGAAACTCTGTCCAACCAGCTCCCTCGGCAAGTAGATCAAACTCCGGGGCCAACCCAAGGGCCTCTAAGAAAGGGCGAGATACAAAGCGGCTGGCCCAAAACTCTACCTGAGCCAACGCCCTGTACCTCTGAGCGGACTCGTCATCCATCCAAGCCGGAGCTACAAGCTCGAGCTGGGCCTGTGGTGCTCTGCGTCTGGGAGGCATCCTGCAAAAGGGAAGATATTAGATGCCGTGAATTTGGCAGAACAAATATTTTAAACTCATTTCCAAGGCGAAGGCCACTTTAGGCCTCACCAGGGCAATAACGGCCCAGACAAAAATAGAGAATCGATAAAATAATAAAACAAAACGAAAGAGCAAAGGTTTTGCTTATGGGAATAGTCTAATGTGCCTTGCACACATCATGGCAAAAATAACGTGCAATCAGCATGGAAATAATTAAATTGAATAAGAATGGGCTTTCTAAGCCCCAAGGCATGCGTTATACATGAAAAATATTCAATTCTAGAATAAATAATAAAAATTTGGGCAGCACCTCGGCAGGGATATGCCCAACCTCCTGCATGAAAAAGCAAGATAATAGGCCTCAGGCCCCAGCAATATTAAATGCATGTAAATGGGGCGCACCCCGGCAAGAGTGTGCCCCCAACAACTCAAAAATAGTGGCCTCAGGCCGCAAGAGCAAAAATATGCACAAAATGGTGCGCTAAAAGAGTGTAATTCTAAAACACCAAGATTATAGAAAAATTCTATTTCTATGTGATCATGCAAAAAGTTCAGATTTAATTACACTAAAACGATATAGAAAAATGGGCAGCATTCCCCCTAAATTCTAAAATCATCTAAAACTTCTTAAAGTTAAAAGAAGAAGGGATGTAGAAATAAATTGAATAAAAATCAAAAAAGAGTAATTATTTACTTACTTGTAATCCGGAGAAGTGTAAAAACTGGAGAAATATAAATATCCGGGCACCGTGTGAGTATATAATGCAAAAAAATGAAGAAATCGCGAAAAAATAAGAAGAAAAGCCTCAAAAAATGCTAGAAAACGTTTAGAAACCGCTTGAGAGAGGAAGAAGAAAGGGACAGCAACGTTTGCGCCGTCTGTCACTCGCCCTTATATAGAATTTTGTGACCGACGGGCAGGGCGTCTGTACAAGCGACCGACGGGCTGGCCGTCTGTCGCGCAATGAATGCGATTTAATGCGCGTGATGAATGTAATGATGACGCATGTATCTGCCCGGTGGACTTCTGACGGGCAGGCCGTCCCTATGGAGAGGCGGTCAGGCCGTCTCCGTAGAGAGGCGGGCAGACCGTCTCTGTAGAGGGGCGGGTAGGCCGTCGGTGACCTTTCCCTATAAAATCTTACAAAATTTTGCTTTTCTTCATTTTTCAGCACCTTGGTCCTTTATTCTTCTCAAAATGTCTTCCCCTCTTGCCCAAAGGATGCACCGTATTTTAGATGACAAACACACTTGGGGAGAAGGCGCCCTTTCCTCTCTGTCTGGGCTGAAATACCTGTGCCGGGTGAAGATCGACCAGAACCTCCTCCTGGCAACGACCCACTTCTGGAACCCCCGATTCCACGTATTCCAATTCACCTACCAGGAACTGTGTCCCTTGCCTGAAGAGTTGGCTTCCATTCTGGGAGCCTGGTTCCCTCCTGGCGCTCTGCCTTGCGTCCCCCGCTGCGGCCTACTTCAGACCCGGGACGTAGCCATGGCTCTGGGCATACCTCCTTCCGAGGCCGTCCGGCTGATTCCTCTGAGCTCCTCCTTTTCTCTGGAGCCACTGATCGAGGCTCTGGATCAGTTCACCGACATCCCCACCTATCGGGTAAGTATCACGTTCCTATTCTGCATGGTGAACTTCCTTACTATTGCTCCGGGGGGTTTGACCGGTGACTCTCGTCTGTTCGGAGTCCTGAGCGACTTTCATCTGGGACTGTCCCCTCTACCACTTGTCCTGGCCGAAACCATCTTGGGTCTGGACGCTGTGAGCTCTGGGTCCACTACAACCTTTACCGGTAGCCCCTTATTACTCCAGGTACGTCATTATTTTAAAGGTAGTGTGTCCCTTATGGATTTTCACACTAGCTTTTCTTAGCGGGAGGTGCGTCCTTTCGGATTTTCACACAACCCTGTGCCTTATTTTTGCCTGAAGTAAACCCTACTTACTCCAGCGGCCTTTTTTTTCTTTTTTTTTTTTTTTTCAGATCTGGCTACAGGAAAAACTGAAGATGCTGTCTGAACCACCCCCTCGAGTCACTCCGCAGTACTCGCCGAGCCATCTCTTGCCTCGTCGGCGGTCGCATGGGTGTACCACGGCTGGTGAAGGCATTACCGGATTTGGTGAGCTGTCAGATGACGATATCAGTTTCACATCCGCCTGGCTCCCGCTATCTCATGCGGTCACTGATGGGTCATCGGGTTGTGTCCCCCTCTGCGGCCTCCGCCAGGCCACCTTCTGCATCACCTCCCGGTGTACACGGCAGCTTGGGATGACCCAGGATATAGTGAGGGTTCCCCTGTCTTTCCGAGGAGGAGATCTCTCGGTCGCATTTGCTTCCCGGTATCATGAGCTATGGGGTAGATTACCTGTGAAGACTGTCATCCCGAGGTTTGGCAACCATTCTGCATGCTCAACCAGCGGGTACAAGAAGTGGATCCTCAACCCAGCCTCTGATAATAGGACCCGAGGGCTCAAGCATCTGATCGGCGAGAGCAGCAGCAGGACCTAGCTTAGCCTATATGTGTATTTCTTTTGGGTGCTATATTTCTTTTTAATGCAGAACTAGAAAATGACAAAAGTGAAAAGAATAGTATTCATCCTTTTCACGAGTTTTGTGTATATTTCTATATAATTTCAGCATACATGATCAGTTTTGGTATTTACTCAGCTGCTTATGCGCTATCAATACATGAAACCAAATTTTAACAGCATCAACTCCTGTTACCAATCGGCCCTCTTGGGTTTTCATGATCGGACATTTTCTCTCATGCCTCTAATTTTTGCACAGGATGCCTTTTTTCGGTTTTCACCCTGTCGAGGCGCCCAATTTTAGCATAGCCGCCTTTTTTCGGTTTTCGACTTGCGGGGCATTTTATTCTCTTCTTTTTTATTTTGGTCTTTAGCCGTGGAACCTTTTGAGTCTGTCGACATTGATCGGCTCTTTGAATTCGTTCCCATCGCTATCTGATAAGATTGCAGCCCCTTTGGACAACAGCTTCTTAAGGATATACGGCCCTTCCCAGGTAGGTCTAAATTTCCCCCTGATGTCTGGTATCCCTGGCCTCATCTGCTTGAACACTAAGTCCCCTTCTTTCAGCGGGTGCTTCCTCACCTTCTTTCCGAAAGTTCTTGCCAACCTCTTCTGGTATATCTGATTATGATAATAAGCTTTCAGCCTACTCTCATCCAGTAAGTTCAAGTGCTGCAATCTCTGCTGCGCCCATTCGGCTTCCGGGATTTGGGCCTCCATGACCACCCTTAGAGACTTAAGTTCAATCTCTACCGGCAATACTGCTTCTGTTCCGTATACCAGGGAAAATGGTGTAGCGCCTGTAGATGATCTTACCGTCGTTCTGTATCCCCACAGGGCAAAGGGTAACTTTTTAGCCCAGTCCTTGTATGTTTGGACCATCTTGGACAAGATCCTCTTCACATTCTTATTGGCGGCTTCTACTGCTCCATTCGCTTGCGGTCGGTAGGGAGAGGATTTATGATGCTCAACACCATATTTCTCGAGAAGTTTTCTGGTTTCTCCCATGAACTGCACTCCATTATCAGACACTATGTGATGAGGAAGGCCATATCTGCATATCAAATTCCTCTCTATGAACTTGGCCATGTCCCTCACGTCAATTTTCTTGAAAGATTCTGCTTCGACCCATTTGGTGAAATAGTCGATTGCGACTATGACGTATCTGTGCCCATTAGACGCCGTAGGGCGAATCTCTCCAATGATATCTATCCCCCAAGCAGCAAACGGCCAAGGTGATGTCAGGTTATGTAGTTCTGATACCGGCAGGTGTCTCAAATCTGCGTACTGTTGGCACAACTGACATTGTTTGACATACTTTGAGCAATCAGTGTCTATCGTAAGCCAGTAAAAGCCTTGCCTCATGATCTTCTTGGCCAAGGTCAAACCATTCATGTGGGCTCCACAGACCCCTGCATGGGTTTCTTCCATTATCTTGCACGCTTCTCTTTCATTCAAGCACCTGAGCTGAATCCCATCTGACCGTCTTTTGTACAGCACCCCTTCTAAGGATATGAACTGAGTAGATAACTTACGTATCATCCTCTGGTCTTTTTCAGTGGCTTCTTCTGGAAATCTATCGCTTTCCAAGTAATTCATGATATCAAAGTACCATGGCTTCCCATCTGATGCCTCTACCTCCATCACTGGCTCGGTTTCAAAACTAGGCTTATCAGAGCTCGAAATTAGCACCGGTTTCATGGCCACTCCTTCAGGGTTATCCCACATTGACACTAAGGTTGCCAACGCATCAGCCAGACGGTTCTCATCTCTGGGCACAAAGTGGAAAGTGCAAGTCTCAAATTGCCCACACATCCCTTTCAGATATTGAACATAGGGGACCAGTCGTTCTTCTTTAACAGCCCACTCACCTCGGATCTGGTTTATTACCAAGGACGAGTCACCAAATACCTCTACGTTTTTTGCCCCCAACACAGCTAAAGCTTCTAACCCGAAGGTGCACGCTTCATACTCAGCTTCATTGTTGGTCGCCTTGTATCTCAGTTTCTTAGCAAGAGGAAGCTTCTCGTTATCTGGGGTCGTCAGGATGATTCCGACTCCGGCTCCTTTGTTGTTCACTGCCCCGTCAAAATGCAACTGCCATCCTTGAATAGAAATCGTGCCTATGCTCTCGTCAGGAAAGGTAAATTTGGGGGTGTCCCCTTGGTTAGGATGTTCAGCAAGAAATTCGGCTACAGCTCGCCCCTTAATAGTCTTGCGGGTGATGTATTGCACATCAAACTCTTGTAGCAAGAGCAGCCACCTCCCCATCTTTCCAAGCAAAGATGGTGCCTCCTGCAAATATCTTAAAGGATTCTGCTTGGCCACTGCCTGAACCTTGTATGAGTGGAAGTAATGTCTCAGCTTCTTTGATGCCCAAATCACTGCAAGGCAGATCTTCTCCACTTCAGCATATTTTATTTCATAAGCGAGGAACTTCTTGCTGAGGTAATAAATTGCAAACCCACCCCAAATTCATCCTCTTGAGCCATCATGGCACCCACTGAACCGTCTTCTACTGCCAGGTATAGAATGAGTGGTTTAACAGGTTGCGGAGGCCTTAGTACTGGCGGATTTAACAGATACTCCCTGATATTATCAAAGGCTCTCTGGCAGTCTTCATTCCAGACTACGGGCTGATTCTTTCTAAGCAGCTTGAAAACAGGTTCGCATATCGAAGTGAGCTTGGCAATAAACCGGCTAACATATTGCAGCTTGCCCAGGAAACTCCTTACATCTTTCTCCTTTTGTGGCACAGGCATCTCTCTGATAGCTTTCACCTTGTCGGGGTCAATTTCTATCCCCCTCTGACTGACGACATGTCCCAACAGCTTTCCTGAAGTCACCCCGAAAATGCACTTCTTGGGATTAAGTCGCAGATTATACTTATCGATCCTGGTGAAGAACTTCTCTAGAGCTTCAAAGTGTCCCTCTCGGGTGGCTGATTTGACCATCATATCATCGACATACACCTCCACTTCTTTGTGAATCAGGTCGCTTAAGATCTTGGTTGCCATCCTCTGGTATGTGGCCCCTGCATTCTTCAGGCCGAAAGGCATGACCCGATAGGCATAGGTACCCCACTCCGTGATAAAGGCAGTTTTAACCCGGTCAGCTATCTTGTTCAAGATCTGGTTGTAGCCCACATATCCGTCCCCAAAACTGTACATCGCGCAATTGGCGGCACTGTCTATCAATACATCAATATGGGGTAGTGGAAAATCATCTTTAGGGCAGGCTTTGTTAAGATCTCGATAATCCACACACACCCTGACCTTTCCGTTCTTCTTTGCCACAGGAACCACATTTGCCAGCCATGTAGGATACTGGACTTCCACAAGGAACTTAGCTTCAACCTGCTGTCGAATTTCCTCCTTAACCTTGTCAGCCCATTCTGGTCTTAGCCTTCTCAAGTTCTGCTTTATAGGCTTGCAATCTGGGTAAGTCGGGATGGCATGCTCCGCCACGGCTCGGTCAATCCCCGGCATGTCCTCGTAGGTCCAGGCAAAGAATTTTTCATGTTTTCTTATTATTCTCTATAAATTTTTTCTCTCCTCAGGAGTTATATTTGATGCTATTAGAATTTCTCTCGGATTTTCCGAGGTTCCAAGATTGAAAGGCGTTGTGCCGGTAGAGTCAATGTCAAAAATTGATGGAATATGATCATGTTCATGCATGTTGAAATCATTAGAAACATCGCACAAATAAGTGAAATTGTTCATCTTATTGATAATATTATAGTTATCATTTACATCATAAAAGAGTTCTGGAATAAAAAGACAATCTAGGCTAGAGTCTTCTTCTGCCACTCCTGAGGTTGATGCTATTGCAGCTTGCTCACTAACTTTTTGGTTTAGCAGAGGCCCTTCAGGCGCATCGGAAGAAATCTTCAAATCCTCCATTCTCAGCTCTAACTCTGCTATCTTCTCCTTCCCCTTCAGCCTGGCAGTTACCATCTTCTCAGTAACGACCTCCTCAAGCTCGCACTTGTCCCAAGTGATACCCTGAGTCATGACTTCCTCATCCCAAAAGTCTTCAGCGGTCTTGATAAACCCGACGTGCCAGTCATACACATCATTAAAGATCTCAAAGCCAGGGACAATCCTCCCATCTACCCATTGTGGTTCATCTTCGCCAGTATACGCACAAACTGAGGATGCTGGCACAAAGCTCTCTGAAATGTGGGGGATCTTACCCGCTACTCTCTTCTTGCCGAAGCCACCTCTGTACCCCAGACCTTTCCGGTTCTTCTGCCCTCGAGTGGTGATCGCGGTCTGCAGCCCTTGGGAGCTTCTGCCCAATCCAGCCCCGGGAAGGTAGTGCATCTTCTTCATCATACTAACCACAGCCGGGCCATCTACTGATCCGTGCTCTCCCCTTATCATAGACACATGGAAGCCACTGAATGGCTGATTGGCAATTTCCAGCGCTGAGACCTGGTTTTCCCTGGCCGCTTTGATAGTCACCACCTCCCCTTCATGTGGGAACTTTATCATCTGATGCAGTGTGGATGGCACTCCTCCTAATTTATGAAACCAGGGTCTCCCTAGCAAAGCTGAGAAGTTAGCAGGGATGGGCAGAACTACAAATTCGACCTCCACCTCGATAGGTCCTGTCTTGACCAAAGTCTTGAAGGTTCCTGAGGCTTGCCTCCTCGAATTATCGTAGGCCGTGATAGTCAGATCGGATCCGCTGAGCATATCCTCGCTTAAACCAAAAGCTTGCAAAGCTATTAAAGGGCACACGTTGATAGAAGACCCATCGTCCACCATAACACAAGCAGTGTACTTGCCGCTAATCTGCGCCTTAATGTACAAAGGTCGGTTGTGGTTGCGTCCTTCTGCCGGTAAGTCAGCGTCGGAAAAGACCAATCTCTCCTCGGATCCTCCCTTGCTTAAACCCAAAAGCTCTGATGGGGAAATAGTGGTGGCGACTGTGGCCTCAACCAAAGCCTCTACTACCTTCTGCCTATGAGAGGGGGATTGCCTCAACAGATCCCAAATGGATATCTGAGCTGCGGTCTTCTTCAATTGCCTTATAATCTGTTCCTCCTCTGGCTCTTTCTCTGCTAATGGCTGTACCGGCTCAGGTAGCTTTGCAATCTTGGGGATCACCCTTCCACTTCTAGTGACAGCGCTTATCTCTCCCTCATCTCCATCGGAGCCCCACAGATCAAGGTTCAACCCCTCTTCATCCTCGGCCTCTCCACCGCTTTCACTGCTAGACCAGCAATCAAGAGTCGCCACAACTGCTTTCTCCTTTCTATCCTCGGAATTATCAACAGCAAACTCCTCACTCCCATACAGATCTTGTAGCACGTACCACTCTGGCAGGCTAGATTGAATCATAAACACGGGCGGTGGTACGGCATTATAACCAGGCTTCTTCTCAGTTTCTCTCTTCTCAGGGTCAGAGATCTGCTTGCTATCGATCAAGTCTTGAATAGAGTGCCGGAGCGCCTTGCATTTATCAGTGATATGGCCTGAGTGCTGGTGGAATGCACAGAATTCGTTGTCCTTATGTCCCGGTTTCCCTTGTGTCAAAGCTGGCCTAGGAGTTAGAGGGCGCAATTTTCCTTCCTTCATCAGCCTCTTTAAGACCCAGGATAATGGTCTCCCCAAGTTCGAAAACTTCCTCTGGGTGGCTACCTCAGTAGCAGACACTTCACCCATTCTTCTAGTGCTGTTACTGGGACCTGCCGGCCTGCTGGCTCCTTGACCGGGGTTAGCCCTTTTGGCGAAATTATCATTGTTAGCTTTTCGGGTCAAAAACTCTCCTTCTACTTCGATGGCTATATCTTTGAGAGACTCCCAGTCCTTTAACCCCTTCATCCTCAATCCCTCCTTCAAGTACGGGCTCGCGTTCTTAATGAAAAGACGAATCTGATCTTGGGTGTCAGGCTTTCGGCGCATCTCCATTACTCGGTTCCGCCATCGGGTAAGATACTCATGGAAGGATTCCCCGGCCTTCTGCTGGAGTAGCTCAAGATCTTTCAGAGTCACCTCCATTCTGGTATTACAGTCGTACTGCTTCAGAAACTCCTCAGTGAGCAGATCCCAATCTTCTTTAGTGTAGCGGTCAAGGCCGTGATACCAATCTATGGCATGAGAGGTCAGACTTAGGCAAAAGTATTCCACTTTCTGCTTCTTGGACAATGTGGTCCCCTTCATGACCAGAGAATATTGCTTCATATGTGCTGTGGGATTAGAAGTACCATCAAATTTCGGCACATCTGGCATTTTGAAGTTATAAGGGATCGGGTCCTCTCCATCCAGCTCCCTATCCTCAGGATTCATCTCGTGAGCTCTGCCTATCATACGAGCCATAGCCTCGAACCTCTCTTCCATCTTTTTCAGAATAAAGTCATCAGCCTGAGGCGCCTTCCCCTTCTCAGAAGCCAAGCTCAACCTATCATCCTCGATATATCTATCGTCATCAATTCTTAGCACTGGCCTTCTTCTCAGCTCTCCCGAAGCCATTGATCTTAACTCTATCGGCGGCGGCCTAACGGGCTCCTCTCGCCTTTCAACCCTTTCTTCTTCAGGCTCATTCTGTCTCATGGGAGGAGGAGGAGGGTTCTGTGGAGCATTCGGCTGAGCGTTCTGCTGTGCCAAGGCGGTCAACATATTCATCATCCTGCCCTCGAATTCCTCGAAACGGCGGCCCACCTCTTTCACAATCATGGCCCTGGTGGCATCTTCCCCCTTAGGCGAGTTTGCCATCTGAGATACTGTACCACTGATTTCTGATAAAATCTCCGGTAGACCCTCTCTATCTGACAGCTCAGGAGTAAGAACTCGGATCAGTCGCCTAGTTGGTGATCTAGTCCACTTGGGCAGATCTATGATGGCTGCAGGGACAAAAGTTAGAATGATGCATGAAATGTAGGTATAATGCATGATCGTGATATGCAACATTTACAGAGCACAATCAAGCAAGTAGGTCCTTCCACCCTTATTTCTCCCACACACGTGGTCGTGCAGTCTCTTTCCTAGGTGGGATTAGCCCAAGGGTCAACGAGGGACCCAATAGACGCGTATGGTGCGCGGCGGAAAACCGGCAGCATAACACTCCTATGCTAATGTACAAGCGGATGGATAATGATCGTCACGTATTCGGACGGTCCATAAATTTCGACATGGCCCTACCGGGGCATGATAGCCTTTGGCTAGGTTACCGAGCGAGATATTTGGATTCATCCAATACGTGAGGATCCATACAGCAAGCATGAGATTATGGTTCATTTTACCTGTGGAAAGTGACTACAGCCATTATATGAGCTTTGGACAAGGGAGATGTTTCTTTGAGGCTACCCAAGCATGATCCCTGCCGACGGGTCTAGCTCATCATGAGCATAGCGACCGATCGGGTCACCATTTTGATATACCATTGAGGTACGTGGCTTGGGCTGGTGATTATCCTTAACACTTCCCCAAATTGAGTGAAAATGAGGAGGTGCTTTAGGAACGCACCGGGGCTAAAAGAGGGACCAAACTAGCGTATTCTAAGGCTCTAATGATATGCAAATGCGAATTTGAGAGAAGGCGAATTTATGAATTAAATTTTAATCATAAATGTTAAAAGAGGTATTTTCAAATTGAAATCTCGAACCATAAACGTCCCCAGCGGAGTCGCCACTGTGACGCGCGCCGGATCCTGATGCGCTGCCCGTTCGACCGCTCGCACGTGGGCGACCGGGGCATTTGCGGGTCCGTTGGCAGTTTGCGATGAATCGCAAGTGCGTCTATGTTGGGTAACAAGGAGGTATCATGGAGTCGCCACCCAATAGAACATTGGGAAAGTTTCTCTCGCCTCGGAGAGCCTAAGACTTGCGCATTTTATCCATGTTGAGCCATGAGGCCTAGGATTAGCGCTAAAGTCTCGTGACCCAAGAAGTATTTTGGAGGATAACCTCTAACCTCTCGAGCCCAAAGACCAGAGCTGGGTCCGGGATTTCTCATCTATTTCTACCTCAATTAATTTACGATCAAATTTTAATGTCATTAGTTCGCTCTCTCTCCACACTATGCAGTTGATTAAAAGGCGCATTTATCCACATTCGGAAAGCAGTAAATGAGCAGAATAAATATCGAAAGCGATAAATTACAATAATACAAGGAGCGGAATACAACTCCCTTTATAAACGTGCGATTCATACACAAATCGGGGCATTGTTTATTTTGAGGACTTTGGTCCTCGCATGCATCATTATCAAAAATGGGATATTTAATATGTGATGATCTTTATTGGATGAAAATAGGGCGTTGGACCCTTTTGCATTTTATACAAAACTCATTTTTATTTAAGTACAAATCGTTGATCTATTTTTACATTCAACGGGATAAAAGAGCTTATTCATATACATAAAATAGTCAATGAATGAATAGGCGAGAGAAATAAATCAAGAGGTTTAAGAAAACTAAACCGGACAAAATCCCCCACGCATGGTAGGCAGCCGCTCAAGCTCGGAATTATCCAAGAGGACCAATATACACTCACAGAAAGTTAAGAGATGTTAATATACATAAAATTAACACATAAAAAAATCGAAGAGACTGAATAGAGATGAAAAATGATCGAAAAATGGAGGCAGAACCCACCGACGGCCTTTCCTGGTTGACCGACGGGCGTCAGTTTTGTTATTCGATATGCCCGTTTGTCACTCAAGAATGGGCGTCTGTAGGTGGGTGACCGACGGGCGTCGGTCATGAAGATGACCCGTCGGTCACCTCTGTCTCCGGAAAACAGAAAGGAAAAAAGGGCCTTTCAAGATCAAAAAGCAAGTTTTATCCAAAAAAGGAGATGAGGGGGTCAAAATGAAGAAAAGTAATGACAGGTATTCAAAAATTTCACAGAATGAATAAATAAATAAATAATTAAATATGAGATGAAAATGGAGAGAGAATCCGGAATATTTACCCTCAGATAGTCGCTTTGGGTAAGATTTTGGTGTCAGTTTGATCCCCGCGCGTTCCACGAGAAACAGAGAATGAAAGATTAGAGAGAGAAAATGAGCTATTTCACCTCCAATCCTTCAGAAAATCGATTTTGGAGTCAAAATCTAAAGAAAACTAATTAGCTTTTAGTTCCTTTGATTGATTTGATCCTTGATTAAATAAAGTTCTTTGGAAAAAGGTGTTTTTAGAAGAGAGAGAAAACGTGCTTGAATTTTGGCAGAGTTTCCTCTTCTGAAAAATTTTCCAACCCTTTTCAAATGAAAATCCGGACCTTATATAGCCAGACACGACCGACGGGCATCGGTGTATAGAGGCGGGCGTCGGAAAATCCTACTGACACAAGGACACTTCCGACAGCCCTGCCACATCCACCGACGGGCGTCGGAACGGTTGCGTGCTCCGGGAAACCAGGCGGCTCCTGACAGGGGCGGTGACTTTCCGACGGGCGTCGGAAAATACCCTGAGCCGTCGGTGACTCAAAGCGACGGGCTACCTCCACAGACGGGCTGGCCGTCTGTGGAGGACAAAAAAGTCTTTTTGACTTGAAAAACTTCCGTTTTCTCCCCCTCTGCCCAGGAAGTGTAGAAAAAACCTCATTTCTCATGGAACGCGGGACTAAAACTTCCAAATTCAGCCTCCCGTACAGGCTTGAACATTGTTTTCATCATAGGGTAACCTCTGATCCGGACCGCTCCGGGACACGGTGCTTACATAGCTTCAGCTAAAACGGTTGCTATCCAACCAATGGAAACAGTAGGAAGATTTGGAGAATACTTCTCTAATTCCTGAATTTGCTGTGCTATAATCAAAGATCCATTAATGGGAATACCATCAACCATACACCTAAGTAACATAATCTGGGAAGCATTAAGTGCTCTCAGGCTATGAAGATTATTATAAATACTTCTGGATAGAAACCTATGAACAACTCTCAAAGCATGATCCCTAAGTGCATGAACTTTAAGCTTACCACCTTTCCATGGCTCAGGATTTAATGGATCACGAACTTTTTCCCAATTTTCTTCAGGAGATGCATTAGGTAGCTCCACCAAGGCATCAGGTAAGAACCCTAAATGCTACAAAAATTTCTTGAAAGTCATTGAATAACCCTTCTTACCCAGCCGAAACTTAATAGTGCTAGTATTGTCGCCATCTCCATCAAAAGTGACACTCAAAAGAGTATAAGAAATCCCTAGCACGATCCGAAAATACCTTCACCGTAAGCCCCATGAAATGTTCCCATCCAATACCTTGAATCAATGGTAATACATCTGCCCAAAGATCTCCAGCAAGAACAAGCAGGAAAAAATGACTAAGAAATGTCGGCTGGACGTACTGGCAGGTGCTAAAGTACTCATACATGGCAGATTTTGCATTATCAACATAAGAAGGTATACGAGTACGAGATGAGCTTGTGGCTTCCGATTGTTTTTCCTTTTTAGGTGCCACTGCAAAAATAAATAAAAAAATGAGCATGCAAAATGGCAACAGTAAATTTAACCAGAGGAAATTACAAGATGCTAATAGGCAAAGATTATACATGTCATGGCAATTGGGGTAACATTGAAAGAATGGGAATGCCGACAATTGCAACTAAAAAGTGTAATAAGGTATTCTTGATAAGAACCAAGCAGAAATAAAAATATTATGCTTAACACATTGCCAAAATTGCATGAAGGACCGAGCCTCTGTGAAAGAATTGGCCACCAAATGTTATGAAGAAAGCATATGAAAAATATGTAAATAAGCAGGAATGACAATGGAGAGATAGCTAATCAAAATCAAAAAGCAGAATGAAGCCAAAAAGTAATAAACGGTTAACAAAAATAATGAGAAAATTGATTGGGACATTTCATCAAGCAGGTGGTGTGCACACATTTGAAAGTAAATTTGAAAATCAAGTTAATGTGCGTTGGCCACCAAAATTTAAATTAAGCAAGAAGGGCATGCACATTAGGTACACAACAAACAAGTTTGCCAAAAGAATTTAAATTGAAGTGTAAATGGCATGTTGAATTTAACCCAAATCATGTACAATAATAACAAAGAATAAAGCAAAAATAGCAGTAATTAATCAATTTAAGGAGCAATCGTTAAAGAAGAATACTTACTTGAAATGAAATGCAGTGGAATGATGCAAAAATTATGAGTGAAAGAGGTGTATGTGTGTGATGGTGTGTGAAGGAGAAACACTGCCGTGGGTAGGGAGAGGAAAACGCAAATGGCTGGGCTTTTGGAAATAAAAGAAGAACAAATTAATAAAAGGGCCAGTATTACTCGATACCCAGCCGCGTGAGGCTGGAAGGACTGGAGGACGCGGCCGTGCAAAGCATAAGCTTTACCATACGCGGCCGGGCAATGGCTCACGCAGCCAGGCAGTTGCTTACGCGGCCAAGCAAGTTGGCCTCTGACTCAAAAAAAATTTTGGGACAAAAAATATGCATTTTTCATATGCTAAAAATGCACCAAATGCAAAATGAATTGCTACATTAACCTGCAATGCCTCTGAATTTTTTTTTTCTTAAATTAACTCTTTAATTTAATTGAAGCACAAATTCATCTATTAATGCACAATTAATATCAAAATTTACAATTAAGCTCAATTAATCAATAAAAACTCAAATCAATGCCCTGTTTTAAAAGCTTTTATCATGAATATGTCCAGACTCTGCAATCCAATTTGACTCAACTGTGCAGCTTTATAGCTCATGAATCTATTGACAAAAATTTAAAGTAACTAAAAACACACAAAAATAAAAACTGACTAAAATCAAAAATTAAACAAACAAAGTAGAGAGTTTAGTTCGGAGTTTAAGAGTCCTCAGCTAGATTTCTGCAAACTGTATTAATAATCTTAAAGCACAATAGTTGCCTCAGCAACCTCCTGTTGTCCAATTTTATACGGTTTGAGCCGATGACCGTTCACCTTATATTCACATCCGTCTCTTAGATTTGTAATTGTCACCACTCTAAATTCATTGCTTGACACGACTTGATATGGTCCAAGCCATTTGGATTTTAGCTTTCTTGAGAACAATCTCATACGACTATTGTATAATAATACTAACATACCTGGAACAAAGTCCTTCATCTTCAATCGCTTGTCATGCCAATGCTTCATCTTTTCTTTGTATAAGGCTGCACTGTCATATGACCACTGTCGAATTTCATCAAGTTCAATGAGCTGTAATTTTCTCTTTTCTCCTGCACTTCTCAAATCAAAGTTAAGAAATTTTGTAGCCCAATATGCTTTATGTTCTAATTCAACTGGGAGATAACATGTTTTTCCAAAAAGTATTCGATAAGGGGACATGCCGATAGGGGTTTTAAATGCAGTTCTATAGGCCCAAAGAGCCTCATCTAACCTCTGAGACCAATCCTTCCTAGAGTTATTGACTGTTTTTTCTAGAATTGATTTTTGCTCCCTATTAGACACTTCTACTTGTCCATTTGCCTGAGGGTGATATGGGGTAGTTATTTTGTGTTTGACACCGAATTTCCTAAGCAAAGTTCGAAATTGATGGTTGACAAAATGTTTGCCTCCACCACTGATTATGGCTCTTGGTGCTCCAAATCTAGTGAAAATGTTTTTTCTAATAAATTCAAGCATAATTCTGGCATCACAGGTTCTAGTAGCTATTGCTTCTACCCATTTACTGACATAGTCCACAACTACTAAAATATACTCAAACCCAAATGAATTTGGAAATGGTCCCCTAAAATCTATACCTATACATCAAAAATCTCTACCTCTAGCACATTGTTCATAGGCATTTCATCCCTTTTTGAGATATTATCGACACGTTGACATTTATCACAAATTTCAATAAAAGACTTGACATCCTGAAATAGAGTAGGCCAAAAGAAACCCGATTGAAGAATTTTTTGTACCGTACGATTAGTTCCATAATGACCTCCAACTTCTCCGCCATGGCACTGTCGCATTATATCTTCTTGTTCATTTTCCGGAACACAACGTTTAAGCATTTGATCCGGATAAATCTTGAGGAGATATGGATCATCCCAAAGATAATGCTTGGCATCCGCTTGAAGCTTTTTCTTTTGTTGCTAAGTGAAGTTTTTAGGAAGATAGCCTCCTGTAAGAAAATTAGCTATATTAGCATACCAAGGAACCGTATTCTCAAAAATATAAATAGCATAAATATGTTCATGGGGAAATAAATCAGAAATTTCTCCCCCTTCAATGTGAGCATGATCCAATCTAGACAAATGGTTAGCTACAAAATTCTCAACTCCTTTCTTGTCTTTAATTTCCACATCAAATTCTTGTAAAAGCAAAATCCATCGGATGAGCCTCAGTTTGGAATCCTTTTGAGCAAAAAGGTGCCTTAATGCAGCATGATCAGACCACACAGTAATTTTGGACCCAAGGAGATAAGACCTAAATTTTTTAAAGAAAATACAATGGCCAAAAGTTCTTTCTCCGTCGTTGTATAATTTACTTGAGCACCGGTGAGTGTATGACTTGCATAGTAGATGGTATAAAAAACTTTCTCCTTCCGCTGCCCTAATATTGCTCCTACTGCATAGTCACTAGCATCACACATTATTTCGAATGGTAAGCTCCAATCTGGCAATGCTATGACCGGTGCAGTGACTAACTTCTGTTTCAGTAGATTAAAAGCCTGAAAGCACTCATCATTAAAGTTAAAGGCAGCATCTTTAAGCAATAAATTAGATAGTGGTTTAGCTATTTTTGAAAAGTCCATAATAAATCGACGGTAAAACCCGACATGACCAAGGAAACTTCTAACACCCTTTACACTAGTCGGAGGAGGTAATTTATCTATAACATCAATTTTTGCCCTATCGACTTCAATTCCTTTTTCGGAGATTTTATGATCTAAAATAATTCCTTCTCTAATCATGAAGTGACATTTTTCCCAATTGAGAACAAGGTTCGTCTCCTGACACCTTGCTAAGACTAATGCTAGATTATTCAAACATGATTCAAAATTGCAACCATATAGTGTAAAGTCATCCATGAAAACTTCCATGAATTGTTCAAAAAAATCATGAAATATGGCCATCATGCATCTCTGAAATGTGGCAGGGGCATTACAAAGACCCAAAGGCATCCTTCTATATGCAAATGTTCCATAGGGACAAGTGAATGTGGTCTTTTCTTGGTCTTCTGGGGCTATAGGTATTTGCATCTATCCCGAATATCCATCTAAGAAACAGTAAAATTTATTTTCTGCCAATCTTTCTAACATTTGGTCAATAAAAGGCAATGGAAAGTGATATTTTCTAGTGGCATTATTTAATCTCCTATAATCTATGCATACTCTCTATCCTGTCACTGTGCGTGTAGTAATCAATTCATTTTTTTCATTGGTTACAAAAGTTATACCCCCCTTTTTAGGCACACATTGAACTGGACTTATCCAACTATTTTCAGAAATGGGATAGATAATACCTACATCGAGGAGTTTAAGTACCTCCTTTTTCACCACTTCTTGCATTGCCGGATTTAGTCGCCTTTGTTGCTGTATCATCGGCTTGAAGTCATTTTCCATAGGTATCTGGTGTGTACAATAACTGGGGCTAATTCCTTTTAAATCTGATGTTGCCCAACCAATTGCTCCTTTATGCTTTTTGAGAAGTTCAATGAGCATCTCTTCTTCCAAACCTGTCAATAAAGATGAAATTATCACTGGTTTTGCATTATCCTTTAAAAATACATACTTTAAATGAGATGGAAGAGTTTTGAGTCCAAAATTTTCTTTTTTAGGAGGGGACGGTTCATCCTCCATATCTCTTTCACTATGCTCTTTTTCCAAATCTTCTATTAACTGCTCTTCTTTGGCTTCCAATTCCTCCTTTTTCTTCGGATGCATTAGACATTCTTGAAGGTTATCATCTAGAATAATTCCCTCTTGCTTTGCTTTGACACACTCTTGAACACTATCAATAAAATAAATCGATTCTTCAAAGTCATATGAGGGGTATTTCATTAGCTTATTCATATTGAAGACCATTTCCTCCTCATTAAACCTCAAAGTGACTATTTTCCCATGAACGTCAATTAAAGCTCTTGCCGTATTCAAAAAGGGTCTACCAACTATCAAGGGTACCTTTCTATCCTCTTCCATATCCATAACCACAAAATCCATAGGAGATATAAAATTTCCAACCTTTACTAATAAATTCTCAATAATACCCTTTGGCCTTTTCATTGATCTATCTGCCAACTGTAGTGTCATTCGGGTCTCCTTGATATCTCCTAAGTTCAATTTCCTTCATATTAGGCATCATATTAATACTATAACCCAAATCATATAGAGCATGTCCAACAAAGTTTCCTCCTAATTCACAAGGTAATGTAAAACTACCAGGATCCTCTGATTTTGCTGGAATTTTATTCAATAAAATAGCACTACAATTTTCAGAAAGTTGGACTGTTCCTACACCCTTTAGCTTTTTCTTATTAGTACAAAGCTCCTTCATGAATTTAGCATACTTTGGTATGTGTATTAAAGCTTCAGCAAATGGCAAATTTACATGCAACATTTTAAACATGTCTAAAAATTGAGTTAATTGCTCATTTTGCTTTTCTTTCCTAGCTAGAGTGGGAAAAGGTAATTGAGATTCATCAAGAATAGTAGAAACAAGTTTTTCCTTACCTTTACCTTTCTCAACAGTAGGAGATATTTTCTCAATATTTTCAAAATTAGAAATACTTACCTCCGGTGTTGGTTCCTCCCTTTGAGAAGAATTCTTACTAATTTCGGCTTGTTCTAGCTCTTTTCTGCTTCTTAAGGTGATTGCCTTGGCTTCCTCCTTCGGATTGCGGTCTACATTAGATGGAAAGGTCCATTGAGCTCTGTTGGTCAGCGAGTTAGCAAGTTGCCCCAATTGGTTTTCTAGGTTCCTAATGGATGCCTCTTGGTTCCTCATCCAAATATCTTGGGATTTCTACCTAGCATCTTGATTAGCTAAAATTGAATTTTGGGAAGCCATGAAATTTGCAATCATTTCCTCTATATTTGATTTCTTTTCTTATGGAGGTGGGGGTTGATGTTTTTGAAATCCAGGTGGTTGATAGGGTTGTGAGGGATATGTAGATGGGTAGTGTGGTTGGGCTTGATTTTGGTAATGAGAATGGTTGTTATTTTGGGAGGATTAGTTTTGGTTGAATGGAGCCCTAGGTTGAAAATTAGAGGTGGATGCTTGATTTCCTTCACTCCATGCAAAATTAGGATGATTCCTCCATCCCGGGTTGTAGGTATTACTATAAGGGTTCAAAGCATTTACTTCCTCTATTGATCCGTCACCATTTTTGAATCCAGGTACTCCTTGTGTTCCTGCATAAGAATCGCACTCATTAGATAACATAGATACATTTTTAGCCTTAAGCTCATTGATTTCTCTTAAAGGTTCTTTTCTCATTAATTCCATTTGAGCTTAAGCATAGTTATTTCATCTACACTATATACTCCCTGTTTCTTTTGTGTAGTTCTAGAAGTTGCCCATTGAGCATCATTGGTAGCCATCTCATCAAGAAGCAAGAATGCTTCTTCAGGAACTTGGTTCATAAAACTACCATTTGAGGCTGCATCTAATAAAAATGTCGTCACTTGGTTAGCACCTGTATAGAAAATATGCATTAGTTGATAAATAACGAATTCATGATGCGAACAGTTTTTCAAAAGTCTCCTAAATCTTTCCCAAGCTTCATGGAATGGTTCCTCATAAAATTGCTGAAAGTCATTGATTTGTTTCTTGATGAGGGCTGTCTTGCTCAAAAAATTTTCTTGCATTTGTTGCCAAGAGTGAATGGATTGATTGGGAAGCATTTGTAACCAGTCTCTAGCCTTTCCCATGAGAGTAAAAGGGAAAAGTTTGAGCCTAATAGCATCAATTGATACATTCGGAATTTGCACAGTATCACTAAATTCCAAGAACATATCTAGGTGTTGAGCGGGATCCTCTATATCTGAGCCTGAAAACTGATTTCTTTATACCATTGTAATGGTATCAGGTTTTATCTCAAATGGCTGGTGATGAGGTATCCTAATGGTTCTATGTTCTTAATTCCACCTAGGAATAGCATAATCTCTAATGGTTGTAGGTCTAAACCTATTTTCTTGAGCTTGATATGCCATATTTTGCTCTTCTATCCTAGGAGGTGGTGGATCAATTACAGGTGGATTTTCATGAGGTAGACCATCGATGTTAAGAGGTGGGTCTATTTCTTTGTTATTCGTGGTTGCTCGTAACCTCCTAATCTTATGAAATGTCCTCTTAATTTCAGGGTTTATAGGTAATATTGGATCGTTTCTGACCATAAACTAATCACACCTGCAAAATAAAGAAAAATAAAATCAGAAAATAAATAAAGAATAAAAGAAAAAGAATAACACACAAAATCCACTATAAAAATCAAAAATCAGCAAACAAACGGCATCAACTCCCCTGCAACGGCGCCAAAAACTTGACCGGTGTCTAGCAAGTGTACTAGATCGGCTAGTAATATAGGAAAATATAGATTAAGACCCTAAATATCGAACCCAAGGGAGACTTGTGTTGCATGAATTAATTTTTGAATTTTAAAATGAAATTTGAGTGTAAAAGAGAGAAATGAAATCCCAGAGTTTATAATGATGAAAATATAATTAAATGAAAAATAGAAAATTAAATAATTAATGAATAAAAATTGAACAATCCAATAAAAACGTAAATAAAAACAATACACAGTATTTGAGAAAAATTGATATTTCAAATAACTTTTACTAAAGGACTATCCACCTTAACTTATTACAGCAATGACCTAAATTATGAAGAAATACCAGTGGTTATGGAAAAACCAGATGAAATTAACCTTGATACCTTGTTCAAGAATATCTTTCTTAAGTATTAAATTCCCTTATTAAGAACAATTTAACACTTAGCATATAATTCCAGTTAAACTCCTAAACATTCATTGAATCTCTATTCAAAAACATTCAATTCCAGTCTATTCTTAGTTCTTCCTCTCTTAGTATTAACTAATAAAATCAGCACATAATTATCTCAAAATGAAGAAAAGAATCATGCACAAATAATAAGAAATTAATCCAAGAATATGCAAATCTATGACAGTGCCTAAATTAATTTTTTATTTATTAGATCCATAAACCAACAATTAATTCTAATACGATCAAAGATAAAAATATGCTTCAAACCAAGAAATAATCAACTGATATTAAATTTAAAGCTCAATCAGATCATTACAATAAAAGTCAAGGATTCAAGTATCCTCTAGCAAAAGTAAAGAAATTACTCATGATTCATATTGAAATTAAAAACACAATCGAAAAGAAGAGACAATAACATAGAGTTATAGAAGCTCCGTTAATAATCGTGTACAGAAAATCCAGAACAAGCTTCTTGCTCCTTGAATTTATTCTTCATAGCTAAAACACAAAAACTTACGTAAATCAAACTAAACTAAACTAAATTGAAGTAATGGAAGATTGTTTTTCTGATCTTTTATATGCAAAAATTCCATAGGTCTGTAAATGGGAAAAGAATTCTTTTTTTCTTCAGAAGTTTGGCAAATTTTGAATCCCTGAAATGCTACCAGTTGATGAAAAAGTTAAAAAAATTGCACTGCCGTATTAATTTTACCTTTGTGAATGCGCGGCCGTGTGTTGATTTTGCACTGCCGTGCATTTTGCTAAATAGTGATCACACGGCCAAGTGAGATTTTTGCCTTTGAGTCACGCGGCCAAGTGATGCTTTACTGCTCTTTGAATTTTAATTGTTTCAAGCATAATCTTCAAGAATGGCCGCTCCTAATTCATCAGCAGTAGTGTGCAAATGTATTCTATTCTATTCTCTATCTTCCAAAAATCTAAAAATTAACAAATTGATCCAAAACTTAACATTCTTTTAAATTAAGCCCTTTTTCCTTTATTTTAATTCTGAAAAACACCAAAATTAACAATTAAGTCCTAAAACATAAAATTAACTATTTCAACTATAATTCTACCAAATAAACACTAAATTAACTAAATAAATATCTAAAAGCACACTTAGAACATCATTAATTTCACAATTATCAAAAATCATGGAAAAATTTCATAATGGGCTTAAAATTGTAAATTGTGCTTTTAAAGGTTGGACCAAGGCCCAACCCTTTTGGATTACTATAAAAGCAATAAGGTGGTAGATTTTCTAGTGAGTGACACTTATTCTTTCATCCTCCCTTTTCCCTTAGCTTGGCCTAATATTTTCTTCACCTCCTCTCTCTCTCTATTTTCTTCAAACATTGCTCCATTTTTTCCTAAATTCAAGCTCCCTAAGGTTAATTCTGCCCCTCTATAAGATTATAGCAGCCCCTAATATCCATTTGGTAGGTTAAAAGCAAGGAAAAGTAAGGATCTAAGTTTATGTCTCCATATTGAGGTAAGAGGAATGGGTTGTTTTAAATTTATTTATTGGTTCTAGATGATGGATTTGGATATGTAAAGTATGTTTATGAAGTTATATTTGATAAAAGAAGGAAATTAATGGATGTTTTATTGCCTTGTATTTTCGGTCACTAAAGAGAATCAAGAGCAAAAGGCATCTCAAAGGTTAAGGACAAGGAATAAGGAGGTTGTGGAAGGCTAAAGCAAGTATATAAGGTTTTTGGTTACATAATCTAAGTATTTTCATTTGAAAATTAGGGAATGTGTGTGAATTGCATGTATAATTGAAATTGAAGTGATAAATGAGTTTAAAGAGGTTAAATATGCTAATTAGAATGATTAAATTGAATGAAAACCAATTGCAAGTCTTGGTCATAACGAGACATAACAGTATATTTAGGTATATTTATAGTATACCTTGTGATTAAGTGTAATTAAAGGGTATATACATGTGAATTGGGACTTAATCTAGTTGAATAAGTAATAAATGGAAGAAAAATAAAATGGTAAAGTAAAATCCTAAAGGTAGCCAAATGGTTTAAGAAATAAGATATGGTAGGTTATGTTGTATACATGTTATATAAGAGATAAATTGGATAAATGAATGACTTAGAAGTGAAAGAGAGGTTTTAATGAAAAGAAATATATGAAAATCGAATGATTGACTTAATGAATCAAAGATATATTTGGTCCATTTAATGATATTAAGGTCATAAAATGATTATGTATGTAATTTGAAAGTGTATTACTTTCATTGAAATTTGTAAAAATTTAATTGAGTATTTTTTAGAACATTTTCTCATTATGTTTATGGTGGACAATAATTGTAACAACCCGGAATGACCCTAGTCAGAATGCACATGCTAAGTCGGGAATTTAAGGGTATTTCAGTAATTTGTGCATGAGAAATTTGGATGATAAGGACTTAATTGCAATATTAATTAAAGATGTTAAGTGCAGGAATTATCTAATGTGTGTGTGTTGTTTGGTAACAAGGTTGTAAGGCAATTATCTAGTGGATTGTGTGTATTGTACTAAGTTTTAAAAATATCTACTTAAGAATTATCTAGTGAGGTGGGAGTATGGTGTCAAGGATTGTTAAGTCAAAGAAGGAATTATTGGTCCAATAGGAGGCTCCCATGTGGCTGGTGGGTGTGTGCAATTAGTGAGGAGAGAAGAAAAAGGAAAAAGAAAGAGAGAAGGAGGCAGATCACGTTCTGCCCTCTCCTCCTCCCCTTCACGTTCTCCTTCTTCTTTTTTCTCTCTTCTTGCTCTTCATCCCTTGGTTTTGTGTGTGAGCTGGAGTTGTTTGGGAAGGCTTAGAAACTGCTTTGAAGAGGTAAGTTTAGTGTTTCCTGCATTTTTGGGTTCTTCTTCTTCTTCTTCTTCTAGCTGTTTTAGTTAGGGTTTTTGAAGGTGTAATTTTTGGGTTTTGTTTGTGCAAGCTTTGGGTTGCAAGAGGAAGCTTAAGGACAAGGAAAGGATTGAAGATTGAAGCTTGAAGAGTGATTTTGGATCTTCATTTTCAGGTTTGGGAGTTTTGAGTTGTCTCTGCCCTAACTCTCACTTTGATTGTGTATGTGTATGTGTGTTTGATTTCTGGAATTTTGAGTGTCTCGGCATGTTTATATGTATGTTTTTGGTTGGGTAATTGTATTGGTAATGCATGATTAAGGATTGAACTGTATATAAGTGAGAATTGAAAGTGAAATTGCATGGATTGGGTAACCTCTGTTCTTGGCGTTTGGTCTGCAATTTTCTGTTTTCCTTGAATTAATTGTTGAATCTTGTCATAGTTGAGTGTATTTGATCATGAGCATGTTGTGTTATGCATTTGAGTGATAAGGTAAGAGTTTGTGCATGATTGAATGGATTTTGAAAGGTTTTAAAAAGGATTTTTGGAAAACGATGAAGTTCTGCATTTTTACTGTCCATCGCGATACGACCAGGAGAGAGGAAGAGCACGAGTCGTGCTCCTCCCCCCTTCAGCTTGTTTGGTTTCATCCAGAGGAAGAGCACGAAACGTGCTCCAAGAACACCACTCGTGCTCAAAGAGCACGAGTCGTGCCCTTCAAGCACGACTCACACACATGAGCACGAGTCGTGCCCCATTATGCTCAGCATCCCCCTTATTCTGCTTGTCCTATTTTCTATCTGGTTTTCGAAAATGATCCTCTTCTTTCACTCTGCATGGTTTCTTACTATTATATGGGACATGTTTTTGCCTAAATTATTTTAGTATTTGTATTTTGAAGTGGGTGATTATTGAATCGATAGTATGCTATTATTTGACTAAGACATGCTTAGTAATAGTGATCTCGGGTAGACTAGTATTTGATGTAAATTGTACGTGTTGGTTTATTAACGTTAATTATTGTAATTCGTATCTCATATTGCATGTGGAATCCAAGCGAGTTGAATGCCATGTTTCATGGTTATTATTATTATGAACATGTTATATTAAAATGTGAAAGGTGTTATGCATATATTTACTCGTGATTCTTCCCTAAGAGTAATATGTTATAGTTAATATGAGTAGTACCATTGTATGATTAGGGTTTTGTATTGATGATCTTTGGTAGAATAGTGTTTTTATATCTAACTCTGGTATGCTTGATAGCTGTGATTATTCATATAGTGTGTTGACTGAATTATATTATATGCTTGGCAATACGAATGGTATGATGCATGTTTCTTCTTAGTGCATGGTGTATGCTTATTTATTCCCATTTATGCATGATTAATATGATGAACTATACGTTTACGAACCCATAAATGATATATGAGCAATTTGGTAAGTATCATGAAATGAGTTTGAGTTATTATGCAACCTAAGATTTGTGATCCTTGCTATGAATAATGTGTTGTGCTTAAGTGTGATTAGTGTATTGCATGACCTGCGAGAGTCAGTCTAGTGGATAGTTAGGCATGGCTAATAGAGTCTCCTTAGCTGCAGCACCTTTAGACGTTTGGACCCTGATCAGGTCCCCGTTTGGTTCCTCGCGAACCCTTTTTAATGTGTTTGGATCCTCGCGATCCTTTTCAATGTGTTTGGATCTTGTTTAAGATCCCCCTCAGTAAAATATTTTAAATGTGATAAAATAAAATGGTTTTCGATTCGTACCCATAAGGTACCCTTTGGCCGATTCATACCCGTAAGGTACTGTCTGTATACTCGTTATCCACTATTGTGAGTCAGCAGGTGCTTTGTTGTTTTGTTTTGTTTCGAAATAACTATAAGAATGTGATATCCGAATGAGCATGATAATGATTTGAAGAATCCGTTTATATGTATATGAACGTGAATATGAGCTTCGGAATGTATGTCTTTATTATGCAAGCATGATTTTATATCTAACACGATTATCCGCATTTGTTATATGATGGGTTATAAGTTTCAGAATGCTATGAATGTGATTCGAATATTATGTATATACGTATGTGACTCAAGCATGTTTTCATTGTATATAAGCACGTGAATCGGATCAGTTATGGCTAGGAGTATCTGAATTAATATGTTTAAGATTGTGAACTTGACCCCTTGAATGCTATGAAGGTAGAGCCATGATATATGTTTCCTTAGTTTATGCCATCATAGTGATTTCGGTATGTTGACATGCATTTAAATTGCATGGTGTGATAACATATGTATTGTGTAGTGTTATGGAGTATTGCTGTGTATATGTTATGCCGGTCTCTACTGTTGTAGTAATTTCAGCATATTGTTAGGTGTCTATGTTTCTCTGTATGCTGCTACGTGTATTGATGTAGTAATGTGAGGGTATGGTGTATTAGCTTTGTAAGTGGTTTCAGCTAGCGAATGAGCATCGTTGGGTGACAGTCTTATGCATGTTTAGATAGTTAGAGATTATGCATTGATACTTAATGGATCTCAATAAGTGTATGTAAGATTTATTTGTATTTTCGCATGATGAAGTGATGAATGTGATGTTATGTTATTATTTTGGTCTCTGCTTTTGGAGTGTCTTTGGCATGATATTATATGTATCAGAGTGGCGCAGCGGAATGTTGTGCTTTGACCTTGTCAGTCGATTTTCGGCTAGGGTGCGTGTATTATGGCATGATAGTTGTATGTTTGGACCTCTAGTGACATTGCATGATATTTGTGTGCATCATTGTATGGTAGTACAGTGCATCAACTTCGTAATTCGGGTATCAGTTAATGTGTTTGTGCATCTCTGCATGATAGTTGCATTGTGTGTGAATCAGTTTTTGGTTGGTATATGGGTATTTTGGTATGACATCTGCGTGTTTATATAATTTGTGTCTTTGCTTGATTCACCTTCTGATATCTGAGACTTCGGTGGAACCGATAAGTGTTTGCATATGAGTTTATATGTATTCCTGCATGATGATATATGTTCGTTGTTTAGTGTTTGTTGTCTTTGTTCCTCCCCACTAAGCGTTATCGCTTAGCACGGGTTCTTTTCCCGTGTAGGTGGTAGGTTTTGGTTCGGTTCGAGTCGAGCATCTGTAAGGTCGGCCACATAGGAGTTAGAAGTATTTTTTTATTTTGGCTTCAGCTCCAGTATTTCGAATTCTGTAATTATGTAGCTTTTTGCTTATGTACTTTGCTTTGTAAGGATCTTATTGTAATTAGGTTTTCAGTTATTCCTTCATTTTATCTTTCGCCTAATGCTTCTGCAAAATGATTGTTTGTATGTATGCGATTTAATGTATGTTCAGCTATTGCTTCTTTAAAGTTTTAATTTACGCTGTAATTTCGTATGTCATTATGTATGAATGTGTACTTCCGCTTAGTGTATGTGTGCATGTATGTGAGTGCGCGTCGGGTAGCGCACCCACCGGCGCCCTTCCAATGGGGGCGACGGTGGGGGGTGTTACAATAATGGTAAATATTGAAATAATTAAAATTTTATGTATATTTGATGTTACTTTTGATCGAATAGATAATTGAAGTTGAAATGATGGGAAAAGAATGAAAGTGGCTTTGAAATGGACTTATGGCCATTTAATGGATTAAGTATACTTATTATGTAAAATAAGTATATAATGAGAATTGTGCACAAATGATGAGAATATTGATTGATTATTGTATTGAAACGACAATGAAGTGAATGGAATGAAATTTCAAGTAAAAGTGTTAGAGTATGAAAATTGGACTTTATAACAATTGAGAAATTTCTTGCCCTTCGTAGTGGTATGGCGGTCTAAATCTAGTTCATGATATGTTTGGCTAGCAATAGGGACACCCACACCGCGGTGCAAGTCATGGCGACTTGCTTTACTATGGCAGATTCGCGATGGTCTCCTAAAATGCATTGATAAGTGTTATATATTATACATTATATGTTATAGGTTCAGTAAAAGTGATGGAGTGCTCTTTCGGAGTCATTCCTTAATGCAATGCAGTGGACCTGTTGGGTCCACATCCCCTATATTCGGTCTGCAAATTTTCTGCCGGGATTGAATTAGGGGCATAATGGTAAATTGGCTTAATTATGCAAAAAGTACAGTGAAAATGAGAAATTGAGTTAAAAAGGGCATAAATGAAAGAAAATACAAAGTTTAGGTCAAAATGGTAATTTACCTAATTAATGAGTCAAACAGGTAAAAATGTTAAAATAGTGAATAAACGGGTTAAAAAGGAATTTTTGTACTTTCGGAGGACTAAAATGTAATTTGGTATGAAAATAGTAAAATAGGGCTAATCGGTAAATTGCATTTTAGATGATGGATTTTTGGAGTGAAATAAATGAATTGGTGCCACAATGGTAATTAAATAGTTAGTGAAGGGCAAAGTTGTAAATAGGATATAAAAAGAGTAATCATGTTAAATAATAGATTTAATGAATAAAAATAACAAAATTAATGATTAATTAGTTTAATTGCAATGTAAAGGTTTAATATGGACTAATACGTAAATTGGACATGAAAGTAATAATTCGGAGACTAAACTGTAATTTACTTGTCAAATAAGTAAATAAATGCAAATTGATGGTTAAATAATGACTAAAATGAAAGTTTGAGGACTAAATGGTAATTTATATGCTAATTAAGTCATTAAATATGAGAAAATTTACTTAATGTCATATTTGTAAATAAATGAAAATGGAATGGCAAAATGGTAATTTAGTTGAATGGAAGGGTAATTTGGTAAGGACTGACTAAGTTAGGAAATAAATTGTAATTTGCCCATAATAAGGTCAAATAAAGGATTATAGTGTAAAATAGCACTAATTAAGGTTTTAGTGAATAACTTAAATGAAATTAAGGAATTAATTATGTATAGTGTATTTTATGCATGTGTGTGTGTGCATAAGTTAAGATTGGAAATTCTTAAATTCATAATCACCACTGAACATATTTAATGCTCAGTACGTAATTTACTTGACTGCGTGTAAATACTGAGTAGGGCGTCTGTGGAGCAGGCATACTATTAGATTTGAGATTAGACTGGACCTTTGTATTGAAGTTAAGAATATTATGTTTGTTGTTATTGGCATGTATATGTAACATTTTAGAATTGATTGTGTACCATGTATTGTGGACATGGTGAATATTAAAGATTATGATTAAATGAAGTGATGCGATAAATGTGATGTTTGGATTGAATTAAATGAGACTTATTAGGGACATAGGAGTTTAAAAAGATAAATGATTCTATAAGTTGGAAAAAAAAATTTCCAAAAAAAATTGCCGCATTTGCCATAAGTATCAATTAGACAGTAACTAAACAATCATGAAAATCGTTAAAGTAATGTAACGTACGTAGTGTATGGAAGTGACAAGAGTGTTATAGGTGTCCCTCGTGAGGGACGGGGGGTCAGTCATGCAAAAACTAAATTTTCGATCGAAAATGCTCTTTTGTAAATTAGAGAGAATATAAAATGACTTTTGGTCGTAAATAACTTCAATGTTTGTGAAATTCGTAGCTACATTTTCAACCCTTCACCTATGAAATAGGTATCGGTATTCTCATTGGTTAACTCTAATTTGAGCTGACTCAACTTTACTAGTGCCACATCATATTTGTATTAGTAGTCATCCGAATTATGATTCATGTATGTAGAAATTTAACTGCAATGCACCACATATAAAAAAAACTTTTTTTTTTCTCCACAAAAGGAATATCTCTATTCCAATATCAGTTGATTGGGAAATGGAATGAATCTAAAGGTCATGAGTGAAATTCGTCCAAAATCACATGATTAAAAGCCAATCAGATTAAGAACGGGAGGACAACAGCTGCCATACACAAACATCATATGAATATTCATTTTTTACCAACCTTAATTTCCAGCATTTGAATAGAATATCCAAATGAAAGACATTTTGTTCCTTTTTGACTAAATCCTCCGACCAATGAAAATTTCTTAAAGTGTGAACTCCATAAAATAGTTTTCAGTAATAAAAGATAAAAGTCCATTAAATACAGGATTCTGTGGGCCATTATGATGCAATGCCGGTGGCAGTTTCTCATCTTCGATTTTTTTTTCTTTTACAAAAAAAAAAGGTTTTTAGACCAGCTCCGAAAAAAAAAAAAAAAAAAAACTACAAATGCAAAGAATTAGAGGTATGAGGTTGGACTAAGATCAAATCGGGATTGAACCATAATATGAAAATTTTATCTTAAACTAATTAAACTCAAATATGACATTGTTTAAAATAAAGCTGATTTTATCTATTCTATTATAATAATTAAAATTAGTACTTGTAATTATGAGAGATCCATGAAAATGTAAGGGAAGAAAAAAGTGCAAATTTATGCATAAAAATGAGATATTTTTTAAATTAAAAAGTTGAACTATTGGATATTTTTTGGATTTGAGCCTTAACCAGATCGGTACTATTACCAGTTCTCAATATTTTGGTTGAACTAGCTAGTTCGATTTTTAAAACCATGTTAAAAACAAACAAGTCATACGAGGAAATAAAATATTTACTAGATTTGAAAATTTAAATCTAGCCCTAAGGAACATCTTGGCAGTAAGAGCTGATCCCAAAATATTGTAAAGTCTCAATTTTAAAACACTACTTTCACTTCCACACTTTAAAAAAAAAAAAAAAAAATATTGTATCCCATTAATCAATTTAGAGAAAATTGTATAAGTCCAATTCAAAAGATTAGATCTTACAAAAATCAAAATTTAATGAGTCCATATTAAATCGCCTAATCACTAAGTTTATTGTTTAACCACCACAAGAAGGCTACCATTTATGTCTATTTTTATTTTTTAAATTACAGCCTAAATAAGGTTTTAGGTATGGATTTCAGAACCATATTAAACAAAAAAAGAAAAAATAGATAAAAATTATAGGTGGCAAATAGGTGGGTTGGGCGGGTTTGGGTTGGGTCATAAATGGATCAAAAATATATGGGTCATAAATGGGTCAATACCCAAATGGGTGGGTGGGTTTGGGTCGACCCATTTGATATTTTTTTAATGAAAAATAATTATCGATATAATAACGGGATACTAAAAAAATTATTATAAAAATGTTGGGTCAATTATTCTTGGGTGGGTTTGGATGAATTGTTGGGTTTTGGTTAATTTTGACATGTATTATAAAAAAAGAGATTCAGGGATGAGAGGTTTAATTATAGTACTATCTTAATTGAACCGGTCAAAGATGAAATCATTCAAAATATAATCAATTTTTTTATAATAAAAATTTCAAGGTACTAATATCTACAAAAATGTTTATATTAACATAATAATTACATTAAAAAAATTAATTCAAATATAATAAGTTCTAAATTATAGTTTAAATGTTGATAAAATAAAACTAATTAGGGGTGTATACCGTATGGCAAAATTTGGAAATTTCCAAATCTTCATATTGTCTTGAAAGTTCATATATTTAAAAATTAAGTAGTATAATTGTCTTGAAAATTTGGGACAATTCGGTACAGTTATATTATAAAATTCAGTAAAGCTTAGTCCGCTTCTTTAGTTCTTTCGGTACAAGTAATATAATACAATACAATTCAATTCAATTCAATACTTCAGATAATTCAATATTTTTAAAAATTTATAAAATAAATAAACACAATAATAAATATAAATATAATTAAAATATCTTAATAAGCACAATTAAAATTTAAGTCAAACTATAAAATTTGAAAATTAACATTCGACGGTTATTTATTTTTTTGCATTATTTTTGCACTGATTTGAGAATCTTGAACAATATCTAAAAAACTAACAAAAATTAAATAATTAGAACACAAAAAAAAAAACATTAAATAGGTAATTTAGGAATTTACTCGAATATAATAATTAACTAATTTAAAATTTTTAAATTTTTCAATTGATGCTTTTGAAGTTAAAATTGTAGCTGATCTTAATCGGTTTTGGCAACAAATAAAAATTTTGGCTGTAATCGGGATTAAATAACTTTTAAAAACTATGAATTTATTAAATTTAATTTTTAATTTACTACTAAAATTCAAAATAAAAAATATTTCTGCCTAAAAATTTTTAAATTTTGATACTAAATTCACTCTAAAAATTTTATTTTTTTTTCTTTTATCATTTTCAAATGTACAACTAAAATTTCATTATGTATAATAATTAAATATAATTATATTATTAATTTACATATTCATAATCTTATTGAGCCAAAAAAAAAATTAGTACTATTTTAGTGACACTAAATGTAAATGAAATTAATTAATAATGTGATTATATACTCATATAATTATATTAATTGGTAAAAATTCATTATATATAATTACATTATTAATTCACAACTTAATTCACTACAAGAAAATCGTCAATTAGCGATAGGATTCTATTGCTAATCACATTAGCGACGAAATTTTGCGACGGACACATATCGTAGCTATTTCGGCTGTTGTTAAATTTGGCAATGACTATTCCTTTAGCGATGTAAAGTGGGCTTCTGTTGTATGACCCCTTGTCCGTACGTAGCACACCGTATGATAACATAGGCAGTGTGCTACGACGAGTGGAGGGTGCTACCAAACGGAGACAAAACCATAGCAATAACAGAAATAGAATAGTGAAATTTCTTTAAATCAAAACCATTTTGATACGCATCACATACACATACATCTCTGGCATAACACTATTCGTATTAGTCATAATACAACTTATCGTTGATTACAGAACAATACTTAATTACATTACAAATATTAACAATAACCTTATACAATAACTTCTACGGACTTGTTGGCCAAAACCACTGCGAAATGCCCGGACGGTGCTTCTATCTCCTTAACCTGTACGGACAAACACTGGTGCTAAGGGAAAAGGCTTAGTGGGGAAACCATATATTGAATGGCCACTCACAGTGGTCGTTGATGCAAAACACATGCATAAACAACATGTATGTAGAGTACATAAGGCAGAAAATACCATAGGTTCATATCATAATTTTCATGCCAAAATATACAAATCATGGAGAATATCTTGCGTATATTAAGCATAATATATATACAATTCTACTCGACTGTTCTTAAACCAATTACAAATTCAAAATCTATCTTTATTTAGCACATTCACCTATAAACAATCTTATCACAATTACTTAGACACCATACCATTCAATCACATTGCTTAAGCATTTTCTGCTGTTAGTTTCTCTTAAAACATATATATATATATATATTAATTGTCAGTTCAGAATCCTAGAAATTCACATCTCAACATGCATTCCAAATTCACACTTATAAACAATTTCATTACTTACAAGTGAATACATTCAATCAGTTCCATTCATAAAAATTTTCGTAACTTTTAAACCTATATCAATCTTTCAAGATTGAATTCGGGCTTGAAATAGATATTTCAAGCTTCCTACGTATCCCAAAGGTTGGGTGATATGAGCCTAAATAGCTCATATTTACTGAATGTTTTGTGATTAAAATTATGCTTAATTATGGTTAATTGTGTTAGAATTATGTATGTTTTATGTTTTGTGAGTTTAGGAGAAAATGGAGAAAATGTGGAAAAAGGAGCAAAATTAAGCAAGGAAAGATTGTACCATCGTGAGCGCGACCTAAGGCGCCTAAGAAGAAGGAAGAGAAAAGAAGAAGAAGAGAGCTAATGAGGAGTGCCGCATTCTGTCGCGGGCACGATGGTGCAAGGAGGAAATAAAGGAGTCAACGAAGCTGAAGAAAGTCAAGAAGAGAAGTCTGTGTCCTATCGCAAGCACGACAGAGCTGGCCGTTGAGGCAGTTATTTTGAAGAGTTGTTTAAAGAGTCAACCATTTTCACCAACTTTTACAACTCTTTGAAGAGCCATATCAAGGGACATGAATTTTGGAACATTATATATATTAAATTCAGTTGTAAATAGAATATGTGGAATTTTAACTAAAGATTTTCTAGAAGTTTTTTAGAGAGAACATTTTCTGTAGTTAAAGTTCTTAAGTTAGTTTTTATGTTTTGAGAAGAAGACACAAGGAGAAGAGGACTTTTTTCAAGAGTTTGGGAAAAGGGTTGAGAGATTTCTTTGTACTTTCTCTTATTTATTACTTTCTTCTCTGTAATTAAATGAATGATATTTAGGAAACTTGAATGATATTTTTGATATTTCTATTTCCATTAATGTTAATAGTCTTTTAATGCATAATTCTCTATTAGTATTATTTAATTATCATTATAAGTTAAAGTATAGTCGAGATATATACTTTGTCTTATAACTAATAGAAATTCATTATCAAAACATTGCTTGAGAGATCAGTATGTTAAGATGAATGCTATAAATTGGTAACTAATCTTAGAATATGTGATTGGAATTAACTAGCTCATTAATAAGAATTAAGGATTAGTATTGTAATTGCATGTTTTAGGCATATAGTTCATGCCCAGAGAGTGAATTAGAATATTATTCCAATTTGGCTTGCTTATAAGATTATAATTATATTAAAAAGATGGGATCAAGTTTCATAATCATTAGTTCTTCATCATCTACATTGTCTACTTTGATCATTATTAATTAGGTTTAGTTTACTTGCATTACACGAGTAGTATAGAATTAAACTATCAAGATATTGATCATCATAAACAAGATTAAAATCAAGTAGTAATAGTGAGTAATAATCAACATACATTCCTCGTGGGAACGATATCTTAAGTATTATAATTTGTAAACCGTCCGCTTGCGGATTAATTACACAATATTGGGAATCAGAACCATGTAGTTCTACCCCGATTCCATGCATCTAAGTTTCTTACATAACATATTATATTAATTATTAAAACTGGCATCCTGAATGATTGACATTCTCATCCTGACATACATTTCAAATTCACACATACAAGCACTTTTGATACATGTAAATTAATAGCTTCCTATAAAATCACTCACCAACAATTTGATTATGACAAATGCTTATTTTAAAGACTTTCAATAGTGCTATCAATCATTTACAATATTCACTTAATTATATGATGAAGTCATGCATTAAACTTCAAAACAATTAATATCAAATTCTTCCATTTATTTGTACTCTATATCTTCCAATCATATCTCTTCAGTATGCTCTTATTATCTTCAGTTCTTGGTCACACAGAAATTCGAAACACATGGTACACATGTCTCACACTAACGCTCTATTATAAGCATATATAAGAAAAATAATCGATCATACTCATAACTGATCACAACATTCTTTCACATTCATTCACATATATATATACGTTATCATTAATGATATTTCCATTTTTCATTTATGTCCTTGCACTTAAATATGCCCACTTTACCAAGGAGATAGGTAGTAAAATACCAAACACATAGTTATCCACGGTTACGATTCATATAATGCATAAAGATTCTTATACAGAATCAAATCAAAGGGGAAATCCATAACAGGAATTCAAAACATAACTTATAACATATAGAACATAGGGTACACCATATCATAACATGGTTTTATAGATCAAATAATACACTTTATATTATTACCTTTCTCAATTATACACACAATTATGCTTGCGATTACAAAGTAGTGGATAACGGGTTACAGAACGTGTATGTACCTGAGGGTACAGTACTCGTAACGCATAGGCATTCACATCCAGAATCCAAAACGAGGGGAATCCACAACAAGAATTCCAAACAGAAGGGGATCCTTAACCTAGAATCCCAATAGAGGGCTGTAGTAATAGAAGCCCTATAGGCATACCTATCTATCCACAACTCGACTGACGCAGGCTATACGCATAATTATTCAATTTAGAGTTGTACATGCTATTTTAACACGTTCTTAGAAGCGCATACTTTTATTGTGGTTACATAGTAATCATACATTTATTCATATCAGTCGTACTTATTATATTCAGAAATAATCATGTACATAATTCACTTATAAATCAAAATAATAACACATACGAATATAAGAGACAATAACATTTTCTGACATGCAGTAGCGTCGCGCTCGCGACACCTTCCACGCCTATGATCGGGAAGAATTTCAGTTCAAAACTCCTCTTTACTTACCTCCACTCATGTTCTTTTCCCATACTTCAAATATTGGACACATGTATCCATATATATATATATATATAAGACTGATATATTGTGCATAACACTATTATGCTCATTATATGCTCATATAACACATACTTACACATATATGTACCACATATATCTTCATACGAAACTTTACAATTAAACATCATTCGATATACATTAATCAATTTGTTGCATAATACTGGCAATATTTGATTCAATAGAAGCAATTGAAACAAAATTCAAAATTTGAAAAACCAAGCTGACATGGCGGTCCCGCCGTGTAAAACTTTGAAAACCCATGTTTACAAAATAAAAGGCATTTACACGGATGTATGAGAATCTTGACCACCGTGTAAGACATTCCACACAGTGGTCAGGAAAATCTATCCACCGTGTAAAATGTCGAAATTAGAATCCCATAAAATAGAATGCATTTACACGGTGGTATGAAGAACCTTGCTACCATGTAGAACATTTCACATTGTGGTTAGGAAAACCTGACCACCGTGTAACATGCACAAAACCCAGAAATACAATAAGAATACATTTACACGGCAGTAAGGAAACTCTTAACCGCCTTGTAGAATGTAACAAGGTGGTTAGGATAATCCTGACTGTTGTGAGACCTAACGGACAAGCAAAAATACACATTCAGAACACGATCACGCAGCGGTATGGAATTCCTAATCGCCATGTGGATCAACAAAAACCTAGATTTTGCTGAAATTTAATCCTTTTCTTTCCATTTTCTAACCCAACTCAAAACCACAGCTAAAATCAAAACTCAAAAATACTCAAATCAACTCTATCAAGCTCAGCATCAACATATCAACATCTTAAACACCTAAATTCATCAATTTACACCGTTTCATACAAAATCACAAAATCATTCAAAAACATTAATTTTCCAAATAGGCTCAAATGGGCTGCACTACTACCTTTCATCTCTCCTTGATTTTTCTTGTTTTCTCCATACAAAACAAACCAAAAAATATCCAGAACTTACTAAAAGTCATACTTAAACCCAATTTACATGAAGAAGAAGAGGAGAAGAAGAAATAGGAAAAACCAATCACTTACCTTTCCCAAACAAATCTTCCAACCCAAAACATCAATCTTGTGGCTTGAATTAAAGGAGGGAATGACGTGAGGAAGTAGATGAAGAATTCCTCTCCCCCCGTTCCCTCACTTGGCCGGCCATCCATGGCCTAAAGGCAGCGAAGAAATTGGCTTAAGTATGGCCATTAATTCAAGCTTATCCCCAAAGCCAAGTGTCTCCCTCTTATTATTCTAAGTTAAATTTTTGTGTAAATCTTCTCCTTTGTCCTTCATCTTTCTTTCTTTCATACATTAGGCATACAATTATTTTATTCTCACTATTGGCCCACATAATTAATCAAATCTTTCAATTTAGTCCATAATTAAGAAATATCCAAATTACCCTTAATCTTTTTAATTAATACCGAACATGTCCTCAACTACATTTAACCATTTTAATCTGTCAAATACACATGTCAATCGCTTTTATACTCTAAATACTTACGAATCCGACTAGGGTACATGTCAGGCCCTTACAACTCTTTCCTCCTTAAAAAATTTCATCCTCAAAATTCACTTACATCGGAGAGTCCACAGACTATACTCTAAATCGTTATCATTCTTACAGATTACTTCGATATCATCATATAACATTTACATTCTACACTTATAACACATACAATTCACTCATTCTTGTACACTTCATTATGATAACTTCAATATAGTATGTAGTTTTGATAATATTTTTATATGATTTTTGGGTAATTAGTTGTGTTTAATGTCATGTTATGTTTCTTTTATGTTAATTTTGTTAATCTTAGCCAAATTGGAATTTTGATGCATTTTAGATAACTATTTGATTAAAGTTTTGTGCCTTTGTAGATTTTTGCTCAAGGGGTCACGGTCACAATGAATTGGTTGTGGCCGTGACATAAGAAGAATTGCAAACAGTAGCTGAAATCACATGGGTCACGGTCACAATCAAATTGGTTGTGACCGTGATATAGCAAACGTTTGGACAGAATGCAAGTTTGAAGCATGTTACGGTGGCAATCTATTTCATTGTCACCGTGACATGAAAATCATTGAGGCAGAATCAGAGCAGCACGTACCTCACGGTGACAACAAAGTTCATTGTCACCATGACATAATATTTTCCTGGACAGAAGCAAAAATTGAAGACCTCACGGTGACAATGAATTTCATTGTCACCGTGAACCATCTCCTGTGCGTGAAAGGAAATTGAAATTCTCGACTCTACATGGTGACAATGAATTTCATGGTCACCGTGACCCCTCTGGAACTATAAAAGCGCACTTTTCTGTTTGGCTAGGGTTCGGAATTTTTTAGTTAGTTTTTGATTTTAGTTTTAGCGGCTGAGATTTTCTGAATTATTCTTTTGTTTTAAACTTTAGTTTTCAATCTTGTCTTGAGTTTTTCAATTAGAAATTGAGTGTAATTTTCATTAGATACATAGTTTAATTTCCAGAGATTGTTATTTTTAGTTTTCCAGAATTTTAGTTTAATTCTCCATTGAAGATCTGAAGAAAAAGACTGAAGAACGTGGGATTCAACTGGGATTTCTACCTCAATGTATTTCTGGGTTTATTCTTTCCTTTATTCTTTTGATTTTGTAATGGATCGTGAGTAGTCTTTTAGTTGTTTAGGGGATCTCTGAATCTCCTACCTATGATATGAATAATGGATAATTTTTGAGTTTATTTATGAATGAATGATTTATTTCACTTTTACATATTGTCAATTTATGGGATTTATTTTCTTAGTTCAATTTCAAGTTTTGATGAATGATTTATCTCATGTGTCTCTTTTGGTTATTGAATTTGTTAATTGAATGCCATGAATATTTTATTCTCAGATTTTCTATCGTGTTTGCTGTATCATTTGGACTGCTCCGGAAGGGAATCCATATGTGCATGTGTAGACACCGTGTCACACCCCAAAATGGCCCTGGTCGGAATGCGTATGCTAAGTCGGATTAAGTGTGGGCATTTTGGTAATTTGTGTTTGAGAATTTGGAATGTTAAAGGATCTAATTGAAAAGTTAATTAAGTTGGTAAAGAAAGAAATGTTAAGTGAGTGAAGTGTATTCTGTTTAAGGACTAAAGAGCAATATTTGATTTGGAAAAGTTAAGTGGATTTTGTGGTCTTATTAGGATCTGCCATGTGGGCTTTTTAGGTGAGCATTGAAAGAAGAAAAAGAAAGGAAAGAGGAAGAGAGGGAACACAGATTGCATCTTTCTTTCGTTCCCTCTCACGCTCCTCCTTTTTCTCTTCTTCCTTCTCTGCTTTTCCTTTCATTCTCATTTGGCTTGGAGTTGAGTTTGCATTGGTTGAGTTTTGGGTCAGCTTTGAAGAGGTAAGTGGGAGTTAACGTGTTGTTCTTCTTCTTCTTCTTTCTCCTATTTTGGTTGAGTTAGGGTTTGGACTAAGAATTATGGGTTTTATTTGTGCAAGCTTTGGATTACAAGAAGGAACATAGTAAAGGCAAGGAACAGATTGAGCATTGATCTTGAAGCTGATTTTGGATCGTCATTTTGAGGTTTGGGAGTGTTTTGAATGCATGCAATGTTTGAGCTTCTGTGTTCTTCAATTTCAGCATGTCTCTGCCCTATTTTCTCACTAGGCTTATAAATGGGTTTACATGGTTTAATTTCTGGATTGATGTGTTTTGGAATGTGTCATGCATGATTTATGTGAGTGGATGTGTTAGCAATGCATGATATGAATTGAATTGAAGTTCTGAGTTTAGGTTTTGAAATTACTATAACTTTTAGGGTTTATGTTCTTAAAGGGATTAAATGTGTTTATGCATTGTTTTAATTGTTGAATTAAGTTGCAATTATCTTGTTTATGTTGTATGAGACATCGATTGAAAGGTAAGATGAGTTTAGTGGTGTTTTGAATCAGATTTAAAATGATTTTTATCGAGTTCTTGATTTCTGGGTAAACTGGGAATGGAAAATCGCGTCTCTGTAGAATTTCCATTTCCAGTATGTGTCGGGGCTTTCTGAGAGAGAGAAGTCACGAGGCGTGACTCTCAGTCACGCCACGTGACTCCGTCTCCTAGTCATGACGTGTGACTTCTCGGTGGGCTGGACGTGATCGCGCGGCGTGACTCCCTGATGCGAAGCGTGACTGCCTTGTGAAAGGGAAGTCACGTCTCGTGACTTAGAGTCACGACGTGACTCAGGTGAAGGCAAGGCATGACTCCAGTCGCGAAGCGTGATTTCCTCTCTCTGAGAGGAAAGTCACGTCTCGTGACTTAGAGTCACGGTGTGACTCCTTTGAATGGCCAGGCGTGACATAGAGTCACGTCCCGTGACTCTCTTGTAGGTCACGAGACGTGACACTAGGTCACGACGTGACCCCTTTGAGGTCAGTCACGAGTCGTGACACGACTCGTGACCGACCCCTCTTCAGCCTCTTTTTCCGATTTCGCCCAGTTTTGACCTACATGAATTTCCTATTTCTTCTGTATGGGTCTTCACTGCTGTATAATTTATGTCAGACTGTTATACGCTCCTGTATGGCTTTTCTATTTTACTTTGTTTCCCCACATGACTAGTTTTCTTGTAAATGACTTTCAAATGCTTTTATGACCTTTTTCCCCTATTGTGATGCTTATTCTTGATAGGACTCTACTCTTAGAATAATCTGCCATGTCTAAGTGTATATTGTATCTTTCCTGATTAAGATTATGTGTGTACTCATTGGTATAGTATGATTTCCCCATGTATTCCTGATATGCTTTAGTATTATGATTAATGTCAAATGTGATTGATTGAATGATTGCATGCCCCAGTATATGACTTGAATGAGGTATGAATGACATCCTGCTATGCTATATTTATTTGAATAGTATGGATGATGCCTGAGGACATTGTTATGCTTTAGCCTTTGAACTCAATGTGATATGTTAAGTGTAATTTGGACTATGCATGATTTATATTCAATTATCGTCACCTGACGCATGATTAGGTGTTGTATTGACAATGTTTGGCATGTTCGTGCTTTTATATCTGATTCTTGGCATGCTTTAGAACATGGTTTAAATGTTAAAGTGTATGGACTGTAGTATGTTTCACAATGAGAATTGTATGATTTGAGACCAACTTTATGAGAATATTTAAATGTCTTTCGTTCTCTGTTTATGCATGCTGTTTATATATGCATTGTGCGATTCGAAATGTGGATTGTTTTACGCATGACCTGCGAGAGTCAGTCTAGTGGATAGTTAGGCATGCCTAATAGAGTCTTCTGTAGCTGCAGCGCCCTTTGAACGTTTGGACCCCGATCAGGTCCCTGTTTGGTTCCTCGCGAACCCTTTTCTGTATTGGATCTTGTTTAAGGTCCCTTTTGAAAATGTTCTGTGAAAGTTAAAAGTATAATAGTTTTAATCGGCTCGTACCCGTAAAGTATTGTCTGTAATCGGCTCGTACCCGTAAAGTACTATCTGTACACTCGTTATCCACTATCTAAAGTCAGCAGGTGTTCTTTGAATGTGTAATTGAACTGCTCTGATCTGATTTGACTATTAATGGATTATCTGAATGAGTATGACGATGTAATGTATATCGGATTATTCTGAATGGATATGATTATGAATACTGATCGTATGGCTTTATTATATGAGCATGCTTATATGGTGTATAACATAGTCTATGCATAATGCCATTACACTCGTTATCCACTATTGTGGGTAAGCAGGTGCTTTGTTGGTCTGTTTTATTGTTAGCATGTTTTATGTCTAACATGATTATTCGTACTGGGCATGTGATTTGTTATAAGTTTCTGAATGCTCTGAATGTGATTCGACTGATGTATTTAAGTATATGACTTATGCATAGTTTTGTTATATATATTAGCATGTGAACCGAAGCAGTTGTGATGGTAAGTATGTGATGATTATTGTACTTTCTGCATGATGATGATATAAATGTAGTGTTATGTGATTATGCCTTCAGTCTCTGCTATTAGAGTGTTTCCATATGATGCTTTATATATGAGAGTTGAGCAGCGGTAATGTGATGCTTTGGACATTGTACCTTGGATTTTGACTAGAATGTGTGTTTAGCCTGTGAATGTATATTGGTTAGTTAGCATTCTTAACATGATGGTTTGGTTGTCAGTTCATGCATGGGTACTTAGTTATGTCAATTGCATATGTCAAGCTCACGTGACTCCGCACGGTAAGATGTTGATATTTGATACCCATGTAGGTTTATGCATGTGTTATAGTATGCAGAGCAGCATGATGATGCTTTTATCGTGTTTTGTATTATGTTTGTTTTGACCTATTCTTGATGAGTATATGGTTTGATTGTGAGTATTAAAATGAATGCCTTTATTATGCAAGCCGATTATTTATACGTTATGAATATCCGCATTTGCCATTTGAATGTGTTTTGCCTTGGCGACCATTGTGAATGGCCGTCCATATTCTTGTGTGTTCTCCCCACTAAGCGTTTATCGCTTAGCACGGATTTCCTTTCCGTGCAGGTGGCAGGTTTGGTTCTGTTCGAGTCGCGCTTCTGCAGGGTCGGCCACATAGGAGTTAGAAGTTCTGTATTTTGTTCAGCTTCTGTACTTCAGCTTTTGTATTTCTGAAGTATTGTATATGTAATTATTTATATAAGTTCTTGAGTTTTCTTTTGGGAATGTAATAGTTAGTATGTGTTTATGTTTAGTTATTCTTATGTTTTATTATTTCGCTTATGCTTCCGTTGTATGGTCATATGTATGCTTCTGTGCATGCTTATGCTTAGCGCCTGCGTGTGCGTGAGTTATTGCGTGTCGAGTCTGTGCCGTAAGGTAAGTAAGTTTTTAATTAACCCGTATTTCTGTATGTATGTTACGTGTGAATGTATGCTTCCACATTGTGCATGTGTATACCTGTGTGAGTGAGCGTCGGTAGCGCGTCCCTCGGCGTCCTTCCAACGGGGACGGCGATGGGGGTGTTACACACCGGGTCCCGAGGCGGTCCAAGATTAGAATTACCCGATGATGAAAAACGATACCCACAATGAAAGGTGTCAAAAATGATACTTCCCTTATCGAAATTCTCGTTATTTTTAAATAAAAATAAATATATATAAAAAATATTATTATAAAAAATTTGGTTGAATTAATTTTTTTTAAATAGTATTATTTCTGATATTTGAAAAAAAGGGGGGGAATTAAGTTAGTTAATTAATTTAATTGAGTTAAGATAGTTAATTAATTTTATTGAATTAAGTTAGTTAACTAATTAAATTAAATTAAATTAGTTAATTGATTTATTTGAAAAAGAAGAATTAAATTAGTTTTTTTATTTAATTGAAATAAATTAAGTAATTGATTTAGTTAAAAAAGGGAATTAGTTATTAAATTAGTTAAATGGTTTTTTAAAGAAAAGGATTTAAGAAAAACAAAAGGGAAAAAAAATTTTAAAAAAAAATATAAATGATTTTTGCCAAAATCGTGGTAAATGGCCAAAATCATTATTTTGGCCATTTACCATGGCCGCGTGGTGGCAGCGTGGTGGCCATTGCCACCACGCGGCCACTTTGGCCTTTTGGCCAAGGTGGCCGCGTGATGGCCCCTTGGCCAACCCCCGGCCCCCTGCCCCTCAGCGCGCGTACGCGCGGCTGTCCCTGCGCGTTGTGCCACGGCCACCTGCTCTGCCCCAGTTTTTCGCTGTTTATATGCGTTTTTTCACGTTTTTGGTTTTTTTGGAAACGATAAAAATTAAAAAGTTATTTTTGTTTTTTTCTTTTTTGGGAAGACACCGAAAATTAAAATCAAGAGGGGTTTTTTTTTTAAAAAGGGGACGGCAACATTTTGATTCAAGGGATTTTAACATTTTCTCTCTAGTTTTTTGGTCTCCAGTAACTCATCTCCCTCCTTCAATTTTTTTGTTCTTCAAAAATATTTCTTAAGTCATTTTTCTTTCCCTCAAGCTTCAATTTTTTTTATTTTTCTTCAAAAAATATATATCATCCTTGGATTGATCTTGGGTGTGGTAAATTAATTTCCTTTACTCAATCATCCACCAAAAATACCTTTTTTTATAAGAATATCATCTTGAGTTAATTTATTTTAAATATCAATTTTTATATTTTCTTCAAATATTAATCACCACAAATTCGACAAGGAAAATAAATCGAGACACCGCTTCTCCGATCTAAAAATTCTGAGGGTAAACATTTTTGAACCCATTCTCATTTATTTTTTTTCTGTATATTATTTGTTGTAGTTAACATTATTTTTGCTATTATTATCATGTCTATTATTTACTTTTGACATTTTAATGTGTTAATATCACCATTAATGTATTATTTATTTGCTTTAATTTGATTTTTATGTTTATTATTATTGTTATTACTATTATCGTCATTATTATTCTATTATTATTATTATTATTATTATTTATTTACTATTGTTAATATTCTGTCTTTATTATTATCATTACTATATATTCATTTTGTGTTTATTGATGTTACATTGTTATTATTATTATTATTATCATATATTTATTATTATTATTATTATTATTATTATTATTATTATTATTATTATCATATTTATTTATATTATATTCACTATTATTTATTATCATTGTTCATTATTATTATTATTATTATTATTATTATTATTATTACTATTATTATTATTATTATTATGCCATGATTATTTGTTGTTACTATCACTATAACTTGATTGTTGTCATTATCTTGTCTTTACTCGATTAATCTTTAGAACAGTCACTAATATTTTTGATGTTAATTTTTGTATAAAATTTAATTTGAGTCGGGTTATGTGAGCGCCCCGCGACTCCCCGGATGGGTCGCAACGCGTGGACATACTCTCCGGTTTGGGTGAGATCTTTCCAATCCCTCTCTTCATGTTGTGATTATTTGTAAATAATTGTTTTATTTGTGCACGTGTGAGATAAAAAGTCAAAAAAATACTTTTACGATTAAATTGAGTTTTTCACTAATAAAATTCGGACCAATGTCCCTTGTTTTAACCTAACCATAAAAATATCAAAATTAAAACGAAAAGTCAATTTTCTCAAAAAATGGGATCACTCATCCCGGTTTTCCAATTCAAGCAATAAAACTGACTCTTTGAACCCTCTTTAAATTAATACGAAGGAACCAATGTTCCTAAATTTCGAACAAGTGCGAAGGAACCAATGTTCCTAAAATAATGTCCCGATTTATGCATGTCTTTTTATTTCGATCTTGTGTGAGTGTTTTAAATTCAAGTTCATTTCTTTTTTGGGCCCTTGTAATTAATTTTGGGGCAACTTTATTTATTTTAGGGGATTGTATTCCGTCCTCATCCACATCTTTGATTTCCTTTCGATGGGGTTGTATTCCGCCCCAATCTCTCTTGTAATTGTGTGTTTGCGTGTTTATTTCTTTCATTTATAGCTTTCTTTTACTGCTTTATTTATTGCTTTCCTTTATCGTTTTGTGAATGTTTGAAATGCGCGATTTAAATCAAAATGCATTGATCGTGTGAGATGAGAGATGTAATTTTAAGAAGTTAAGAACCCATTTATATTTAACCAAAGTATGAATAAGAGGGAAGTCCCGGACACCATATCTCTGGTTTAGACCAATAGAGGTGAGAAACCTTTTCCTAATTTCACGCAAATTGGGTGGCGACTCCAAATACCTCAAAGGTGCCTTTAGGCGCCAATAGGCTAGGTTGTTCTCCCCAATGTTCTATTGAGAGGAACATACCGATGATGTCTCATGGCGCTCATGATCAAAAGACGCGAACCTTCATACCTCGAGTCCTAAAGCAGATTCAAAGCGAGGGCCCTTGCTGGGTTCGGCGCGCGTCACAGTGGCAACTCCGCTGGGGTCTTTGTGTTTGAGACTTTACTCCGAAAGTGCTTTGGTTAAAAATATAATTGGGTTTTTTTAAAACTTAAGATTCTATCTCTCATCGAACTTGCATTACATTCTAGAGCCTTAGAAATATGCTAGTTAGTCCCTTTTTACCTCGGTGCATTCCCAAAGCACAACCCTACTTTCACTCATTGTAGGGAAGTATTAGGGATAATCACCAGCCCAAGCCTAGCACCTTTTGGTATATCAAACGGAGACCCAATCGGTCGTTACGCTCAAGACGAGCTAGACCCGTTTGCAGGGACCATGCTTGGGTAGCCCTAAAATTTCATCACCTTGGCCAAAACCCATACGAATGCGCATTAGATTAAGACTGTTATGCTGTCGATTTTTTACCGTGCACCATACGTCTCCAATGGGTCCCCTGTTAACCCTCGGATGAAGCCCACCTAGGAAAGAGACCACACGACCTCGTGTACGGGAGTGATAAGGTTGGAAGGATCTACTTGCTTGCATGTGGTTGTTGATGCTGCACAGCATACTCATGCATCGCATGTCATTTGTGCATGTTAAAAATAAAATAAAATGTATATATAAACACATATGCATTTCATTTTTGCGTATGTATATCCTTTTGTCCGCATATCTTTTTCACTTATACATATCATCGTACGTGCGATTTTTTTCATGCATCGCATCACATCACTGTGATCTACTAATCTTTCACTCATTAAGGACTATCTGCATAGCACGATCATGCATTACATCTCATCCACGCACCATCCTAACCCCTTTGATTTTTCAGCCATCATACACCATTCACCTAGGAGGTTCTGGGGTCCTCATAGCTATCTGAAGAGTAAGCAGAATTCGAAGTGGTTGGCAGAGATCTACCATCTTAGTCAGAGCATCCATAAACATTGGGAATGGTTGGTCCTTCGCGACAGATTGAAGAGGCCCGTGTCATGATTGCCCGAGAACTAGATGAAAAGTTTGAAAAACTTGAAGGGAGGTTGTCAGCCACAATTAAGGAAAGGTTGGATGCCATGGCACTAATTCTTCAAGCTCAAGTCATTGCAGCTACACTTAACCGATTTGAGCTAGCCGCGACCAAAAAGGAGTACGCGACGATGGCTGTAATGTCTCCATTCACTCTTGAGCCTAGAGGCGAGACGACACCCAACTCACTGATCGAACAAGTGGAAAGTGGGAAAGGACTAGGGCCCTTACAGCCGATGGGTCCTCTCAGTCCCGCAAACACTAAAAAGAGATTAGCTGATCTTGAGGAGGAGATCATGAGGTCCAAGCTTGCAACTACCCGGACACCTCCCAATGGGGCCATTACTAGCCCTGCAAGCCTCGAAATTGGTTACTATGGTGACAGCAGAGGTATAAAAAGGATGGGGAAAGCGCCAATGGTTGAGATGGCTCAGAGGCATTACTCTAATTTAGGCAGACCTTTGTCTTGGGTCCTGGAAAGGCTGATGAAAAATGGGGTGTTACAACCATTGCCGTCCAAGCTAGCAAAGACCTGGGGGCAGCTCGGGCACAAGGAAGGCGAGTACTGCGCCTACCACCAACACACTGGCCATATGACGGATAATTGTGCTAGGCTGAGGCACGAGATTCAGGATCTGATCGATAGCAACCAGATCACTGATCCTGAATGCGGCCAGGGTAGTTACGGGAGCTTAAGTTTTACAGGGGGCAATGGAGATGGTTTTAGAGCCACAAGGACCCCGACCTTCGGAATGACTCAGAGTCACTATGCCATACTGAAAAAACCCTTGTCCAAGCACTTCGCTCATTTTGTCAGCAGGGGCTAAGGGCGCCCCAATCACCGAGCATATCTGTATTGTGCCTACCATCAACGTACCGGGCACGAGACTGACAAGTGTCGAATTCTGAGGAGGCAAATTCTACACTTAATTGATGAGGAGCTGAGAAGTGAGGAGAATGGTTCCCAAAAGTGATAATAGGCCGTTGACTGCAGCGTCCGCGTTGGCAAGAGAAGAAGGAAGTAGCTATTTAGATGTTCTTTTTTATTTCAGAACTATTTAATGATGACAGTTTTAATTATAGTTTTATTGAATGAAATGGATGGATTTGCTTACTTGTGTGATGTTTCTTATGATTTCATTATGCATAATCATGACACATTCATATTTAATAATGATTCAGATGATGCCATTCCATTTAATCTCGGAACTTTGGGAGAACCCAAAGAAAATCTTGATAGCACCTGTTATGACTCTTGAAGAGAGAGTAAAAGAGAGAATAAAAAAAAAGTAATAATAAGTCTTTGCCCGGACCTACGAGGACATGCCAGAAGATGATCATGAAGCCACCGAGCATGCTATGACAAATATATCCTAATTATGGGCAGGTGCCAACACATCTCAGAAGACTCAAGCTGAAGTAGACAGAAATGGTCGAAAGGGGAAACTGCAAGCAGAACCAGAACCAAAATCCTTACGGAAGTGTAACACCCCACTAGATTGAACAACGATGGTCCTAGTGGTTAAGATAAAAAGTGCACGTATGTGTAAAATTCAGGACTTGAGCAAAGCTTGTAAAAAAAAAAAAAAGAAAAAAAATTAGGTTGTAAAAAAAAAAAAAAATTAGGGTTGTAAAAAAAAAAAAAAATTGGGTTGCAAAAAAAAAAAAAATTGGGAAAAAAATGGGGTAAAGAAAAGAGAGAAGAAAAGAGAGAATTGATCAGGGGGCAAAGCAATGTTATTTAGAGGCAAGCTTTGTTCGAATCTCGTTGATCTACACATGTCTGCGCCATGTTATTCTTCTCCTTAGCTGCTGAAAAGGACCTAAAAACTGAACCACAAGCCACCCAATCATTTCATCAATATAGAGGATATGCAGTGCGAGGGATATTCTTGTATTGTTACTGCTCATGCCTGCCACTGAAAAGACCTGGAGGCTAATCCATAAGCCATCCATCGAATCCATAAGTATAAAGGATGCACTATACGAGAGACGAGCTGATGACATATAGATGACATACGAACACGAGGAAGACCAAGAAGGTCATGGAGTAGACCCATTTTGGGGTCTGCAATTAGAACCTTTACAAGAGTCACGCTTTGTACCTTGATGCGTGAAACGAAAGCATTACTGCCCATCGAAGCACGTTAAACTCTTAAAGGGCAGTCATGGAAGCGACAGCTGCAGCAACTAAACATGTCAAACGTAAAAGGGTTTCGAGATTGCTATTGCTATCGGATCTTTCGAAAAACACCTTGTCCGATCATTTGGGAAGAAAGTCAGAAAGCACCAGCCGGAAGAATAAGATTGGGTCTTCAGGCAAATAGCTTCGGGTATTCCAGATAGACGAGGTGAATTCAAACCAACATATGAAGACCCTTCGTTCTTGGAAAAGTTGTTGTTCAGGGAAGCAACACCCCAACAAACAGCGAGGGAAGCAAGTTTAAAGAGCCAGACCGACATCAACAGATCCGAGGAGGTCCATGGCTAAAGACTAAAAATCAAAGGAAGAGAATAAATGCCTCGCGGATCGAAAACCGAAAAGGCTGCCTTGCTAAAATTGGGCGCCTCGTCAGGGTGAAAACCGAAAAAAAAGGCACTCTGGTAAAAAATTAGAGGCTCGAGAGAGAATATCCAATCAAGAAAACCCAAGAGGGCTGATTGGAAACAGGAGTCTGATGCTTTCAAGATCCATTTTGAGATTAAATGTAGTTTTGCATTCCGAATCTGTGTTAAATGGTGATTATGTATAGAGAAATCGTGCTAAAATGCACACAGTTTTTGCAAATACATAAAGCAAAAGCAGTTCAACTCATCATTTCCTAGTTCTTTTATAAAAAGTAAAATCTAAATGGCTACTCTACTCCTGCTCTCACCAGCTAGATGCCCAAGCCGAGGGGTCCTATTATCCACTGCAGGGCTAAGTACCTTCCTCTTACATGCACTTAGGGTGTAGTCTGTGATCAGGACAGCTCATTTTGCACACTCAAAGTTGCCTGGTTCTAGGATAAAATTAGCGCATTGGTACTATCGATCCTCTGCCACTCTCGCCACTCAGGCACTTCAGTCATCTCCTGCTGCTATCAACTGTGAAGCCAATTCTATAGCGCCCTCATGATAGAAAACAAGCTCAGAAAACCATGACCTAAGACGCAAATACACGCCGATTATACCTGAAAGACCTTTTACAACAACTATCTACCCTCTACCATTCTCGCCACTCAGGCACTTCAGTCATCTCATCTTGCTACCCACTATGAGGCCAACCCTACAGCACCTCCCCGATAAAGAACCAAGTTCATACAACCATAACCTGAGACATAAGCACATGCCGATCACACCCAAAAGATCTTTCACAATGACTCCAACTTCTCTCTCCCTCTCTCAAAAAAAAAAAAAAAAGAAAAAAAGCCGTTAGAGATGAAAACCGTGACTGGCGCTCTAAGCAAAAGTTAGGCCAAAGGGCAGGGTGAAAACCTGGCAACAGGCAGTATGCCCTACAAAAAATGAAATAAATAAAAGCCGATGGATTGGGTTGAGTCCATTCCAGGAAAAAAAAAATAAGGCACAGGGTTATGTGAAAATCCGACAAGGACGCATCTCCCGCTAAGAAAAGCTAGTGCGAAAATTCACGAGAGACGCACTACCTTTAAAGCAATGACGCTTGGAGCGATAAGGCGGCATTACCTTGGGCAACCCCTTTCAAGCAAAGACACACATCGGGCAATCCTCCATGAAAAATTATGAGTGAGAGTTCCTAAATCAGGACAGCGCCTTCAGACACTTGGGGGCATAATCGACCAAACGAAGCCACGAGTCGCTTCAGTAAGAGTTATCGCACCTCGACCACTGGGCCACTCAGATGAATGGTGTCACCTGCATCCTGCATGACATATGCATATGCACATGCATAACTTAACCTTGCTTACAGATCTCTTTTGATTTCACAGGAAAATCTGGCGTCTAAACACATCGACAAGCAGGTGTTTATCAGCCGCTCAGCCGTGGTTTCACACGCCGACAAGCTGGTGTTTCATCAATCACATCCTACAAAGTCTGGCGCCTTCACACACCGACAAGCTAGTGTTTATCGGTCGCTCAGCCATGGTTTCACACACCGACAAGCTGGTGTTCTGTCAATCACGTCCTTCAAAGTCTGGCGCCTTCACACACCGACAAGCTGGTGTTTATCAGTCGCTCAGCCGTGGTTTCATACACCGACAAGCTGGTGTTTCATCAATCACGTCCTCCAAAGTCTGGCGCCTTCACACACCGACAAGCTAGTATTTATCAGTCGCTCAGCCGTGGTTTCACACACCGACAAGCTGGTGTTCTATCAATCACGTCCTTCAAAGTCTGGCACCTTCACACACCGACAAGCTGGTGTTTATCAGTCGTTCAGCCGTGGTTTCACACACCGACAAGTTGGTGTTCTATCAATCACGTTCTTCCAAGTCTGGCGCCTTCACACACCGACAAGCTGGTGTTTATCAGTCGCTCAGCCATTGTTTCATACGCCAACAAGCTGGTGTTCTATTAATCACGTTCTTCCAAGTCTGGCACATTCACACACCGATAAGCTGGTGTTTATCAGTCGCTCAGCCATGGTTTCACACGCCGATAAGCTGGTGTTTCATCAATCTCGTACTTCAAAGCCTGGCGCCTTCACACACCGACAAGCTGGTATTTATCAGTCGCTCAGCCGTGGTTTCACACGCCGACAAGTTGGTGTTCTATCAATCACGTTCTTCCAAGTCTGGCGCCTTCACACACCGACAAGCTGGTGTTTATCAGTCGCTCAGCCCTGGTTTCACACGCCGACAAGCTGGTGTTCTATCAATCACGTTCATCCAAGTCTAGCGCCTTCACACACCGACAAGCTAGTGTTTATCAGTCGCTCAGCCGTGCTTTCACACGCCGACAAGTTGGTGTTATATCAATCACGTTCTTCCAAGTCTGGTGCCTTCACACACCGACAAGCTGGTGTTTATTAGTCGCTCATCCGTGGTTTCACACGCCGACAAGCTGGTGTTCTATCAATCACGTTCTTCCAAGTCTGGCGCCTTCACACACCGACAAGCTGGTGTTTATCAGTCGCTCAGCCGTGATTTCACACACCGACAAGCTGGTGTTCTATCAATCACGTCCTTCAAAGCCTGGCGCCTTCACACACCGACAAATTGCTATTCATCAGTCGTTCAGCCGTGGTTTCACACGCCGACAAGCTGGTGTTCTATCAATCTTGTTCTTCCAAGTCTGTCGCCTTCACACGTCGACAAGCTGGTGTTCTATCAATCACGTTCTTCCAAGTCTGGCGCCTTCACACACCGACAAGCTGGTATTTATCAGTCGCTCAGCCGTGGTTTCACACGCCGACAAGCTGGTGTTCTATCAATCAAGTTCTTCCAAGTCTGGCGCCTTCACGCACCGACAAGCTGGTGTTCATCAGTCGCTCAGCCGTGGTTTCACGTCAACAAGCTGACATTCCTCAATCATGTGACCAGTAGTAATCCTATGATGCCGATAAGCTGGCAAGACCAAGTTCCGAACAACGGCCGCCTCAGGTACGCGCCTCTTTCCTTTCTTTTCTGAATTTTGGCTCACTTAGGCACCTAAGTCCTAAAGTTCCCCAAAATTGGGGGCAACTGTAGACACCGGGTCCCGAGGCGGTCCAAGATCAGAATTACCCGATGATGAAAAACGATACCCACAATTAAAGGTGTCAAAAATGATACTTCCCTTATCGAAATCTCATTATTTTTAAATAAAAATAAATATATATAAAAAATTTTATTACAAAAAATTTGGTTGAATTAATTTTTTTTTAAATAGTATTATTTCTGATATTTGAAGAAAAAGGGGGCAATTAAGTTAGTTAATTAATTTAATTGAGTTAAGATAGTTAATTAATTTAATTGAATTAAGTTAGTTAACTAATTTAATTAAATTAAATTAGTTAATTGATTTAATTGAAAAAGAAGAATTAAATTAGTTTTTTTATTTAATTGAAATAAATTAAGTAATTGATTTAGTTAAAAAAGGGAATTAGTTATTAAATTAGTTAATCGGTTTTTTAAAGAAAAGGATTTAAGAAAAAAAAAGGGAAAAAAAAATATATATATATATATAAATGATTTTTGCCAAAATCGTGGTAAATGGCCAAAATCATTATTTTTGCCATTTACCATGGCCGCGTGGTGGCCGTTGCCACCACACGGCCACTTTGGCCTTTTGGCCAAGGTGGCCGCGTGATGGCCCCTTGGCCACCATGCGGCCCCCTGCCCCGCAACGCGCGTACGCGCGGCTGTCCCTGCGCGTTGTGCCACGGCCACCTGCTCTGCCCCAGTTTTTCGCTGTTTATATGCGTTTTTTCACGTTTTTGGTTTTTTTGGAAACGATAAAAATTAAAAAGTTAATTTTGTTTTTTTCTTTTTTGGGAAGACACCGAAAATTAAAATCAAGAGGGGGTTTTTTTTTAAAAGGGGACGGCAACATTTTGATTCAAGGGATTTTAACATTTTCTCTCTAGGTTTTTGGTCTCCAGTAACACATCTTCCTCCTTCAATTTTTTTGTTCTTCAAAAATATTTCTTAAGTCATTTTTCTTTCCCTCAAGCTTCAATCTTTTTTATTTTTCTTCAAAAAATATATATCATCCTTGGATTGATCTTGGGTTTGGAAAAATAATTTCCTTTACTCAATCATCCACCAAAAATACCTTTTTTTATAAGAATATCATCTTGAGTTAATTTATTTTAAATATCAATTTTTACATTTTCTTCAAATATTAATCACCACAAATTCAACAAGGGAAATAAATCGAGACACCGCTTCTCCGATCTAAAAATTCTGAGGGTAAACATTTTTGAACCCGTTCTCATTTATTTTTTTTTCTGTATATTATTTGTTATAGTTAACATTATTTTTGCTATTATTACCATGTCTATTATTTACTTTTGACATTTTAATGTGTTAATATCACCATTAATGTATTATTTATTTGCTTTAATTTGATTTTTATGTTTATTATTATTGTTATTACTATTATCGTCATTATTATTCTATTACTATTATTATTATTATTATTTATTTACTATTGTTAATATTCTGTTTTTATTATTATCATTACTATATATTCATTTTGTGTTTATTGATGTTACATTGTTATTATTATTATTATTATTATTATTATTATTATCATATATTTATTATTATTATTATTATTATTATTATTATTATTATCATATTTATTTATATTATATTCACTATTATTTATTATCATTGTTCATTATTATTATTATTATTATTATTATTATTATTATTATTATTATTATTATTATTATTATTATTATCATTATTATTATTATTATTATTATTATGCCATGATTATTTGTTGTTACCATCACTATAACTTTATTGTTGTCATTTTCTTGACTTTACTTGATTAATCTTTAGAACAGTCACTAATATTTTTGATGTTAATTTTTGTATGAAATTTAATTAGAATCGGGCTATGTGAGCGCCCCGCGACTCCCCGGATGGGTCGCAACGCGTGGACATACTCTCCGATTTGGGTGAGATCTTTCCAATCCCTCTCTTCATGTTGTGATTATTTGTAAATAATTGTTTTATTTGTGCACGTGTGAGATAAAAAGTCACGAAAATACTTTTACGATTAAATTGAATTTTTCACTAATAAAATTGGGACCAATGTCCCTTATTTTAACCCAACCATAAAAATATCACAATTAAAACGAGGAGTCAATTTTCTCAAAAAATGGGATCACTCATCCCGGTTTTCCAATTCAAGCAACAAAAATGACTCTTCGAACCCTCTTTAAATTAATACGAAGGAGCCAATGTTCCTAAATTTCGAACAAGTGCGAAGGAACCAATGTTCCTAAAATAATGTCCCGATTTATGCATGTCTTTTTATTTCGATCTTGTGTGAGTGTTTTAAATTCAAGTTAATTTCTTTTTTTGTGCCCTTGTAATTAATTTTGGGGCAACTTTATTTATTTTAGGGGATTGTATTCCGTCCTCATCCACATCTTTGATTTCCTTTCGATGGGGTTGTATTCCGCCGCAATCTCTCTTGTAATTGTGTGTTTTCGTGTTTATTGCTTTCATTTAACGCTTTCTTTTACTGCTTTATTTATTGCTTTCCTTTATCGCTTTGTGAATGTTTGAAATGCGCGATTAAATCAAAATGCATTGATCGTGTGAGATGAGAGATGTAATTTTAAGAAGTTAAGAACCCATTTATATTTAACCAAAGTATGAATAAGAGGGAAGTCCCGGACACCATATCTCTGGTTTAGACCAATAGAGGTGAGAAACCTTTTCCTAATTTCACGCAAATTGGGTGGCGACTCCAAATACCTCAAAGGTGCCTTTAGGCATCAATAGGCTAGGTTGTTCTCCCCAATGTTCTATTGAGAGGAACATACCGATGATGTCTCATGGCGCTCATGATCAAAAGACGCGAACCTTCATACCTCGAATCCTAAAGCAGATTCAAAGCGAGGACCCTTGCTGGGTTCGGCGCGTGTCACAACATGTTTTTATGGTTTAAGATTGGAGTGATGAGTGAAATAATTAGGTTTTGGGTTGTTTGGCTCCGGAATGGGAAAGCAAACCGAACCTAGGATTTTAGACCCGTGATTAGGTTAGTTCTATGACTTGCTCCGGAATGGGACGTTATGCAATTAGAATAGCTTGCTCCGGAATGGGACGCTTGGGTTAAGAGGGTTATCTTGATTTCTTTCATATAAGATTATTAGATTAATTTTGTTCATATTTGGGTATGGGGTGGATGAGTGAACCTGAACAACACTTTTTTTTATATTGAGATTTTTGCTTGTTATCATTTTTATCTTTGCTAGTTTTTATTGTCATCTTAATTTGTTTTTGCTTTGTTACCTCGTTATAGTTGATTAATTTATTTGTTCTAATAGTCATAATTAAATCAATTCAACAACTGGGCATTCTTTAGCATACATCTAAGTGTCATAACTTGCATACTCAGTTCCTTGGGTACGATAACTCGGAGTCTTAAAAATACTCCATTATATTACTTGCCGATTCAGTACACTTGCTGAGGTCGTGTCACATTACTAACATACTTATCTGTTTTTACTTACTTCCATTGACTATTGCCCCAAACAATTTCTTTCAATCAAAGTAACTATACATGTTATAACATATTCTTGTTCATAACCATACCCAAACTCATAAAACTAGTTTAATCACATCCCATGATTCTCTTTTCATTAATTTATATCCAATTCAATCAAATTCATTAGAACAATCATTACCTTATCACTATTCAAAAACCCTAAGCATATACACTTCACACATAAATCATTCTATTTATGTCATTTCACCACACATTTCCTTAATACCTCAAATAAACTAGATAATCGTGTTACTCTCTTCACTCATAACATTTATATCTCAATTATAGTCTTATCACATTCACCTGCACAAAGTTTCAAAATACTTTTTTCTTCTTAACTTTGATTATTTACACTTTACACTTTCCTTAACAAAGACTATACTCTTCATTAATATGCCTCTTTTTAACATCAAACACTCGATGTACACCCTGTCAGCTTTCTCTCTTAATGAAACGCATACACAAATACTTTTCATATATGATCAAAGGATTCAGATAAAATTGAGGATATGGCAATTCATATATGTAAGGTGATATAGAAATGCTATTTATGGTATAATAATGCACTTTTCCCATCCCCATGTTTCAATATGCTTATGTTCAAACAATTTCAAGGAGATAGCTGACAAGCATACTGAGTGTCACCACGGTCTCATACAATCCACATATCCTCTCATAAATTGCACTATTCTTAAATTCCATCCTCAATAAATCTTCCCAAGAGATGGTCATACATTAACAATATTTTAGGAATTTACACAAAATTTTCCTCCAAACATCCATATTATACTGAGGGGAATTCTTAACAGAATTTCTAATAATGCCTCTAGCAAACACATCTTAGATCTTACATACAGATAAAAGCTCAGGACTCTTATTTCCAACAAATACATAAAGAATGAGGACATCCGCTTTGGCCAACGTAAAACTATACAGACACACTTATAAATACCTAGTTGGCCAGAACCGACTAAACCTATGATCTGATACCAATAAATGTAACACCCCTTACCCATACATAACACACCATATGGTAACATAGGCAGTGTGCTACGATGAGTGGAGGGTGCTGCCAAATGGAGACACAACCATAGCAATAACAAAAACAAAATAGTAAAATTTCTTTAAATCAAAATCATTTTGATACGCATCACATACACATACATCTCTGGCATAACACTATTCATATTAGTCATAATACAACTTTTCGTTGATCACAGAACAATACTTAATTACATTACAAATATTAACAATAACCTGATACAATAATTTCTACAAACTTATTTGCCAAAACCACTGCAAAATGCCCGGACGGTACTTCTATCTCCTTAACCTGCACGGACAAATACCTGTGCTAAGTGCAAAGGCTTAGTGGGGAAACCATATACTGAATGGCCACTCACAGTGGTCGTTGATGCAAAACACAAGCATAAACAACATGTATGTAGAGTACATAAGGCAGAAAATACCATAGGTTCATGTCATAATTTTCATACCAAACATGTACAAATTATTGAGTACATTCATCTTGCGTATATTACGCATAATATATATACAATTCTACTCGACTGCTCTTAAACCAATTGCAAATTCAAAATCTATCTTTTTTCATTACATTCACCTATAAATAATCTTATCACAATTACTTAGACACCATACCATTCAATCACATTGCTTAACCATTTTTTGCTGTTAGTTTCTCTTAAAACATATATATATATATATAAATTATCAGTTCGGAATCCTAGAAATTCACATCTCAACAAGCATTCCAAATTCACACTTATAAACAATTTAATTACTAACAAGTGAATACATTTTATCAATTCCGTTCATAAAATTTTTTAAAACTTTGAAACCTATATCAATCTTTCAAGATTCGGTTCGGGCTTGAAATAGATATTTCAAGCTTCTTACGCATCCCAAAGTTTGGGAATCAGAACCGTGTAGTTCTACCCCTATTCCATGCATCTAAGTTTCTTACAAAACATATTTATATTAATTATTAAAATCGACATCCTGAATGACCGTCATTCTCATCCTGACATACATTTCAAATTCACACATTCAAGCACTTTCGATACAAGTAAATGAATAACTTCCTATAAAATCACTCACCGGTAATTTGATTATGACAAATACTTATTTTAAAGACCTTCAATAGCACTATCAATCATTTACAATATTCACTTAGTACTATCAATCATTTACAATATTCACTTAATTCTACACTGAAGTCATCCATTAAAGTTCATAACTATTAATTTCAAATTCTTCCAATTATTTGTACTCTATATCGTCCAATCATATCTCTTCAACATGCTCTTATTATTTTCAATTGTTGCTCACATAAAAATTCAAAACACGTGGTACACGTGTCTCACAATAACGTTCTATCATCAGCATACATATGAAAAATATCGATCATACTCATAATAGATCACAACATTATTTCACATTCATTCACACACACACACACACATATATATATATGTTATCATCAATGATATTTCCATTTTTCATTTATGTCTTTGAACTTAGATATGCCCGCTTTACCAAGGAGATTGGTAGTGAAATACCAAATACATAGGTATCCATAGTTACAATTCATATAACGCAAAAGGATTCTTATACAGAATCCAATTAGAGGGGAAATCCATAACAGGAATTCCAAACATAACTTATAACATACAAAACATGGGGTACACCATATCATAACATGGTTTTATACATCAAATTATACACTTTATATTATTTCCTTTCTCAATTATACACATAATTATAGCTGCGTTTACAAAGTAGTGGATAACGGGTTACAGAATGTGTATGTACTTGAGGGTATTGTGCTCATAACTCATAGGGATTCACATCTAAAGTCCAAACAGAGGGGAATCCACAACCAAAATTCCAAATAGTGGGGGATCCTTAATCCAAAATCCCAACAGAGGGCTGCAGCAACAGAAAACCCTATCGGCATGCCTATCTATGCATGACTCAACTAACACAAACTATATGCTTAATTATTCCATTTAGAGATGTACATGCTATTTTAACACGTTCTTAGAAGCGGATACTTTTATTGTGGTTACATAGTAATCATACATTTATTCATATCAATCATACTTATTATATTCAGAAATAATCATGTACATAATTCACTTATAAATCAAAACAATAATTTATACGAAATGTAACAGACAATAACATTTTCTGACATGCAGTAGTGTCGCGCTCGCGACACCTATCACGCCCATGATCGGGAAGAATTTTAGTTCAAAACTCCTCTTTACTTACCTCCACTCATGTTCTTTTCCCATACTTCAAATATTGGACACATGAATCCATATATATATATATAAGACTCACATATTGTGCATAACACTATTATGCTCATTATATGCTCATATAACACATACTTATGCATATATGTACCACATGTATCTCAATACAAAACTTTACAATTAAACATCATTCGATATACATTAATCAGTTTGTTGCATAATAATAGCAATATGTGATTAAACAGAAGCAATTGAAATAAAATTCAAAATCTGAAAAACTAGGTTCATATGGTGGTCACAAGACCCTGCCCGCCATGTAAAAATTTGAAAACCCATGTTTACCAAATAGAAGGCATTTACACGGCAGTATGAGAATCATGACCCCTGTGTATGACATTTCACATGGTGGTCAGGTTTGACCACCGTGTAAAATGCCGAAATTAGAATCCCATAAAATATAATGCATTTACACGGCAGTATGAAGAACCTTGCCGCCGTGTAGAACATTTCCCACGGTGGTTAGGAAAACCTGACCACCATGTAGCATGCATAAAACCTAAAAATTCAAACAGAATACATTTACACGGCAGTAAGGAAACTCTTAACCGCCGTGTAGAATGTCATACGATGGTTAGGATAATCCTGACCGCCATGAGACCTGACAAACAAGCAAAAATACACATTCAGAACACGATCACACGGCGGTATGGAATTCCTGACCCCCGTGTGGATCAACAAAAAACCCAGATTTTGCCGAACTTTAATTATTTTCTTTCCACTTTCTAACCCAACTCAAAACTACAGCTAAAATAAAAACTCAAATATACTCAAATCAACTCTATCAAGCTCAACATCAACATGTCAATATCTTAAACACCGAAATTCTTCAATTTACACAGTTTCATACAAAATAACAAATTCATTCAAAAACATTAATTTCCCAAACCTGAACTTGCTTTGCTCCTATAAGCTCAAATGGGCTGCATTACTAGCTTTCATCTCTCTTTGATTTCTCTTATTTTCTTCATATAAAACAAGCCAAACAATATCCAGAACTTACTCAAAGTCATATTTAAACCCAACTTACATGAAGGAGAAGAGAAGAAGAAGAAGAAAAAGGAAAAATCAATCACTTTCCTTTCTCAAACAAATCTTCCAACCCAAAACATCAATCTTGTGGCTTGAATTAAAAGAGGGAATAATGTGAGGAAGGAGATAAAGAATTACTCTCCCCCCTTTTCCTCACTTGGCCTGCCATCCATGGCTTAAAGGCAGCGAAGGAATTGGCTTAAGTATGGCCATTAATTCAAGCTTATCCCCAAAGCCAAGTGTCTCCCTCTTATTGGTCCAAGTTAGATTTTTATGTAAATCTTCTCCTAAATCCTTCATCATTCTTTCTTTCATACATTAGGCATACAATTATTTTGTTCTCACTATTAGCCCACATAATTGATCAACTCCTTCAATGTAGTCCATAATTATGAAATATCCAAATTATCCTTAATCTTTTTAGTTAATACCAAACACATCCTCAACTACATTTAACCATTTTAATCTGTCAAATACACATTTCAATCACTTTTATACTCAAAATACTTATGAATCTGACTAGGGTAGATGCCGGACCCTTACATCTGTCACTAAATGTAACAACCCGATTTGGCCCTAGTAGAATTTCGAAATCTTTGTTTGGCAATTCAAGAGTTTGTGTGTATAAGAGAGTGTATTTGAGTGAGTGGCTCGGTGTGGGTCCTGTCGCGAGCGCGACAGAATGCTTCACGCGAAGCCTATTAGAGTTGGATTAGTTGATGTGTATCGGACACGTGGTGGCATAGGAGAGTGATACCTGGCTTTGTAGGGGAGTGACAAGTGGCAAGACTAAATAATATTAAAAGAGGATTAAGAGTCAAAGTGGAGATATGTATGTATTAATTAAAAGTAATAGTATTAATTTGAGTAGTAAATGTGGGATAAGCTTGGACCATCTGCCTCCCCTCTTTTCCCTTCTCACGTTAGATTTCTTTTGGCCATTTTGACTTCTTCTTCCCCTCTTTTGGTCAGCCATTTGCCATTAGTTGCCTTTCTTCTTGTTTTTGTCCCTTTTCTTCTTCATTTGTTTGGTTCTTTAAGAGAACCACTTGGATTGGCTTAGAGAGAGAGTAGTAGAGCTTGATTAGGTCTCTTCAAGAAGGTAAGTTGGATTACTTTTCCGATCTGACCTCCTTTTTCTTGTCTGTTTTTGATTTAAAGTAAAGAGAAGAGTAACTCTAGTGTTTTGAATGGTGTGTGCATGAAAGCTGTGGATAAGAGGCTAGACAAGGGAAAGGAAAAGCTTGGAATCGATTAGAGAGAAGCGGTTAAGCCACCTAATGTAGGGATCGAGTGTGATTTTATTATTCTTGCATGTGTTTACAAGAAATATGTTTGAATAGAGAGATGCTTGATGAGCTTTAATTAGCTCAAGTGCTCTTTTAGAGTATATTTGTTAGATGTTCAATTTGATTGCTTGTAGTTTTTCTATGTTATATGTATTTAGATATGTTTGTGATCATGTATTGGATCATATTGCATGAGTTTTGTGTAACACCCCCGCCGCCGCCCCCGTTGGAAGGGCACCAGCGGGCGCGCTACAACACGACACTCACTCACGACGCGGCAAAGCATACAGCGGAAGCATTCAATAATCATATAATAAAATCTTAGAAAGATATAAAAGGAAATAAACTTCATTACATAAATAATCAAAATATTAGTTATATACAAGGGCCCAAAAGTTTACATTTCTACAATCCTTTACAAAAAGAGAAATACATTAACAAAAGAATTACAGAAGGAGACAGAAATAATAAACTCGACTCCTAAGTGGCCTGCCTGCAGATGCACGACTCGAGCACTCCCAAAATCCTTCACGATACCTGCACGGGATAAAAGCCCGTGCTAAGCGATAACGCTTAGTGGGGAGAAACAAACATAACCGAACACTATACAAGGAAACATGCACTAACATATATAAATCATTATGCAACAGAGTACAGAGATATTACAATAATATCAGGATAATATAACGCAATGCACTAAACCATAACACTATTCGGAAATCACACTACGATCAGAACACTCACTTTATCAATACAAGACACTACACACTATAGCCTGAAATCAATGGTTGAGGATACGGGAACACGGCACGGGAGACCGAAGCCTCAAAAACACTTTAATACCCGAAGGTAGCGCGAGAGACCGGAGTCTCAAAACATTTTGTCACTACACGATTGATGACCATCTCGGAGGTCGACCGCTTCGCCCAAACGAGGCGGACAGAACAGCTGAACACTAACCCTTCTTAAGCATGCTTAATTATCCTATACCTTGACACTTCAGGCTCGACAACACAATAATTCACTAGACAAATACATAACAAAACAATATTCACATTAAAACTCTTATATAAAATAAATCCATAACAAGGACACTAACACATTAATATTACAAATCCAAAAGCACACACCTATTCCATGCAATAGTGAGAAACCGTGCAAAGTGAAACAAAAGAAAACACATTCAGAAAACAAGGCAAGCAGGAAGGGTCTCTGTCGCGATCGCGACATGTGTCGCGCTCGCGACAGAGCACGGGGTACTTCCTCGCGAGGTCGCGCCAAGGGGCCTACTCGCGACGAAGCACTCGCGGCAGAACTCACGGAGCCGAGCTCTATCGCGCTCGCGACAAGAGTCGCGATCGCGACAGAGACCAGTTCCTTCCTCCTCGCGCGCACGCTCGGCAGCACGCCCGCGCGGAGGTTTCTGCGACCGAGCTCTCTGTCGCGCTCGCGACTAGCGCCGCGATCGCGACAGAGGGCTCTTCAAGAACAAGGGCCAAGTCCGCCTTCTGTCGCGATCGCGGCACTTGTCGCGATCGCGACAGAACCCAGATTTGCCCAATTCTGCACTTTTCCTACTCTTTCACACGCAACTCTTCACACATGCACACCACATATTCTAAACACTCACCTCTCGCCTCCAGCACATCACCGCATCATTCACAAGTCAAATAAACACATATACACTATAATCAATTAATAATTTCTACCAGAAATCATTCACAATCAACTCAAATACACTAACAGGGCATGCTCAATTCTGAAAACGCATAACATCATCATTAAATCACTTGCACTTCAATATAAGTCACTACACAATTTAAACATGCATTCATAAAATACTCAAGATTACACATAACATACAAACACTAGCTAGAGTTGATCCAAGGAGAAAAATAGGGAAGAAACCACAATCTATAACACAGCTCAAATAAACTCCCAAACCTGGAAATCGCAACTTCAAACCGAGCTCCTCACGAGTCCACTTTATCCTTGCCCTTGCTCTTCCTTCGCTCTTCCGATTCTTCCACAATCCCAGCTCAAACCTTCCAAGATCCCACTCAAAACTCAAGAAATACAAGTGAAAAGAGGTGAGAGTAAGAGAATGAAAGCAAGAGAGAGGGGAGAACGGGAAAATGAGGAAGAGAGGGGAATTGAAGATGGCTTCCACGGGAAGCCTCACCAAAAGCTGCCCCTCCCTTCTCTCTCTCTTACTTTTCATTAATTACTCACCAACCTCATGCCACTTGTCAAAATCTTAGAGCATCAAGCCATCAATCTAAACAACACCACTTATGGCACCATACACTAACCACACACAAGTCTTTCTAACATAAATATCTTCCAATGCACCATACACCACAACCCACTCAATAAAAGCCTTAATCCACTCACACCCTACAATTCTACACCACAAGCACACACTAATATTCCTTCACTTCACTTAACACTTAATTATTTAATTCCTTTAACATAAAATTCTTAAATGTCCATAATTCCTCTTACCCAAAATACGAAAATACCCTCACTTATCTGACTTAAAACACAGATTCCGACCAGGCCCTATTTGGGTTGTTACAAATCACTCCCCCTTAAGAAATTTCGTCCTCGAAATTTCCCCGCTAATCACTTAAATCCAAACAACCCAAACACAAACCGAAACTAAACTGAAAAACCAATAACATAACTTACCAGAAGGTCCTGCTCGATCTGCTATATCCCCTAATTGCATCGCATAAACTCTTGGACGCGAAGGCGCTTCTTCTGCAGGTGGCTTCTGCACTGACTCTGACGGCGCTTGCGAAGGACGTCCACTGGCTCTTCCACTCTGATTCCCTCTCGCTCGCTGACCACTGGCTCGACCCTCAGCTCTACCCTGAAGCTCTCTTCTATCCGGACAATTCGCCACCATGTGCTCTTGACTCCCACATCTGAAGCACGCTCCAGAAATCTTTCTGCACTCGCCCCAATGGCGCTTATAACAGTGCTCACACTCCGGAATCGTACTTCCCTTGCTAGAGGGTGGCGCTACACTCTCGACTTCCGAACGAACCGGAATCGAACTCTTCCCACTAAGGCCACTCGGAACTCCTCTCGACTTCTTGCCACTTCCAAACCCATCACTCGGTGCTTTCCTCTTGCTCTCGATCCTTTGCTTGATCACTTCAGACTCTTCTAACTTCATCGCTGCTGCCACAAGCTGATAATACCCCACGGGTTGCAAAACTGAAAATGCCGACAACTGACCTCTATACACTTCCCGAAGTCCCTCTAGAAAATGCCGACTTCTGAACTCATCCGTCAACAGAGTCTCAGGCACATACTTACTCAACCGGCTGAATTCCTTGTCATACTCGCTCACTGTCATGCCTCGCTGCCTCAGACTGATAAACTCTCTCCACTTAGCCTCTTGATACGCCTTCGTCACATATTTCTGCTCAAATTCTTGCTTGAAGAAATCCCAAGTCAACACGGCTGGTCGCTGAGGATTTCGCATCACTAATTCCCACCAGTCATATGCAGACCCTTGAAGCAACGACACTGCACAAAGCACCCTCTGCTCTGCAGGACATCTTATCTCCTGCAAAATCCGATCCACTCTCTTAAGCCAAAATTCGGCCACATCAGATTGGTCCAAAGCAGTCCCATGAAAATCCTCGGCTCCTCTCTTCCTTAATAACTCAGTCGGGGCCTTAGGAGCAGTCAGCCTCTCTACCAACTGAAGCAAACCTTGCACTAACGCCGGGTTCTCTTGACCAAAACCCACACCAGGAATCTCCTCTCGCTGACGCTGCGGAGCAGGCTGCTCACCTCTCACTACACTTGCACTACCAACCGTCTCACCCACATGCTCACTTGGATCAGACTCCATCTAAACACTACACAAGACAAGACACATCTGCATTAGGCCACGACACAAAACCGACTCACATGCAAAGACTCAACACATAACAAACAGAGGCAACCAGAACCGCCTAAACCGGTGCTCTGATACCACTAAGTTGTAACACCCCCGCCGCCGCCCCCGTTGGAAGGGCACCAGCGGGCGCGCTACAACACGACACTCACTCACGACGCGGCAAAGCATACAGCGGAAGCATTCAATAATCATATAATAAAATCTTAGAAAGATATAAAAGGAAATAAACTTCATTACATAAATAATCAAAATATTAGTTATATACAAGGGCCCAAAAGTTTACATTTCTACAATCCTTTACAAAAAGAGAAATACATTAACAAAAGAATTACAGAAGGAGACAGAAATAATAAACTCGACTCCTAAGTGGCCTGCCTGCAGATGCACGACTCGAGCACTCCCAAAATCCTTCACGATACCTGCACGGGATAAAAGCCCGTGCTAAGCGATAACGCTTAGTGGGGAGAAACAAACATAACCGAACACTATACAAGGAAACATGCACTAACATATATAAATCATTATGCAACAGAGTACAGAGATATTACAATAATATCAGGATAATATAACGCAATGCACTAAACCATAACACTATTCGGAAATCACACTACGATCAGAACACTCACTTTATCAATACAAGACACTACACACTATAGCCTGAAATCAATGGTTGAGGATACGGGAACACGGCACGGGAGACCGAAGCCTCAAAAACACTTTAATACCCGAAGGTAGCGCGAGAGACCGGAGTCTCAAAACATTTTGTCACTACACGATTGATGACCATCTCGGAGGTCGACCGCTTCGCCCAAACGAGGCGGACAGAACAGCTGAACACTAACCCTTCTTAAGCATGCTTAATTATCCTATACCTTGACACTTCAGGCTCGACAACACAATAATTCACTAGACAAATACATAACAAAACAATATTCACATTAAAACTCTTATATAAAATAAATCCATAACAAGGACACTAACACATTAATATTACAAATCCAAAAGCACACACCTATTCCATGCAATAGTGAGAAACCGTGCAAAGTGAAACAAAAGAAAACACATTCAGAAAACAAGGCAAGCAGGAAGGGTCTCTGTCGCGATCGCGACATGTGTCGCACTCGCGACAGAGCACGGGGTACTTCCTCGCGAGGTCGCGCCAAGGGGCCTACTCGCGACGAAGCACTCGCGGCAGAACTCACGGAGCCGAGCTCTATCGCGCTCGCGACAAGAGTCGCGATCGCGACAGAGACCAGTTCCTTCCTCCTCGCGCGCACGCTCGGCAGCACGCCCGCGCGGAGGTTTCTGCGACCGAGCTCTCTGTCGCGCTCGCGACTAGCGCCGCGATCGCGACAGAGGGCTCTTCAAGAACAAGGGCCAAGTCCGCCTTCTGTCGCGATCGCGGCACTTGTCGCGATCGCGACAGAACCCAGATTTGCCCAATTCTGCACTTTTCCTACTCTTTCACACGCAACTCTTCACACATGCACACCACATATTCTAAACACTCACCTCTCGCCTCCAGCACATCACCGCATCATTCACAAGTCAAATAAACACATATACACTATAATCAATTAATAATTTCTACCAGAAATCATTCACAATCAACTCAAATACACTAACAGGGCATGCTCAATTCTGAAAACGCATAACATCATCATTAAATCACTTGCACTTCAATATAAGTCACTACACAATTTAAACATGCATTCATAAAATACTCAAGATTACACATAACATACAAACACTAGCTAGAGTTGATCCAAGGAGAAAAATAGGGAAGAAACCACAATCTATAACACAGCTCAAATAAACTCCCAAACCTGGAAATCGCAACTTCAAACCGAGCTCCTCACGAGTCCACTTTATCCTTGCCCTTGCTCTTCCTTCGCTCTTCCGATTCTTCCACAATCCCAGCTCAAACCTTCCAAGATCCCACTCAAAACTCAAGAAATACAAGTGAAAAGAGGTGAGAGTAAGAGAATGAAAGCAAGAGAGAGGGGAGAACGGGAAAATGAGGAAGAGAGGGGAATTGAAGATGGCTTCCACGGGAAGCCTCACCAAAAGCTGCCCCTCCCTTCTCTCTCTCTTACTTTTCATTAATTACTCACCAACCTCATGCCACTTGTCAAAATCTTAGAGCATCAAGCCATCAATCTAAACAACACCACTTATGGCACCATACACTAACCACACACAAGTCTTTCTAACATAAATATCTTCCAATGCACCATACACCACAACCCACTCAATAAAAGCCTTAATCCACTCACACCCTACAATTCTACACCACAAGCACACACTAATATTCCTTCACTTCACTTAACACTTAATTATTTAATTCCTTTAACACAAAATTCTTAAATGTCCATAATTCCTCTTACCCAAAATACGAAAATACCCTCACTTATCTGACTTAAAACACAGATTCCGACCAGGCCCTATTTGGGTTGTTACATTTTGGATGTGTTAGATGGCTTTCATATAGCTTTTGTGTAAAAAGTGTGATGTCTGTTCGGTTTTCGTCAGACATTTGTATGATGTTTTCGTCATAAGTAGAGTTATAGGGCTTCAATCGAGTTGATTCAAATTTCATTTGAAAGCTACGATCCATAGCTGAAAATGTCTAAGAGGGCACTGGAGCTAAGTCTGGCTCTATGATCCTCGAAAATGATAAAAACCGGAGTATCTTTGGTTGGGTCGGGTTACTGGAATAGTATAGGTTTTTTAGCTTATATCTGAAGCTATAAATGTCCAATTGACCTGAAATTTGTCCCATTTGAAATTTAACATCCTAGGGAACATTTTTAAGAGAAAGTGTTACCTGAAAATGATGTTTATAGGTCAGTTTAGACAATACAAGTTAGAGGTGAAAAGCAGTCTCCTGAAGGTTCCTGACGGAGCCTTCTGTCTCGAACGCGACAGTGGTCGCGATCACTATAGAGACACATTTTTTTCCAGCAAGTGGGATGTTGTCCTAGTCGTGTTGTGTAGTGTGACTTGGAGAGAAAAGGAAGCGAGAGCACGAGTCGTGCTCACAAAGAGAGGGAAGTGAGAGCACGTAATGTGCTCTAGGGAAAAGAAGGAGTGAGCACAAGTCGTGCTCATGCTCTCTCTTCTCTGTTGGTCTTGTTTTGATCTTTTGTTTCTGTTTTGAGTGGTTATATGTTTATATGAGATTTGCATATCATCATTTAGTCTGTGTTTGGTTTAAAACTATCTTTTAAACCTCTTACATGATTAGTATTATTAAATGAACATGATTAATAAAGTTTGTACATGAATTAAATGTCTCTGAATTTGAAGAGAGTACTTAAATTACAGTATAGTTTTGGCAATGATATAGTGTGTGTGAGTGGTTTATTGAGCCTGATTACCATTGTAGTGGATAGATAAGCATGCTTATAAAGGGATTATTGAGTGCAACTGCCCATGTTCGGCCCTGTTTAGGCCAAGCGGGTCGACCTCCGAGAATGGTCATTTAATAGAGATAGATGAAAATATTTTGTGACTTCGGTCCATCAAAAATGTTTTTATTATAGAGTGTCCCGTATCCACCATGAAAGGCATTCAGGCTTGTTAATGTTATGTAGTGAATTTGAGATGTTTAAAGAGTATTGTTCTGAATAGATGCTATAGTACATGAGAGTCATGTTTAAGTACATTACAGTTCTGTATACAATACATGTAAACACATGATAGCATATATTTGAATAAATGAGATGTACAAGTTATAGTGTGCATGAATTAGTGAAAGAGTAGATGTTACTTATATGTGAGCTCAGAGTATTTCATATTTGAGCATGCAACCTATACACGTATAAGAGCTATATGCATGAGTTACTTGATTTTGTCAAATGAAATGTGTGATTTATTTGTGACTTCGAGAAGAAGTCCTTTGCATTATTTTCATCCCCACTAAGCGTTATCGCTTAGTACAGATGTTTGTCTCCGTGTAGGTTTACAGGTTTAGATCAGTGAGCGGGCATCTACAGGTCAAGGCCACTAGGAAGTATTGTCATCTTTTTGTACAAGTTGGAGATAGAGTTAGTGATGTTTTGAGTAACATCATTATGTGATAAAAGAGTATAGTTCATATGTAAATGTTAACTGTATTTGTATATGTACCGAAGATGTATAAGTATTAAGTATAAAGCTTTTGTATTATGTATAGTTTATATATATAATAAGAGTATTTTTGTTTGGGCCCAAGTTATTTCTATTTATTTATTTTATCGCTTCCGCTAGTGTATATATATGTATATGTATGTGTGTGCGTTAGAGTCCGCGTGGCGCCATGATATTCCTTCCTGGGGGTATGGGAGTGTTACACTAAAAATAGCGAAGGAATTTAAGTTTTCGTAGCTAAAATTAGCGACGGACTACATTCTTCCGTCCTTAAAAATAGCGACGAAAATTTCTATTCCATCGCTAAATTTATAAAATTTTATTTATATATTTATTTATTTTAATTTTTTTAATTTTTTAATTATAAATTATCAATAGTATAAAAATTATAATTAACAAAAATAATTTAATTAAATATGTATTTATTAAAATAAAAAATGTAACAATAATTGAAAATATAGTAATTAAAATAAAAATATAAACAATAAATTTAGATTTATAGAAGATTTTATGTAAATATACAGATTAATAGAAAAGAAATAATATTCTATATCTAAAATAATACAGTGTATTAAATTAAACAATATACAAGTTGTCCTAAAATATACTAATAACTTGGAAATGATCCCATGATCCACAATCCTTTTAACTTTATCAAGGATTTCAGCTAATTTAGCTGCAATCACAATTATGAGTGTCATGAGAAATCTATCATCAAGTAGAACAGAACTAAATAGTTGAATAGAAAATGTTATCTTAAAATAAGTACAAAAAAATTAATTTAACTTTGACCGGTCATAACTTTTAGCTCAAGTAGAGTTATAGGGGCGATAATATGTTAAAATGAAGTGTTTTGAGCGATCTACAATAATTATAGGGTGAAACCCATAACTGCTCATGGCGGTAGGGGTGTTCAAAAATGGGTTGGGTGGGTTATGATAAAATTTGAATCAAATTTATATAATATATTTTGTGAGATTATTTATAATTCAACTCTATTTTTCTTATAAAAAAAATCTAATTGTAACCCATCTAACCCATTTTTGAACACCCCTACATGGCGGACCCGAATTACATCATTTGGATTACTATCGGGTCTTTTAAAAAAATGTTAAAAATATTTATGACTAACAACTTAAGGTTAGGAATTTAGTTACATTAATCACTTTTATTCATTATGGCATATTAAACATAACAATATGAATATTATAATATTCAACTCACTATTAAATAGAAAAAAAACTAATAAAAAAAATTAAATAGAACAATTTCAGTGCAGCTGAAAATATAAATTTAAACTAAAATACATGCTCAATTCTAATTAATTTCAGTACATGCTCAATTCCAGTGCAAAGAAAAAAGCAAAAAGAAACTCACACTTTCATTACATTGGGAACAATCTAACCTAGATAACATATCAATTGCAGTAAGTGTGCGCACACAAGTTTGTTATATATACTAGGACCTCAATTATAAGTTTGTTATCTACACTTATCAATTTTACAAATAATACGCATAAATTTACACTTCCTTTAAAAAATTAGAACGTAATACTCAACCGCATTGACATCATCACACATCAAAATCAACAAAAATTACCCATCCAAATAAATTTAGATATTTAAATAAATTATAAGGCCATATTTGTATATGTATTCAGACTATATTAAAACAACAAAATCCAGTTCACACCATAAACTGATATCCATCATTTATAAAATCCCCAAAAAGAAAATCCGATAACTAGCAAATAAAACTTCCTCCGTCATCCTTGCTTGTGTTTTGCACACAAATCTCAAAATGAATAAATAAAAACGTCAAACTTCTCTATATTACATTATAAAGAATAATCACATCTCCACTGTACAATAAGCCACAAAAATATGCAATCAAAACACACTCAAATTATGATACTGAGCCTCGACAAACGAATAATTTGAACACTAGACCTATAATAAATTAAAATGTGAAATAAAACAAATAATTTGGGGAAAAAATCTATACCGTAATATATATTATGACAGTGAAGGAGAAGAAAGCTGATTCCACTCAGATAAAAACATGGAGAAAGCAATCGGCATATCCAAACCTGTAAAAGACCAAATTCACATATTCAATACAAACCATCGAAAATGTGAAGTAAATATTTCATAATAGCGTTTAAATTTCAGAATTTATCTAAATTTAAATATTTGATTATGGAGATCAGTATAGTATGCTGGGCATTGCACAAAGAAGAATTTAAACTTTTGTTATAGTAAATAGCAAGTGAAAAACCATAAAAGACAAAAATTAATGTCAATTATTGCAATTTCTCATATGGCGGAGGGGAGCAGATCTGTCGGAGGGCAAGGGTGGCAGGGAAGAGAGCATGGCAGAGAGAGAACGAGGGCCAGATTTGGCGGGGAAGAAGAGGAGGTAGAGGGCGAGGGCCAGATCTGGTGGGGCAAGAGGGGGCGGAGGGCAAGGGTGGCGGAGGTAGAGGGGGTGGAGGGCAGCAGGGGGAGAGGGTGGAGGGCGGGGACAGTAGGGAGAGAAAGAAGGAAAGAAAGAGGGAGACAGGGAGGGGAAAAAAATTCCCAAATTTTTTTTATATATAAAGATTTTAGCGGCAAAAATTTATTCCATCGCTAAAAAATGCAAAATATTAATTGTCTTTTTAGCGATGAAAATTAGTTTCCGTCGCTATTAAGCTACGGAAATTAACTTTCGTCACTAAAAATTAGCGACGGAAATAAAACTTCATCGCTAAAATTTTTAAAAATTTTAATTAATATTTTTTTAACGACGGAAGTTAATTTTCGTTGCTATTTAACTATGGAAGTTAATTTTCGTCGCTAAAAGTTAGTGAGCGCGACAAAATCTGCTCTTCTCTTTCTCGCTGTGAAGTTGGGTTTGTAGTGGGGAAGGTCACGAGTCATGAGGGAGGATCACGACTCGTGACCCTCTTCCCTTGGCAGTCACGAGTCGTGAGGGAGGATCACGACTCATGACCGTCCCTTGTCTACGAGGCGAGATGCGTTGGCATCACGAGTTATGAGTGAAGATCACGACTCATTACCTCTTCTCCTGCAAAGCATTGGCATCACAAGTCGTGAGGGAGGATCACGACTCATGACCGTCCCTTCCTGCGAGGCAGGAGGCGCTAGCATCATGGGTTGCCACTGCGTGTGCGACTCGTGACTGGGCTCTCTTCCCCTCACTGTCGCGCTCGCGACAGTGAGGCCTCTCCTGCCCTGTTTTGAGGAAAAAGAGTTTTAAGCTTATTTTTCATGGGTTTTCACTACATGACACATGATTTGTCTTTTATGGCCTATTAATTGATAAATTATATGATCTTAATTAAATTTGCACATTATTTATATATCTTCATCTTGATTAAATACACATGTATTTATAAAATAACATGATTATACTTGATTTATCCTCAGTTATATGATCATTATTTTAGATCATGATTGAGTTGTTATTTGAGCCTGGTAGTCATAGGTAGTGGATAGATAAATGCTTATCAAGGGTCAGGGTGTGAGTGCAGCTGCTGTATTTTAATTATTTTATGTGGGTCCCGTTTGGGTCTTTGATTCGGGCCCCATTTGGGTCATAGAAGATGTATGAGGCCTCAGTCTCCGGTATACCTTCGGGTATACATGATTATAAAAATGTTTTAAGACTCATGTCTCCATTTGCTTGGGATACTGTGTCCTATCAGTATCATTAGTACCCGTATCCACTAGTTAGCGATTAATCAGGCTATTACTTGAGGTGATTATACCAGTTTGATATATGAAGCCGTTATGTATATGAAATGGATATATGTAATATGCCAAGATAAATTGTAATATTTGTATTCAGACACGAATGGCTAATTGTTGTATTGTGAAGATGCTTATGAATACTGATCACTTGGATATGAATGGTTACCTTCCGTTATACACATGTATGTGATGAATACTTGTTATAAGCATGAGTAGTATATGTTTATATGCTTTTGTTATTATTAAGCTTATATATATGTTTATTGCAATTATATGTACATGCATGTGTTGTTCCTCCCCACTAAGCGTTATCGCTAAGCACGGGGCTCTTTTCCCATGTAGGAGGCAGGTTCATTTTGGAGTCACATATCTGCAGGATGGCCACTAGAAGTCTTTAGTTTGAGTTATTTTGTCTTTCGCTATATTTTTATTTATGGAGTACGATTTTGGAAATGTAATATTTTTGTAAAAGAATTATTTTGTATATGTAAATGTTTATCTTTTACAAATCCCTTTTATAAAAACTATATGGTTATTTATATGGATTTGTTATCTTTTGATTAAATGTATTTATTTTCTTAATTTATTCGAGTGTATGTATATGTATTTGAGTTTGTATATGAGTTTGTGCGCGTGGCAACCGGCATCCCTTCCAACGGGGGGTGTCGGGGTGTTACAAGATTTGTATGGGAAAGGTAAGAGATAAGAATCCTATTTCATTGATTTCTTCTAAAATGTTTAAGAATTCTAATTAGTGATATGTACGAGTTTTGATGAGGGATTCAGATGATTATGTCCATGGAAGAGAAGGAGATGGGGAAAGAAGGAGAAAGAGAGCAAAGTGTAGCTAAAAGGGGACATCAATTGAGGTTTAGGAACTTTTAGGTGTTATTATATAATTGATACTAAATGGTGTGATTGATTATGGATATGTATGATATATGTGGATTTGAATTGAGTTGTGATGATATTTTTTTATAGAAATGCTTAATTTCTTTAAATGTAATGTAAAAAAAAAAATTAAGTTTCATGTCCATCTGACATTTGGGGACTATTTTAGGTAAAAGTGGAGTTTGAGAACTCCAAATTAAATGATTCTAGTGCCATTAGAACGGTGACTTCTATACCTATAAATGTCTTAAAAATGACCATGATCGAATTTTAGATCTAAGGCCCTCAAAAGTGGCCAAATTATAAGGGTTCTTATTTTGGTTGTGTGATTTGGACAGATCCTGTCTAAGGTGTAAACTGACCTTAATCCGGTTTTTGGGCTATAAGTTGAGCTAAGAATCTCCAAATTCGGTGGCTCTAGTAGAATATGAACCATGATTTCCGTGTCTACAAAAGTCCTAGAAATAGCCATAATCTATTTCTAACTCTAAGGGTTTCAAATTTTTCCATTACTGTAGCCAAATTCCTCAGTTGTGTATTTGGAGAATTGTAGAAGCTTTTGTGTATATCTCTTTGGTTTAAGCTCCAAATGACTTGAAATTTAAGCCATCAGAAAGTTAACATCTTAGGGATTATTCGTTAAGAATACCATTTTTGTTGAAAATTGAGTTTATATGATGTTTCAGACTGATCAAGTAGGGTTAAATTCTATTTTTTGAAGTAAGGTCTTCTGTTTGGGAAGCAATTCTACCCAATGACGCCTGTCCATGATGGGCGAAACCCATCATTCAAGGGTTACACTCGTCTATTGGTGGTCATTTGTCAGTCAAACTCGTCCATCCATGGCCGCCCGTCGCTATGAAGGGGCATCCGTCGATCGGGAGCCAAGCCCTTCGGTCAGGCATAATTGCCACCTATCATACTTGTCCATCTGCCATTGCTTGTCTGTCCATGGCCGACCATCGGTCATGTAGGGACGGCCTTTGATCATGAGGCACGGCCATCGGTCACCCCTATTTTTCCTATATTATTCGTTTTGATTCCGAATTGAATTATAACTTTTTTAAAACCTTTCAGGTTTCATTTAAAGTACGTTTAAGGCATCATAACGAGTATTTAAGTGATTAATTTATGGAAAGTAATTAAAAATACGTAATTAATGTAACTATGCTATTGCAATAATGATACAATGAACATTACATAAGTTTAATGATTGGCATGAGTATAGGAATGTGAAATGTCATGGCATCTAAGTATAGGGATATCATTTATAGATTCAATAAGTATATATGTGTGTATGGAGTATATATATGTATGAATATGTGTTATATGATAATATGATGAGCTTAGCAGTGTTATGTAAAATATGTGAATAATATATATAAGTGTGCAAGGTTATGATCAGTGTATGGTCATAACAATTATTTCTGAATACGATGATTATGACGAGTATAAATACTATGCGAATGAACAAATGTGTGATCATTATATGATCAAAATAAATGTATGTGCCTATAAGAAAATGTAATAGTAGTGCGGGTATTATAAAATGGAACTAATTTATGTATAGCCCGAGTTAGCTGAGTCGTGGATAGATAGGCACGCCTATAGAGTCATTTGTTGCTACAGCCCTTTGTTTGAAATTCCTATTGTGGATTCACTTTTGTTTGGGATTCCGATTATGGATCACTATATGTATTTGGATTCTGGTTGTGGATCCTTATGTGTTCTGTTAGATCCCCGATTGGATCTATCTATGTATTAGTACCTTCAGATACCTATACGTTTTAACCCGTTATCCACCTCCTTGGTAATGTAGGCAATAATGGAGTGAAAGGATATTAAATGGAAACTAAGAAGGTTATTGATGACACACACACACACACACACATATGAATGAGTGAAGTTAAAAGGTGTGCTATAATAAATGTTTATGTGATTTGTTGATTGTATAGTTGATTATTTAAAATGCGTACACCTGTGACAACACGATCGTTGTGAGATATGTGTGTCATGCATCTATGTGTTTCGATATTCTATAATGGGCAATGATTACAAGAGTAATAAGTGTATAACATGAATGAAAAACCAATAATTGAAGGTGTATTAATGTGTGTGAATTCCTAATGCATATTATAGTAAATGCTTAAGTAATTAGTTATAAATATGATTATTTCGTATTTTGTCTAAGTGATTGTGTTGATATGATAAAGTGAAATAAAGTAAATATAAGAAACTGCTTTCGATTTTATTATGAAATTTGCTATATATAAATAATCTTTGAATGATTATATAACTTATGTCTCTCTTGGCCTAAATGTGACAAAAAGGTTTATTGTATGAGTATAAGAATAACAATAAATGATATGTGTCATTAAAAAGGAATGAGTACATGACCAAATGGTTCATTGTGATATTAAAGATTAATCTTATATGAAATAGTTGTGTCTGAGTGATTAAATATATGCTTTTAATTCTTTAACTATATAATTTGGTATGTAATGTTGACGAATGGTATGAGGAGTCATCCATCTCATATGTATTTCCTCACTATGCTTAAAGCTTAGCACGGGTGTTTTATCCATGCAGGTTTTGAAGATTGAAGTGTTATCAAGGACAGTCCGCAGCAGCTTAGGCCAATGAGTCTATAGGAGGTGTTTTATAAATTTTGTAATTGTTAATTTAAATGAAATTTGGAATGTAATTCTACAATAAATAAATTGTATGTAATATAATTTATGCAAAGAGAATCTGATGAGATACATGTATGTGAAGTGATCTGTATTAAAAGAAATTTTATAATTCAGTTATTTTAGTAATGGTTTTGTTTTGATTGTGTTTCTTTTTGTGGCCTCCTTCACTCGACGTCTTATACCGGTTATGTTATCATACGGTTTACTATGTATGAGAAAGGTGTGTTATAGGTACCATTGTTCTGTGTTTCGGTTATCCCATTTCTTTAAGGAAAAGCAGGCCAATTAACAATCAGTACATGCGAGTCAAACGATATGGACATGTGTTCAAGAAAAAAAAAGTTGAGTTACCAGTTTATCTTGTAACTATGCTCAGAAGAAATATGTTGATAAGTTTCACATGATTTGTTCATTGTTAAAATTAAAGCTATTTATTTACTATTATTTGAGGATCATAAAAGTATACTATGCTTTTAAAAGAAAGGTTAGTGCAATAAGATGTGTTAGTTAGTGTACTTAGTACGTTAATGTGCTCGAAGTGTGATATATGTAATGTAACTTGGGGTACCCCTGTTTAGTGCCTATGGGCACCTACTATTATGAACTTCGAAAATACAGGTATTTCTAATGTTAAGAGAGGTAAGTTAGGTCTTTTGTTCTGGTAATACATTTAGGAAAGAGTAAGTTAAGTACTGATCTTGAATTGTTAAAAATTAGGTTTGAGATAGTTCTATATTATATAGGTATATGCAAATGCATCTGACATGTATATGAGAACTCTGATGATTGGGAAAGGGTATGTGAAAATTATGAAAGGATATTGTAATTAAGAAGTAATTATGGATGTGTTCAATTTATGTTAAAACTTAATATATATTGACGATTATTATGAGTGGTGATTCATATTATTTGTATTATCTTCACTAAGTTTTATGCATAGCACAGGTTCTAATCTATATAAGTTTAAGGTGAAGTTATTTTGAGGTATCGTTCGTTGTGGGCTAGGCCAACATAAGGGATAGGATGGAGTCTTTAATGTTAGTGTAATATGAATTTTATTTTTATTCAAGTAATTGTAGGTGATATTTGTAAATTTCTATTGATATGTAATATTGGAATGGTACAGCAATGTAAATGAGAAGAAAAATTAAAATTCTGATTTGTAAGCTTCGTGTTTATGTTGTGTGGCACTCTCTTATCCTTCTAGGGGGTATAAGGGGTGTTATAATTAACACGCATAAATTTGAGTTTTGGATAATTCCCCTACTATGGCACAATTCAAATCACTAGTTTTAACTCAATCCTCCAACTTGGACATGGAAAAATTAAAATCATTCTTCAATCTACCAAAATCATGAATAAAATTATTGGAAGGATCAAAAATTTCATTCTCCAACGTGGACACAATTGAGAATATAAACAATGGAATCAATCATTCAAGCATTAAATATGAAGGTAAAATAAGAAATTAAACTAGAAAATTGTATAATTTAATTAATCATCCATAATAAATATAGGAATTCAAGAATCTCTTAACAATATAAGAGGGATCTACTCACTAAATAAAATCAAGTAATCTAAAAGGAAGAAAATAACATGTCTATGACTTTAAAAAGAAGAAGATGAAGAACACTTGGAAAATCTACAGCTCTCTATGTGTTTCCAACATAAACTTGAAAAAATAGCTAAAGAGGAAGTTTTTCCTCTTTCTCGCAGATCAAAATTCAGTTCTAACAGAATAAGGAAACATAAAACTCAGTAAAACATGCACTGCTGAAAAATTAAAGTTGGAAGGGGTCACATGTAATGGCTCGAATTATACCCTAGTAGTAATTTGACCTAATTAGGGTAATTGGGGGTAAGTTTAATTTGAGTTTGCTGAATTTGGACTTATAAGTAATTAGAAATGTGGACCTAATTGAATAAAATAAATAAGTTTAAGTTACCTTATGGTAGATGAGCATGATTAAGCTAAGCGGTGGATTAATAAAGGATAACTAAAGTTAGTTAACCTAATCAAGATTAAGGGATAGTGCATTCCAGGTGTCATTGTTTGGATGTGCCAACACACCATGGTACCTGCAATTTATGCTTTGGATGAAAGAGAGGCATGTGTTCTTCGGCTCCTTCATCTTCAATTTCTCTTGCTTTTCTTCTTCATTCTTAGAGTTAATCCTTCATGCATAAGTTGGCTAATTATTGGTTGAGTTTGGTTGAATAATTTCTGAATTGTGTTCTTGAACAAAGTAGGCAATTCTGGTTCTTCATCTTTTTCTACTCCTTTTGATTTCTGAAATTGAGATTTAGATTGCGTATTGATCCCTTGTTTCAAATTCTAGAATTTTGATGATGGTTATAGAGGTTGAACCAAAGAAAGACAAGGGTAAAGGAATGGTTGGAGAGCATAGCACTAAGTGATCAAAATTGGAGCTAAGGAGAAGAGGTTTGGGAAACTAGTTTAATTGTGTGTTAAAATGTTATTTATCTTAAGTTGGCATGTGTTTTAGTTCTATGTGTGGTGTGAAACTTAAAATATAAGCTGATTATGCTTGATTGGTTGTAATGTGTTAGTAAGAAGTTGAACCCTAATTTTAGGAACATGGATTTTGCTGTGTGTATGTCATTATTGAAAGAATATGCCATGTGAATTGAGTGTGCCGAGACGCTTGTGTATGTGTTGTGAATGTTGGTTTGAGTATGATGAAAATATTGCTAAGATAGTAAGTTTGAAGCATGATAAATTAGAAGATATGGAATTCGCATGAGTCCTGTTTTGACTTAGTTTGATTATTTAGTTTATATAGTTAGTTGTATAAGTCTAGCATGAATGGGACCATTTGGGTGGAAATAGAAATATGCATATCTTTAAATATTGTAGAAATGGCTTTGTGGGTTGAGAACTTTAAGGCCTCTAAATGCGTCTATAATTGCAGTTGAATTTCTGTACGAGGGCTTTTGGAACAAGTGGTGTTCCTTAGGCAACAACTCTTTGAATTTAGGTTAGAATGGAATGAAAATTATACCATTTGCAAGTTAACTTGAATAAGAACATTTGGTTAGAAGGATATTATGTTAAAAATGATGCCTTGATGAAGTTTTACGGTCTTGAGTTTTGAGGTTGGTAGTACGGTTGGAAAGGAGCAAGTTTGATGCCTTTAAATTCCTATTCTGCCTCAAAATTCCATATGTCACGATCACAACCAAATGGTTGTCACTGTGAGGTATGCCTGAATTGCATTATGCCTCAGATTGCTTTGCATGTCACAGTGACAACCAAATGATTGTCACCATGAGATGCTTAAGTTTGGCATTCTATTTTAGGACTGTGGTATGTCACGGTCACAACCAAATGGTTGCCATCATGAGGTACCTTCAGTTTGCATTCTCTTTTGGTTTGTGTACATGTCACAGTCCCAACAAAATTGTTGCCACCGTGAGGTACCTCCACTTTGCTTATTTCTTTTTAAACACTATACAATGAAGTATAAATGAATGAGTTGGTATTCAATTAAGCTTAACAACATTAAATTGGATCTATAATACAAATTTGAATTCATAAGTGGAGAGTGATCATGATTGAAAGTTCATAGGTGCGTGCAAGATGTCTTGTGATATGATACTATCTAATATGACAATATGGATAACAGATTATGCAAATGAATGAATTATAACTAGAAATAATAGTTAGCCTGCGAGTTAAGTAATGGATAGATATGTCACACCCCGTTTGTCCCCTAGTAGTATGAGCCCAATTGTGTGTGCATGCATGGTATGTGTTTGGCATGTCATAAGGGTATTTTGGATAAAATATATGTTTTAAGGGTTTTGTTAGCATATGGATGCATGTATGGCATTAGAGTGTGAATTAGTTAGGTTGCATTTGAGTGTGTTTCTCATATGGTTGTAAGGTATGAGTAGTGAGTTGTGGTTGTGTGTTTTATCCACACAATAGTAGGGTGTGCATGAGTTGGGAGTGCATTGTGTGTGAGTAGTGTATGCTTGTTGGGTGTGAGGGATTAGTTTCCACCAATAGGAAAATGACAAGTGTTAAGGTTAGGGAAAAAATGAGTTAAGGAAGAAGGGAAAATTGGGAAAGGCATAATTCATTTTCTTCTTCTCGATTCTTCTTCTCCCTTATCTCATCTTCTTCCTTTGCTCTTCCTTAGAAAGCCTAGCTTTGATTCAAGTTACTGTTAGTGGAAATTAATCATCTCCCTTGTATTCTTTTAGTAAGTTATTGCATTTTCATCTTGTTTTCTTATTGTTCATCTTGTTCTTCTTCTTCTTCTTCCTATTTCTGGGTTTAGATTTAACTTAGGGTTTGTATTTTGGGTGTTCTTTGGTGTGTTGTGCTTAGCTGAGCCTCCTCGCGATCCCAGGGGAAAAGAGAAGGCAGGGAGTAGTGGAACTAAGTGATTAGAGCTTCAGATTTTCAGGTTTGGGAATTTCTACATTTCCTGTGTTCTTATTGTGTTTGCTCCTTTTGTTGGCAATCTCCTGTGTTGATAATGCATGTTGGGATAATGGATGAGTGGGAATTGAAGTTGATTTGAGTTTACTGTCATTTTCTTGGTTCTGATACTGTGAAATTCTAATTTAACCTAATATGTGTTTTGAGTTTGAAATTGTTGAAGGAAGTGTTTTTATATTGTTCACGTTGGTTTTGCGTGCTTGGGAAAGCTGATTTCAGGTGAGATTGAAGTGGATTTAAGTTGGGATGGAATTATGGGATCTGTGCAGTTTTCACGACATTAGGGATTTGAGAAATTGCGATATCGGGGACTTTTTCCTTCAAGACATGAAGAAAAGCATGAGACGTGTCCCTTAGACACGACTCATGCAACTCCTCATGCCTCTGTCCCTTCTCTTTCGTGTTTTTACTTTCTTTTTTTGCTGTCTATGTGCTTGTCCGAGTCGTGCGTGGGTGTGTGAGTCGTGTCCTCCTCATGCATCTGGGTAAGTGTTCTTTCTCTTTCTCTTCTCTTTCTACGCCTTCTGAGGGACAGAGAGAGAGAGAAGGAGCATGAGTCGTGCTCCTGACTGGAAGCCGAGTATGGGTTGTGCTCTGGGAGCACAACTCGTGCTCCCTTAGCTGGGAGCAGGAGCACGAATCGTGCTCCTCAAGCACGACTCGTGCCCTTCTAGGCCTCTATTCCTTCTATTTTTATCAAACGTATTTGGGTCCTTCTCAATCCGTTTTCTTCTGTTTTGAGTTCTTTAGTCCTCATTTATATGTTTTTAATGTGAATAATGGGTATTTTAACTTAGCCAAATAATAAGTAATGTTTACGATATTGCATGTTATAGGTTGTTGAATGATATTGGGTTATGCATGTCTTATTTATGATTCCTTGTTATGAATGTGAGTATAATTATGTGTTACACTTGGAAGTATGATCTGAATGATGCATGACCTGCTAGAGTCAAGTAAAGGGATAGTTAGGCATGCCTAATAGAGTCTCTTAGCTGCAGCCCTCAGTTCTGTCTGGACCCCGATCAGGTCCCCGTTTGACTCCTTGCGAACCCCTTATGCGTTTTGGATCTTGTTTAAGGTCCCCCTTTGTAAAATATTTTGAATGCGACAAAAAATAAAATGGTTTTTGATTCGTACCAGTAAGGTACGCTATGCGTTCGATTCGTGCCCGTAAGGTACGCTATCCTTTTACTCGTTATCCACTATTGTGAGTCAGCAGGTGCTCTTTTTGTTTTGTTCTGCTTTGATATGATTACAAGAATATGGTATTTGGATACATATAATGATAAGTATGAGAAATCAATTAAAGTGTAAATGAATGCGGATGTGAACTTCTGAATGCATGTCTTTATTATGCAAGTATGATTATATAGCTGATATCATTATCCGCATTGGTCATCTTGTATGTGTATTGCATTGACGACCATTGTGAATGGCCATCCACTCTTTTGTTGTGTGTTCTCCACTAAGCGTTTATCGCTTAGCACGGTGTTTTATCCATGCAGGTGCGAAGGATGGTGTTCTTTTATGAGAGTCGTTGCCAGTCAAGCCAACACAGAGGGATTAGTGTTAGGGCTTTATTTTTGATAGCATGTTGATTCTTTTCTATCGAAACTCTCTTCATACCATTATTTTGTAAAGCTTCCGTATTTATATACTTTTGGGACATTGTGACGCGCGCCGAACCCCATGGCCTCCCGGAAGCCCACTTCAGGGCGATCAGGATGCGATTCATTAAAACTTATAAGGTATTTACAAGTGCGTCTATTTTGGGCAACAAAGAGGTTTCTTGTAGTCGCCACCCAATAGAACATTGGGAAGGGTCATCTAGCCTCAGCGAGCCTAAGACGGCGCATACATATCCATCTTGGGCAAACCAAAGAGATTTTTGAGGTCTCAGCCTCTACTCCCTGGAGCCTAGGATTATGTAAATTAAGCCATTCGAAGGGGAAAAAGAGATATTTTTGACGTCCTAGACCTCTAACCTCATTGAGCCAAGGACTAGAGTGAGTTCGTGACTTCTCATTTATTTGTACCTTGACTAATATTAGAATTAAATTTTGAATTTATTGTTTCATCAACTTTCCATACGATGCATTTAATTAAAGCGTAATCATTCACGTTAAAAGCAATGAGTAAAGCATTTAAAATAAACATTCTCAAAATAAATTACAATAAAACTAGGGGCGGAATACAACCCCCATTAAAAAAACAATATATAAATCATAGAAAAATCGGGATATTCATTTGAGGTGAGGACATTGGTCCTACCATGCGTATTTATTATAAAACAATTTTTGATGTGATGGTTTTATTTTGGGATGGAGAAAATTGAGACATTGGTCCCATTTTTATTTAGGATAAATTTTTAATTAATTAATAAAAATGGTTTAGTGACGTTTTCCTAGCGATATTGCAATAATATTCATAATAAAATGAATAAAGTCAAGGGTAAAGAAAGAACCCGGATAGAAAGCCTCAGGTTGGCGCGACCACCCACATTAACCACTCCAATTCCAACATGGTAAAAAAAAATAGCTCCTTTTTGGGTGAATGTCGAATGATTTCTGTCCTCACACGTTCCACAAGGATCAAATAAAAATTGATCAAAGAAAGAAAATTTATGTTTTTCTTTCTTTGAAAATTTGACAGCGATCAAATATTTGAATTAACTGGATTGATGGAAACGAATGAATTTCGTTACCTCAAATTGGCTTAATTCACAAAAAAGAATTTGAGAAAAAATCAACTAACTGAAAGAATTTTTATCGAACAAAATTCTGAAAATAGTAGAGATTTTAGATTTTTGTAAATTGCTCACAAAAGATTTTTTTTTTAAAATTTCCATTCTCTTAAAAATTGCTAATTTTCCTTTCAGAAAAATTGTTAATTTTTCCAACCCCTTTTAATGAAATTTTCTTCTCAATTTATAGAATTTTTGGAGATAAATAGGATAAGATCAGTTTAAAGTTTGAATTTTAAAAAGTGTTTAAAATTCAATTTTTATCCAAATATCCTATCCAATTTTTGAAAATAAAAACTTATCGTGATCAAATTTTAACAAATCCGGCGCTATCTGATCAGTTCCACTACCGACGGCCATCCCTTTAAATACCAACGGGCTTTGTGCCCCTAATGAGGGTACGCGTGGAAATCTAGGCATAGATGGGCCAAAGCGCAGGACTAGGGACGGACGTCTCTGTGCCGACATGTGTCCGTCGCTACAGACGAGGCCGTCCCTACAATGCATAGAGACGGCATGTCTGTCCAAACGACAACCCATCTCTCTATGCTAGAGACGGCCTATCTGTCCCAACGACGGCCCGTCCCTATATGCTAGAGACGGGGTGCACCAACTAGGGACGGGCGTCCCTACTCCGACGGCCATCCCGTCTGTGCAGCAAAATCACAATTTTTAACTAAATTTTCCAAATTCTTTCAAGACTTCACGCCATAGAGAAAAAGATTTTAATCCTTGTGAAACTGAAAGACGAAAACCTCCGAATTCCATCCATTTAACAGACATTGATCTCTTCATCGAGTAACTCTGACCTGGACTGTCTCAGGACCCGGTGTCTACAGTTGCCCCCAATTTTGCGGACACTAGTGTACTAGTGTCTAGAGTAGCCAAAATTCAGAGAAGAAAGGAAAGAAATGCATACCTGTGGCAGACCTTACCTTTTTGCCGTGGAAGTAGCGATGCGTCGAGTCTGCTCTATGATGGAATATGACATGATATGAATATGAAAATCACGCAGTGGAAAACATCGAAATTGGATCATACATGCCAAGCAATTCCATAACAAGAATCGAAACATGCACTTTTAGGGTTTTAAAACTTACAACTTTAGATGCCTATTCCAAATTGAGTTTGATGATGATCAGCAACTAAGATGAGTTTGTCCACCTTTAATCTTCACCACCAATGCCAAGGAATAGCCTTTATGCCAATCCTCTCTATGTTCACACACACACTTGTAAGCAAGGCTTAAAACCGAGATTGCTAGCTCTCAATTATTAGTATTGTGTAATGGCAAGGATTGAAGCTACAAGCTTTTTTCTTTTCTTTCCTTTAGGTGCTATTCATGCCTAATAACCTCAGAAAACAAGAAAAGAAATTCCCCCTTGTGAAAATCGGCCAAAAGAAAAATTGAGAGTGAGAGAGAGAAGTCTTTCTCTACACCACCTCTCCTTGCGTTTTTTTTCTTTTCTAATCTCTATCCTTATCTTATGGCCAGTCTTTAATCTGAATTTCACTACCTTAAGATAGTTTATTCAATCTTAAACACTTCCTAGAGATAAGTAACAAATATTAGTTTAAACCCTTTTGAATTTAAAATTCAAATTAGGATTTAATACTCAATTAACTTAATCATATAATTAATTAATTGAAATTAAATCATGTGGGCCGAATTTCTCCTCTCTCATGGGCCAAGGTCCAATAGCAATTTTAATACCCATTACATACATTAATTTGACTTTAATTAAAAGCCCAAATTAATGCCCAATACATTATTTAAATATTTTAAGCCCAATACTTTGTGTGCGATCCTATAGGTCCATTTAATGTTGGCAATAAATTAATGAATTAATTCAAAGGCTATATATATTCTCTAACAAGATATTATAGCATTCCAAATTAAATGAAAATGCAAATGGCATTTAGTGACCTAATGCAATTTTGCATAGTCCCTTACCCATAAATATCAGAATTAATATAAGGCATGGAACTAGTCATCCTTATATGTAAGTTAATTCCTTTCTTGATATTCCAGTAACACTGAACTCTCAAATAAATAATGGTTACTCATTATTTCATCTCGGTATGGCCATACACTTCTCAGTTCACTGATCAAGTGGCCGATGATATTTTCTCTCTTATAGAGAGGGGTAATCCCTTCACTTCTCTCATGCTCTCTGACATGAATCAATGTATACCCAAGCATACCCATACTTGTCACTCTATTACGAGCACGTTAGGTGTATGTCAAAGTACACAGCAATTCATAAAGAGTTTCATAGAGATTTCAGGTCTAAGAACTCCGATACAAAACTTGCATATGAGAAACACTTATGACTTGTACCATGTAGTGTTCTCATTAATGGATCGAATCCAGATATCATATTGTAAACATCTATCTATGATCTCTGATTGACACTCTTGTCCTTATGATCCGTAAGACAGAACTCAATTTATCAGAGAGAGCATACTAGTCTTAATTCATTTGTTATTCCCATAACAATGACTGACTAGGGATATTTAGAATGAAGTCTCATTTGTTTCAAGGTCTTACAACCATGTGCCTCACACATGATAACTTAAACTGAAACAACATTCTTGGATAGTTCTATCAATTGACATGCACAGGAATACAATGGATAAAACAAATGCCTCATTTATTAGCTAAAGTGTTTTATTACAATGTATTGGGGCTAGGGCTAACACTAACAATCTCCCACTAGCACTAGTCCCAATTGGGCATAGCCCTAAGACCGAATGCTCTCAAATGAGCTTCGTGCAGATTTGGACGCAACTGTTTCGTCAAAGGATCTGCTACATTATTTTCACTTGCTATCTTGCTAACCTTGACGTCCCCACGATCAATGATCTCTCTGATCAGGTGGTACCTCCTGAGTATGTGTTTGGATTTCTGGTGTGACCGGGGCTCCTTGGCCTGTGCAATGGCCCCGTTGTTGTCACAAAAAATTTCTAATGGATCTAGGATGCTTGGGACCACTCCTAATCCAGAAATGAAATTTCTAATCCAAACAGCCTCTTTTGCAGCCTCACTCGCTGCAATATACTCAGATTCTGTAGTTGAGTCGGCGACGGTCTCTTGCTTTGAGCTTCTCCAGCTGACAGCACCACCGTTTAAAACAAAAACAAATCCAGATTGCGATCTTGAGTCCTGAGTGCTGGTTTGGAAAGCAGCATCGGCATAGCCTTGTATGACGAGCTCTTCCTGACCACTATACACCAAGAAGTGATCCTTAGTCCTTCGTAGGTACTTTAGAATCCCTTTTACAGCAGACCAGTGCTTTTCACCAGGGTCTTGCTGAAACCTACTGGTTATACTCAGTGCATGAGCAACATCCAACCTAGTACATAACATAGCGTACATTATAGATCCAATAGCAGATGCATATGGGATTCTACTCATGTTGTCCCTTTCCTCTTTGGTTTTAGGGCACTGTTCTTTAGTCAAAGGAACTCCCAAAGCCAAAGGTATGTACCCTTTCTTTGAGTCTCCCATACTAAAACGCTTTAGTACTTTGTCTATGTACTTTTCTTGACTTAGTCCCAAAAGCCGTTTCGATCTGTCTCTATAGATCCGAATACCAAGTATTGTCTCAGCTTCACCTAAGTCTTTCATCGAGAAACATTTCCCCAACCATTGCTTAACCATTTGCAATGTTGGAATGTCATTCCCAATGAGAAGGATGTCGTCCACATATAGGACCAAAAATACTACTATGCTCCCACTAACCTTCTTGTACACACAAGGCTCATCTTCGTTCTTGATGAAGTTAAATTCTTTGACTGCCTCATCAAAATGAAGATTCCAACTTCGGGATGCTTGCTTTAAACCATAAATAGATTTCTGAAGCTTGCAAACCTTCTTAGGATGCTTGGGATTGACAAAACCCTCAGGCTGTGTCATATACACCTCCTCTAGTAAATTTCCATTGAGTAAAGCAGTTTTGACATCCATTTGCCATATCTCATAATCATGATATGCAGCTATGGCAAGCAAGATCCTAATGGATTTGAGCATGACTACAGGCGAAAAGGTTTCATCATAGTCTACACCATGAGTTTGTCGAAAACCTTTTGCTACTAGTCTACCTTTGTAGGTCTTATCAGCTTTGAGTTTAAATAGCCACTTGCATTCAATTACCTTAGCACCTTCCGGTGGATCAACCAAGGTCCAAACCTGGTTATCGTACATTGATTGCATCTCGGATTTCATAGCTTCAAGCCAATTTTTTGAGTCTGGGCTTTCAATAGCTTCTCGGTAGGTAGTAGGATCCTCACGATCTACTAACTCAATAGTGTCACTGTCGGTGATTAGAAATCCATATCTCTGAATCTCCTGACGTACCCTACCGGACCTTCTAGGTACTTGTGTAATGGGTTCTTGTTCCACAAGTGGTTGTGAACTTGATCCCATTTCCAACTCATCCTCTATAGGAATTTGTGGCGCTTGAATTTCTCCAAGTTCTACTTTACTCCCACTATCTTTCTTGAGAAGGAACTCCTTTTCCAAGAAAACAGCCTTGCGAGCAACAAATACTTTGTTCTCGGCTTGTGAGTAAAAGTAGTATCCCTTTATTTCTTTGGGATAACCCACAAATAAGCAGACAGTGGATTTGGACTCTAGTTTGTCAGATGTTAATTTCTTAACATGTGCTTCACAGCCCCAAATCCTAAGAAATGACATATTGGGTTCTTTCCCAGTCCATACCTCGTATGGTGTCTTCTCAACTGCTTTAGTTGGAGTACAGTTTAGTAGAAACGCAGCAGTTTCTAATGCATAGCCCCAAAAAGAGATAGGAAGATTTGCTTGACTCATCATAGATCGAACCATGTCTAATAGAGTTCGATTTCTCCTTTCGGACACACCATTCCATTGTGGTGTTCCAGGAGGAGTGAGCTGTGAAATAATACCACACTCTTTTAGATGGCCGTCAAAATCTTGGCTTAAGTATTCGCCACCTCTATCAGATCGAATGGCTTTTATACTTTTGCCAAGTTGTTTTTCTACTTCGTTCTTAAACACTTTGAATTTCTCAAAAGTTTCAGATTTATACTTCATTAGATAGACATAGCCATATCTACTGAAGTCATCTGTGAACGTTACGAAGTAGCTAAAACCACCTCTAGCTTGTGTACTTAATGGTCCACATACATCGGTATGTATTAGTTCCAATAAGCCATTAGTCCTCTCACTTTTCTTATTAAAAGGACTTTTTGTCATTTTTCCATGCAAACATGGCTCGCATGTATCAAAAGACTCTAAGTCGAATGACCCAAGTACTCCAATTTTGTGGAGTCTTGAAATGCATTTTTCGTTTGTATGTCCCAAACGACAATGCCAGAAGTAAGTAGGGTTCAATTCTTTTGATTTAACCCTCTTTGTATTAATGTTGTATATGGACTCTTTGTTTTGTAAATCAAGGATATAAAGGCCATTTTGCAACATGGCATTGCCATATGAAATGCCTTGGCGACGAATATGAGCATTGCCATTTTTAATAACAAAATCAAATTCATCCAAATCCAACAATGAAACTGAAATAATGTTTCTGCTCATAGCAGGTACATAATAACAATTTTTCAAAACTAAACAAAGTCCGGAAGGTAAAGTGAGTTGATAGTCGCCTATCTCCATGGCAGCAACTCGTGCTCCATTCCCCACACGGAGGTTCACTTCATTCTTCCCAAGTAACCGCCTATTTCTTAGCCCCTGTACATTAGAACAAATGTGAGAACCACAACCGGTATCAAGTACCCAAGTGGTAGAAATAGAAAGGTTAATTTCAATAACAAAAATACCTGAACTGGACGCATTGGCTCCATTCCTTTTTTGTTCTTCCTTGAAGAGAGCGCAATTCTTCTTCCAATGCCCTATTTTGTTGCAGTGGAAGCAAGTGCTCTCGCTCTCCTTGGGCTTTTGCGCCTTGGGCTTGGATTGGGCCTGAGGTGCACTCCCTTTTGACTTGAACCGAGCCAGGTCATTCTTGGGTTTTGCCTTTCCCTTTCCTTTTCCCTTAGCCGGTCCCTTCTTAATGCCCCCTTGAACCATCAGTATGGGATTGGTCTTTCGAATGTTCTCTTCAGCATTCTTAAGCATCCCATGAATCTCAGTGACTGACTTGTTCATTGCATGCATGTTATAATTCATTACAAATGGATCATAATCATCAGTCAATGATCCTAATTTCAAGTCAGTGGCCAATTCCTTTGGCACTTGTACCTCAAGCTTTTCTAGAGTATCAAGATACCCTTTTATCTTGAGTACATGTGTACTAACAGGAGTACCCGCAGCCATCTTACAGGAAATCAAGGCCTTTGTTGTCACAAATCTCTCATGACGAGCTTGCTCTTGGAACATCTCCTTTAGGTGCACCATGGTCGCATAAGCCTCTTGGTCCATAAATTGCTTTTGCAAGTCAGGCACCATAGTGGCCAGCATCAAACAGGTCACATCATTGGAGTCACTCTTCTTGGTCTCAAAAGTTTCCTTTTGAACCGCAGAGGCGTTCCTGCCAGGTTCAACAGGCAAGGGTGCATCCAAAACATACGACTTTTTCTCTTGCTTAAGCACTATTCTCAAGTTTCGAGACCAGTCTATGAAATTGGTGCCATTCAATTTGTCCTTTTCAAGGACCGATCGCAATGAGAAATTGTTGTTTGATGATGCCATTTTTCAATCTACAATAAAATTTAGCATGATTAAATGAGGTCTTATTTTATAATCCCACAAACCGAATTAATATCCCTTTAAATAATTCGCGTTAGTGATTTAATGTGGGCCAAGATCCACTTTTCACAACAACTTATTAGTCAAGCTGAGCTTGTACACCTAACAAGTTAAGTTACTTCGGTAGGAAAAACTCCAATCATGTCTCGTACATGACTCTTGGATCAAATGGGTTAACATCTCAAGATGTTATAGCACAAACCCATTTATTAGTTGCCTAGGTCCGAGCATCCCTTTCCATGTTAAGTCCAACCTACATTCACAACCCATGCCTCACAAAGATAATCGAGCGTATCTAGGACTCCCAGTCTACGTGATCGATGATCGATGCCTTGACATGTTTCGAATTAGGAAGGCAATTTTGTGACTTACTATTATTATTAGGGATTCATTTTATTACGGCTTACATGGCATATGCTTTGTCATCCATTTATAGCATGCATATATAAATAATTGCATAAAGTAAAGCGTGACAAACATGGGCCCAAAAACCTACAACTAAGATTCTATACTATTACATAAGAATCTTCGAGTTGGGCTTCTTTACTCCGGTGGGCTTCATCTTGACTTACAAAGTCTTCAAGTAAATTCTATTAAATGAAACTTTTATAATAATACATAATGGCTCACAGGCCATAATTAATTACAAAAACCCAGGGCCCATGAATGCACCATGCATATCCATTCATCACACCAAACAAGCAAATTAATATACATAACATTCATGGATCAAACAAAGTCCAATTTTAATTAAATTAGCCAAGCCCATTAATGGAAATTGTGTACTTGAACCTTTAAGAGATGACCCTATGATGGGCCTAGGCCGAGGCCCAATGGACTAAATCCTCTTATTGAATAAGTTCTCTTAAAAGCCCAAAACACAAACTAGTTAGATTTGTGCTATAAATCAACTCTAGTATAATTTCCAATTTTGCCATTTTTAATATTATGTCATACTGCCCATAAACATTAAAAATACATATAATATGTACCGACATGAATTAAAAATAAAAAATCATGAAGAACATATATATGATACACGGCATACATATAAAAACAAACAAACAACAAAACTAGTTGTTTAATTCTTATGTGATGCCACAAAAATGCACAAATACTTAAATCAATTTTATGAGTCATTTAATAATTCAAATAAGGTCATAAAAATGATTTAATATATTGTACCAATCTGATCTAAATGTGTTTTTACCATTTTAATCAAATCAAAACAAACAATGTTGATTAAACATGTAACAAACACAAACTAGTCATTGTTTTAAGTGATATTAAAATTAATCAATTAAATTGTCATGGACCAGAATTAAAACCAAATTTTAAAAATGTCCAGACCTGATATTTAATCTTTAAAATCACTTACAAACATGCCAAAAACGTTTTTACATTTAATATTCAAAACTAGTTGTTAAACTAACAATTAACATGCCAAAAGCACCTAGTTTTAATATTAACATATACCATCAGGTATTATCAATTAAATATGACCAATAAAAGCTCCTAGAACATCTTAGGACATTATATTAACATGTCATATTAATTATAATACCTATCTAATCAATTAAAATCATTTTTACACCAAAACAATGCAAAAAACTCAAAACAGAAAATTTCAGCATTGCATGTATTAAAAGTAACGATTTTTAATTAATTATTTCATGCATCTAAAGCACTAAAATAAGCATGTTTAGGCTCTGATACCACTGATGGAATATGACATGATATGAATATGAAAATCACACAGCGGAAAACATCGAAATTGGATCATACATGCCAAGCAATTCCATAACAAGAATCGAAACATGCACTTTTAGGGTTTTAAAACTTACAACTTTAGATGCCTATTCCAAATTGAGTTTGATGATGATCAGCAACTAAGATGAGTTTGTCCACCTTTAATCTTCACCACCAATGCCAAGGAATAGCCTTTATGCCAATCCTCTCTATGTTCACACACACACTTGTAAGCAAGGCTTAAAACCGAGATTGCTAGCTCTCAATTATTAGTATTGTGTAATGGCAAGGATTGAAGCTACAAGCTTTTTTCTTTTCTTTCCTTTAGGTGCTATTCATGCCTAATAACCTCAGAAAATAAGAAAAGAAATTCCCCCTTGTGAAAATCGGCCAAAAGAAAAATTGAGAGTGAGAGAGAGAAGTCTTTCTCTACACCACCTCTCCTTGCGTTTTTTTTCTTTTCTAATCTCTATCCTTATCTTATGGCCAGTCTTTAATCTGAATTTCACTACCTTAAGATAGTTTATTCAATCTTAAACACTTCCTAGAGATAAGTAACAAATATTAGTTTAAACCCTTTTGAATTTAAAATTCAAATTAGGATTTAATACTCAATTAACTTAATCATATAATTAATTAATTGAAATTAAATCATGTGGGCCGAATTTCTCCTCTCTCATGGGCCAAGGTCCAATAGCAATTTTAATACCCATTACATACATTAATTTGACTTTAATTAAAAGCCCAAATTAATGCCCAATACATTATTTAAATATTTTAAGCCCAATACTTTGTGTGCGATCCTATAGGTCCATTTAATGTTGGCAATGAATTAATGAATTAATTCAAAGGCTATATATATTCTCTAGCAAGATATTATAGCATTCCAAATTAAATGAAAATGCAAATGGCATTTAGTGACCTAATGCAATTTTGCATAGTCCCTTACCCATAAATATCAGAATTAATATAAGGCATGGAACTAGTCATCCTTATATGTAAGTTAATTCCTTTCTTGATATTCCAGTAACACTGAACTCTCAGATAAATAATGGTTACTCATTATTTCATCTCGGTATGGCCATACACTTCTCAGTTCACTGATCAAGTGGCCGATGATATTTTCTCTCTTATAGAGAGGGGTAATCCCTTCACTTCTCTCATGCTCTCTGACATGAATCAATGTATACCCAAGCATACCCATACTTGTCACTCTATTACGAGCACGTTAGGTGTATGTCAAAGTACACAGTAATTCATAAAGAGTTTCATAGAGATTTCAGGTCTAAGAACTCTGATACAAAACTTGCATATGAGAAACACTTATGACTTATACCATGTAGTGTTCTCATTAATGGATCGAATCCAGATACCATATTGTAAACATCTATCTATAATCTCTGATTGACACTCTTGTCCTTATGATCCGTAAGACAGAACTCAATTTATCAGAGAGAGCATACTAGTCTTAATTCATTTGTTATTCCCATAACAATGACTGACTAGGGATATTTAGAATGAAGTCTCATTTGTTTCAAGGTCTTACAACCATGTGCCTCACACATGATAACTTAAATTGAAACAACATTCTTGGATAGTTCTATCAATTGACATGCACAGGAATACAATGGATAAAACAAATGCCTCATTTATTAGCTAAAGTGTTTTATTACAATGTATTGGGGCTAGGGCTAACACGACTTACAAAACGCGAGGATTGCTCTCCTGAACTGCACCGAGTCTGCTTTAGACTTACAAAATACGGATGGTGATGCGTTGAGTCTACTCTAGACTTGCAAAACACGAAGGTTGCTCTCCTGAGCTACACTGAGTCTGCTCCAGACTTACAAAGTGCGGATGGCAATGCATCAAGTCTACTCCAGACTTGCAAAATGCGAAGGTTGCTCTCCTGAGCTACATTAAGTCTGCTCCAGACTTACAAAGTGCAGATGGCGATACGTCGAGTCTACTCCAGACTTGCAAAATGCGAAGGTTGCTCTCCTGAGCTACACTGAATCTGCTCCAGATTTACAAAGTGCAGATGGGGATGCGTTGAGTATCCCGCTGTCCTCGTCTCAGCATGCATCGTGGCTAATCTGACCCGCCAGCCTCATCTCAGCCTGTGTGGTGTCTGATTTATATTGCTAGTCCCGTCTTTCCTTACTAACCCCCATCCAATCTGCAAGGTACGATTCTGATCTGTTGATTCTCATCTAATATTGAATGTGATCCTGAAGGACATGATGTTTGATATGTTTATCCTTCCTTTTGACTACTTGTCATTTTCGAATTAGTGTAAAACCATGTTCCTGTATTGTAAGAGATTCTTGTTAATTGTCACACCAATTAACTCGATTGATAGATTTATGAACATTCTTATGTTGCCCTTTATTATTTATCATCCTTTTTACCATATGATCAATTATCTTTTTTCTTTCTTAAGAAAAATTAAATTATGAAGAAATAACATGCAATTTTAACAGGTTAACCATAAATGTTTTTCCACTAAGAGGTTAATTTTTGTAGAATATATAGATGTGATTACGTCAAAAGAATAACTAGAAAGCTAGAAGAACTCCCTGAACAGTCTATAATGGCATATAGTCTGAGGGCTCCTCTGGATCATCATCATCATCTGATAGATGGACCGGCTGGCCTAGTGATGAAGAAGCAGATGGTCCTGCATCTGGAGCTGATGGCTGTCTAGGAGGGGCTGATAGTCCGGCCTGCTGAGCAGTCAAGGCTCTGGCCTACCGCTGGTATCTGGGAGGTACAGCCACCAGTACTGATAATGGCTGCGCCCTCGCTGGGTCCTGCTGATGGAACTAGACCTGAGTATACCCATCAAGAAAAGGCTGTGCACATACCGTCATGAACTGCAGCGTATCAGTGACGACCCCCCTAACTCTCTGAAAGCGTCGCCCAGGCGGAAGTTTTGATTAGTGGAGGTGGTCCCTATACTCCTAAGCCTATCCTCTGTCTGCTCTCTAAACTCTCGCATGGACTGGGCAATGGGAGGTATGGCACCCTCTAGGACCTGAATCCTGAATCTGAGAGCCTCGACTGACTCATCCACCATCTGTACAGATGCATCTATCCGCTGGGTCGCCTCATCCTGGGAGACCCTCATCTCCTGCCTCAGCTGACCCACGAGTCTCTCCTGCCCCCGTCTCAAATGGTCAATAAGCCTCCCCTGCTCCTGGATGACACCCTGCTGCTGATCCAGCCGCTCTAAAATGGCTCTATCTCGCTCCTCGAGCTGCCCGAGAAGGGCCCTATCTCTCTCCTCCTGTCCGTGCCCAAAGGATACGAACATAGACGTCAAAATTGCAGTAAAATCTGGCTGTGCTGGATGAGTCGATGGTGTGAATAGAGGGGGAGCTGACTCTGGTGCCCGCTCTGGAGGTGGAGCTGTAGAAGTAGATGCCCCCGGGTCCCTCGCTCTAGCATATGGACTGAACCTCTCAGGTGCCCGATGAACTGTCCGCTGTACTCTCGATGCTGTAGGAGGAGTAGGACTCTGTACTCTCTGCACCGGAGGAGTACCAAACAAGTCATCCAGGGTGAACTCAATCCCCATGTCAAAAGGTGTACCCGGATGCTCCTCCTCATGCTGTGGCTACAGGGGCTGACCCTCTTGGTGCTCTGGATGTCGGGGAGGCTGGTCCTCCTGGTACTGCTGGGGCTCGAGAGGCTGGTGCCCCATCTGAGGCAGCTCCATCTGAGGCTGCTCCTCTACTGGCTCCAGTGAGGGCAGGCTAAATGTACGTCTAGTCTTATGAATAGTACAGAGTCTATATGCCTCAGCTTGACCCGGTATCGGTAATATCATAGCCATCGTAATAGCTGCCGGAGCATCTACATAAATGCTCTCCTCCAAGGCACGCCCAAGGATATCTAGACGGACACCTAATCCCAAAAGCAGTCTAGTAATAACCCCACCAACATATACTACGGGGGATGTCCCCCTAGATACTCTTACCAGGTTAACCAAAATCTCATAGCTGATATTGAACCGCTGGCCTGCCACCATGGCCCATAAACTCCAAATCTCTGCAGCATTGAGAGACCCCGGGTTACCAGCTCATCCCAGATAAGAGATGGATAAAACCCTGTGAACATAGCGAAGGGCCTGTGACGAGAGTACCATGCTCTTTGCTGTATCATGGTCATACGGCACTCCCAGTAAGGCAATGGCCACCCAGTGGTGGCGTCTAACTGCTCTCTAGGGCACTATAACATCCTGCCCAAGTGGAAGCCCCATAGCCTATGCAAATCGCAGATGGGTAATGCTATACTGGTGGCCCTCTATCAAAAACTGTATGACACCCTCCTCTATGTCGGACCTCTGGTACCCCCCGTACTGTAATGTCGCAAGGAACTGCCGAACTATCTCGGGATGAGTCTGAAAAACAAACGTCAAAAACTCAGTCCATCCCGCACCTGCCATCAAAGCATCAACCTCATCTGCCATCCCTAGAGCCTCGAGGAATGGCCTAGAGATAAAGCGGCTAGCTTGGAATTGCACCTGAGCCAACGCTGTATACCTTTGTCTGGCCTCGGCACTCATCCAACCTGGGGCCTGAGGCTCAGGCTGATCGTGCGGAGCATATCGTCGCGGTGGCATCCTGAAAATAAAGTAAACAGTTAGTTTGACATCATAATTGTAAACGAAAAAAATTAGGCAGCATTCCAACAGGGATGAGCCTAAATCGAAAGGATTAAAAAATTTGGGCAGCACCCCGGCATGGGTGTGCCCAACCTCCTGCATGAGAAAATAGGAAAAAGAAAAAGGGACAGGCCTCAGGCCCCAAGCAACAATGCAACATTAAACCGAAGGATTAAAAAAATTTGGGCAGCACCCCGGCAAGGGTGTGCCCAACCTCCTGCATGAGAAAATAAAAAAAAGGACAGGCCTCAGGCCCCAAGCAACAGTGCAACATTTTCAGATTTGCTTCATTTTTCTAATTCTTAGTATTGGTTCCAATGTGCATGCATTCTTAAGGCCAGGTCTGTACATCTAACTAAAAAAATAAATAAATATGTGTCCATCATTAATTGTTCTCAAAACAGCATATATCCATGCATTTTATCTCAATTGAATTATTTATTCTATGTGTTAATTCATGTGCTTAAAGCACTTAAAAAAATCATAACATTAACTAAACAATGGCATTTCAACTCAGGCAGTAACAACTAAAATCAATTAGCAAGGCTACTAATCCAAAAAAATGAAAATTACATTACTCATAATAAGATAAATAAATAAATAAATAAATAATAAGAAAAATAGAAGAATTTTACTAACTTGGAAATTGAGACTCAATGAAGGAGAAAGGACAAGACACTCGTGCAAAGAAAACCAACCGAAAAGGCCGAAACAAAAAAAATGCAATTGAAAAGGAAGGAAAGAGCGTCGGTGTGAAGAAGAGAGAAAAGAAAGTGACAGTCCATCAGTACTAGCGCCTTTATATAGATTTTAAGTACCGACGGGCTTTGTGTCTTTACAGCTACAGACAGGCATGCCGTCTGTCTCTCCAGATTCCACTTTTTACCCCTCATTAATTACCTAATTTAATGCGCGTGATGCACAATGCAGAGCTGTCAGGTGGACAATTACAGACGGGATAACCGTCTGAGTGAGGGACGGGCTAGCCGACAGTATAACAACTCTATAAAGCTCACCATTTTCTTGGATTTCATGCCTCTTCTCTCATTTTAGCTTCATAATAGGTTATTTTATCCAGTTTTTTCCTCTTTTCCTTCCTTATTTCCTTGGGTGACTTTGGTTTTAGCCACTGAGGAATGAATTCTCTTCTTCTTTCCAAAATGCACCGCATCTTAGATGATATTCAAACTTGGAAAAACAGCACCCTTGCCCCCCTTTCTGGACTGAGATTTTTACGAAGAGTCCGGATAGACCACAACCTTCTTTTAGCTGCGACCCATTTCTAGGACCTCGCTTTCATGTTTTCAGGTTCACCAACAAGGAAATATGCCCCCTGCCTGAAGAACTTGCTACTATTGTCGGGAGCTAGTATCCTCCTAGTGCTTTACCATGCGTTCCTCGCTATGGTTTGGTTCAACCTCGGGATATTGCCCTGTCCTTAAGTATAGCTCCTTCTGACGCTGCTCGTCTAGTTCTTCAGGGCCCTGTATTTGCCTTAGAACCTCTGATTGAAGCGCTGGATGAACTCTCTAACCTTCCTTCATACGGCGTAAGCATCATTTTTCTTTTCTATCTAATGAAGTATCTGATTGTGACTTCAAAGGAGCTGCTTGGAGACCCTCGTCTATTTGGAATTTTGGACGATTTTCACCATGAGCTAACCCCTTTTCCCCTTATTCTGGCTGATACTATCTTGGGTTTGGACTCTGTCTGTGCCGGGCCTACCACTTCATTCTCTGGGAGCCCCTTATTACTCCAGGCACGTCATTGTTTTAAAAGGTAGTGCATCCCTTATGGATTTTCACACTAGCTTTTCTTAGCAGGAAGTGCGTCCTTTCGGATTTTCACACAACCCTATGCCTAATTTTTGCCTGAAGTAAATCCAACTTACTCCAGCTACTTTTCTTTGCCTTTTTATCTTATTTTCTTTAGCTTTTATTTTTCCTTGCTTCTTCTTTCAGATTTGGTTGCAAGAGAAATTGAAGCTGCTGTCAGAGCCACCTCCTAAGGTCATTAGTCAGTACTCAACGAAGCATTTTCTTCCTCGTCGGCGCCTGTACCTACCTGGGACCCCTGACGAAGGCATTACCAGATTCAGTAAGATATCAATGAGGATATTTGTTTCATGCACGCTTGGCTTCCCTTATCCAGTGCAGTTATTGATGGGTCTTCAGGATGCGTTCCCCTATGCGGGCTTCGTGAGGCAACCTTCTACATCACGGCCCGTTGCTCTTGTCAACTTAGAATGACTCAGGATGTGGTAAGACTCCCTCTATCCTTTCGAGGTGGAGTCCTTTATGTGGCTTTTGCCTCCCGCTATCATGAGCTCTGGAGCCAACTTCCATTGAAGACTATCATACCTCCCTTCGGGAACCACTCTGTTACCTCTACCAGCGCGTACAAGAGGTGGATTCTTAGCCCGTCATCTAATAACCACACACGGCGACTGAGGCATTTGGCTAGCGAGAGTAGTAGTAGGGCATAGTTTAGCTTTACATGAATTTTGAGCAATATGTTTCTTTTTAAAGCAGAATTGGACAACGATGTAAATGAATAAATCAAATCTTATTTTATTTCACAGTATTTTGTATATTTCAGTTCGATTTCAGCATACATGATCATTTTTGACACTAATTCAATTATGCAAGACTACATTCATTCATGGAACCAAATCTTGGTAGCATCAACTCCCGTTACCAATCGGCCCTCTTGGGTTTTCACGATCGGATATTTTCTCTCAGGCCTCTAATTTTTTCACAGGATGCCTTTTTTCGGTTTTCAGCCTGACGAGGCACCCAATTTTAGCAAGGCCGCCTTTTTTTCGGTTTTCAACCCGCGGGGCTTTTATTCTCTTCTTTTGATTTTATTGTCTTTAGCCATGGAACCTTTTGAGTCTATCAATATTGATCGGTTCTTTAAATTCATTGCCATCGCTATCCGACAGAATCGCAACCCCTTTTGACTGGAGCTTCTTAAGGATGAACGGTCCTTCCCACGTTGGTCTAAACTTTCCTCTAATATCCGGTGCACCTGGTCTCATCTGTTTAAATACCAGATCCCCCTCTTTCAATGGATGTTTCTTGACTTTCTTTCCAAAAGACCTAGCAAGCCTCTTTTGGTAGATCTGGTTGTCATAGTAGGCCTTTAACCTGTTCTCATCCAACATGTTCAAGCATTGCAGCCGTTGTCGAACCCATTCGGCCTCCGGAATCTCTGCTTCCTTTATCACCCTCAATGACTTGAGTTTGACCTCGATCGGCAATACTGCTTCTGTCCCATATACCAAAGAATATGGAGTGGCTGCTGTTGAAGTTCTGATGGTTGTTCTGTAACCCCACAATGGAAAAGGCAACTTTTTCGCCCAATCTTTATAATTCTGGAGCATCTTAGCCAGGATCCTCTTGACATTCTTGTTGGTGGCTTCAACTGCCCCGTTGGCTTGAGGAAGATACGGAGAAGACTTGTGGTGTTCGATACCATACTTCTAGAGTAACTTCTTTGTTTCGGCCATGAACTGGACCTCGTTGTCAGATACCACATGGTGTGGAAGGCCATACCTACATATCAAATTTTTCTCGATGAATTTCGCTATATCCCGAGCATCAACTTTCTTAAAGGACTCAGCTTCTACCCATTTGGTAAAGTAGTCGATGGTGACAATGATGTATTTATGCCCATTGGAGGTTGTGGGACGTATTTCCCCAATAATATCAATCCCCCAAGCTGCGAATGGCCAAGGTGATGTCAGATTATGTAATTTCAAAACGGGCAGATGCCTTAAATCTGCATACTGCTGGCATAACTGACACTGCTTTACATACTTCAAGCAATCGTTATCCATGGTGAGCCAGAAGAATCCTTGTCTCATAATCTTTTTGTCCAATGTCAGCCCGTTCATATGGGCCCCGCATACTCCGGCGTGTGTTTCTTCCATCACCTTCTTAGCCTCTTTCTCATCCAAACACCTCAACTAGATACCATCAGCCTGTCATTTGTACAACGCTCTATTTATGCAGATGACCTAAGTAGATAGCTTGCAAATCATTCTCTCATCTTTCTCGGTAGCTTCCTCTGGAAACATCGCATTCTCTAGATAGTTCTTAATATCATAATACCACGGCTTCCCATCTGCTACTTCTATCTCCATGATTGATTTAGATTCGAAGCTAGGTCTCTCAGAGCTAGAAATCAAAACTGGCCTCATAACCACCCCTTCAGGGTTGTCCCACATTGAGACTAAAGTGGCAAGCGCGTCAGCTAATTGGTTTTCGTCCCTTGGAACAAAACGGAATGTACACACTTCAAATCGACTGCTCAGGTCTCTCAAGTGCTTGATGTATGGCATTAGCCTTTCTTCTTTAACGGCCCATTCACCTCGGATTTGATTGATCACCAGAGAGGAATCACCAAACACCTCCACGTTTTTTGCTCCTAACGCTATCAACGCTTCAAATCCAAAGGCACATGCTTCATACTTGGCTTCATTATTGGTAGCCTTGAATCTCAATTTCTTGGCCAAAGGGAGCTTCTCATCATCCGGGGTTGTTAAAATGATCCCTACTCCTGCCCCTTTGTTGTTCACGGCTCCGTCAAAGTGCAATTGCCAACCTTGAACTCCGATAGCTATCACATCCTCATCTGGAAAGTTAAACTCGTACGAGTCTCCTTGAATTGGGTGTTCTGCCAGGAATTCAGTCACTGCACGCCCTTTGATAGTTTTTCGAGTAATATACTCTACATCGAATTCTTGTAGCAATAACAACCACCTACCCATTTTCCCGAGTAAAGATGGGGCTTCCTGTAAGTACCTTAAAGGATTCTGCTTAGCTACTGCCTGTAGGCATGAAAGTAATGCCGCAATTTCTTAGAAGCCCATATTACGGCAAGGCAAATCTTTTCAACTTCTGTGTACTTAACCTCATAGGCCAGGAACATCTTGCTAAGGTAGTAAACAGCAAATTCCACTCCAAATTCATCCTCCTGGGCCATTATGGCGCCTACAGAACTGTCTTCTATAGATAGATACAAAATCAATGGCCTAATTGGTTACGGCGGCCTCAACACCAGTGGATTCAATAGATACTCTCTGACAGTATCAAAAGCCTTCTGACAATTTTCGTTCCATACTACTGGTTGGTTTTTTCTAAGTAATTTGAAGATCGGTTCGCAGATTGAAGTAAGCTTAGCAATAAACCTATTGATGTATTGCAACCTACCTAGAAAGCTTCTCACATCCTTTTCTTTCTGCGGTATTGGCATTTCTCTGGTGGCCTTAACCTTATCTGGGTCAATCTCAATACCCCTCTGGCTAACCACGTGTCCTAGGAGCTTCCCTGAGGTAACACTAAAGATACATTTCTTAGGATTTAACCGCAGATCATACTTATTTATCCTTAGGAAGAACTTTTCCAGGGCTTCAAAATGACCTTCTCTAGTGGCTAACTTGATCATTATGTCGTCCACATACACCTCCACTTCTCTATGGATCAAGTCATTCAAGATTTTTGTTGCCATCCTCTGATAAGTGGCTCCTGCATTTTTCAGGCCAAAAGGCATTACTCGATAAGCATAGGTCCCCCATTCAGTAATGAGCGCCGTCTTAATTCGGTCAATTATTTTATTGAAAATTTAATTGTAGCCCGCATAACCATCTCCAAAGCTATACATCTCGCAAGCAGCGGTGTAGACACCAGGTCCCGAGGCGGTCCAAGATCAGGATTACCCGATGATGAAACAAAAGATCGATTTTCGGCAAGAAAAGTGAGAATCGATTGTTTCCTTGTCGAAATTGTGCTTGTTTAAAAAAATAATTAAAAATATATATTTTAGAAATTAAAATAGGGTAGAAAATATTAATTTTGGATATTTTAGGTTTTTATTTAAAAAAAAAGTAACGAATGCCACCTGCGGCAGTGCGCAGGGGCGCCCGCTTGGCAGATGTCCCCAGCGCGTAGGGGTCTCCGCGCGCGCCCCTCCCACCGCACGCGCGCCCACCCGCGGTTCCCATTCACCGCGCGCGCACGTGCGCACGTGGTTACCCCCCACCTCGCGCGCCTGCGCGCAGTCTCCCTCTCCGCGCGGGCAGGCTTGCCCAGCCCCCGTGACGCGTCGTTTTCCTGCGTTTTCAGTCTTTTTTCTAGCCTGTTTTGTTCAGTCTTTCACCCTTTTATGCTAATTTGGATAAACTAACAATGAAAAGATTTCTTGTCCCTTCCTATTTTTGGCCAAAACTAAAAATTAAGAAGGGGATTTCCCTTCATTTTGAGAGGACGACAACATTTTTGAAAAAAAAAATTTCTTTGGCTTTTCTCTCTAACACTTTTACTCTCTAGGAAGCATTTCCTTCTACCAAAATTCTTCTTAAAAAATCTTTGAGTTTTTTTCTTCTCAAGTTTTAGTTTTTATTATTCTAAAATACTTAATATTGGGTTTGATTTGAGCAAGAGAAATCAATTTTCTTAGCTTATTCATCCCACCAAAAATATTTTCTTGAACTAATTTATTTAAAACACAGATCTTTATACTTGTTTCGAATATTATTGTCATCAAAAAATCGACAAGGGGAACGGATTGAGACATCCTATTTCCGATCTAAAAATTCTGAGGGTAAACATTTTTGGACTCGTTCTCATTTATTTTTTTGTATATTATTTATTGTTATTAATATTATTTTTTTTTGCCATATTTACTACATCCATTCTTTATTTTCAGCACTTTAAATGTGTCAATATCACTATTAATATATTATTTGTTGGCTTTAATTGGATTTACATGATCATATATTATTATTATTATTATTATTATTATTATTATTATTATTATTATTATTATTATTATTATTATTATTATTATTATTTTTATTATTATTATTATTATTATTATTATTATTATTATTATTATTATTATTATTATTATTATGGTTGTGTTCATGTTTATGCTCATGCTATTATTTGTTATTATTATTTTTATTATGACTACTATCACATGTAGTTATTATTATTGTTATTCTATTAGTTGTTCATGTCACTATTGCTATTACTATTATTGTTATCATTATTATTATTTAATGTTTGTTTTACCTTTATTTATTAGTATGATTTTCGATGTGTCATTATTATTATTATTATTATTATTATTATTATTATTATTATCATTATCATGTCTCATTATTATTATTATTATCATTTATTATTATTACCATGTTTACTTATACTATATTCATTATCGTTCATTACTATTGCCTATTATTGTCGTCATTAATTTTATTTTTGTCTTTGTCTTATCATTATTATTATTATCATTTTAAATTGACTTGCCTAATATTTATTTCATTTTTTTACTTGGTTAATTTTTAGAACCATTACTAATATTCTTGATATTATTTTTTCTGTCTGAGTTTTCAATTTGAGTCGTGTCATGTGGATGTTTTCCGTGACTCCCCGGAATGGTCACGACGCGTGCAGGATCACATCGGGTTTGGCGAGATCTTTCTTAACTCTCTCTTCATGTTGTGTGATTTGTAAATAATTATCTTATTTATGCACGCGTGCGATAAAAATATCACAAAAATATTTCTATAATTAAATTGGAATTTTTACTAATAAAATTGGGACCAATGTCCCTTGTTTTAGCGTAACAATAAAAACATCACAATTAAAACAAAGAGTCAACTTTTCTCCAAAAATGGGATCACTCATCCCGGTTTTCCAATTCAAACAATCAAAATGACTTTTCGATCCCTCTTCAAAAAAATGCGAAGGAACCAATGTTCCTAAAATTCGAACAAATGCGAAGGAACCAATGTTCCTAAAATAATGCCCCGATTTATGTATGTCTTTATTTACTATTGATTTTGTTTTATTGTTTTAATTTTACGTTCATTTCTTTTTGGGCCCTTGTAATTAATTTTGGGGCAACTTTATTTGTTATTGAGGGATTGTATTCCGTCCCCACCCATATTTTTGATCTCCTTTTATTGGGGTTGTATTCCGCCCCGATTTCTCTTGTAATTGTGTGCTTGTGTGTTTACTGCTTTCATTTATCGCTTTCTTTATTTACTTTATCGCTTTCCTTTTTCCTCTTTTATATGCTTGGAATGCGCTATTTAATTTAAATGCATCGATCGCGTGAGATGAGAGATATAATTTTAAGAGGTTACAAACTCATTTATAATTAACCAAAGCATAAATAAGAGGGAAGTTCCGGACACCATATCTCTGGTTTAGACCGTTAGAGGTGAGAGACTTTTTCCCAATTTCTTACAAATTGGGTGGCGACTCCAAATGCCTCAAAAGTGCCTTTAGGTGTCATTAGACTAGGTTGTTCTCCCCAATGTTCTATTGGAAGGAATACACCGATGATGTCTCATGGCGCCTATGATCAAAAGATGCAAACCAATACCTCGAATCCCAAAGGCGGATTTAAAGCGAGGGCCCTTGCTGGGCACCGGCGTGCGTCACAGTGGCGACTCCACTGGGGACTTTGTGTTTGAGACTTTGCTCCGAAAGTGCTTTGGTTTAGATTTATAATTGGGTTTTTGAAACTTAAAATTCTATCTCTTTTCAAAAATTGCATCATATCATTTTAGAGCCTTAGAATTATGCTAGTTGGTCCCCTATCTACCTCGGTGCGTTTCCGAAGCACGACCCTACTTTCACTCATTGTAGGGAAGTATTAAGGATAATCACCAGCCCAAGCCTAGTACCTTTTAGTATATCAAATGGAGACCCGATCGGTCACTACGCTCGTAATGAGCTAGACCCGTTGGCAGAGACCGTGCTTGGGTAAACCTAAAGCAATACTACCTCGACCAAAGCTCATGTAATGGAAAATAGAAACTTCCACTAGGTGGTATGCTCCTTAATACGATGCTTGTGATGTGGGCCGTCACGTATTAAACAAAATCAAGAAAAATAAGTGGTTCTTTATCAAAGGCTTTCATGCCTCGATGAGCTCACCTTAACATGATTGAATTGTCCAAATACGTAATGGCCAAAACCCATACGAATGCGCATTCGATTAGGACCGTTATGCTACCGGCTTTTCGCCGTGCACTTCGTGCGTCCATCGGGTTCCCTATTAACCCTTGGATGAAGCCCACCTAGGAAAGAGACTATATTACCCTGTGTGTGGGAGGAATAAGGTCGGAAGGATCTACCTGCTCGCGTGTGTTTGTCTATGCAATATCAGCACGATCATGCATCACACTAACAAAAGTTAGTTTTGTAGCCATCATAGATTCATCCAGGTGGTCTAGGGGTCCCGACGGTCGATTGAGGAAAGTTTCTCTGGATTTAGTGTCAGGTCAGAATTCAGAAGTATCAATAGAAGCAATCATGTCCGACCCATCAGGTGGTTCTGATGCAACCAGGGCGATGATTGCCGACGAGGTTGGGAAAAGGTTAGAAGAATTTGAGGCCAAAATATTAGCAATGATGGGCAACCTTGCCACTACTTTAGCCCCGCCGGGGGCGACAGAATGCTGCTCTAGTTAGGGAGCCAGAGGAACAAGGGGCTGTTAGAGAAGATCCCCTAATGGTAGCTGATCCACCTGTAGTTGAGCCAAGGGTACCGACACCCGTTGAACATAAGGAGGGCCCTAAGTCTGAAATTGATGTATGGGAGGAGCCAGATGAGCTGATGATAGTGAAAGGGAAAGAGCCAAAGCTGGAGGATGCGATGTGGAAGAAGATGGAAGAAAGATTTGAGGCTATGTCTAAGATGCTGAAAGCAGGGGGAGGGGTGAACCCTGAGGATAGAGAACTGGATAGTGATGATTTGATACCCCAGAATTTTAAGATGCCTGACATTCCTAAGTTCGACGGCACTTTGGATCCCACTGCACATATAAAGGAATACTCTCTGGTGATGAAAGGTACCACCTTGACAAAGAGGCAGAAAATTGAGTACTTCTGTCTAAGTTTAACTGGCCCGGCAGTGGACTGGTACCACGGGTTAGACCGAAGGACGAAGGAAGACTGGGAGTTATTGACCGAAGAATTTCTCAGACAGTACGATTGCAGTACAAGGATGGAGGTAACTCTGAAGGACCTAGAGTTGTTATAGCAAAAGGCGGGTGAGTCTTTTCATGAGTATCTGACCCGGTGGAGGAACAGGGTAATGGAAATGAAAAGAAAGCCAGATACTCAGGACCAGATACGTCTGTTCATTAGAAATGCGAGCCCTTATTTGAGAGATGGACTGAAAATGAAGGGTTGAGAGACTGGGAATCTTTGAAGGACATCGCTATTGAGGCTGAGGGGGAATACCTTTCAAGAAGGGAAAACAATGAGGCTTATGCCAAGAAGGGCTACAATGGTCAGGGGGCAAACAAGTCAGCGGGCTCCAGCGGTGGCAATAGAAGTGGGACAACAGCCGAGGTATCGGCAACAGGGGTCAGCCAGAGGTACTTCTCAAATTTGGGTCGGCCTTTATCATGGGTATTAAAAAGATTGATGAAAGAGGAGAAGCTACAACCCCTACCACCTAGGCTAGCAAGAAACCAAGGATAGCCTGGGCATAAAGAGAATGAGTATTGTGACTTTCACAAAAATACTGGGCATTTGACAGATAATTGTGTGAGGCTGAGGCACCAGATTCAGGATCTGATCGATAGTAAGCATATCACTGATCCCGAACGGAGAAAGAACAAGAAGAAATCCGACTATAATACTGTGCCACCACCTGTCTTAATGATTGGGTTAAGTCTGCCTGATGGTATGTCTTGCAAAACTTGTACGGTAATGACTATATCGCCATCACTTGCCCTGAGACAGATAAAGGAGGGGCTTCCGTAGCAGTGATAGATTATTGGTCCACTAGTGAGAATGGGGAAGAAGAGGAGGAAGGAAAACAAGAAGGGTCTAATCAAGCATTGAAAGTGGTCGAGCCTTCGCAACTGACTGAAGAGACCTGCGCCCTAATTGCCCGAGAGATAGATGGGAGATTTGAAGAGCTTGAAAAGAAGTTGTTATCTGTATTTAAAGAGAGAATGAATGCCATGGCACTTGTTTTTCAAGCCCAGCTTATGGCGATTGCTCCTGACCGAGTTGAGCTGAGCACTGACTGGAGGACTCATACAATGATGACTGCAGCGCTTCCTTCCCCCTCCGAGGCCGGATATAAAGGGCCACTTAATTCGACAGTTGGACGAGGGAATGTTAAGATGATGGAAGCGTCAGCCGCGAATCAAAGGCACTTCTCCAATTTGGGTAGATCTTATCTTGGGTTCTTAAGAGGTTGATGAAGGAAGGTAAATTATAGCAACTACCTGCTAAGCCCTCCAGAAGCCAGGGATGGTCCAACCACAAGGCAGATCAGTATTGTGCCTTCCATTAGCACACTGGTCATACCACAGACGATTGCAAGACCCTGAGACATGCCATCCAAGATTTGATCGATTCCAAATAAATCTCCAACCCAGAAAGGCGTAAGAGCAAGAATGAGATAAATTAAGAGCCTGAGTAAGAAAAGAAGATGATTCTCAAGGAAGACAATGAACCATTGGCCAAAACATCTATGTTAGGTGGGGGCAGAAAGGAAATAGCTATATAGATGTTGCCTTTTTATTTTTGAACTATTTAATGATGACAATTTTTAATTGTAGTTTTATTGAATGAAATGAATGATTTTCGTTTATCTGTGTGATGTTTCTTACGATTTCACTATGCATGATCATGACACATTCACATTTAATAATGATTCAAATAATGCCATTCCATTTAATCTTGGAACTTTGGGAGTACCCGAAGGAAATCTTGATAGCATCTGTTATGACTCCTGAAGTGAGATAAAATTTGAGAAAAAAAATGAAATAAAAAGTTTTTGCCTGGACTTACGAAGACATGCCAAGAGGTAATTATGAAGTCGTCGAACAAGCTATACCAGTGCATTCCGATCATGGATAGGTGACACAGAAGCTCAGAAAACTCAAGCTGAAATAAGTAGAAATGGTTGAAAGGGGAACCCGCAAGCAGAACCAAAACCAAAATCCTTACTGAAATACAACACCCAACTAGATTGAACAATGATGGCCCCAACGGTTAAAAAGAAAAGCACACGTATGTGTAAACTTTAGAATTCGAGCGAAGCTTGCTAAAAGAAAATTAGGAATGAAAAAAAAAACAAAACAAAAAAACAAAACAAAAAAATTATGATAAAAGAAAAGAGAGAAGAAAAGAGAGAATTGATCAGGGGGCAAGGGAATGCTATTTGGGGGCAAGCTTTGCTCAAGTCCCATTAATCTACACGTATCTACGTTTTGCAGTTCTTCTTAGCCACTGAAAAGGACCTAAAGACTCATCCACAAGCCACCCAATCAGTTTATCAATATAGAGGAGGCACAATGCGAGGGATATTCTTGTGTTGTTACTGCTCACGCCTGCCACAAAAAGGACCTGAAGACTAATCCATAAGCCATCCGTCCAGTCTGTAAGTATAAAGGATGTGCTACACAAGAGATGAGCTGATGACATACAGATGACATACGAACAAGAGGAAGGCCAAGGAGGTCACGAAGTAGACCCATTCTGGGGTCCGCAATTAGAACCTTTACAAGAGTCATGTTTTATACCTCGGTGCGTGAGGCGAAAACATTACTGCCTATTGAAGCACATCAAATCCTTAAGGGGCAGTCATGGAAGCAAAAGCTGCAGAACCTAAACATGTCAAACGGAAAAGGGTTTTAAGATTGCTATCCCTATCAGAAAATACCTTATCCGATCATTGGGGAAGAAAGTCAGAAAGCACCCGCCGGGAGAGTAAGATAGGGTGTCTAGACAAATAGCTCCGCGTGTTCTAGGCGAACGAGATGGATAAAGACCAACATATGAAGGCCCATTCATTCTTGAAAAGTTGTTATCCAAGGAAGCAAAATCCCGACGGACAGCAAGCGAAACAAATTCAATCAACCCCGACGAAATGAAGGAGGGTCCATAGCAGAGGCTAAAAAAAAGAGAGAAAATATTCAATCAAGAAAACCCGCGATGTCACACCCAGTTTGCCCCCTAGTAGAATGAGCCTGTCCGTATGTGTAAGCATTCGCATGTGTTCGGCATATCATAAGGGTATTTTAGTAAAATGCATGTTTTTGGGTTTTATTAGCATATGGTTATATGTATGACACTATTGTCTGAATTAATTGGGAAATGATTGTGTGCATGTGTTCATACCATTGTAGGGTGTGCATTAGTTGGGAGTGCATTGGGTGTGTGTAGTACATGTTTGTTGGGTGTGAATGGTTAGTTTCACCAATAGAAAATTCACGAGTCTTTTAGCTGCAGCCCTCAGTTTCGTTTGGACCCCGTTTGGATTCTCGCGAACCTTATTATGTGTAAGGATCTTATTTAAGGTCCCTTTTTAAAATGATTTGTGAAAGTTAAAAGTAAAATGGTTTTCTCGATTCGTACCTGTAAGGTACTGTTTGTAATCGGCTCGTACCCGTAAAGTACTGTCTGTACACTCGTTATCCACTACCCAGAGTTAGCAGGTGTTCTTTTGGTGTTCGATTGATTTGCTCTACTCTTATGACTATATACATGTGATATCTGCATAAGTATATTGATGAAATGTATGTTCAATTAATATGGAAATGGATATGAATTTGAGATACAGAATGTATGGCTTTAAATGGTGAGCATGTTCTTATGAATTATGTTATGAGCTATTGCATTTTGCCATTGTGAATGTGTTATGCCTTGACGACCATTGTGAATGGCCGTTCATATTTTATGTGTGTTTCCCCACTAAGCGTTTATCGCTTAGCACGGTGTTTTTACCCGTGCAGGTGCGGAAGGAGTTTTGCTTTGAGAGAGTCGCCGCCGTCAAGCCAACACAGAAGGAGTTAGTGTAGGGCTTAGTTTTGTAATCGTTGATGATTCTTTTTGTATAGAACTCTCTTGTATCAGTTTTGTTTCAGCTTCCGCTTTTGTACTTATATTTTGGTTTTGTAATATCTTTTGTTTCAGCTAGTTGATCAGAACGTTATTGTAATGGTTTATTATATTAATGCATGATCAGCCATGGCTTTCTTTTCCTTTGAAGTTTTTAATTATCTCGTATTTCTGCATGTATGATATGTATGTTTTGCTTGTATCTGTTTGGTGACACCTTTACTCATACGGCGTCTCACTTCTTATCGGATGGGATTGCCTACGTATGGGTAGGGGGTGTTACAGTTTTTGGTATCAGAGCATAGGTTTAGGGGTTTCTGGGTGTTGTTGTTTTTAGTTGCTTAGATGTGTATGTGTCTAGATCTGTGTTGGCTGATGCGGGTGTTTCTTGTTTGTTTAGATGGCTTCTAATTCTGCTCGTGGATCACTTGAGGAATCCGCCGAGAGTGTGAACCCTCAAGTTGTAGATCCATCAATTTCTGTGTCGGCTCAGCATGCTAGGGTCCAGCCCGAGGCCGCAGCCATGCCTTTTGAGGCTATGTTCAGATTGCATCAGGACATGGCTAGGGTTTTGGAGAGAGTGACTGCTCCTATAGCCCCTATTGAGAGTTTGAGAAGAGCTGGTGTTGAGGATTTTTATGGGACTGGGCTAGATGAGTCTGAGTTAGCTGAGAAGTGGCTTGATAAGGTAAAGAGAGCTTTAAAAGAAGTCAGGTGTCCTCCCGATCAGCAAGCTGAGTGTGCTGTGGCATTGCTTCAAGGGTCAGCCTATGAATGGTGGGAATTGGTTAGTAGGCAACCTCAGATGCCTGATCCGGTTACATGGGATTTCTTCAGTGAGGAGTTCACTAGGAAGTTTGTGACTCAAGCTTATAGGGATGCAAGATGGGCACAATTTTTGAGTTTGAGGCAGAGGACTTTGTCAGTTTCGGATTATGAGAAAGAGTTCAACCGGTTGTCTCGCTATGCTCCGCGTGGGGTTATAACAGATGATTTCAGATGCAAGCATTTCGAAGCGGGGTTGAATGAGTCTTTGAAGATGGCCTTGATTTCTTTGATGTGTATGCCTGTGGTAAGTTATTATCAGATTGCAGAGGCCGTTATGAGGGCATAGAAGTCGGAATCTTTGCTTAGGGAGAGAGCTCAGCGAAGGAATTCTGCTCGGGGTGGTTCTTCTTCATCCTCGGGTAAGAGATCGAGGAACCCTCAGGATGAGCCAGCAGCTGGTTCAGCTTCTAGAGGTAGAAGACAGGGTTCTGCAGCAGTATCTGGTTTTGGCAGAGGTGGTCGATATGATGTTATACCTGTTTGTGCGAATTGCAGTAAGGCTCACCGGGGTGAGTGTAGGTGGCTCACTGGTGGATGTTTTAGATGTGGGAGCACCGAGCACCGTGTGGCTAGTTGTCCCCAGATGAGTGAAGAGTCAGGACCTCAGGGAGGAGCTAGTAGAGTTGGATCGAATGCTTCTCAGGCTGCTAGAGGTAGAGGTAGAGGTAGAGGTCGAGGCGGTCGGCCTAGAGATGTAGCTGCTTCTGAGACTGTTGAGCGTCCTCCTCAGGTTGCGACTAGAGCTTATGCTGTGAGAGCCAGAGAGGAGCAGGATGCCCCTGATGTTATTGCTGGTAAGTTCCTACTCCATGACACTGAATTGTATGCTCTAATTGACCCTGGTTCCACACACTCATACCTGTGCACAGATAAAATTGTTGATAAGTTGCATGTGGTTGATCAGTTAGATTATGAGATTTGTGTGACCAGTCCATTAGTGCATAGTATCAGTATGAGTAGAGTCTTTAGGAGTTGTCCTTTGTTGGTTGAGGGAGTTGTGCTTCCAGCAGATTTGATTGAGTTGCCTTTCAGAGAGTTTGATCTGATTCTGGGTATGGACTGGTTGGGTAAGCATCGGGCTGTAGTTGATTGCCATAGGAAGACGGTTGTACTTCGGGATAGAAGTCAGTCTCCTGTGTTTATGAAAGGTTTGGGTACTAGTTCTTTGAATAATGTGATTTCTGCGATGCAAGCCAAGAGGTTTATCAGGAAAGGTTGTGAGGCTTTTCTAACAGTTGTGTTGGATTCCAAGAGTGATCAAGTTCAGATTGAGGATATTTCTGTAGTGCGGGAGTTTAATGATGTGTTCCCGAGTGAGTTGCCTGGTTTGCCACCTGAGAGAGAGGTTGAGTTGTCCATAGAGATTATGCCGGGTACCACACCTATTTCGAAAGCACCTTATCGGATGGCTCCTGTAGAGTTGAGAGAACTTAAGACTCAGTTACAAGAGCTATTGGATAAGGGGTTTATTCGACCTAGCATATCTCCTTGGGGAGCTCCAGTTCTGTTTGTCAAGAAGAAAGATGGATCTCTGCGGATGTGTATCGACTATAGGCAGATTAATAAAGTCACAGTGAAGAATAAGTATTCGTTGCCTAGGATTGAAGATTTGTTTGATCAGCTTCGAGGTGAAGGTGTCTTCTCGAAAATAGATCTTCGATCAGGGTACTATTAGCTTCGAGTTCAGGATGCAGATGTGGTTAAGACTGCATTTCGGACTAGGTATGGCCACTATGAGTTTCTTGTGATGCCGTTTGGCTTGACCAATGCTCCAACGGCTTTTATGGATTTGATGAACCGTGTGTTTAGGCCATACTTAGATCGATTTTTAGTAGTGTTCATTGATGACATCTTGGTGTATTCCAAGGATGAGAGTGAGCATGAGGAGCATCTCAGATTGGTTTTGCAGATGTTGAGAGAGCATCAGTTGTTTGCCAAGCTTATCAACTGTGATTTCTGGCTTCGAGAAGTGTCATTCTTGGGTCACATTGTTTCAGCTAGGGGTATTCAAGTTGATCCGGCCAAGCTTGAGGCGATAGTTGATTGGAAAGTGCCTAGAAATGTTCAGGAAGTGAGGAGTTTCCTTGGTTTGGCAGGTTACTACCGTCGGTTTGTTAAGGGCTTTTCTGTGATTACCGCTCCGATGACTAGATTGTTGAGGAAAGGGGTCAGATTTGAGTGGTCAGATAGATGCCAGGCTTGTTTTGATCAGTTAAAGCAGTTGCTTGTTGAGGCTCCTATTCTTACTCAACCCATCTCGGGTAAAGAGTTTGTCATTTATAGTGATGCTTCGGGTGTTGGCCTTGGATGTGTTTTGATGCAAGAAGGTAAGATTGTGGCTTATGCTTTTCGTTAGTTAAAGCCACATGAGAGGAACTATCCGACGCATGATCTTGAGTTGGCGGCTGTGATCTTTGCTTTGAAGATTTGGCATCATTATCTGTATGGAGAAAAGTGTAGGATCTTTCCGGACCACAAGAGCTTGAAGTACTTCCTCACACAGAAAGAGTTGAACATGAGACAGCGCCGTTGGCTTGAGTTGTTTAAGGACTACGACTGCATTGTGGATTACCATCCTGGTAAGACCAATGTAGTCGCTGATGGTTTGAGTCGGAAGTCAGTTTCAGCCTTGTTCCTGAGACGGTTCAGATGGAGATTTGGTTCAGATGGGGCTTTGATTGCCCAGTTACGTGTGAAGCCTACCTTGAGACAGAGGATTGTGGATGCTTAGAGAGATGATGTGAGACTTCAGTGGATTGTGCAAGAGGTTAGATCGGGTAAGCAGTCAGAGTTCTCAGTTCAGGATGAGGTGCTTATGTTTAGAAATCGCTTGTGTGTGCCAGAGTCTGAGGATTTGAGGAGACAGCTTATGAGTGAGGCGCATAGTATAGTTTTTACTATGCATCCTGGCAGTGAGAAGATGTATAGGGATATGAAACAGTTTTATTGCTGGTTCGGTATGAAGAGAGACATCGTGGATTTTATTTCCAAGTGCTTGACTTGTCAGCAGGTAAAGGCCGAGCATCAGGTTCCTTCAGGGTTGCTTACGCCTTTATCCATTCCTGAGTGGAAGTGGGATGATATCGCCATGGACTTTGTTTATGGTTTGCCTTTGACTCAGAAGAAGCATGACTCGGTTTGGGTTATAGTGGATCGGCTTACGAAGTCAGCTCATTTTCTGCCAGTTAGAGTGGACTACTTGATGGATAGGTTGGCCAGTATCTATGTAGATGAGATAGTTCGGTTGCATGGGGTGCCTTTATCCATAGTTTCAGATCGGGATCCGAGGTTCACTTCCATGTTTTGGAAAGAGTTGCAGAGAGCTTTGGGTTCTAAGTTAAACTTCAGTACAGCGTTTCATCCTCAGACAGATGGTCAGTCAAAGCGGGTCATTCAGATTCTGGAGGATATGATGAGGGCTTGTGCTTTGGATTTTCCGGGTAGTTGGGACAGCTATGTGTCGCTTATGGAGTTTGCCTACAATAATAGCTTTCAGTCGAGTATCGGTATGGCACCATATGAGGCTTTGTATGGTCGGCAGTGTAGGACTCCGGTTTGTTGGACCGAACTATCCGAGAGATTAGTGATTGGGCCAGACTTGGTTAGAGATATCGAGGATAAGATCAGAGTGGTGCAGCGGAATTTGAAGGCGGCCAAGGATCGACAAAAGTCTTATGCCAACTTGAAGAGGAAAGACGTGCATTTTGAGATCGTGGACAAAGTTTTCCTTAAAGTTTCACCTTGGAAGAAAGTGCTTCGATTTGGGAAGAAAGGCAAGCTTAGTCATCATTTCATAGGTCCTTATGAGATTTTGGCTAAGGTTGGACCTGTAGCCTATAGACTGGCGTTACCGATGGAGTTAGCAAAGTTGCACGATGTGTTCCATGTTTCGATGCTTCGTCGGTACAGATCAGTTCCTTCGCATGTTCTTTTAGTTCAGGATATTCAGGTTCAGTCAGATTTTTCCTATGATGAGGAACCGAGAGCCATTCTAGCCAGAGAAGTGAGGCAACTGAGAAGTAAACAGATCCCTTTGGTAAAAGTATTGTGGATTCATCATGGAGTCGAGGAAGCGACTTGGGAACCAGAAGAGTCGATGAGAGCTCAGTATCCGCAGTTGTTCAGTTCAGGTGAGAATTTCGAGGACGAAATTCTTATTAGTAGGGGAGAGTTGTCACACCCCGTTTGCCCCCTAATAGAATGAGCCTATCCGTATGTGTAAGCATTCGCATGTGTTCGGCATATCATAAGGGTATTTTAGTAAAATGCATGTTTTTGGGTTTTATTAGCATATGGTTATATGTATGACACTAGTGTGTGAATTAATTGGGAAATGATTGTGTGCATGTGTTCATACCATTGTAGGGTGTACAATAGTTGGGAGTGCATTGGGTGTGTGTAGTGCATGTTTATTGGGTGTGAATGGTTAGTTTCACCAATAGAAAATTGACACATGCTTAGGGCAAAGAAAAGAAAAAGAAAAAGGGAAGAAAGAAAGGGAAAGGGCAGATTCACGTTTCTTCTTCCCCTCACTTTCTTCTTCTTCATTTTCTTTACTCTAAGAACTCTTGTGTGGATTCAAGTCTTCATTGGTGGAATTAATCATCTCTTTGCATCTCTTTGGTAAGTAATTGTATTCTTCTCATCTTGTTTTCCATTTGTTTCATCTTCTTTTTCCTCTTTGAGTTTAGATTTAACTTAGGGTTTGCATTGTTGGATGTTCTTTGTTGTGTTGTGTTTAGCTGAGGCTCCTCGCGATCCTAAGGGCAAGGATATTGCTGGGACGAGTGGAGCTAAGTGATTGAAGCTTTGAATTTCAGGTCTGGGATTTTTCTTGAGTTAATTGTTTGAATGTGAACTTACTGTAATTTTTAGGGTTTATGTTCTTGAGAAGCTTGAATGCAATTATGCTTAATTTGGTTGTTTTAATTTCTGAATTAAGTTGCAATTATCTGGTTTATGCTGTATGAGATGTTTTCTGAAAGGTAAGAACAGATTTGTGTGGTTTTGAATCAGATTTGGGATTGATTTTTGAGTTTTGGGAATTCTGGAAATGGGAAAATCGCGTTACTGTTGAATTTCCCATTTCCAGATTGTGTGTCGCGTGACTAGCCAAGAAGGAGAGGCCAGTCATGAGACATGACTTCCAGTCATGACTCGTGACCAGCCAGAGAGGCCAGTCACGAGTGGTGACTGCAAGTCACAACTCGTGACCAGCCAAGAGGAGGCCAGTCACGAGACGTGACTCCCAGTCATGACTCGTGACCGGCCAGAGAAGGCAATCACGGGTAGTGACTGCTAGTCACGACCCGTGACCAGCCAAAGAAAGAAGCCAGTCACGAGACGTGACTCCCCGTCACGACTCGTGACCAGCAAGAGGAAAGGGGCAAGTCACGACCCGTGACCAGAAGAAGCCAGTCACGAGGCGTGACTCCCAGTCACGACTCGTGACCACCCTTGTGAGGAGGCCAGTCACGAGTTGTGATGCCAGTCACGACTCGTGACCAGCCAACCTCGTTGGTCACCCCGTTCGGCCTATTTTCTGAAATTTCCCGGTTTTAACTCAACAATGAATTCCGTAATCCTTCCGAATGGACTTATATTGCTGTATGATGCATGTCATACTTTTATATGCTTTGATATGAGTGATACCATGATTTTTCAGATGAATTATATGTTATATTCTGAAATATAATTTGTATGACGCATAACCTGCTAGAGTCAAGTAAGTGGATAGTTAGGCATGCCTAATAGAGTCTTTTAGCTGCAGCCCTCAGTTTTGTTTGGACCCCGATCAGGTCCCCGTTTGGTTTCTCGCGAACCTTATTATGTGTAAGGATCTTGTTTAATGTCCCTTTTTAAAATGATTTGTGAAAGTTAAAAGTAAAATGGTTTTCTCGATTCGTATCTGTAAGGTACTGTTTGTAATCGGCTCGTACCCGTAAAGTACTGTCTGTACACTCGTTATCCACTACCCAGAGTTAGCAGGTGTTCTTTTGGTGTTCAATTGATTTGCTCTACTCTTATGACTATATACATGTGATATCTGCATGAGTGTATTGATGAAATGTATGTTCAACTAATATGGAAATGGATATGAATTTGAGATGCAGAATGTATGGCTTTAAATGGTGAGCATGTTCTTATGAATTATGTTATGAGCTATTGCATTTTGCCATTGTGAATGTGTTATGCCTTGACGACCATTGTGAATGGCCGTTCATATTTTATGTGTGTTTCCCCACTAAGCATTTATCGCTTAGCACGGTGTTTTTACCCGTGCAGGTGCGGAAGGAGTTTTGCTTTGAGAGAGTCGCCGCCGTCAAGCCAACACAGAAGGAGTTAGTGTAGGGCTTAGTTTTGTAATCGTTGATGATTCTTTTTGTATAGAACTCTCTTGTATCAGTTTTGTTTCAGCTTCCGCTTTTGTACTTATATTTTGGTTTTGTAATATCTTTTGTTTTAGCTAGTTGATCAGAACGTTATTGTAATGGTTTATTATATTAATGCATGATCAGCCATGGCTTTCTTTTCCTTTGAAGTTTTTAATTATCTCGTATTTCTGCATGTATGATATGTATGTTTTGCTTGTATCTGTTTGGTGACACCTTTACTCATACGGCGTCTCACTCCTTATCGGATGGGATTGCCTACGTATGGGTAGGGGGTGTTACAGTTTTTGTTATCAGATCATAGGTTTAGGCGTTTCTGGGTGTTGTTGTTTTGAGTTGCTTAGATGTGTATGTGTCTAGATCTGTGTTGGCTGATGCGGGTGTTTCTTGTTTGTTTAGATGGCTTCTAATTCTGCTCGTGGATCACTTGAGGAATCCGCCGAGAGTGTGAACCCTCAAGTTGTAGATCCATCAATTTTTGTGTCGGCTCAGCATGCTAGGGTCCAGCCCGAGGCCGCAGCCATGCCTTTTGAGGCTATGTTCAGATTGCATCAGGACATGGCTAGGGTTTTGGAGAGAGTGACTGCTCCTAGAGCCCCTATTGAGAGTTTGTGAAGAGCTGGTGTTGAGGATTTTTATGGGACTGGGCTAGATGAGTCTGAGTTAGCTGAGAAGTTGCTTGATAAGGTAAAGAGAGCTTTAAAAGAAGTCAGGTGTCCTCCCGATCAGCAAGCTGAGTGTGCTGTGGCATTGCTTCAAGGGTCAGCCTATGAATGGTGGGAATTGGTTAGTAGGCAACCTCAGATGCCTGATCCGGTTACATGGGATTTCTTCAGTGAGGAGTTCACTAGGAAGTTTGTGACTCAAGCTTATAGGGATGCAAGATGGGCACAGTTTTTGAGTTTGAGGCAGAGGACTTTGTCAGTTTCGGATTATGAGAAAGAGTTCAACCGGTTGTCTTGCTATGCTCCGCGTGGGGTTATAACAGATGATTTCAGATGCAAGCATTTCGAAGCGGGGTTGAATGAGTCTTTGAAGATGGCCTTGATTTCTTTGATGTGTATGCCTGGGGTAAGTTATTATCAGATTGCAGAGGCCGTTATGAGGGCATAGAAGTCGGAATCTTTGCTTAGGGAGAGAGCTCAGCGAAGGAATTCTGCTCGGGGTGGTTCTTCTTCATCCTCGGGTAAGAGATCGAGGAACCCTCAGGATGAGCCAGCAGCTGGTTCAGCTTTTAGAGGTAGAAGACAGGGTTCTGCAGCAGTATCTGGTTTTGGCAGAGGTGGTCGATATGATGTTATACCTGTTTGTGCGAATTGCAGTAAGGCTCACCGGGGTGAGTGTAGGTGGCTCACCGGTGGATGTTTTAGATGTGGGAGCACCGAGCACCGTGTGGCTAGTTGTCCCCAGATGAGTGAAGATTCAGGACCTCAGGAAGGAGCTAGTAGAGTTGGATCGAATGCTTCTCAGGCTGCTAGAGGTAGAGGTAGAGGTAGAGGTCGAGGAGGTCGGCCTAGAGATGGAGCTGCTTTTGAGACTGTTGAGCGTCCTCCTCAGGTTGCGACTAGAGCTTATGCTGTGAGAGCCAGAGAGGAGCAGGATGCGCCTGATGTTATTGCTGGTAAGTTCCTACTCCATGACACTGAATTGTATGCTCTAATTGACCCTGGTTCCACACACTCATACTTGTGCACAGATAAAATTGTTGATAAGTTGCATGTGGTTGATCAGTTAGATTATGAGATTTGTGTGACCAGTCCATTAGTGCATAGTGTCAGTGTGAGTAGAGTCTTTAGGAGTTGTCCTTTGTTGGTTGAGGGAGTTGTGCTTCCAGCAGATTTGATTGAGTTGCCTTTCAGAGAGTTTGATCTGATTCTGGGTATGGACTGGTTGGGTAAGCATCGGGCTGTAGTTGATTGCCATAGGAAGACGGTTGTACTTCGGGATAGAAGTCAGTCTCCTGTGTTTATGAAAGGTTTGGGTACTAGTTCTTTGAATAATGTGATTTATGCGATACAAGCCAAGAGGTTTATCAGGAAAGGTTGTGAGGCTTTTCTAGCAGTTGTGTTGGATTCCAAGAGAGATCAAGTTCAGATTGAGGATATTTCTGTAGTGCGGGAGTTTAATGATGTGTTCCTGAGTGAGTTGCCTGGTTTGCCACCTGAGAGAGAGGTTGAGTTGTCCATAGAGATTATGCCGGGTACCACACCTATTTCGAAAGCACCTTATCGGATGGCTCCTGTAGAGTAGAGAGAACTTAAGACTCAGTTACAAGAGCTATTGGATAAGGGGTTTATTCGACCTAGCATATCTCCTTGGGGAGCTCCAGTTCTGTTTGTCAAGAAGAAAGATGGATCTCTGCGGATGTGTATCAACTACAGGCAGATTAATAAAGTCACAGTGAAGAATAAGTATTCGTTGCCTAGGATTGAAGATTTGTTTGATCAGCTTCGAGGTGAAGGTGTCTTCTCCAAAATAGATCTTCGATCAGGATACTATTAGCTTCGAGTTCAGGATGCAGATGTGGTTAAGACTGCATTTCGGACTAGGTATGGCCACTATGAGTTTCTTCTGATGCCGTTTGGTTTGACCAATGCTCCAACGGCTTTTATGGATTTGATGAACCGTGTGTTTAGGCCATACTTAGATCGATTTTTAGTAGTGTTCATTGATGACATCTTGGTGTATTCCAAGGATGAGAGTGAGCATGAGGAGCATCTCAGATTGGTTTTGCAGATGTTGAGAGAGCATCAGTTGTTTGCCAAGCTTAGCAAGTGTGATTTCTGGCTTCGAGAAGTGTCATTCTTGGGTCACATTGTTTCAGCTAGGGGTATTCAAGTTGATCCGGCCAAGATTGAGGCGATAGTTGATTGGAAAGTGCCTAGAAATGTTCAGGAAGTGAGGAGTTTCCTTGGTTTGGCAGGTTACTACCGTCGGTTTGTTAAGGGCTTTTCTGTGATTGCCGCTCCGATGACTAGATTGTTGAGGAAAGGGGTCAAATTTGAGTGGTCAAATAGATGCCAGGCTTGTTTTGATCAGTTAAAGCAGTTGCTTGTTGAGGCTCCTATTCTTACTCAACCCATCTCGGGTAAAGAGTTTGTCATTTATAGTGATGCTTCGGGTGTTGGCCTTGGATGTGTTTTGATGCAAGAAGGTAAGATTGTGGTTTATGCTTTTCGTTAGTTAAAGCCACATGAGAGGAACTATCCGACGCATGATCTTGAGTTGGCGGCTGTGATCTTTGCTTTGAAGATTTGGCGTCATTATCTGTATGGAGAAAAGTGTAGGATCTTTTCGGACCACAAGAGCTTGAAGTACTTCCTCACACAGAAAGAGTTGAACATGAGACAGCGCCGTTGGCTTGAGTTGTTTAAGGACTACGACTGCATTGTGGATTACCATCCTGGTAAGACCAATGTAGTCGCTGATGGTTTGAGTCGGAAGTCAGTTTCAGCCTTGTTCCTGAGACGGTTCAGATGGAGATTTGGTTCAGATGGGGCTTTGATTGCCCAGTTACGTGTGAAGCCTACCTTGAGACAGAGGATTGTGGATGCTTAGAGAGATGATGTGAGACTTCAGTGGATTGTGCAAGAGGTCAGATCGGGTAAGCAGTCAGAGTTCTCAGTTCAGGATGAGGTGCTTATGTTCAGAAATCGCTTGTGTGTGCCAGGGTCTGAGGATTTGAGGAGACAGCTTATGAGTGAGGCGCATAGTATAGTTTTTACTATGCATCCTGGCAGTGAGAAGATGTATAGGGATATGAAACAGTTTTATTGCTGGTTCGGTATGAAGAGAGACATCGTGGATTTTGTTTCCAAGGCTATTTATATGTAATTTAATGGTTGGGCTTGGTCCAACCAAAGTTGCCCAATCTATATAAGCCCATTTTTTTATTTTTAAGCCCATTTTTTAGCCCAAAGTGAAATTTATCATTTTCTCAATTCATTTTCTTCCTAAGCCAATTCCAACATTCTTAGAATGTAGAATATAGCCTCCATACAACATTTTAGCTCAATCGGAATCTGTTTGAGGTCCTGTTCAATTAAACCGATCCGATTACACACTTTTTCAGTACTACTATAAAATTAAATTTTTCACTATCTAAAATCTCTAAATATCATCTAGAGTCATTCTATACCCTGAAAATATCATTTTGACTCCATATAACATCTATAGAAATTGAGTCAAAACTTAGTCAAACTTAGTTACTATTTGAACCGAACCAAGGGCCAACTTCCGTTTGACTTTTAGAGACTTATTTGATCTCATTTTTGCAATAAATTTAACCACTAGACTTATAATAGTCCACAGATCAAAATATGTTAATATAATTTTTTTAGCGGACAACTGCCATTTTCAGCTATTTTGCTTCCTAATGGTCACCCTTCCTAGGATTCCTATGACTCGAGCACGCTTGACTTTTTAAGTCGACTGCAAGTAAGGGTACTAAAGCTATCACTTGCATACCGAAACCACATTAGAGACTCTATAATTTTCACTAATCAATTCTAAGTAAAATCTGGTCCATTACAATTCTCCCCTACCAATTAAAAATTTCAACCTCAAAATTTTACTTGTATTGAATAACTGTGGAAACTACCATCGCATTGACTCTTCTGGTTCTCATGTTGCTTATTCAATGTTGTGGTGGTGCCAAAGTACCTTTACTAGCAGAATTTGCTTATTTCTGAGTTGTTTAACTTCTTTGGCTAGAATCTTCACTAGTTACTCTTCATAAGTTAGATCGGGTTGTAGAATAATTTCTTCAGGTTTGATCACATGGCTGGGATCTGATCAATATGTCCACAGTATCAATACATGGAAGACATCGTGAATCTTCTCTAATTCCCAAGGCAATTTCAATCTATAAGCCACTAGTCCTACTGGCTAAATGATCTCGTAAGGACCAATAAATCTGGGATGCAACTGGCCTTTCTTTCTAAACCTCAAAACTTTCTTTCATGGAGAAACTCTTAGAAATACTTTATCTCTAATCTAGAACTCTATATCTTTTCTCTTTAAGTCTGCATAAGATTTATGTCGATCCACAACCTCTTTCAATCTTTCCTTTATCTCTCGTAGCTTCTCTTCAGTTTCACGAACCAAATCTGACCCCAATTTCTTTTCACTTAACTCTGTCCAACAAAGAAAAGTTCTGCACTTTCTACCATATAGAGCTTCATAAGGAGCTATTTTAATTCTAGATTAGTAACTATTGTTATAAGCAAACTCTGCCAAAGACAACTACTTCTCCCAACTGGTACAAAACTCAAGAACATAGAATCTCAACATATCTTCCAATATCAGGATTACACGCTCAGATTGTCCATCATTCTGGGGATGAAAAGCTGTGCTAAAGTGGAGCTTTATCTCCAATGCTTCCTGTAATCTCTTCTAAACTGAGAAGTGAACCTCGAATCTCTTTCTGAAATAATGGAAATGGCACACCATGCAATCTAACAATCTCACTGACATACAACTCTGCTAATCTAGCAAGTGGATAATCCATTCTGACAGGCAAGAAGTGAATTGATTTAGTGAGTTTATCAATGATCACCCAAATAGCATCATGCTACTTTCTAGTAAGTGGAAACCCTGTCACAAAATCCACGGTTATCCTATCTCATTTCCATTCGAGTATTGTGATAGGTTGAAGCAAACTCAAAGGAACTTGATATTTTGCTTTCACCTGTTGATATATCAAACACTTGCCCACAAATTCAATTACATCATATTTCATACCTGGCCACCAATAGTACATCTTCAACTATTGATACATCTTATTTCCACCAGGATGCATTACATACCTACTATGGTGAGCTTTCGATAAGATACTCCTTCTCAAATCAGCTTTATCAGGAACACATAATCTCTGCTTGTAATAAAGACTGCCATCTATACCCAAAGAGTAATCACTATCATTGCCATCTTTCACTTGATTCATAATAGAAGATAACCGATCATCCTGTCTTTGAACATCTTTTACTTGCTTAAGGAAATCAGGCTTCACTTATATTTCTGCTATTACGGCTACATCATCTGCTGCACATAATCTAACATTCATTGCTCATAGAGCTGCCATTAACTTTCTGCTAAGAGCATCAACCACTACATTAGCTTTTCTAAGATGATAATCAATGAAGTAGTCATAATCTTTAATCAATTCAAGCCATCTCCTTTGTCTCAGATTAACCTCACTTTGAGTAGGCAAGTATTTTAAGCCTTTATGATCTGTGTAGATGTAACACCCCTTAACCATACGTAGGAGAGCTCATCTGCGAAGGGAATGAGAACCCGTATGGACAAGGGTGTCACCAAACAAAGCAAAATAATATGCGTATACAAAATATATGAATAACAGTGAAAATTAAAACTTAAAATTCAGAAATTCATTCATTGATATCCAAAAGGGTCATTACAAACTATTCTGAGCAAAACTGATATTACAAATTCAATCTTCTAAGAGTATACAGTGGAAGCATTACAAAAGAATAATTACAATAAGAGAGCCCAAAAGATTACAAAAAGAACCTAAATACAAAACTAAGCTATAGCACTTCAATCCTTTTGTGTTGGCTGAACCTGCGGAGACTCTCCGAAAAACTCGACTCCTTTCTCACCTGCATGGATGAAACACCCGTGCTAAGCAATAATGCTTACTACGAAAAACACATAGTAATATGAACGACCATTCACAATGGTTAGAACACATACGATAGCATAAGCTCAAAATTACATAAAATGAAATCATAGCTTAACCATCATCAATTATAATAAAAAAGTCATCATCAATTCCATATATCATACTGCGACGCGCGCCGAACCCAGCAAGGGCCCTCGCTTTGAATTTGCCTTTGGGATTCGAGGGATTGGTTTGCGTCTTTTGATCATGGGTGCCACGAGACATCATGGGTGTATTCCTCCCAATAGAACATTGAGAAGAACCACCTAGCCTCACGACGCCTATAGGCACCTTTGAGGTATCATGGAGTCAACACCCAATTTACAAGAAATTGGGAAAAGATTCTAACCTCTTAATGGTCTAGACTAGAGATTGGTGTTCGGAACTTCACTCTTATTTATGCTTTTTATTAATTATAAATGAGTTTTTAACCTCTTAAAAATATATCTGTTATCTCACGCGATCAATGCATTAAAAATAAAAGCGCATCTCAAGCATCCAGAAGCTGTAAAAGGAAAGCAATAAATAAAGCGATAAAAGAAAGAGATAAACATGCAAGCACACAACTACAAGAAAAATGGGGGTGGAATACATCCCCAATAAAAGGAGATTGAAGATGTGAATGGGGACGGAATACAATCCCCCAAAAATAAATAAGGTTGCCCCAAAATTAATTACAAGAGCCCAAAAGGAAATGAACATAAATTTAAAACACTCACACAAGATCAAGACAAAAGGACATACATAAATCGGAGCATTCATTTTTAGGAACATTGGTTCCTTCGCGCTTATTGAAGGTTTAGGAACATTGGTTCCTTCGTGTTTATTTAAAGAGGTTTCGAAGAGCCGTTTTGATTGTTTGATGAAAACGAGGATGAGTGATCCCATTTTTGGAGAAATTTGACTCTTCGTTTTATTGTAATATTTTTTATTGTTGGGCTAAAAAAAGGGACATTGGTCCCAATTTTATTAGTAAAAATTCCAATTTAATTATAGAAATATTTTTGTGATTTTTTATCCCACGCGTGTATAAATAAATATTTGCAAATAAACACAAAAACATATAGAAAGAGGGTTGAAAATGTCTCACCAAACCGAAGCGTTGGTCCGCATGTCGCGACCCATCCGGGGCGTCACGGGGACGCTCACATAACCCGATTCAAATTTAAATCTCAAACAGGAAAATAATATTAAAGATGTTAGTAACAAGTCTAAAAAATTAATCAAATGAAGATAAAATGAATATTGGGCACAATAATAAATAATAATAACAACGATAATAATAATGATGCAACACAACAAAAATAATATTAATGATAATAATAATAATAATAATAATAATAATAATAATAATAATAATAATAATAATAATAATAATAATAATGGGCAATGATAATAAACAATAATAAATATAGTATAAATAATAATAATAATAATAATAATAATAATAATAATAATAATAATAATAATAATAATAATAATAATAATAATAATAATAATAATAATAATAGTAATACGAACAACTATTAATAATAATAATAATAATAATAATAATAATAATAGTATAGTAATATGAACAGAATAATAATAATAATAATAACAACAATAACAATAAACATGAGATAATAATAATAATAATAATAATAATAATAATAATAATAATAATAATAATAATAATAATATGGAAGGGATATGGAGGCCAACGGCAACCACAAAGAAAAAGATAAAACCACAAAAGTCACATTAAATCACCATAAAGAATTTAAGCTAAAAAAAACTAAAATGCCATCAGTAGCAAGATACTATGAAAGCTAGAAAATAAACATGGCAATAATAACAAAAAAATAACAATATTAACAACAATAAATAATATACAAAAATGAATGAGGACGGGTCCAAAAATGTTTACCCTTAGAATTTATAGATCGAAAATTGGATGTCTCAATCCGCTCCCCTTATTGAATTTGTGGAGGTGAACATTTGAAGGAAATGTAAAATTGATGTTTGTGAACAAATTGAAATCAAGAAAATATTTTTGGTGGGAGTTTTGAGCAAAGGAAATTAATTTTTCTTGTTCAAATCAAACACAAGATGAAATGTTGCTAAAGAAGAAAAATTAAGACTTGAGAATAAAATTTAAGAAATTTTTTTTTTAAGAATTTTTTGAACAAGAAAACCTTTGCTTGAGAGAAAACAAAAAATTCTTTTTTTTCAATCCAAGTTACCGTCCCCTCTAAATGAAGAAGGAATCCCCATTTCATTTGTTAGATTGTCCCAAAATGGAGAAAGACAAAATAGCATGAAGGGGTGAAAGAAAAGAGAAATCAGACTGGAAAATGCAGAAAGCCAGGCGCAGGAAAGCGATGGGTCGAAGGGGCCAAATGGCCGCGTGGAGAGGGGGAACGCGCGCGCGCAGGGGGGAACTGCGCACGCATTCTCCTGGCACCGTGCGCGTAGGTCTACGTGCGTGGAACCCCCTCTGCGCGCGGAAACGCGGGAGGAGACCCTCCTCCGCGGGCGCTGCTGCGAGCGCGGAGACCTTCCTCTATGCGTGCAGCACGAAGCTTCTCTCCACGCACGTTGCTGCGGGCGCGGAGCTTTTTTCCGCGCGCGCCGCGCACAGCTGTGCGCGTAGCACAACTGCGCGTGCAGCCTTGCCCGCGTGCACAGACTCCGCCGCGCGCATGGCTGTACACACAGCGGGACCGGCCCGCACGCGAGAAAAAAAATAAATAAATAAATAAAAATAAAAAAGTAAAACTAAAAATAAAAATAAAAGGAATAAAATAAATAAAAGTAAAAACATAGATCATATAAATAGGGATAAAATAAAAATAAAAATAAAACAAAGGGAGTTTTCGACATGGGGAGCATTTTTCTGACACCTTCACTAGCAAGTATTGCTTTCGTCATCAGGTAATTCCGATCTTGGACCGCCTCAGGATCCAGTGTCTACTCATACTAATTTAATATGCACATAATCACAACAAGATGCTTGCAAACTCACAATAGCAGATAACGAGTGAACACATTGGGGTACCCGAGGGTGCAATCAAAAAGCAACTTCTTTAACTTCTCATTTAAAAGATTTTCACATTGGAGGATCTTAAACATGATCCGAGCACATTGAGGATCTCGAGGATCCAAATGAGGACATGATCAGGGTCCAAAAAACATAGGGGTTGTAGCTATTAAACTCTATTAGGCATGCCTAACTATCCACTAATTTGACTCTAACAGGCCATGCAATTTAATCAAATCATATTCATATTGCACATAAAATCATCCATGAGTAAGTTTAATAGGATCAAAAGTTCAGAAATAAAATATCAGAAGCACAAAAGAAAACTCATTTTGAAACTAGGAGGTGTCGCACTCGCTACAGGGGCAAACCTCCTTGAGCGTCGCGCTCGCGATAGTCCTCGCGCTCGCGTGAAAAGGAATAGATCGGCTTCTGTCGTGCTCCCGACAGAACGCACTACTGTAGCTCGGCAAAATAGAGCTTAACCACCTGTGAGATGCTGGAATCACCGAGCTCTGTCGCGCCCACGACAGAGTCGCGATTTCCAGATCTCTCATAAATCTGCAGAACTTCCACTCCTCCAAGAATTCACCCAAAATCTCCAATCAACCCAAAACTTCAACACACTCAAATCAAACATTCAAATCATCAAAAACAACACAAAATAAAACTTTTATACCAATAATCACATTTAAAATAAATAATTAACATAATTAAAATCTGTAATTTAATAAACCAGAAATTTTACTTTAAAACTTCATTCAAATGCGTATTTTGGTTCAATACTCCACATCCAAAGTGTCACAGCCCGAAATGTACCCTAGAAGGATTTGGGCATATTGTGGATGAGTAGTGATCAAAGTTGTGTAATTTAACGAGTTAGGTATTGCCAAATGGACAAATTAAGGATTTAAGTAAAAGTTTCGGCAAGTGCGTCCAATGGTAAAATTGTAAAGTATGGAATTCGGACATGATTGAAAGAATAAAATTTATTTCTTTGGGCCTATGTGAAGGATTATTAAGTTATAAAATCTCAGTGCATAAGGATATGAGAAGTTGGAGGATTAAAAGGAGAATTGGACACAAATATCTAATTAATTGGACCTATGGAAAGATGACCTGTGGCAAGGAATTAGAGAGGGGTATAAATAGCAAGGAGAGAGGAAGAGATAGCAGCATTTTCTAGCTGCCTTGCTCTCCCGTTCTCTCCTCCTCACACTACTTCCTCTTCTCTTCTTCTTCTTCCTCTTGTTTTATCTTGATCCATCTTCTTTTGGCAGAGTTTTAGGTGGAATTAATCAACTCAAGTGTGATTTGGTAAGGTTTTGTTGGGTTTTCTTCTTATCTTTCATCTTTTGTTGATTTTGTTAGGGACTGATTTGAGTTAGGGTTTTTATGTTTGTGTGTTTTGGATGAGGATTCTTGGATGAGTTTGGAACCAAGAAAGATCATCTAAGAAGCTAATGGAAGCAAAGGAGTTGAGGTATGGGAATTTAGGTTTTGGTGTAGTATTTGATTATTTTGATTTAGTTGATTTTCTGGAAATTTTGGGTTTAAAGTTGGTTAGATATTTATGAAAAGTTATGGGTCTTGAATAATTTGGGTTAAGATGCTTTAAATGTGAATTATTGAATCATAGTGTGTGTTTGATTGAAAATTTGGAGTTACTTTTGCTGGTTATCAATTTAGACATTTAGATTATGTTAATTGCATGATTTAATTTAGATAATTGGTATAAAGGCTGGGTTTTATGTTATTTGTGATGATTTTGGGTGTTTAATATGAGTTGTGATGAGTTTTGGTTTGATTAGAAGGTCTGGGTAAGTTTTTGAAAGAAGAAGATTTTCTGCAGACCTAGAAAATGAGACTCTGTGGTGAGCGCGATGCCTATCGCAATTGCAACAGAGCCGGGTGACTCCAGCATCGCGAGTAGCCAAGTTCTCAAAGGGGGATTGCACGAGTTGTGCAAGCTAGCACGAGACGTGTAAGCTAGCACGAATCGTACTAGAGAGCACGAGTCGTGCAATCTAGCACGAGTCTTGCTCCTGCCCCTTTACCTATTTTCACTCTGTTCCTTTGTCATGCTTCATTATGCTTTTATGTGTGCCTTCACGAGTCGTGACAGTGAGCACGATTCGTGATCGCCTCCTGGGCCTCATTTGTCGCCATCGCAACACCCGTCGCGAGCGCGATAGACCTCTTTGCCTAAAATGTTTTGGAAACTTCTCTTCTTTGCATTGTTTCTCACTTGTATTATGCATCGATGACATAAAGTATGAATTATTCAAATGTTTCTATTCAAGGTAATAATTGAAATACGAGTTTTTATTTGCCATTATTATTGTATAAATATATATGTGCAAGGAAAGGCGAACTTATTTGTTAAGTCAAACGAGTGCATGATGCCCAATAATATAGTTATGTTTAATATGTTTATATGAATATCTTATTCATGAAATAATACATGATTAGTCTTGAATATGATAAATGTAATTGTACATAAGATATGCAAATATATAAATGCATGTGATCATAAAAGAATGTTACAAGTATTTAATGGAAGTATTTAATGGAATATATATATATAAGTGAAACGTGATGAATTCAATAATGATATGGAAAATTTAGCCTGCATGAGTCGGTCGTGAATAGATAGGCATGCCTACAGAATTCTGATTATGCAGCCCCTTCGTTTTGTTTGGACCCTAATGAGGTCCCCGTTTGGTTCCTCACGAACCTCAATGTGTAAGGATTGTATTTAAGATCCCCAATGTGAAAATGTTTTGAATGAGAAAATAAGATGTTGCTTTTTGCTTGTACCCACAGGTACTCCCAATGTGTTCTGTTTACTCGCTTATCCATCCCCCTTAACTTAGCAGGAAATTAAAAGAGTAAACTAATGTGAATTAATTGATAAGTTCGGTCACGATTTGCATAATGAATACGTGAATAAGCATCTGATGCATTTGTGATAAATGCCATTTGAACTTGTGCTCTATGCACTCCTCTATTTTGGATCCTTTATGAACACCTATGTGGAATTGTGTGGTATCTACAGGTACCTAAGTACTTTTGTATCTGAAGCTAATGTCAGTTAAATGAAAGAGATGTAGTAAATGATGTTCGTTCTAGTAAATGTGTATAAAATGAATGAATATTGATTGCATGAGAATTCGTATGTGGATAATGCATGTTATAAATCTGTTCAAAAGCTATGAGCATGATTGTCTGTATGAGGTCTTTGTAACGAATTATCGACATGTTTGATATGCTTGTTTGTTATAGTTGAGAACTTTATGAATGAACTTTATAAATATATTCGTTTATATGTTAAAATGAGAATACAAGTATGTTATGTGTTATTTATCCATGAGACTTTAGCCTTGACAATTACTGTAAGTATATTGGTAAGGAATTCATGTACGATGTTTGTTGATTTTAATGAATACGGTAAATTATGTATTGAGTAGTACATAGGAGGAATAATAAGTGATAGGTATGATGTAGATAACTGAACTTAGTAAATGAGTTTGGATTAAATCTAGAACGCATGTATAAGGTTTTCGGTAGAACTACGGGGTTCTGATTCCCTGACCATAGGGATACGTAGAAAGCTTGAAATATTATTTCAAGCCCAAACCAAATTTGAGAATCGAAATGTTTTGTTTAGTTTTGAATACGTAATGGTTTGAACAAATGAAAGGTTTTGACTTAAGTGGTAATGCTATTATTTGTATGATTTTTGAACTACTATTAAGCATAGGAATTGGTAAGGCTTAATATTTCTGACTAGCAAAATGTATTTTTGGTAACCTATGAGGCATAACTATTAATATGGTTAATTAAATGAATTAGGTAAACAATTAGTAAGTATAATATTATTGTGATTTAAAAAGGTAATAAAGTCATTTCTGGTTATGGTATATAAACGAGTGTGTTTACGAAATTGTTTAGGTTTTCGTATGAAAATAAGAATATGAATTTATGATAGCATTAACCTATGTACTTTATGTTTATGTATATATATATATATATATATTGATTTGCTTGTGTTTGCCTCGGTAACCACTGTGAGTGGCTACCCATTATTTGTTTCACCTAACTAAGCGTTACCACTTAGCACGGTTGATTGTCCGTGCAGGTTAGGAGATCAGAGTAGAGCAGCAGTCCGCTGAGTTTTGGCCAATGAGTCGCTAGATTTTCATAGGAAGTGTTTTTGATTTCGTCATGTAATTAAATTTGATTTATTTAGCATTTGTAATGAGATGTAATAATCTTTAGTGCGAGTGATGGTGTGTGTGAGATAAGTTTAGGATGTGTATGTGCTTGAGGTTCTAGATGTTAGAAATTTTATTATTCCGTCTTCTGCTTTGCTAAGTAAGTTTCTCGTCCGGTAGCACCCTTCACTCACCGTAGCTCTCTGTCCTTCGTTATGCTACGTGTGGGAGTTGGGGGTGTTACACAAAGCATTTCAACACAAATTATTCAAAACCCACAACATTTAAGCAAACACACCCAACTTTAACCTCCTAATTTTTTTCCAGAAAATCGAACCAGAGCCAAACAATCAAAACATGCATCAAAATCATAATTTCCCAAACATTGGTATCCTTTGCTCCTAATGAAGGGGCTCTACTTCCACAAACCTTCTCCTTACCCCACTACAAGAAATTTGACTTTTTGTGACAAATTTTTTAATGACACATAAAATTTCGTCACTAATTATAATTTATAACGACGAATTTTTTAAAACGTCACCATACTATTTATTACTGTGATGAAATTATCTTACGTCATTTTATGTTTTAATTATCGTCACTAAAAGATTAATTTTGTGACGAAAAATATATTTCGTCATGGTTTATTTAGGAGAGATAATTTTCCACCATTTTTTTGGAGGGAAAAAATTTAATGACAAAATAATAACTGATTGCAACGTATATAATCGTCACAAAATATTTATTTTTCATGACGAATTATTTTTGTCATAATTTAATAAATTAGTAATAATAAAATCATTTCGTCACAAATTAATAACATATCAATATAAAAAAATTCTAATTAATTTTTTCAAAAAATTTTAGTTTAAAAAATAATTTTATCTGTGACAAATAAATGTATCACAAAAAATAAATATATTGTGACGAAATACAATTTCGTCACCTTCGATATGGAAGAAAAATTTTTAACTTTTTTTTTAAGGAAAAAAATATAATGATAAAATTATTTCGTCACAATAATGTTATTTATGATAAATAAATATGTTACAACAAATAAATATACTATGATGAAATACAATTTCGTCAACAATACAATCAATTTTTGACAATAATAATTTTCCGACACAGCTGGTTGTAATGTTAATATATGACAAAGAAATTATGTCATAAAAAATAATTGAATTTGATGCAGAAATTAATATATGTATGTATATATTACAACACCTTGACAAATAATTAATTATATAAATTAATTAATTAAATTATAGGTTAATTTTGTTATTTTTTGAAAAATTAAGATTTTTTTTGAAAATTTTAAATACTGTAAATAGTAATTCAATAGGTTAAAAATTTAATAAAAGTCAATTTTAACCCAGATGATCCAAAATTTTCTTTGTAATTTATAAAATTATATATATTTAATTGTAGCTATATAAATAACTAAATATGAGTGTGTGTGTGTGTGTGTGTGTATATATATATATATATAAAGAGCCAAATAAAAAATAAGAATAATAAAATAATAAAAATAACTTAAGTAAGAAAGAAACTTAACGAAGAAGAGTTATAAGACAAAAAGAAAGAAAAGGGAAAACAAAGGAGAACAAAATGCAGGTTGTAGGGCCGATCGAAGAGGGAGACCGGAGAGGGAGATCGGAGATGGGGGACCGGAGCGAGGGTCGTCCCCATTGGTTCCAGCGGCCAACCACTAACCCTGGCCTCCCCCGCCGTTTTTGCTGCGACGTGGGTGTCTTTCCCCTCGCAATTTCTCTCTCCTCAAAACCAAATGTTTTCCTCCACTTTCCGGCCAGCTCTGACATCAGACGGCGACAAGAGCCACACCATCAAGTCCTAGAGGCGAGGCGAGGCGCACCTGTTGGTACCCACCGATCATCCTCACATGCCAGCAACAAGGAGATCGAAAATGGGTATTCCGTGACCTTCCGATGCCTATTCCGATCAAAAATTATTATTTCCGTTATTGCTTGTGTGCTCTCAGATTAAATGCTTATTCTGTATCGTTATTGCTTCTATTCCAGGCTGAAAAATTATGCATTTGTGGATTTCAAAAATGAAGCTTTGGCCTATCAAGCACAACGTCAGTTTCATGGGTAAATTCCATGGGTAAATTTGACAAATATTTTTGAGCATTAGTTTGATTATGATAGATAAGTTTTATTTTCTTCTACTTTGCAAATTGTTCCACAAATATTTTTGAGCATTAGTTTGATTCTGATAATGCTTAAGTACTCTTTTCTTTTACTTTGTTTCTCATTCCATTGCCATTCCCTTTAGTTAAATTTAATTAGGATAATAAGCACAAAGAAAGTGAAACGATGCTCCTCCAATGAGAGAATTTGGTGACAGTTTGAAGTCTGCACCCGCTAGTGAGCCCATTGCTCCAAGGCTTGCTGTAGATTATCCGTTTCCCCCTCACTTGGAGTAAGCTTTGCCATTTAACTACTTTTGAGTTTCTTTAATTTTGTTTCTATGTTCATATTCAGAGCATTGTCACTTATAGTGTAGTTTATAGGTATATCATTTGTTGTGATTATTTACATTAGTGGCTTAAAATTTGAACATGCATTTACTCAGCTTACAGAAGCTGATTGCCAGAATCAGTTTGTTTGCATTAATAAATAGAAAGGGGGTACGAGGTCAAGTAGTTAAAAGTTATAATATTCTCTGTTACCATCGCGAAAGTAGAAGTTGATCTTTTTGGAATGATGTAGAATGAGAATGATTTGATATAGTTTGAGTGGGATTATTTGTAGAGGTTGTTGTCTTTGATGGAGAATTGCTCATGCCACTAATAAAACCTGTTAGGTTCTGACAATTGAGAATGGTAAAAACTTGTGCCTTTGAGGCTAGATAGCACAGGATGCAAGTTTCGTGGAGGATGAGTGATGAGCAGAGGTTAGTGCGGATGTAATAGGACCAAATGAAGCTAGAGTAATTTGTGAATCAGCTAACATGGGGGGAAAAAAGGGCCAGGATATGGTACCATGTCAAAATTGAAGAAAAGCTGAAAATTATATATTTAGGAAAAGAATACAAGCTTATATAACTAGTGAAAGTGTTATAAAAAGACTAGAATCAAAATGGCTCAAAAATTACTACAATACATTTCCATTTGAGAAAATTAAAAATTAATTTTTTCCATGCCATTACATTATTATTTTTGATGCACCCAAATAAAATCCTTAATTGCATATTTTCTGTTGTAGTGTATGTTTGCTTGCTTCTGAAAGCTTCTTTGGATTGCTGGCATTTTCTATTTGTAATGCTCTCTTGTGTGTATTAAACAGAGTTGGTTTAATTGGTTAAAACGTAACATGATTATTTCATCTACTTTACTTGGAACATGTGATATTCTTGCGTCATACTGCTATATTTGTTCTAATATTTTGTCTATGGTTGAGTTTTTTTATCTAATATATGATTTTTTTTTGAAGGAATAGGATGCAAATTTTGAAGTTTGAACAGAGTTTATGCTGAATTAGGACATTTTAATTTTTTGCATTAGGTAGTATGTTTTTATTTAATTAACCTTTTGTTTAAATAAATAATTTATATTATTAGTTGATTGACAATTTCCTTTAAAAATTTAATTGATTGTATAACATTAAATTTAAAATATGTCATTTTTAGTGCAATGCATATATGACAAGTATATTTGTCATAATTTGTCGACTTGTTAATTCATAAGTGAGACTTGTTAGTTCATAAGTGACAATATAATGTTTACAATTACGATATTAATATTGTAATAAAAAATATAATTTAATGGCAATAAAAAATTATCACTAAAACTATTTTTTATGATAATTATTTTTATCCGTATTTATGTCACTAATTTGTAAAATAATATGACGATTTATATTCATCATTAGTATTCATTAATTTAATGACGAAATCATTTTTCGTCACTTAAAGTATTAGATTTAATGACGATATTAAATATTTTATGACGAAAATTATATTTATTTGTTACGATAATTACGTAACAAATACTTAATGGTTTTAACTAGAAGCAGAGTTTCGTCATTAAAAACATTTAATTTCATGACGAATTTTAAATTTGTCATAAAAAATGCAAATCTTTTGTGACGATAAACAATATAATGTGACGAAATATAATTTTATTTATGACATAATTTTTGTCATGAAAAGTAAGAACTAAAGATGACGATAATCATTTTCGTCACAAAAAATGATACTTATAGTGACAAAAAAGTAAATTGTCACGTAAACTTTTATGTTACGTGCCTACCGTTACGTTCTCTGTGACAATAAAAATTCGTCACGTTATCTTTTCAGTGACGAAAAATGAATTTTTTATGATAATTTTTTGCGTCATAAAAGGTGTAATTTATTGTAGTGCCCTTAGGTTCTCTAGGAGACACTTCTGATCAAGAACATTCACAATCACACAAAACTCAAAAACCCTAACACTACAAGAAAAATGGCCTTTAACGAAGGGAAATCCGGTCGTTAAAAGTCGAAATCCGGTCGTTAAAAACCAATAACGACCGGAAAATCCGGTCGGTAAAAGCCCCTTCGTTAAAGGTATAGACGACCGGATTTTGAATCCGGTCGTTAATGCCTTTAACGACCGGAACGTTTTCGGTCGTTAAATACTGATTTTTAACGACTGGATTTTCCCTTCGCTAATTATGTTTACTTTTAACGAAAGGAATTCCGGTCGTTGAAAATACTTTTTAACAACCGGATTTTCCCTTCGCTGATTGTGTTCATTTTTAACGAAGGTAATTCCGGTCGTTGAAGATACCTTTTAACGACCGGATTTTCCCTTCTTAGATTGTGTTTACTTTCAACGAAGGAAATTTCGATCGTTAAAAATTCCTTTTAGCGACCAAAATTTCCCTTCACTGATATTACATAAATACCAAAAGATATTTTAAAATATAAACTATTTTATAATATTACATGTAGGTACATATCATTCACATATATTTTATACTAAAATATAATAAATTCTTTTCATATATTAAAAAAGAAAAGTTACAAAGTATAGTCAAATTTACAAATTAAATAGCATTCTATTTGTCACAACTCCAAATAAAATAAAAACTATGAATGACATGTAAGTTCAAGAAAACAACTATTCTCTATACTAATTTCTATTCAAAAGATTTTTGAAAAAAATGCGAAAAATAAACATCCTATATTCGCTGTCCAAAATTTTGAAGACCTGCAAAATATATAATAAAAGCTAAAATTAATATTCACAAGCAAAAATAAAAAATATCACATAAAAATATAAATAATAAAAAGTATGAGCAAATAATGACATCCGAAGTGCCATAGTGGCCATAAAATTGACAAGTGATTATGTTAAAAGATTAGATATTATACAATCTAAATGTTTGAAACGATTTATTTAGCATTTACTAAAAAAGAAAAAAGAAAAAAAATAGAATAATAGTTTTAATTAGAAAAATACAATAACTCATTGAAAATAAACAGGTACCGAAAGCTTAAACAGAACAACTAAAAATAAATATCTGGTCTTTATATACAAAAGAGACTAACAAACTTGATTAACATTTATTGGTCTAGCTCAGGATTCTCTAACATTCTCTACCGACTAATTATCCTATAACAACTTCTAATTGGTAATGCTAATCCAACATAAGTAGGCTAATTAAACTATATGTCACATAATATTATTTAATCTATTTTTGATTTATTAACAACACAAAGTTTTCTTTCTCAATTACAAAATTATATTTGAAAAAAATACTCAATTCTGTTTATTCATGTTAATGGGACATATATGAAAATCAATGACATGAAATTTACAAAGTTCAATAGTTTGCTACATTAAGAAAATTAACATAACTTTATGATGTGAAGTTCAAGAATTCTCCAATACTAGCATCCATGCCATTGTGAAAGCAAGATGTTTTATGTACTGTTACAGAATACATTCTAAATTACCTAAAGGTCACAAATTTCAAAATTAATGACATCAGAATTTTAAGAAAAAGGATGCATATCAATATATTGAGGGATAACTCTGATAAGGACCTTGTATGGATTATGCAGAAACTGCCTAGCTAAAATTTCCACCTCCCTTGGCCATGTGGCACTCCAATATAGCGTCTGTCTATCTGGACGAATCTGAAAGAAGAGGAAATTATATGTTAAAATGAGTATTTAACAATCATAATATAATAATACAGCACACTCTATGCATGGAATGGTTGAAATACAACTTCAACAGTAAATTACATTAAACTCAAAGATGAAAATAAAATAAATGAATAAAAAGGTCTTAAAAGAAAGTGTGAAATTTTAATCAAAAAGCAAGTTTACCTTTACATTAAGGAATTCACCAAGTTGAAATTCCATGATGACAGGGGAGTAATGATATGAAAATACATAAAATTACAAGCAACAAAGCAATATAAAATGAATGAGTATCTGACAATCACAATATAATAATACAGCACGTTTTTGTTTTATCAATTTTATCAAAAAATTTTGATTTTGCAACAATTTTATTCAGATTTCAATAACTAATTGCAATTTTGTTTGAAAATTCATTAATTGCTATTTTTTCTTGAAATTTCTTTCTAAAAGGATTTGCAGCATGTAGGTTGATCAACAAGTAGCATCTGGTGAATTTTATTTATGTACTTGAACATTGAACTAGTTTTCACATTTGTATAACATAACATTTAATTATTGAAATTATGATAACATTGACAAAATGGGTTCAGATGATATTGCAAGTATGTTAAAACGTTCAGAAATTTAATGTCGCTAGGAGTTAAAAAAAAACCATCCACCGTTCAGCTCAACATATAGGCATAGCTATGAGTGTTCTGTAGAATATCACAACGAAACTGAAAGAATGTAACAATAATAAGTTTATCTTAGTAATGAATAGCACCAAGTGTTATGTAGACAAGGAACCAAGAAATCCAATAGTAAAACTAAATAGCAATTACCTGCAAGCAAGACTTCTTGCCACTTTTTCACAGCTTGTACTCCATTCCTCATCTGTGAAGTAGCTGATAGCCGATTGCATACATTCATTTAATAGCTCAAGCAAACCCTGAAGCTGGCTGTCTAAAGATAGACAAATAACAAATTGAAGCAACTCTTCAGCTTCTGAAGCTGAAAAAATAGGTTGTTGACCCCTGCAAAGACACATAATGCTGCATGAACCATAAAGAGCAACAAAATCTAGAATATTGTTTGCAAACTACAGATTAGAAGTTAAAATGGCTTTCCTTATGATGGCAGCAAAATTTGGAACATCTTTTGAATCAATCACATACCTCACATGACAGCACATAGCAGTGAATTTAATCCAGTCAGTGATATTTTCAGGTGGCCCTCTACTACTAGAATCTGGATGATAAACAAAATTGTCTCCTGAGGAAATCACTTCGAGAAAATCTACAATAAAATACATAAGTTTCACATAGGATGTATACTATAGACACCAACTTAGACGTGACATAGAACATCTAGTATGATTCCACCTAGAATGATATTGCACACAAACACAAAGCAGTTATATCCATCATGCTATATAAGATAGAAAAAAGTATTAAATTAAACAACCATCACCACAATTTGAGTAAGTATTGGTAATCTCCTTACTCTGGACAGAGAGAGAAAAGCCCAAAATGTGCCTTCGTCAAACAGTTCTATCAACAGCATTTGGTTTACAATCCTAACAGCAAATTTTACACTCTTGAATTCCAAAAGACTAGTGTTTCATTAATTAGTCATCAAGATCCTTTGCTTAACTAATTAAGCAATATTCATGATCTTAACTTGCACAAACACATGCCATTTAAGATAGCAGATGCCACAAGATGAGCACATTTACCATTACTAGAAAAAAATTGGAAACTAAAATACAAAAAGAATTTAAAAAAAAAAAGAGAAAAAAATAAAATAAAGAAAGAATACAGAAATAGAAGGCAAATGCTTCTCGCTGTATAAAAATATAGCATATAGCTTTCAAGATCCCAACCAAAAAGGAAATATCACAGTTAACTTTGAAATATTTGGCATAATAGCACTATGTCCAATAAAAAATGAGTTTTAAAAAACATTCACCTTATTCTCAGGTGAAAGAATGATGCACCAGAAGTCACAAGCAGACGTCCTTAGTTCTTCCTTTGATGAATACAACACTTTGAAAGGGAAAAAAAACCATAGAATGAGAACATAGCAAACATGACCATGTACAGAGACCAGTCTTGAAAGCCAGCCATTAACCAATAATCCTTGCAAAAAGGTTTCACCTAAAAGAACATAAAAAGATAAGTTTGCTACATGTAGTTTTGAGTAAGACAATTACTTCAAATTAGTAGATCTATAGAGCTATTGCAAACAAGAGGTTAACGTTGAAAAGTAGATTTGACTAGTGAGAAAAAATGATGAAATCAACAAAATTTAATTCCAAATGCTTGATTGGGGGAAACTATGACGAGAAGTAAAAGTTAAATAACGACCATTTTCAGCGGTGAGCTCAACCAGAGCGTTGAGCTTATTGCTCACGAAGGACTGCAAAAATGACCAGCTCCGAAGTTCAGGAAAAGCAAAAGGTGGTGGGGTTTTCTGCAATTTACATGGAAAAGCCAAATTAATATTGATTATATGAATAATTCCACAGATGAATCTTTTTGAAATCTTCTAAACTATAAAGCATCACTAGTAACAAGGAGTTTATCATTAATAATCAGAAAAGTACCTGATTTCCAAAAACCTGTACACCCCATGTGGAGCTCTCTTCCTCACCGCTCATTTCTTTCATCTACACTAAACGCAAAGCCATTACAAAAAGAAATCTATGAAATAGAAAAATAATAATGCGAAAAGAAAATCATGACCAATCAATTCCAATTCTCAATTCTAAGTTACTCCAATCACTATTCTGATCTGCAGAAAATGAAAACGACAAGTATATACAACTCACCTTAAATATTTGTTGCACCAACATCGTCCAAGGAAAAGAGATCCTAGCCTTTACTCTTCCTTTCTAGTAATTTCAGAGGCAAAAAGAACAAACATGTACCTGCAGCGCTTCGAGTGGTGCGGCGGTGGTAAGGCAGAGGACAGGCGGGCCGACGAGGAGAGGGCAACGGCAAACATCTGCCCTAGTGAGAGTTTGCTTCCACCGGTGAAGCGGAGAAGAGGGTGAGAATTGATAAATATAATTTATAAGGGGGTGAGAATCTCAGATAAAGAGATGCAGAGCAGGAAAGGGATTTGGGGGTTTTAAGAACTTTTGAACAAAAGAAAAATATGAAAGTGTAATGATGAAGCGGAAAACAGAGAGGGACGAAGGAAGATGAAGGTCGGGCTAGTGGGGTGGCTTTCGGCGGTGGGTAGCGGCAAGTGGGTGATGACGGGACGAATTAGGGCTCTTGTGGGCAAGCAATTAACAGAAATTTGGTTTTTTTGGGGTTGCTTTCGGTCTGAATTTTTCTTAACTTTACATTTTTTGTTTTATTTTAATAAAATAATTGAGAACAATTTTTGGAGGTAAAGAATGAAGCCCTGCCAATATTTTATTTTAAGTCAACAACGACCGGATTTTATGACTTTTAACGATCGGAAATAATCCTATCGTTAAATAATAATAAAATTTCAATTTTAACGACCGGATTAATTTTCCTTCGTTATTTATACTTTTTTACGACCGGAATTTTATCCCTTCGCTAAATTTTGGTCGTTAAAACTCAGTTTTCTTGTAGTGTAACTATAAACATACACTAGCAAAATCAAGGGAAATATGAAGAATGAAAAGAGAACTAACTAACACTTACCAAATAGACCCAAGAATTGCTAAATCCCACCAAATATTGAGGCCACAAGAAGATGAATCAAGAAGAACAAATAATAAGAAGAGGAAGAAGAAGAAATGGCGTGAGGGGAGAAGGGAACAGGAGAGGGGCAAGGGACAGCTGCCTCTCTTTCTCTCTCCATGGCTTATATAGCCTCCCTCACTTGCCACATGGCATCAACCCATTGGTGGAATTTCACCATTCACACCCTACAACCATCTACCACACTACACCTAAGTCTTGCCACACTAACTCACACACTAACTTAAAAAATACTACTACACTCTAATAAAGCCCAATAAATATGTATATATCCCAAATAAAAAAAAATTAACATATGCCAAAATACACATCCACATACAATATGGCTCAAACTACTAGGATGGGAAATGGGGTGTTACAACTCTCCCCTACTAACATGAATTTTAACCTCGAAATTCTTACCTGAAATGAACAACTGCGGATACTATGACCACATCACTAACTCTGGTTCCCAAGTCGCTTCTTCAACTCCATGATGCTGCCATAACACCTTAACCAGAACAACTTGTTTACTTCTTAATTGTTGCACTTCTTGAGGAAGAATGACTTTCAGTTCCTCATTAAAAGAATAATCTGGCTGAATTCTTATATCCTGAACTGATAACACATGCGATGGATCCGATCGGTAACGACGAAGCATAGATACATGGAAAACATCTTGCAGCTTAGCTAATTCCATAGGTAAGGCCAATTTATAGGTTACAGGACCAACCTTTGCTAACACTTTATAAGGTCTGATAAATTTGGGACTAAGCTTACCCTTCTTGCCAAAACGCAACACTTTTTTCCATAGTGATACCTTAAGAAACACCTTGTCTCCGACTTCAAACTGAATGTCCTTCTGCTTCAAATTAGCATAGGACCTCTGTCTATCCTTGGCTTCCTTCAGATTCTGCTGAACTACTCAAATCTTCTCTTCGGTATCCCTGGTCATATATGGCCTAACAAATAAACTCTCAGTTAATTCTATCCAACAGACCGGAGTTCTACACTGTCATCCATAAAGAGCTTCGAATGGTGACATTTCGATGCTCGACTGATAATTATTGTTGTAGGCAAACTCCATGAGTGACACATATCTATCCCAACTGTACAAAAATTCCAAAGCACAACCCCGAAGCATATCTTCTAAAATCTGTATGACCCGCTCTGACTGACCGTCTGATTGAGGATGAAAAGTCGTACTGAAATTCAACTGAGTACCCAAAGCCACTTGCAGCTCTTTCCAAAACTTTGATGTAAACCTCGGATCCCGATCTGACACTATCGACAATAGGATACCATGCAATCTGACCACTTAACTCACATAGATATCGACTAGATTATGCATCGAATAATCAACTTTGACTGGCAAAAAATGCACTGACTTGGTGAATCGATCTACAATAACCCAAACTGAATCATGCTTCTTCTGAGTCAAAGGCAAACCCGATATAAAGTCCATCGTGATGTCATCCCACTTCCATTGAGGAATGGGTAAAGGGTTGAGCTGTCCCGAAGGAACTTAATGCTCAGCCTTTACCTGCTGACAAGTCAAACATATAGCCACAAACTCCACAATGTCACTCTTCTTCCCAGACCGCTAATAAAACTGCTTCACATCTCGATACATTTTCTCACTACCAGGATGCATAGTAAAAACCGCAGCGTGTGGATCATAAAGAAGTTTCTTCTTTAACTCATTATTCTTGGGCACACACAAATGATTCCATATATAAGCACCCCATCCAAAATAGAAAACTCAGATTGCTTACCATTCTGAACCTCCTGGAACACCTTCTGCAGCTTCTTATTGTCTTTTTGGGCATCAACAATCAACCGCCTCAAAGATGACTTAGCTTTCAATTGGGCAACCAAAGCCCCTTTCGAATCCAATCTCCACTTATAACACTACAATAAGAGGGCTAAAACTGACTTCCGACTCAAATCATCCGCAACAACATTAGCTTTGCCCGGATGGTATTCCAAAATACAATCGTAGTCCTTAAACAGTTCCAACCAACGGCATTGCCTCATATTCAACTCTTTTTGCGTGAGGAGATACTTCAAACTTTTGTGTTCTGTAAAAATCCTACATGTCTCCCCATACAGATAATGCTGCCAAATCTTAAGAGCAAAGATCACAACAGCTAACTCTAAATCATGCGTTGGATAATTCTTCTCATGATGCTTCAACTGACGAGACGCATAAGCAACAACCTTACCCTCTTGCATCAGAACACAACCTAATCCCACTCCTGAAGCCTCACTGTACATCACAAACTCTTTACCCGAAGTGGGTTGAGTAAGTACAGGAGCTTCGATCAACAATCTCTTTAACTGCTCAAAACATGATTGGTACTTGTCGGACCATTCAAACTTGACTCCTTTCCTCAAAAGTCTTGTCATAGGAGCGGCGATAACCGGAAACCCCTTCACAAACCTTCGGTAATACCCAGCCAAACCTAGGAAAGTTCTCACTTTCGATACATTCCTATGCGCCTTCCAATTCACAATCGCCTCAATCTTGGCTGGATCAACTCGAATTCCCTCAACCGAAATAATATGACCTAAGAAGGATACTTCCTTAAGCCAAAAATCATACTTATTGAGTTTTGCAAACAAATGGTGATCCCTCAACACATGAAGCACTATCCGAAGATGCTCTTCATGCTCACTCTCATTCTTCGAGTACACCAGGATGTCGTCAATAAATACAACAACAAATTGGTCAAGATATGGCCTAAACACTCGGTTCATCAGATCCATGAAAGCCGCTGGAGCATTAGTTAAACCAAATGGCATCACAAGGAACTCATAGTGGCCATATCGCGTCTGAAATGCAGTCTTAACCACATCTGCATCCTTAACCCAAAGCTGATATTACCCAAACCAAAGATCAATCTTAGAAAAGATTCCCGCACCTCTAATCTGATCAAACAAGTCCTCAATCCTTCGCAACGGATACTTATTCTTCACAGTAACCTTATTAATCTACCGATAGTCAATGAACATCCTTAACGTACCATCTTTCTTTTTCACAAGCAAAACCGGAGCTCCCCAAGGAGATATGCTGGGTCTAATAAAGCCTTTATCAAATAGCTCCTGTAATTGAGTTTTAAGTTCCCTCATACCGCCGGAGCACTTCCCCTACTTGATGGAGCTGGAATTCCAACTTCAGAAACTGATGTCTTCCTACCTAAGTTCTCATGACCCAATGATTTCTGTGGTGCACTAAACATACCTTGATTATCTTTGGTCTCACAAACTCTTTTACTAGAAACAAATCCAGTTCCACTATCCTGTATCTTCCTCTTTTGATTCTTTCTTTGAACTATCTAAGACTTTTCCACCTTCAAAGCAGCTAACACCAACTGCCAATAACTTACTAATTGCAAAGAGGTCATTGCAGCTATGAATCCCTTAATTACTTCATTTAAACCCTCCTCAAACTGTCGACATTTAAACTCTTTAGTCATCAAGGCATCAGGTACATACTTACTACGTTGGCTAAATTCTTTCTCATTATCAGCCACAATTAAGTTTCCTTACTTAAGACTCACAAATTCTCTAAACTTAGCCTCTCTATAAGCCTTCGTAACATATCTCTTTTCAAACTCCAGGACAAAGAAATCCCAAGTCAGATTAACAGGTCGTTAAGGATTTCTTAGCACCAACTTCCACCAATCATATGCTGGACCTTACAACAATGATACTACACACAACACTTGCTATTCCTGCGGACAATTTACTTCTTGCAATATTCTCTCTGTCTTCTCTATCCAGAATTCTTCTATGTCCAACTAATCTACAGAAGTTCCTTTAAACACCTCAGCTCCTCTTTTCCTTATCACATCTGAAAGAGCCTTAGGGGCAGTCAATCTATCTATCATTTGCATTAACCCTTGTAATAACACTAGATTTTCTTGAACTAAGGATGGATTTCTTGCTGGTGTAGGCTCAGGTACATGTGGATTGACATAAGCTGGGTTAACACTTGCAATTATTTCACCTATATCTTCACTAGGATCTGATTCCATTATCACTCTGCAAAACAAGGAAAACAACATCTACATTATGGCCACACTCTAAACAGACTCATATCAATTCTATTCATTATAAATCCTATAGTTCAGAACCGCCAAAACCTATGCTCTGATACCACAACTTATAACACCCCAAATACCCCTTAGGAGGCTATAGGAGTGCTATTGACACTTACTCTTTCATATCATATTAATAATAATTATCCAATCTAATACAAGGTGAACTTAAAAGAATACATGTCAAAAATTATCATTAATATTAGCTAATTAAAAATTTACATTTTAAAAGTACAACATTTATAATGTACATTAACATATTCTTTATATACAAAATAAAACATTATTTATACAATACAAAAGATTAAACCTAACTAGAACACTTGAAGACTTCTCCTAGTGGCCAGCAGATGTTTCTTTCAAAACTTGAGCTTCAAAGCTTTTAACCTACATGGGAGATAAATACCCGTGCTAGGCTAAGCCTCAGTGGGGATACAAACAAAATAAAGTTTACTACACGAAATCACAAATTAATATATAATAATATAACATGCTATAGATAAATAATAAGCCAAATATTTAATAATACATTCTCCATGTCACTAACCTCGCTACTTATTAACGATGCAATATATTCTAAATTGTTACTATATCTTGGCAATATTGCATAAAACACAGAACTATAGTCAATCAATAAAATAATAATCTTAGTATAGCCTGAATCAATACAACAGTGGATAACAGGAACACTAGATACAACTTGGGTAACAATCACTAAATACTAGGGAAAAACAGTATTAACACTGGAGATATGCAAATCTCAAATCACTAAATACCAATCGGCATTAACACTAGATACCAAACGGGTACCAACACTGGTAGCTGCGAACACTAATCCTTGTAGGCATGACTACCTATCCATGACTCGATTACAGGCTAAACAATTAATCCATTCAATATTCACATGAATAGATACATTTATCATTAGCATATGCATAGACATTCATAGGCCAAATACTTTAATTCACACAAAATAGGAAAAATTAACAAGTATTTATCACATGAACACCATGGCACTCGCGATAAACCTCAAAAATACCTTCTATCATGCTTGCAGCACAAGTCGCGTGCACTACAGAACATACAAAAGACTTATGTTGCGCTCGTGCTACATCTCACACTCGCAACAGTGCATGATCTAGAGGAAATAATGCTATGGGTCCCTCTGTCGTGCTCGCGATAGAGCCAGAATCATACATTCAAATTTCTACTATACTTACTTCTCTTAGGTACTTTCCTAGCCCAATAGATATGACTTTTGAACCAACAAAGACACCACATAACCAACAAAGGTTTCTAACCAAATAAACACCTACATGCAAATTTTCTAATGACATAATTTATGACTAATATCATCAACATACGAACAATCATAACCTGGTATAACTTTAATTGATTACTAAAACTTCATCAATACAACTATATTATCTCAAACACATTTTACCAATAGAAGAGTTATTTAACCCTTTAAACCCATAAACCACCCAACTAACTAATCATGTATCCAATTAAGAGTTAAAAGAAAATCCCAAACCTTTAGAAGCTATATCCTTCCACTTCACAAATCAAGTAGCCTTCTATTTACCCTTTGCTCTCCTACTTGATTCTCCAACTTCAAACCAACATATACTTGAATGAGAAGAAGAAAAAAAAGAATGAAAGAAAAAAAATCCCTTGGATGAAATCGAACTAAAGAAAAAGGAAAAGAAGAATACAAGCAAACTTACCTTTAGCTTACAATAACATAAAGATTACTTGGCTAAGTTGAATTTTACTTAAGCAACACCTTAGAAAGGTTTTGAGTGAGCTAAGAAGATAGAAAAGTAGGAAGAAATGCAGAATTATCCCCTAGGTTTGGCCAACCAAGTTAGGTAGAATCATCCAAATTCCACCTCTCCCTCACTTATATATGCATGTCCTTTCTTAGGTGTCTAACTCACAATATGCCACTTTTAGTCCATAAGAGTTGATTAAGATTAATTAATTAATCTTTACTTAATTAATCACACTTAACACTAATCATGCAAAATTACTCTTTAGTATTTAAACAGTTTTATTTCATGCAATTACGTCCTTAATTCTCAATTATAATTTAGTTCTAAAATTATAAATCCTAAATTAAACTCACTTAATCACCCTAATCTTACTCAATACTACTAGTGTGAATTTTAAGTCATTATAGTGCTCTGTGTGGGCTGTGGAAATTATTTGATTTGCATGCTTGCGTAGCTAAGTTTATAAGCCGTTATACTACCGAAATTTTGACCAAATAAATAGTAACTTTAGACAGTTATAGGTCAATCGACAAAGTGAATGATAAGTTTATTTCTTGTATAGATTGTTATGGATTTTATTTCATTTATGGTTAAGTAGAAAAAAAATTTACCCGTAATTTCATTAAGATTATAAGTCGGCTTTAATCAATCATGGTAATTGCATAGTAGACATTAAATCGATAGTGTATGTATAGTATAAGGGTATTACAATTCAAGTATAAGCTTTGCTAATATTCAAGGAGTAAATCAATAAAAATTTAACATTTTTGTGAAATTCAAGTTGTTGGAAATTATCTTTTAAAGTCGGAATTTCTATTAAGAATAAAATTCTAAAGATAAATAATCAAGCCAAAAATCTGTTTAATTACATTTTTATTCTTCTTTTTAATTTTTAATTCATATAGTTTAGTTAATTTCTTTCATTAATTGTGTAATGGCCCTAATACTGGGTTAGAAGTATTAGTGAATGTTTACAGTGTGTTTATGATGACCGCAGTGTAGAGTAATGTATTGAGTAATGTTCATAATAGTGAAGTTAAGTGTGCTTGAAGTATAGCAATCCTGAGATGGGTGACCTCGGGGTAGCTATATAGTGAACCCGAATGCCGTTTTTCAGAAAAAAAAAAAAATTATTTTGTAAAATCGATATGTGAGCCGTCAGGAGTCTAGTGGTGAAATTTGGACTGAAAATGAGGTCATATAAGCCTCCGAAAGTCATTCTGAAGCTAACCTCTAGTTCGGTTTAAATTGAACTAAGGTTTAACCGAAGTTTGACTGAATTTTTAAAAATAGGTATTGAGCTCAAAAGGGTGTAAAGTACGAAGTGAAAAGGTATAAAATAATTTTCTGTAATTTTTGGCAACTTTAAAATTGAGATTTATGGTATAACCGAAAAGGTTTGAATCGAACCGATTTAAGAAAATCGGGCCTCAAATGGACTTCGATTGAGCTAAAAGTTTGTAGGAAGGCTATATTTGATGCTTTAAGAACAATAGAATTTGATGGAAGTGAAAATGAGGTGAGTAACACATAGATGCTTTGAAATAACATAAATTAACCGAAAAATCAAAATTTTGGTTCAAAACGGTTGGACCACTTCGGTTGGACCGATTTAGTTCAATTTCATACTATAAAAGGGAGTAAATGGCCAGAATTCTCTAGAGAAATCAGGCCACCCACTGCCCCTCTCTTCTCCTTCAAGGCTGAATAGACTTATTCATTTCTTCCTCAACTTTTCTTTATCTCTCATGCAATCTTTCCAAAAAATCTAGCCTCCTAGATAAATTTTAGTCCCTCTACAACCTAATAGAAGTGATTGGAGTACGTTTGAAGCTTTGGAAGTGGGATTTTTTAAGTGTTCAAGGTTTAGGGTTCATCTTGAGGGAAGAGATTAAGACATTTTTAATTGGATTTATTGGTCCCTATAGGGGTTTTCAAGGGTGTAGAGTTCATTTATGTTGTTATTTTGTAAGAAGAAAGCATGGTTTTAATGATATGAGGATGTACGTACTCGGCAATGATAGGTGTTCAAGGAGAGGAAGGTGTTCCTCAAGCCAAAGGAAAAGAAAAGGAAGCTTAGAAGGGTGTAGAGAAAGAATTTTGAGGTTTGTGGTTACTAAATCCCTTAATTTCCATTGGTTTTGTATGGATTTTAGGTTATGTCTAAGTATGAATATGTGATTTAGGAATATTTAAATGAAATTAACTTGATAAATCTGATTAATGGCTTAAATAAACATACGTATGTATTTAAATGAATTAAACAAATTTTATATGAAATCCGTAAGTGAGGTCGAATTGATTAGTAAGGAATTTATGCATAAATAATGTGATTTAGGGCATGTAAATGATGTTTATGCTAAGAATAATATGTAAATTACATGATTGAGTGATTAAATGAAATTAAAGTGAACATAATGAGAAGTTAGTGTTTTGGCCAAATGGAACTCATATGGTTTTCAATGTGCATTTAGATCTTTAATGGTATATAATGGCATAAAATGACTAATTAGTGATAAATGAGTGTGTATGCAAAATTATAAGTGAATATGACATCTTGGCTGATTTATGTATGTTGACATAATGTGAATTTTAAGTGAAATTTCTATGATATATTGCCCTTAGCAATGGTCTGGCAGTGAAATCTAGTCTAGGATATAATTGGCTCGCCATAGGGATTCCACACCGCGGTATGAGTCAAGGCAACTCGCTATTGATAGGCCAATGAAGGTCTGTCACAGTGTATAGTGCTTAAAAGTGATCAGTGTAGTGCAGTGCTGTGAAGAATGGCTCTATTGGGATCATTCTATAGTGTAGTGGATCTGCGGGGTCCACTCCCATATATCCGATCAGTAGATTTTCTACCGGGTGTATACTAGTGGCATAATGGTAATTATGTGATAAAATTGGATAAAAGAGTAATAAAAAATGAGAATGAGTGAAAATGGGACTAATTTGGAATAAATGAAAGTTTTAGGGGTAAATTAGTAAATTTACATTAATTAGGTAAAAAGTGGTAAAGTTAGGTAAAAAAGTGTAATTTGGTGAAAAAGTGGTAAATTAGGGACCTAAATGTAATTTGGTATATTTATAAGGTTAAAAGTGGAATTTAAGTGTAAAAAGGTTAAATTGGTAATTAAAAGCAATAAAAAGGAGTAAAAGTGGAAACTAAGAATAAGTGAGCTTAAATGAGTAAATTATGTATAATTAAGGGCATTTTGGTAATTAAGTGAAAAATGGGGACATAAATGGAATTAGATAAAAGAAAGGACTATATGGTATTATAGTATAAGTGGGGGCATAGATGTCATTGATAGAAAAGATGTGGACATAATTTGAAATCAAGGAAAAAGATTAAGGATTTACATGTAATTAATAAAATAATTAGTTTACTAAAAGGATAAAAATGTAATTAATGAATAATATGATTTAATTCTTAATTATGCCGTTAAATTGATGAAAAAAATGAATAGATAAGATTAATATAATAAATAGAATATAATAGTTTAATTAATTGAATAATAGTTTGTAGTGAAAATTTATAGATTTGTAACCACCACTGGGCAAATTAATGCTGAGCATGTAGTGTATTTGACTGTGTGTCGAGATGTCGTAGGTTGGAGCAAGCATACCTCATAAGGTTGGACCGAAACGTCGGCGAGAATTGGAAATTTCATTTTGTATGTTATTTTGGTATTAACATGTAACACCCCCACTGCCGCCCCCGTTGGAAGGGCGCCGGCGGGCGCGCTACCCGACGCTCACTCAGAAACATTCACACATACACGAATACATGCGGTAAGCGGAAGCATCACTAACAATAATACTAAAGGCAGAACATAAAGCTCATATAATCAAAATGTAGAGTAATTACAATAGCCAAAATATTACATCTTAAATCCTTTACAAAATGGTATAAGAGCCACTATACAAAAATATTACATACAAAAGAATTACAGGAGGAGAAAACAAGAACAACTCTACTCCTATGTGGCCGACCTGCAGATGCACAACACGAGCAAGCTCCCAAAACCCTGTCACCGACACGGGACAAGAACCCGTGCTAAGCGATAACGCTTAGTGGGGAGGAACAAAACATAACAGAACACCATACAATATATTGAGCATAATATACAGAATTCATAAAGTAACAAAGAACAGGAATATATTAAGATATCAAGAATCACTATTCAAGGTCAGAATTTAGGACAGAAAGCACGAAGCAACTACCAAAATCACGATCATGCAGTAATCAAAACACTTCACTAACCAATATCAGACACTTCACACAATAGCCTGAATTCAATGGTGGAGGATACAGGAACACGGCACGGGAGACCGAAGCCTTAAAAACAGTTTTAATACCCGAAGGTAGCGCGGGAGACCGGAATCTCAAAACATTTTATCACTACACGGAAGATGACCATCTCGGAGGTCGACCGCTTCTCCCAAACGGGGCGGACAGAACAGCTGTACTCACAAACCCTTCTTAAGCATGCTTAATTATCCAATACCTTGACACTTCAGGCTCGACAACTCATTCTCTAACACGACAATACAAAATTAAAGCAAGGTTCGACACAAGACTCTAACCACAATTAAATTCATAACAAAGACGCTAGCACAATGATATCACGGGTCAAGCACAAACATATTCCATGCAATAGTGAGAAACCGTGCAAAGTAGAACAAAAGAACCGCATTCAGAAAACAGGGCAAGCAGGAAGGGCCTCTGTCGCGATCGCGACAGTGTTGCGCTCGCGATAGAGTACGGGGTACCTCCTCGCGAGCTCGCGCCAGAAGGCATCCTCGCGATAAGGCACGCCAGGCAGACTCACACAACCGAGCTCTGTCGCGCTCGCGACAACATCGCGATTGCAACAGAGACCAGTTCCTTCCTCCTCACGCGCACGCTCGGAAGCATGCTCGCGCGGTGGACTCGACTACCGAGCTCTCTATCGCGCTTGCGAAAACGTCGCGGTCGGGACAGAGGGCTCTCCAGCCACGAGGGACCAATCCACATAAACACATTTTTATACAATAATCAACCACTACTCATCAAGAATTCACTCAAAACTTAACTCAAAATTCAATCTTCTTAAATGCTCAAGTTCTTCAAATACACATGCAAACACCATTTTTATCACTAACAATTAATCCAGAATCACTACTTAATCTAAACATGCATTCAACCAAACAAAACACTCAAGGTTACTAATGACATGCAATCACAAAAATAGAATTTATCCAAGGAGGAATTAGGGAAAAACATAATCCACAAACACAACTCCCAAACCTGGAAATTGCAGCTTCAAACCGAGCTCCTCACAATCCCACTTTATCTTTGCCTTTGCTCTTTCTTCTCTCTTCCGATTCTTACACAAACCCAAACAAATCAATTACTCCTTTAACCCAAGAACAAAACCTTTACAAACCCAATCAAAATTGAAGAAGGAGAAGAAGAAGAAGAGAACCCCAAGCAAACTCAGCCACTTACCTCATACAATCCTTCAAGTACTCAGCTCAAAAACTCCAAGAAAACACAAGAGGGGAAGGTTGAGAGCCTAAAATGGTAGCAAGAGAGAGAGAGGACGGGAAAGAAGGAGAAGGAACTAGCTTCTACGAGAAGCTAGGCAAATTTTCTGCCCTTCCCTTCCCTCTCTCCTACTTTACTATTAATGCTCACCTACCCTTGCCACTTGTCACAATCTTAGAGAATCAAACCATCCACTTTGACTTAACCACTCTTGGCACCATACACTAAACACACACAAGCTTCTCTTACAAAAATATCTCCAAGGCACCAAACTCAACTCACACTATATTATTTCTTATAAACCACTTTTCATCCAAGGCACCAAGCACAAAACCCACACAATAGAATCCCTTAGTCCACTTACATCCTACTACCATACACTACAAGCACATCATAATATTTCCTTCACTTAACTTATTACTTAATTAAATAAATTTCTTAACAAATAATTCCTTATTATCCAAATTTCCTCTTACTCAAATTACTGAAATACCCTTAATTACTGACTTACCACGCAGATTCCGACCAGGCCCTTTTTGGGTTATTACATGACATGTATATAAAGTGTTAAGTTTTAAATTGGCTTATTATGTATGAGATTATGAGCATGGATGATTGGATGCTGTGAATGATATTTTGGAACTGTTATGAACTTGGGATGTTTGTTATATTGTTGTGCCCTTGCCGAGGCTATAGTTTCTTGAATTTGCAAGTTAGGGTAGTATAAATTATAAGCTGTTATACTGCCGAATTTTTTACCAAATGAATAGTAATTTTAAACAGTTATAGGTTAATCGGCAAGTTGAGTTAATAAGTTATTAATGGTTAAGAAATTAAATGTTAAGTGTAGAAAAAAAGGAAAATTTTCCATAAATCATTATTAGAAATAATTGACTTTAAGAAAATCATGGTAATCGTATAGTATAGCTAAGTCGGTAGTATACACATAGGGTATTAGGGTGTTACATTTATTTTGGTATGCAGTTTAGGCAATTCTAAGATCAGAGTGGGGTTTTGTTTAAGTGTACATACATGTCAATTGGAAGTGAACAGTATATTATGGTACTGATGTATGCTTGCTCCTTGTTTATAGTGTTTAATGGTGTCCGAACGAAGCTATAGCGTTGGTGATGGTGAGAGTGGGGCTTCGACCATTATTAGTTAAGCCAAAGCTCCACAAAAGTATTTGACATCTCCATTGGCTCCTCCTCCTTTGCCACTGCCTAACTTTCTGAATATGATGGCGGATTAAATTCAGTAATGCCTTAGAGCAGAGCAGGCACAAAAACCATCAGTGCCAGTACAACCTCCTACTCCACCTCAGAGAAAGCCTATTTTAGAGCAGCTAAAGAAAATGGGAGCTAATGATTTTTATGGTCGAGATCCTATGACACCCGAGCAAGTTGAAGAGTGGCTATTTAAAATAAAGAGATTGTTCAAGATTATTCATAGTCCACCTGAAGAGATGTTCGAGGGGACCGTCGCTTTGCTGCAGGGTCCAGCTTACTTTTGGTGGGATTCTATGAGAAAGCACAATCCAGCTGACCAGTTGACTTGGGAATATTTTCTAGCTGAGTTTGAGAAGAAATATATTAGAGCCGAGTATAAAGCTTCAATTTAGGATGCCTTTTGGAGATTGAGATAGGGGAATAAGTTAGTGGTAGAATGTGAGAGAGATTTCAAGCGACTTAGTGTCTATCTCAATGATGTGTTGAGGACAGAGGATAAATTGATGGAGAGGTTCGAGCGGGGCCTCCACAACCGTATCAAGCAGATTGTGGGTGGCCAGAGGCAACTAGATTTGAGATCACTAGTAGCAGCTGCCATTAAAGTGGAGACAGCTCAGGCAGATAAGGAAGAAAGATAGGCTCGATTCCAATAGAAAAGGAAACTAGGTCAATCTAGTGGTGCAGGCAGCCAGAGTAAAAGGTCCCAACACCACCTTCTCAGAGTCGTGGATCTGTGGCACCAGCATGCAGCCAGAAGAATCCAGCTGGTAGTGGTGTTCTGGCATCCTCAGTATGCAGTGCACCTAGGGGCAGAGGTCAAGGTACCGCACAGCAGTGTGATCATTATGGCAGATCGCATCCAGGCGAGTGCAAATATTTATCGGGTACTTGTTTCAAGTGGGGATAGAAGGAGCACTTAGTAAGAGATTGCCCAGAAGCAGTGCCTTTGTCTGCCACTTCACTAGCTCTCGGTGCAGCCTCTTTAGCACCCAGAGGTAGAGGCAGAGGGACAGCCTCGAATATTGCAGCTAGACTTCCTCCACCACCACCTCAGGGATAGGGACATGCTGTAGGCCTTACTTATGCAGTGAGGGCCAGAGATCAGGAGGATGCACCTGATGTGATCGTAGGTAAATTCTCCTTATTTTCTGATTCAGTGTATGCACTTATTGATCCTAGGTCTACACACTCCTACATTAGCATAGACATTGCATGGGGTAAAAGGTTAGATGATTCATTCTTAGATCATGATATCCTAGTGAGCAACGCATTGGGCCATAGTGTGATAGTGAATAAAGTGTAAAGAAATTGCCCCTTTAGTGTTAAAGAATGTGTCTTCCCAGCTAATTTGATTGAGCTTCCCTTTAAAGAGTTTGATGTTATCCTAGGAATGGATTGGTTGGCCACTCATCATGTGATGGTTAATTGTAAAAGAAAAAGAGCTACCCTTAGAACTTCAGATGATCAGGAGATACAGCAGTGGGCCAAGGACCAGATTACCTTTTAGATGTAATTTTAGCTAGAATAGCAAAGCCGTTGATTAGGAAAGAATGTGTTGCCTATCTATGCTAAGTAATGGATGGAAAGAAGGGAGCTCTTAAGGTGTCAGATGTGCCGACAGTGTGTGAGTTTCAAGATGTGTTCCCTGAAGATCTTTCAGGCTTGCCACCCGATAGGGAGATCAATTTCTCTATTGATGTGGCCTGAGGTACCACACCTGTTTCCACTGCCCCATATAGAATGGCACCGGTAGAATTGAAGGAGTTAAAAATTCAGCTATAAGAATTGCTTGAAAAAGGCTTTGTCAATCCGAGCACATCGCCTTGGGGAGCACCAGTGCTATTTGTGAAAAAGAAAGACGGGTCACTCAGGCTATGTATTGATTACCACCAGTTGAATAAACTGACAACTAAGAACAAGTATCCACTTCCCCGCATTGAAGATTTGTTTGATCAATTGAAGGGTACCGATGTGTTTTCAAAGATTGATTTGAGATCAGGCTACCATCAGTTGAAGATAAAAGAAGCAGAAGTGCCCAAGACAGCCTTACGTACCAGATATGGCCATTATGAGTTCCTGGTGATGCCATTTGGACTCACAAATGCACCAGCAGCTTTCATGGACCTTATGAACCAGATCTTCCACCCTTATTTGGATCAATTCATAGTGGTCTTTATTGATGATATCGTGGTGTACTCAAGGACCCCAGAAGAGTACGACAAGCATTTGAGGATTGTTTTGTAGACTCTTAGGGATAAGAAGCTGTATGCTAAATTGAGTAAGTGTGATTTCTGGTTGAATGAAATGTCATTTCTAGGGCATATAGTGTCAGCTAAAGGTATCAAAGTGGATCCTAAGAAGATTGAAGCAGTATTGCAATGGAGAAACCTAAGAATGTCATGAAAGTCAGAAGTTTTTTGGGCTTAGCAGGCTACTACAGAAGGTTTAATAAAGGCTTTTTGATTATTGCAGCGCCTTTAACTCTCTTATTGCAAAAAAATGTGAAGTTCGAGTGGACTGAAAAGTGTTAAGTCAGCTTTGATAAGCTTAAAAAGATGTTGACAAAGGCTCCAGTGTTAACACTACCCAAGTCAGGTAAAGACTTCACCCTCTATAGTGATGCTTCTTTGAATGGGTTGGGTTGTGTCACACCCCATTTGCCCCCTAGAAGTTTGAGCCATGGTTGTGCATGTGCATTGAGTGTGTTTTGTCATGTAATAAGGGTATTTTGGGTAAATTGCATGCTTTTGGGCTTTATTATAGTGTGGGCGCATGTATGGTATTAGAGTGTATGTAAGTTGGCTTATGTTTGTGTGTGTTTTAGTGAGAGACGTCTTGTGTGTGGTGTATTGCATGCTTGTAGGGTGTGAGCGGCTAAATTCCACCATTAGGGAAGTGATATGTGGCTTAGGTTTGGTGAAGGGAGTGATTAGAAGAAGAAAGTGAAAAAGGAAAGCAGAAATTTTCTAGCTATTCCTGTTTCTCTCTTCTCTCTACCCCTCTTCTTCCTCTTCTCTTCCCATATTGTGCCCTAAGCTTGGATTTAATTGTTTGTGGTGGAAATTAATCACTCCTTAACCCTCATTTGGTAAGTTCATTGCATTTTTTTTATCTCCTTCATCTTCTTCTTCTTCATCTTTTCCCATTTCTGGTTTTGAGTTGATCTAGGGTTTGTTGTTTGTGTGATTTGAGGGTTTTTTTGGTTAGTTGAGCCTCCTCGTGATCCTAAAGTGAAGGAGAAGGCGTCGGCAAGTAGTGCTCATTAGATTGGAGCTAAGGAGTATCAGGTTTGGGAAAATTCTAGTGTTTGATATTCATGTATGACTTTTTGGGTTTGCATGAATTTCTGGAAATTTATGATGTGTAAATAGGCTTATATTGGTATATATGATATGGGTTTTTAAACTTGATGAGTTATGTTGCATAATTATTGAATTATTGAATCAAATGTGAAGTTGATTGAACTTTGTTGCAGAATTTTCTGGTTTTGTGATTTTTGAGATCTTGATTTGTACATTGATAAATTGATTGTAATTAATTGTTGAAATGTTGTGTTTTATGTTGGTTATGGTGTTTGGAAAGCTTAATTTGAGGTAAGATTGAGTTTGGGGTGATTTGGGTTAAAATGGTTTTGAATTGGGAAAATTCTGGGTTTCTGCGTTTTGCTGAGGACTGGAAATACCGCTCCTGTCACGAGCACGACAGAATGAAAGTTCCAGCTCTCGCATGTTTTGCACTGAAGATGAGTATCTGTTCGGCTCATGCTTGAACCGTACGACTCGTGCTGCCTTCGGCTTGTGCGAATGGTGCAGTTCAACAGGACGTCGGCATTGTGGGAGAGATCAGCACGTCCCGTGCTGATACAGCACGACTCGTGCTTGAGTAGCACGACTCGTGCTGTTCGGGTTTCTTCTGCTTGTCATGCTTTAGAGCATGACTTGGAGGAAGAAGGACATCCGACACAAGTCATGTCCTTCAGCACGACTCGTGTCTGATGCCTTACTGTCGCGAGCAGGACAGAGAGCCCAGTCTGCCCTGTTTTTCTCGCGTGCCCAGTTTTCTGAAAATGAACTTCAAATGTCTTTTTCTTGCCTTTTCCCTATTGTATGTTATAGGACCTTGTTTATATGACTATTATTTTATGGATTATGCATGATAAATAATATGTTGTGAATTGAAACATGATTTGGATTATACATGGCCTGCAAGAGTCAGTCTAGTGGATAGTTAGGCATGCCTGATAGAGTATTTTAGCTGTAGCCCTCTGTTCTGTTTGGTCCCCGATTAGGTCCCCGTCTGGATCCTCGTGATCCTTGAAAAGTTTTGGATCTTATTTAAGGTCCCCTCCGTAAAATGTTTTGAATGTGATAAATATATGATTTTCGATTCGTACCCGTAAGGTATCGTCACTGTTCGATTCGTACCCGTAAGGTACCATCACTGTATACTCATTATCCACTATTGTGAGTCAGCAGGTGCTCTAATTGTTTTGTTTTGCTTTGAAATGATTACAAGAATATGATATTCGAACGCGCATAATGATAAGTATGAGAAATCAGTTACATGTATATGAATGTGGATATGAGCTTCTAAATGTATGTCTTTACTATACAAGCATGATTATATATCTGACATGATTATCCGCATATGTCATATTGTATGTGTATGCTTTGATGACCATTGTGAATGGCCGTCCAATCTTTTGTTGTGTGTTTCCCCACCAAGCATTATCGCTTAGCAAGGTGTTTACTCGTGCAGGTGCAAAAGGCATTGTTGCTTTGGGAGAGTCGCCGCCAGTCAAGCCAACAAAGAGGGATTAGTGTTAGGGCTTATTTTTGTAGTCTGTTGATAATTATTTTGTAATAGAACTCTCATTGTATCACATAATTTTGTAAGCTTCCGCTTGTATATTTTGGATATGAAATTATTTTGTATTGGCATTTGATCAGAATATTATTGTAATGAGTTTGTTATATTAATGTATGAATCTTTGCTTTGGATCGATCTATTTGGTGTGACACCCCTACTCCTACGGTATCTCACTCCGATCTGGATGGGTTCGCCTACGTATGGGTAGGGGGTGTTACAGGTTTTGGTATCAGAGCCCCAGTTTAGGCATTTCTGGGTGTTGTTGTGTGTAGCTGCGTATATATGTCTAGGACTGTGTTGGCTGATGTGGTTGTCCTTGCTTGTTTTAGATGGATTCTAATTCAGTTTGAGGGTCTCTTGAGGGATCAACCGAAAGCATAAATCCTCAAGCTGCTGATCCTTCAATTTCTGTGTCGGCTCAAGATCCTAGGGTTCGGGCCGAGGCCGCAGCCATGCCCTTCGAGGCGATGCTTAAGATATCTCAATACATGGCTAGAGTCTTGGAGAGAGTGACAGCCCATAAGGCCCCAATTGAGAGTATGAGAAGAGCGGGTACAGAAGATTTTTATGGGACCGGATTGGATGAGTCGGAGTGTGCTGAGAAGTGGTTAGATAAGGTGAAGCATACTCTGAGGGAGGTCCAGTGTCCTCCTGATCAGTGAGTGGAGTGTGCATTAGCATTGCTTCAAGGGTCTGCTTTTGACTAGTGGGAGTTGGTCTGTAGGCATCCCCAGTTGCCTGATCCGGTTCCTTAGGAGTTCTTTGAGAGGGAGTTCACAAATAGGTATGTGACTCAGACCTACAGTAATGCGAAGTGGGCACAGATCTTGAGTTTGAAGCAGGGAGCCATGACAATATCTGAATTTCAGAAAGAGTTCAACCGTTTGGCTAAGTATGCACCAGAAGGTATTTTGATAGAGGAGTTCAGGTGTAGGCATTTTAAGACTGGGTTGAATGAGTCGCTAAGGGCGATGTTGATTTCTTTGATAAGTACTCCGGGAGTGGGGTATTACCAGATTATGCAAGCTGCCGTGTGGGCTGAGAGGTCCGAATAGATTTTGAGAGAGAGGGCTCAGAGGAGGAATCCATCTCGTGGAGGTTCATCTTCTTCATCCTCAGGTAAGAGGTCAAGGAACCCGCAGGATGAGTCATCTTCAGGCCAAACTATGAGAGGTAGAAGACAGGCTTCAGTTATAGTGTCTGGTTCTGATAGAGGTAATTCGGGTGGAAGGATTGAGATGTTACCGAAATGTTCTCATTGTGGCAAGCGGCACAGAGGTGAGTGTAGGTGGCTCACAGGGGGGTGTTTCCGCTGTGGGAGCACCAAGCACTTTTTAGCCAATTGTCCAAGATCGAATAAGGCTTTGGATGATCAGCGATAGGCTAGTAGAGTTGGTTCAAATGCTACTCAAGCTAGTTGCGGTAGAGGCCGTGGAAGAGGTTGAGGCGGTCGACCTAGAGAGGGAGCTGCATCAGAGTCAGTTGAGCGTCCTTTGGCAGTGCCAGCTAGAGCATATGCAGTGAGAGCTCGGGATGAGCAGGATGCTCCAGATGTGATTGCTGGTAAGTTCCTACTCCATGACGCTGAATTATATGCTCTAATTGACCCTGGTTCCACACACTCATATTTGTGCACAGATAAGTTATTTGATAAGTTGCATGTTGTAGATCAGTTGGATTATGAGATTTGTGTGACCAGTCCTTTAGGGCATAGTTTTAATGTGAGTAGAGTGTTTAGGAATTGTCCCCTGTTGGTTGAGGGAGTTGAGTTTCTAGCAGATTTGATTGAGTTGCCGTTCAGAGAGTTTGATCTGATTTTGGGTATGGACTGGTTGGGTAAGCATCTGGCAGTGGCTGATTGTCATAGGAAGATGGTTGTTCTTCAGGATAGAAATCAGTCTCCTGTGGTTGTCATTGGGTGCTAGTTCCTTGAATAATGTGATATCCACAATGCAAGCTAAGAGGTTTATTAGGAAGGGTTGTGAGGCTTTTCTGGCAGTGGTGTTGGATTCCCAGCAGGATCAAGTTAGGATTGAGGATATCTCGGTTGTCCGAGAGTTTGGTGATGTGTTCCCGAGCGAGTTGCCTGGTTTGCCTCCTGAGAGAGAGGTAGAGTTATCCATAGAGATAGTGCCGGGTAATTTGCCTATTTCGAAAGCACCTTATCGGATGACTCCTATAGAGTTCAGAGAACTCAAAACTCAGCTACAAGAGCTATCGGATAAGGGGTTTATCAGACCCAGCATGTCTCCATGGGGAGCTTCAGTTCTATTTGTTAAGAAGATGGATAGTTCTATGAGGATGTGCATCGACTATAGGCAAATTAACAAGGTCACTGTGAAGAACAAGTATCCTTTGTCTAGAGTCGAGGATTTGTTTGATCAGCTCAGGGGTGCGGGTGTCTTTTCGGAGATTGATCTTCAGTCGGGTTATTACTAGCTTCGAGTTCAGGATGCTGATGTGGTTAAGACTGCATTTCGGACTAGGTATGGCCATTATGAGATTTTAGTGATGCCATTTGGTTTAACCAATGCACCGGCGTCTTTTATGGATTTGATGAACCGAGTGTTCAGGCCATATCTTGACCGATTTATAGTAGTGTTTATAGATGATATCTTGGTTTATTCCATGGATGAGAGTGAGCATGAGGAGCATCTTCGGTTAGTTTTGCAAGTGTTGAGGGAGCATCGGTTGTTTGCCAAGCTTAGTAAGTGTGATTTTTAGCTTCAGGAAGTGTCATTCTTGGGTCATATTGTTTCGGCTAAGGGTATTCAAGTTGATCCGTCTAAGATTGAGGCGATTGTTAATTGGAAAGCGCCTAGGAATGTTCAAGAAGTGAGGAGTTTTCTTAGTTTGGCGGGTTACTATCGTCGGTTTGTGAAGGGTTTTTCAGTCATTGCTGCTCCGATGACGAGGTTACTAAGGAAAGGAGTCAAATTTGAGTTGTCAGATAAGTGCCAGGCTTGTTTTGAGCAGTTGAAGAGGTTGTTGGTTGAAGCTCTTGTACATACTCAACCCATCTCGGGTAAAGAGTTTGCAATGTATAGCGATGCTTCTGATGTTGGGCTTGGTGGTGTGTTGATGCAAGAAGGTAAGGTTGTGGCTTATGCTTCCCGTCAGTTGAAACCGCATGAGAGGATCTACCCGGCACACGATTTTGAGTTGGCAGCAGAGATCTTTGCTTTGAAGATTTGGCGACATTATCTGTATGGGGAGAAGTGTAGGATCTTCACGAATCATAAGAGCTTGAAGTATTTCCTCACGCAGAAAGAATTGAATATGAGGCAGCACCGATGGCTTGAGTTGTTCAAGGATTATGATTGTATATTGGATTACCATTGTAGCACCCCATACCCGCAATAGGTACGGATATCGGGTGTCACGCACTACGATCAAATCGATGCTTATGACAAATGCAGTAGATTTTTTTTCCTTATATCCGTCGCAGTCTAATAATTATCTCTAGCATTCACATCTTACTAATAATCTACAACATTCTTTACTATCATAATATATTTTAGATAGTTAATCCTAAACAGTTACATATACATGCCATCTGAAAAATACAATAATACTTATCTTAAATTCTGAGGTCTGATCTGAACTCGAAGCTGATAGCACGCCTGCTCCTTACACGTCTTTCTCAATACCTACACGCAGTCAGATAACTACGTGCTGAGCATTAAGAATACCCGGTGGTGATTACGAATCTAAGGATTTTCAGTCCTAATATACATGCACCTACATACATGCATACACTTTGGTCCTCATATTCAGGCTTTACAGTATCATAATATTATCTAGTCCTTTCTCATCTTCTTAATTACGATTTCGCCTTATTTTCTATTTTTTGTTCTTACTTATCAAGCTCCACTTTGATCTTTTAACCTACATTGTTTCTTATCACTTATTTAACACTCACTTAACTAATTCCTCCAACTCATTAAGGTCACATACTAAACTTTAGTCAGTGCCACAGTAATAGGCAATTTACTGCTAACCCTTACTTTTTTTTTGACTCGTATATATCAACATCAAAATCATTTCTTTGATTATTTTCACTCATTAATCCTATCATTTACTTAATTAAACATTATTTTCACTTCACTCTTCAAGTTATTCTATTAGGAACCATAATTATGGTAACAGTTCTCTTTGGTCCCTAATCTTTCAATAAAATACAAATTCTCTTCTTTCACACTATAATTACAATTTTTTGCCACCAGTTTCTTTCTTTTTCTCCCTTTTTTTTGAACCATTATTTACTTTACAAATTACCTATTAGCCCTCATATTAGAAATTTCATATCAAATTACAGTTTAGTTCTCAAACCCTACATTCTTTATGTAGAGGTCACATAAAATTCACTTTATACTTTGTCATTTAACTTGCTTTTACTCTCAAATTTTGTTTTGCTCTTAAACCTTTATTAGATTACAATAAGGTCCTTCTTTTAGAGATTTATTTCACTTATGTCATATCTTATGTAGGTTTACACTTTTACTAACTCTTTAACCTACAGTGTACCAATTAGTCTCATGACTAATCATTTTTACAGTAAACTACCCTTCGATTCTTGTATTCTTATTTTCTTTCATATCGGTCGTTTTCCATTCAATTTATCATTTACAATTCGATTATCACATTTTTTTTTGTTCAGTTTGCTAATATTGTCCACTTAACTTATTATTTAGGTAAGTTCCTTCCTTTACCCTAAACTTTATTTCTTTCCAAATAAGATCTTCTTTTTCATTCAAGCTTTAATTTTCATTTCATTGTTACTCTTCCATATCACTTTTACTTTTTCATTTCAATTACGATTATGCCCCTAGTATCACTCCGATAGAAATCTATGAGTCGGATAAACAGGGTGCGGATCCCGTGGTCCACAACAGAGCAGAATAGAGTGACCCCGAAGGAATCACTTAACAGTAACAGTAAACAGTACATCAGTAAACAGTATATCAGTCATCAGTATGGTAGTTCGTCATTAGCCTACCTAGTGGAGTCATCATGCTTCACAACAGTACAGTGCAGAATCCCTATGGCTAGCCACTATATCCTGAACTAGATCACTACCAGACACTACTAAGGGCCATAACTTTCAAAACAGACTTTCAGATCCACTTTTCAGATTTTATCAGATTCACTTACATTTACAGTTCGTTTTCATTTCATCTTATCATTTATACAACATACTCATAAATGTTGTACAATAAATGAATTATCTCATCAATTCAATGAAATTCATCTTATACTTATTTTACATAATAAGTATACTTTGGGCATTAAATGGCCATGAAAGTACTCTAAAGCCACACATTCTTTCTTTTTAATTATGCTTCAATTATTCATTTAATCAAAAATAATTCTTAATATGCTTATAGATTCAATTACTTAAATCTTTTAGCAGTATTTCCCACCATGGACATAATGGGAAATTAGCTTCAAGTTATTCAATTTCATTCATTTAATTACAATTAAGTACTTATACTTTCAATTTATACTCATATTCATCTTATGATTTAAATATCATTAAGTACACTAATTTCATCTTTGGTTCATTATGTCAATCATTCAAGTTTTCATATCATTCTTTCATTTAAATCTTCCTTTCCATATCTAATTACTCATCTATTCATTTTATCACTCCATTATCAAATAAATATCATAAAATTATCCCTTTTTCCTTACTAACCCATTCGGTCACATTACAAGGTTTCCTCTAACATTTTTCTTTTCTTAATTTAACACTTATTTCACTAATTTAAATCTCAATTCACACATTTGTCTATTTCCGTTCCACTAAATCATTAGGTACACACCAAATACCTAAGTATATAATTATATCTCACTATCATCAAAACTTATAATTAGTTTTCTCTTAAATTAATCATTCTAATCAATTTATTTAGCTTCCTTAAACTCATCTATCACTTCAATTTAACTCATACAAATAATATACACACATTCACTATATAAACATAATATAAAACGTAATTTTCACATGAAAATAATTAGATTGAGTAATCACAAACCTTAATTCCATGATATACTCTCCTCAAGCTTCTTTATCCTTAACTTTTCCCCTGGAAATCTTTTTTTCCCTCAAACTCCTCCATGGCCGAATTCCATAGCAAAAGAATCCTTCAATTTCTTGCTTCAATAATCAATTCCAATAGCATAAACAACTTATACACATCTTAAATTACTAATATAAACCATAAAATCATAATAATTTCTTCAATTTTATTTACCTCAACTTGGACCCCTCACTTGAAATCCTTTGATTTCTTCTCTTCCTCTTACTCAAAAGCACTCTAACACTCACTTTTAAGCTGAAAAGAGGCTCAATTCCAATTGAAGGGGTTGAAAATGATGGATTTATGTGGGAGAATGAAAGAAAAAGGAAGAGAAAATGAAGAACAAGGCCACGGCTTTTGAAGATCAAAAGAAGAGAGAGAAAAACGTGAAAGACTTCCCCCGATCTATAGATTTCTCACATTCAATAGGTAGGTGAGAGTAGTTAGCATATTAATTGTCACATTAATAAAGTAATTATCCATTTTTTCCCCAACTTAATCCAATTCTCTCATTTCCTAATTCAAAATTTACTCAAATAAAATTCCATAATTTACACCAAATGAAATAGGTTAAACATAAAATTTCACCTCAATTCGAGTTCGTTTACAATCCGGTCCAATCAAATCAATCCGGTCATTAAATTTCAAAGTCCTCGAAAAATCCTATTTTTTTTACTATCAAAAATTCATAAATATTATCTAGAATAAATCTGGAAATTTTCATCAATTTTGGACATCATTTGCTATTTTCAAAGCCTCGGTCAAACCTCCGGTCAACCGAATACTATTTAAACCGAAATCATATTTTTTTCTTATTTACAAAGCTTAACTCTTCATACAAATTACTTCATAACACTCAAAATATATTCATTAGACTCTGGGAATATTTTTGGCTCAATCAGATACTATTCTCCGGTTTGGTAATAATTTATCTGTCCGATAGCTAAATTCTCAAAGTCATCAAAACTCTAATTTATTTACACCAATGGATTCTATTCATAAATATGAGTGTGTCCATATTTTTAGAATATTTTTCTAAAATCTATAGCTAAAGTTATGGTCCAGTTAAGTTTTGGGTCAAAATCGGCCGGACCGGGCTGATTTGACCCATCTGAAGGCTCTACAGACAGGCTGGCCATCCCTCCACCAATGGAAAGCATGTCTCTCAGTCCACCGACACCCGTCTATCACCCCAGACGCCCGTCTGTCGCGCCAGATTTTAGAATTGCCCTTTTTCCCTGTTTTGACCATTCCGGACTCGTTTGAACTCCGATTGACCTGAAATTTGTGCCTACGGACTCGTATTGACGAGCGCTATCCAATGATATAATATATATATATATATATATATATATATATATATATATATATATTAATTCCAAATATTACTATTCGACTCGAAATCACTATTCACTATCGGAAAGTATTATTTTCAACTAACCTGGCATTAGGGGCTATTACAACCATCCCGGTAAGGCCAATGTGGTGGTGGATGCTTTGTGTCAGAAGTCGGTTTTAGCCTTGTTCTTGAGGCAGTTCAGGTGGAGATTCGATTCGAATGGTGCTTTGGTTGCCCAGTTGAGAGTAAGGCCTACATTGAGATAGAAGATTATAGATGCTCAGAAGGATGATGAGAGGTTGCAGCGGATTGTGCAAGAGGTTCGATCTGGTAAGCAGTCAGAGTTCTCAGTTCAAGACGGGGTGCTATTGTATATAAATCGCTTGTGTGTGCCCGAGAGTGAGGAGTTAAGGAAACAGCTTTTGAGGGAGTCACACACTACGGTTTTCACTATGCATCTCGGTAGTGACAAGATGTATCGAGACATGAAGCAGTTCTATTGGTGGTCCGAAATGTAGAGAAACATCGTGGATTATGTGGCAAAGTGCTTTACTTGTCAGCAGGTAAAGGCTGAGCATCAAGTTCCTTCGGAATTGCTCACACCTTTATCCGTTCCCGAGTGGAAATGGGATGATATTGCCATGGACTTTGTGTCTGGTTTGCCCTTAACTCAGAAGAAGCATGACTTGGTATGGGCGATTGTGGATAGGCTTACGAAGTCAGCTCATTTCCTACCGATTAGAGTGGATTATCCGAAGGATAAGTTGGCCAATATTTATATGGATGAGGTAGTCAGATTGCATGGAGTACCGTTGTTCATAGTGTCAGATCGGGATCCAAGGTTCACATCTAAGTTTTGGAAAGAATTACAAAGAGCTTTGGGTACCAAGTTGAATTTCAGTACGATATTTCATCTTCAGGCAGATGGGTAGTCACAGAGGGTTATTCAGATTCTGGAGGATATGTTGAGGGCTTATGCATTGGATTTTTTGGGTAGTTGGGACAGATATGTGCAGTTGATGGAGTTTTCCTACAACAACAATTATCAGGAGAGCATCAGTATGTCACCGTACGAGACTTTGTATGGTCGATAGTGTAGGACTCCGGTATGTTGGACAGAATAATCCGAGCGTTCAGTTATTGGGCCAGAGTTGGTTAGGGATATAGAGGAAAAGATCAGAGTTGTGTAGTGAAATATGAAGGCGGCTAAAGATCAGCAGAAGTCCTATGCTAACCTTAAGAGGAAAGATGTTCAGTTTGAGGTCGGGGACAAAGTTTTCCTAAAGGTTTCTCCTTGGAGAAAAGTGTTGAGATTTGGTAAGAAGGGTAAGCTTAGTCCTCGATGTATTGGACCGTATGAGGTGTTAGCTAAGGTTGGTCCGGTAGCCTATATGTTGGCTTTACCGATGGAGTTAGCGAAGTTACATGATGTTTTCCATGTTTCAATACTTCATCGGTATAGATCGGATCTGTCGCATGTTTTGTCAGTTCAGGATGTTCAAGTGTAGCCAGATTTCTCATATGATGAAGAACCGAAAGCCATTTTAGCTCGAAAGTTCGACAGTTGAGGAACAAGCAAATCTCGTTGGTCAAAGTGTTATGGAATCATCACGGGGTAGAAGAAGCGACTTGGGAGCCAGAGGCGACGATGAGGGCTCAGTATCCGCATTTGTTCAGTTCAGGTGAGAATTTCAAGGACAAAATTCTTGTTAGTAGGGGAGAGTTGTCACACCCCATTTGCCCCGTAGAAGTTTGAGCCATGATTGTGCATGTGCATTGACTGTGTTTTGTCATGTGATAAGGGTATTTTGGGTAAATTGCATATTTTGGGGCTTTATTATAGTGTGGGCACATGTATGGTATTAGAGTGTATGTAAGTTGGTTTATGTTTGTGTGTGTTTGCTCACATGGTTGTAGGATGTAAGTGAGTAAGTTGGGTTGTAATAGTGTGTGCATGAGCATATCTTAGTAGGGTGTGTTTTAGTGAGGGAGGTCTTGTGTGTGGTGTATTGCATGCTTGTAGGGTGTGAGTGGCTAAATTTCACCATTAGGGAAGTGACATGTGGCTTGGGCTAGGTGAAAGGAGTGATTAGAAGAAGAAACAGAAAAGGGAAAGCAGAAATTTTCTAGCTATTCCCATTTCTCTCTTCTCTCTACCCCTCTTCTTCCTCTTCTCTTCCCATATTGTGCCATAAGCTTGGATTTAAGTGTTTGTGGTGGAAATTAATCACTCCTCAACCCTTATTTGGTAAGTTTACTGCATTTTCTTCATCTCCTTCATCTTCTTCTTCATCATCTTTTCCCATTTCTGGTTTTGAGTTGATCTAGGGTTTGTTGTTTGTGTGATTTGTGGGTTTGTTTGGTTAGTTGAGCCTCCTCGTGATCCTAAAGGGAAAGAGAAGGCGTCGGCAAGTGGTGCTCATTAGATTGGAGCTAAGGAGTATCAGGTTTGGAAAAATTCTCGTGTTTGATATTCATGTATGACTTTTTGGAGTTGCAAGAATTTCTAGAAATTTATGATGTGTAAATAGGCTTATATTGGTATATATGATATGGGTTTTGAGTCTTGATGAGTTATGTTGCATAATTATTGAATTATTGAATCAAATGTGAAGTTGATTGAACTTTGCTGCAGATTTTTCTGGTTTTGTGATTTTTGAGATCTTGACTTGTAAATTGATAAATTGATTGTAATTAATTGTTGAAATGTTGTGTTTTATGTTGGTTATGGTGTTTGGAAAGCTTAATTTGAGGTAAGATTGAGTTTCGGGTGATTTGGGTCAAAATGGTTTTGAATTTGGAAAATTTTGTGTTTCTGCATTTTGCTGAGGACTGGAAATTCCGCTCCTGTCGTGAGCGCGACACACTCGCGAGCGCGACAGAACGAAAATTCTAGCTCTCGCATGTTTTGCACTGAAGATGAGTATCTGTCCAACTCATGCTTGAACCACACGACTCGTGCTGCCTTCGGCGTGTGCAAGTGGTGCAGTACAACAGGACGTCGGTGTGGTGGGAGAGATCAGCACGTCTCGTGCTAATACAGCACGACTCCTGCTCACTCAGCACGACTCATGCTGTTGGGGCTTCCTTTGCTTGTCGTGCTTTAAAGCACGACTGGGAGGAAGAAGGACATCCGACACGAGTCATGTCCTTCAGCACGACTCGTCTCCGATGCCTTACTGTCACGAGCGTGACTTAGTCGAGAGCGAGACAGAGACCACAGTCCGCCCTGTTTTTCTCGCGTACCCAGTTTTCCGAAAATGAACTTCAAATGTCTTTTCCTTGCCTTTTCCCTGCTGTATGTTATATGACCTTGTTTATATGACTATTATTTTATGGATTATGCATGATAAATAATATGTTATGAATTGAAACATGATTTGGATTATACATGGCTTGCAAGAGTCAGTCTAGTGGATAGTTAAGCATGCCTAATAGAGTCTTTTAGCTGCAGCCCTCTATTCTATTTGGACCCCGATCAGGTCCCCGTCTGGATCCTCGTTATCCTTGAAAAGTTTTGGATCTTATTTAAGGTTCCCTCTGTAAAATATTTTGAATGTGATAAATATATGGTTTTCGATTCGTACCCGTAAGGTACAGTCACTATTCAATTCGTAACCGTAAGGTACCATCACTGTATACTCGTTATCCACTATTGTGAGTCAGCAGGTGCTCTGTTTGTTTTGTTCTGCTTTGAAATGATTACAAGAATATGATATTCGAACGCACATAATGATAAGTATGAGAAATCAGTTATATGTATATGAGTGTGGATATAAGCTTCTGAATATATGTCTTTACTATACAAGCATGATTATATATCCGACATGATTATCCGCATATGTCATATTGTATGTATATGCTTCGACGACCATTGTGAATTGCCGTCCACTCTTTTGTTGTGTGTTTCCCCACTAAGCGTTATCGCTTAGCACGGTGTTTACCCGTGCAGGTGCGAAAGGGGTTGTTGCTTTAGGAGAGTCACCGCCAGTCAAGCCAACACAGAGGGATTAGTGTTAGGGCTTATTTTTGTAGTCTGTTGATAATTATTTTGTAATAAAATTCTCATTGTATCACGTAATTTTGTAAGCTTCCGCTTGTATATTTTGTATATGTAATTATTTTGTATTGGCATTTGATCAAAATATTATTGTAATGAGTTCGCCTAGTATGGGTAGGGGGTGTTAGAAGTTGTGTACTTATGCAAGATGGTAAAGTGGTTTCTTATGCCTCGCGCCAGCTTAAGAATCATGAAAAGAACTATCCTACACATGATCTTGAGCTTGCAGCTATAGTATTTGCATTGAAGATATGGAGGAATTATCTTTATGGTGAAAAGTGCTACATCTTCACTGACCATAAAAGTCTAAAATATTTGCTCACTCAGAAGGAACTCAATCTCAGATAGCAACGATGGCTTGAATTGATAAAAGATTATGAATGCTTCATTGACTACTATCTAGGGAAGGCTAACATTGTGGCAGATGCACTTAGTATGAAGTTCATGGCAACACTAAAAGCTATGAATGTGAAGCTAGATGTGGCTGACAGTGAAGTATTGATAGCAGAGTTACAAGTGAAACCTGATTTTGTGCAACAAATCAAAGCTGCCAGAAGCAAGATGACAAGTTAATTTCAGTAATAGATTTAGTGAAAGATAGTGGTAGCAGTGATTACTCAGTGGCATCAGATGGTAGCCTATATTTTAAATAGAGATTGTGCGTGCCTAATTAACCAAAATTGAAAAAGAATATCTTGATAAAAGCACACCATAGTAGTTATGCCATGCATCTAGGTGGCAACAAGATGTATCAAGACTTGAAGATGCATTATTGGTGGCTTGGTATGAAGCGGGATGTTACAGAGTTTGTGAGTAAATGCTTG